>CAWUFW010005533.1:0-658050 GCA_963921515.1 Calotriton arnoldi | reverse complement strand
CTGGAATGTGAATGGGCTTAAGTTTCCCGCCAGAAGAGAGAAAATCTTGGAATATCTGCGACATACAAATTATGATATCATACTTATTCAAGAATCGCATCTTGTAAAGGAAGAGTGGGCAGGAATATTAAAAAAACATAAATGGATAGAACATTGTTTTGTCTCAACACAGATGGTACCGACAAAGGGAGTTGCTGTTATTTTTAGGAGAATCAACCGATTAGTCACCGGCAAGGTAGTTGCAGACACCCATGGTAGATGGGTAACTGTCAGGGCTAAGATCAATGCAACTTGGGTAACCTTTGTTAGTTACTATGGCCCTAATACTGATGACCCGTCCTGTCTCCAGTCCCAATTTCTTAATTTGGGAGAGGTAAACGACCAAATTATAATAGGAGGAGATTTCAATGTTGTGTTAAATCCCAACTTTGACTCCACGTCAAAAAAGCCGCAGAGGCCACACCAAAAACCCGAAAAATTTTGAAACGGTTAATGATAGAGGGTGGTCTACTTGATGTATGGGGAGAAAAAGGCAGGTTCGGGGGTTGACAGGGGGAGATTTCACTTATCATAACAAGAAACACGTTCACCGTTCTAGAATTGACTTCTTTTTGGTGGATTGTGTTACTGGCAGAGACACGACTAAAATCACTCATCTGCCGGAGCATTTATCCGATCATTCTGCCGTCTTATTAGAAATTACCTTAACTCACTGTCTTACTCCACCTAGATGGACTTTGAACCGGGTAATACTTCTTGAGCCATCAATTATTGATAAGATAAAAACAGCGACAAAAGAGTTTTTTTCAATCAACATAAACTCAGCAGCTCATCCTATTGTCTGGGATTCATACAAAGCTTTTTTAAGAGGTTTACTAACCTCCCGCTCTATTATACACAATAAAAAAATAAAGGAAGCCATCAAAATAATGGAATTAAAAATTGCTCATAAATCCATAGCGGTAGAATCTATGCCAACCAATACAGTTGAAATACAACAGTTATCTCTAGCTAGAAATGAATTGATTGATTATCTAGAGGCATTAAATAAAAAAAAATGGGAGGCAAGTAGACTTGCCCAGCATGAGTATGGAGAAGGGTGCGGAAAATTTCTAGCGTGGAAATCAAAATCTGACCTCGTTAGAAATACCGTGAAAAGTCTGAAATGTCCAAACACGGGGAGGATTATTGAAGATGATCTGGAGATAGAGGATGCCTTTTCTCATTTCTTCTCAAATCTATATTCTGAAGATTTAATTCCATCTGAAGATATGATGGAAGCCTTCTTTCGGGATCTTCAACTTCCTATTTTATCAGCTACCGACAGGGATAAACTGAGCGAATACATCTCTTTAGAAGAAGTTTTGCAAGCTATTACATCGCTAAAAAAAGGGAAAGCGGCAGGCCCCGATGCCATTCCAAATGAAGTGTTTCTTATCTTGAAAGAGGAACTAGCACCATTTCTACTCCAACTTTTTAAATCAGTGTACTCAGGTGCACAGGCGGTACCGGCATCTTGGAATGAGGCAACAATTACAATAATTTTAAAGCCAAATAAAAATCCACAGTATTGTGAATCATATAGACCCATCTCACTTTTAAATAGCGATCATAAAATCTATACTCATATCCTCACAAAGAGATTAGATAAAGTAGCAGGTTCCATTATACAATCTGATCAAAAGGGTTTTATGAAGGGAAGACAGTTGAAAGAATTAATGCATGATCTTATCGGGGCTATAGACTTGGCAAGTTTATATCAAACTCCATTGGCAGGCTTAACATTCGATGCTGCCAAATCTTTTGACAAGGTTAACTGGATCTTTTTAATAGAGGCAATTAATCGCTTCAATCTGGGAGAAACATTCGTGGCGGCAGTAAAGGCTCTTTATAAGACCCTCAGCTAGCATTCTTGTTAATGGAAATCTGACTAAAGAACTGAAAATCTTGCGAGGGACCCGACAGGGGTGCCCCCTTTCCCCTCTTCTCTTCAATATTTATATTGAGCCTTTGGCATGTAAATTAAGATCAAGTCATATTATTTCCCCCTTTAGGTGTGCGGGCTGGGAAAAAAAAATAGGTCTGTATGCAGACGATCTCATGATCCTGACAGGAAACATAGAACAGGCGTTTCCAGAGATCTGCAATCAGTTGGAGAATTTTGGGAAGATTGCTGGATACTCTGTAAATCAGCAGAAGACCGAGCTGATGTTATGGAACTCTCCTTATAAAAACATGCTTGAAAAACAACAAATAAGATACCTTGGGATTCAAATTACCAAGAACAAAGATAAAATAGCTCAATTAAATTTTGATAAGACTATGGTTAGTGTACGACAACAGTTACAGGTATGGGAGCTTTTACCTCTTTCTATCATAGGGAGATCTAACTTGTTAAAAATGTCTATCTTGCCTAAGTTTACTTTTCTCTTTGATACCATTCCCTTAGAATTTTCCAAAAATTGGTTTAAGAAAGCGCAAGGGCTATTCTCCTCATTCATATGGGGTAGGAAAAACCCCAGAATCTCTCAGAAAAAACTAAGGAGGAAAAAACCCAACGGCGGTATAGCTACACCTGACCTATACTACTTGCGCTTTCCATTTTAAAAACTCACGACAACTCTTAAATGATGGTCAGGTTTATCAACCTCTCTTTAAAGCCCTAACAAAGGCATATAACACACATGCTGACTTTTTTCTTTTAAAGTTTGGCCACCCCAAATTTTTCAAGAAAGTTAGATTGAAGATTTTGAGAGCCGCTATTAGAGTTTGGATTCAACTGAGGGCATTATTTGACATACCCTACTATAATCAAGAAACACCAATCTGGGATTCCCCGGGCACACCGAGTTGTTTGCAAGATGCCCTGGCTCTCCCGTTACGCAGAGCAGGGATAGCAAGATGGGGAGAACTAATAGTGGAAAAAGAATTAATTCCATGGCAATGTCTATCTGCTTTAACAAATAATGCAGTATCAAGATTCAAATATCTGCAACTTCTTGGTTGGACAAAATCACTAAGTAAAGAACTAGCCGGGATGGGGACTTAATAAAAACAATCCGTGCAAGATCAACACATAAGGAAGTAGCAGTATGGTATTGGAAAATGATCGAGACTGGAGATAAAAACTCGAACGTGTTTACAGAGAGCTGGAAGAAGGACATGCCGGATGAAGACATCGAGATTCTCGGGCAAGTATCTATGTCTACCCTTTGGTTATATGTGAAAGCTGCCCCGTTAAAAAGAAATCATCTTTTCACTCTTCATAAAGCTTATTGGACGCCTCTGAAGCTGTCTAAGTTGGGGAATCGAGCGACACGGAAGTGCCCGAAATGTGACGACATCAATGTAAACGAGGTGCATATGTTCTGGCAATGTCCTTCGATCGAGCTCTTCTGGGTCCACGTGAGTAACAGCATCTCTGAAATCCTGCACCGCAACCTTGGCCTACCGACGCCGGCACCATCGACTCCAGTTCGTCAGCCGACGACAGCGCTTCAGCAACGACGACGACGCTGCTTGCACCGTGACCTGCTAGCACCGTGGCGAGCACCGCCTTCATCTCGCACCGCGACCCTGGTCTCACCGACGATGCCATCTGACGGCATCACCGAGCCGCTGCTCGCACCGCACGCTGCACCGCTGCGCTTCGCACCGCAGCACCAGACGTCTGCCGGCGCCAGCGCTCCTGATACCATCAGAGAGGAGCTCGACCTGCAACGCGAGTGACTTCAAGGGCCTCAACGCCCTGCATCTCTCACAAGTACTGTTTGCGGGTCTTCCC
This sequence comes from Calotriton arnoldi, assembly GCA_963921515.1. Lineage (NCBI taxonomy): Eukaryota > Metazoa > Chordata > Amphibia > Caudata > Salamandridae > Calotriton > Calotriton arnoldi. Next base: position 654,266 of record CAWUFW010005533.1, on the reverse strand, counting down.
GACACCGTAGCTGGCCCACGACCAGCCAGAACTGTTGGATTTGTTGTTCACGACGCCGTGGTAGCCCGGACGGAGCTATCCACACAAGGAATTCTTTTTAATCAGCGTATTTTTGGAACTGTGAACTTTTAAGTATAGTATTGTGGATTCTTATCGTTTTTGGTCTTGTTTTAATTATATAAAAATATTGGATAGTTTTCTAAACTGGTGTGGTGTCCTTTTGTAGTGCGTACACTATATTACTGTGGGTTATGTGCAAATGCTTTACACAGTGCCTCTAAGATAAGCCTGGCTGCTCGTGCCAAGCTACCAACGGGGTGAGCAGGGGTTATTTTAGCCGTGTAACTCCCTTATCCTGACTAGAGTGGTGGTTTTTGCCTGGCTTTGGCCAACGCCCTAGCCTACCAAAAATCCCATTTCTAACATTGGGTGGCAGCGGTGAGGATAGGACTTGCGTTGGCACTTGACTTACAGTGATTGGTGTGCACTACTACCATATCGCAGACCATTACGTACCACATACAGGTTCTTTTTCTTTTTGGCCTATTTTTGATCTTGCCAATTTGAACTTGCTACTTCAACATGCCTGAATCTATAGTATCATCAATTATGCATCAGTAGAAATTGCCTTTGAGGAGGATCGATTGGAAGCCTACAATGTCAAGGAGTTAAAATCGATTGGCAAGAACCTGAAAGTCCAGGTCAGAGGCCTCACCAGGAAGTTGAGCTAAAAAAGGCACTGAGGGCCTGGGTAGCAGCCAGACATGCCAGTGGGCAATCTGGTGATCTCAGTGGAGAGGTGGAGGAGCCTGTTCCTAGGGTGGATGTGCTTTTGGGAGGAGGGGAGCCCTCCAGGCCAGGCAGCAGTAGCTTGTCCCCAGAGGAGCTGGAGGACAGGCGGGAAGCAAGGAGGTTTGAATTGGAGAAACTCAGAATAGAAAGTGAGAGGGAAGACAAGAGAATAGCCATGGAGGAAAAGAAGATGATCTTGGATCATGAGCTTAAAATGAGAGAGCTGGAGGATCTGGATTGGGAAGCCGGTAGGGCTTTGTCCAGCCCAGATGGTGGCAGCAAAAATGTAGTGTCTAGTACTGAGGGGGAGGTACACGCACACACAGATTTGGGGCCCTGCTTCAAGGAGGGGGTTGACATACGCCAGGGGGTTCAGGATTGTGAGGTTACTCCCGTGGTACGCAGTGTCCCTGAGGTGGATTGGGGAACTGGCACAGGGGATCATATTCCTGGTAGTGGGAGGGACACTCTACTGACTCTAGAGGAGAGGTGCAGGGAGAGGGGTTCCCCCATGATAGATGCCCTGGTAAGTGAGTATGGAGACCAGCCAGAAGAGTATGGGTTGAGATATAGCAACAGTCAGACACTGTCTCACCAGTCTTGTGAGAATGATGTGGGGTACTTTTCTGAGGCACTGGATGGTTGGGTGAAGGGTAGTTTGGTTAACACCTGTGTGGGGCTGTGTGATTCAATTGTTGGAGAGCATATTTTAAGTCCCTGTTTTCCAGAGCTAGGCCAACACCCGGTGGAGTGTCAGTTCTCTGACCCCAGGGAGCTTGCCCTGGAGGCAGACCTTGTGGTGGATTCCAGAGGGTCTGGAGAAGCATCTGGGGGTGACCCGGAAGGAAGGGGCTTAGGTATTTCCCCACCAAGGGTGGTGGGAAAGGTTCATGGTAGCCCAGCTAGGTCCCGGTGTCATGGGAAGGGTGTAGGGACTCACGTCCTGTCTCCGCGGAGAAGGAGTGGGAAGGGGCTGCGGCCCAAGGTGCCCAAAACCCGGTCCCAAAGCCTGGGCGGTTCCAGGAGGGAACACCAGGTGGGGAGCCTAGGCTGTACTGATAGGCCGTCCGTTGAGGGGGATCTCCTAGAGTCAGGAGAACCTGGAGCATCCGTAAACAGAGCTCCAGTGGTTCTGGTGTCTGGCGGTGCCGCTCCTAAGTGGAGGGTGCAGAAGTCCAGAGTGAGGGGTGAGAGGGGGATGTGTTCCCAGTGGGAGAACCAGTGGGTCAGGGGCCAGCCAGAAGGGCTGAGCCTCCTAGCAGTGACCATGGTGACACCACTTCTGTCCTGGGGGATCTTCGCGCACTGTCAGATGGACAGAGGTCAGGAGATCTGCGCCAGGCAGACTGTCACACAACACATGAAGTTAAGAAAAAGGTTTCCCTTTGGTCAGGATCTATTTTGTACCATTCATACCTCAAGAGTACTCAACCCACCAATGTATATCACAATCTTCACACCGAACGTATTAAAGCACTTATAAAAACAATTTATACAAAATATATATATTTTAATCATAAAAATCCTATTTGATTGTACAATTTATATCATGACAAAATGTTAAAAACACTATAAAAACACATACATCAAATAACACAATTCTCAGTAAATACAAAAAACCTAAAGGAGAATGAACATAGACAATAAACTCTGTCATATATACGTTAATTCGGATCCATTGTACACAGCAGATGGCACGGGTCTTAATTCCCTGTCTCTTTTAAACTGCTGAATTGTCCAAATTTAACGACAAAACTGAGCGTCGACGCGTTTCAGTGGTACGTTCTCAATGGGACCACCTTCATCAGGACAAATACAGATATTTTCTCCTTAAAAGTTGTTTTAATCTCACCTAATATAAGAACAAGACATGACAATCATTTTAATGGGCTTCATCCTTACGATTAATCCCAAACATTACTCTAGATTTCAATTTTTATAAATAATAATAATAAAACAAAAATAAAAATCATCTTATTTAAATATTCTAACCAACCACTAATTCATGTATATGTCACTTCATTTAAATATGCAAGCCTTTCGGTATATACGCTTCATAGTTATATAATCTATTTATGTCTATAAGTGCTCCAACCATTCAGCGAATCAAAATTCTCCCTGTATCACACGTACCACATACTACTCTCGCATATCACACATCACAACATTCTTTTACTCACCGGTGCAATCGCACTGCGGTAAGTAGTACTCCCAATGTATCGTGGAGTAAAAATGACCCAGCTACTGTAATCTGCTGGAATAATCAAGAAAGATTTTTTTAAGAAAATTTTTTCTAAGAAAATTTTTGATTATTATGATGGTATAGATTTCAATTTGTCACAGATGGTTCTACATACTTTGATTGAATGAGGACTATCCCCAGCATAAGGGCGGCCTTCTGTTTAACTTCAAACAGATGGTGTTTTCTATATTCTCTGTCAGAAGAGAATTAACATTAATATAAATGTCAGAAGTCATGCTCAAAAAATATAATTGCATAACTATAGATTGCTCATGTCTCACCTCGAGATTAATGGAAGAATATTACAATAGGGATCTATTTCAATTGGACTCCCCCGTTGTATTTCTTTAAAATTTAGATCTAAAAAGAGAGAGATGTGGGGAAACGAACTTTTTTCTATTAAATGTTTTAACCAATTCTCTTTGATTATCATGTTAGCGTTCACACTAACATTCACAAATATAAATACATACTTCTCACCGTTTATACATCAGAGGCGTGTTTCGGCACTCACGTCCTTCTGATAGCGGGGTAATAATTTTCGTGGCTAAAACACAAATGAAAAGAGTGTCTGACTAATCTGTATACAAAGTATACCTCTTCACATGATTCTGCCCTTCTATGTGATACATTATTAGCTTCCCTTTTATATTTGTCATCTATATCCAATCACCTATTTCTTTGGATATATATGTTGCAGGGAAATCGATAGCTCTATATTATCCTACAGGGCCCCTTTCCAGTCTACAAATCCCTGCAGAAAGCGGTCACTGTTGTCGCTCTCCGTATATTGATTCATGGAGCAGTTCCTTCGATCTAAACCATGTGGACCAGGACTCTAACGGGTTGTTTATAGTTAATAAAACGTCCCGAATCGTATTTACTCCCGGTCATAATATATATGGTTATTCATTTGTCTAACTAATCGCCCAAATGGAGACACCCTCTGCAATAAAGTGCCCATTAGTATCACGTGAGTCCATAGATTACCCAGTGCCGCCGGTACGCAAATAAAAATCATTGTCATTTAACCCATCGGGACTCCTTACCTTTTATTCCAAAAACTTGCTTTCCCGATACGTGACCTGGTTTGTGGTGATCTCGATAGGTAAAAGTCCCAGCCTATAAGCTGCCATTTTATTGTATCCGGCTCATACGTAATCACGTCACTACGTCCTATCACGTGATTCTATTTTCACGTATGGAGAAACTTTATTTATACTTGCCAGTGCGGACATTCACTATTGTTATTCTTCTGTACATCTCTCTAATTCGAAACCCCATGCATTAATCACTAAAGCGTGACCAAATATATGGGTAATGGAGTAATATTTCGAACTCCCAAATAACTCTCCTATAAGGTGTATTAGATTGTATTTATCATTGTCATTTAACACATCGGGACTCCTTACCTTTTTATTCCAACAACTTGCTTTCCCCGATACGTGACCCCGTTTGTGGTGATCTCGATGAGTAAATGTCCCAGCCTATAAACTGCCATTTTGTTGTATCCGGCTCATACGTAATCACGTCACTACATCCTATCACGTGATTCTATTTTAACATGTAGAGAAACTTTATTTCTACTTGCCAGTGCGGACATTCACTATTATTATTCTTCTGTACATCTCTCTAATTCGAAACCCCATGCATTAATCACTACAGCGTGACCAAATGTATGGGTAATGGAGTAATATTTCGGACTCCCAAATAACTCTCCTATAGGGTGTATTAGATTGTATTTAAAGCATATGATTAAACTCTTTGTTCAGATCACTATATGAAGATGAACCATAAACACATTGAGTTTCAATGGTTCATTATCGAAAAAATCACTCGCTCAAAAAGAGGGGGTAATGTAGAAATTAAGAGAAAGAACAGGGAACAATGGTACATTTCAACCCTTGACACCATACTTAAAGGATTGAATACAAAAGAGGATTGGATGAGGATTGTCATATGATTCTCTTGGAGCCATGTACTGCTATCATGTATTGAGAGTAGAACTAGTTTCTGAACAAAGAGTTTAATCATATGCTTTAAATACAATCTAATACACCCTATAGGAGAGTTATTTGGGAGTTCGAAATATTACTCCATTACCCATATATTTGGTCACGCTTTAGTGATTAATGCATGGGGTTTCGAATTAGAGAGATGTACAGAAGAATAATAATAGTGAATGTCCGCACTGGCAAGTATAAATAAAGTTTCTCCATACGTGAAAATAGAATCACGTGATAGGACGTAGTGACGTGATTACGTATGAGCCGGATACAATAAAATGGCAGCTTATAGGCTGGGACTTTTACCTATCGAGATCACCACAAACCAGGTCACGTATCGGGGAAAGCAAGTTTTTGGAATAAAAAGGTAAGGAGTCCCGATGGGTTAAATGACAATGATTTTTATTTGCGTACCGGCGGCACTGGGTAATCTATGGACTCACGTGATACTAATGGGCACTTTATTGCAGAGGGTGTCTCCATTTGGGCGATTAGTTAGACAAATGAATAACCATATATATTATGACCGGGAGTAAATACGATTCAGGACGTTTTATTAACTATAAACAACCCGTTAGAGTCCTGGTCCACATGGTTTAGATCGAAGGAACTGCTCCATGAATTAATATACGGAGAGCGACAACAGTGACCGCTTTCTGCAGGGATTTGTAGACTGGAAAGGGGCACTGTAGGATAATATAGAGCTATCGATTTCCCTGCAACATATATATCCAAAGAAATAGGTGATTGGATATAGATGACAAATATAAAAGGGAAGCTAATAATGTATCACATAGAAGGGCAGAATCATGTGAAGAGGTATACTTTGTATACAGATTAGTCAGACACTCTTTTCATTTGTGTTTTAGCCACGAAAATTATTACCCCGCTATCAGAAGGACGTGAGTGCCGAAACACGCCTCTGATGTATAAACGGTGAGAAGTATGTATTTATATTTGTGAATGTTAGTGTGAACGCTAACATGATAATCAAAGAGAATTGGTTAAAACATTTAATAGAAAAAGTTCGTTTCCCACATCTCTCTCTTTTAGATCTAAATTTTAAAGAAATACAACGGGGAGTCCAATTGAAATAGATCCCTATTGTAATATTCTTCCATTAATCTCGAGGTGAGACATGAGCAATCTATAGTTATGCAATTATATTTTTTGAGCATGACTTCTGACATTTATATTAATGTTAATTCTCATCTGACAGAGAATATAGAAAACACCATCTGTTTGAAGTTAAACAGAAGGCCGCCCTTATGTTGGGGATAGTCCTCGTTCAATCAAAGTATGTAGAACCATCTGTGACAAATTGAAATCTATACCATCATAATAATCAAAAATGTTCTTAGAAAAAATTTTCTTAAAAAAATCTTTCTTGATTATTCCAGCAGATTACAGTAGCTGGGTCATTTTTACTCCACGATACATTGGGAGTACTACTTACCGCAGTGCGATTGCACCGGTGAGTAAAAGAATGTTGTGATGTGTGATATGCGAGAGTAGTATGTGGTACGTGTGATACAGGGAGAATTTTGATTCAGCTGAATGGTTGGAGCACTTATAGACATAAATAGATTATATAACTATGAAGCGTATATACCGAAAGGCTTGCATATTTAAATGAAGTGACATATACATGAATTAGTGGTTGGTTAGAATATTTAAATAAGATGATTTTTATTTTTGTTTTATTATTATTATTTATAAAAATTGAAATCTAGAGTAATGTTTGGGATTAATCGTAAGGATGAAGCCCATTAAAATGATTGTCATGTCTTGTTCTTATATTAGGTGAGATTAAAACAACTTTTAAGGAGAAAATATCTGTATTTGTCCTGATGAAGGTGGTCCCATTGAGAACGTACCACTGAAACGCGTCGACGCTCCGTTTTGTCGTTAAATTTGGACAATTCAGCAGTTTAAAAGAGACAGGGAATTAAGACCCGTGCCGTCTGCTGTGTACAATGGATCCGAATTAACGTATATATGACAGAGTTTATTGTCTATGTTCATTCTCCTTTAGGTTTTTTGTATTTACTGAGAATTGTGTTATTTGATGTATGTGTTTTTATAGTGTTTTTAACATTTTGTCATGATATAAATTGTACAATCAAATAGGATTTTTATGATTAAAATATATATATTTTGTATAAATTGGTTTTATAAGTGCTTTAATACGTTCGGTGTGAAGATTGTGATATACATTGGTGGGTTGAGTACTCTTGAGGTATGAATGGTACAAAATAGATCCTGACCAAAGGGAAAACTTTTTCTTAACTTTATGGTGACTGGGAGCTCCATCCCTTTGGTGTAGAGAGCCCCCTCTCCTTGATTTCAAGGCAACACAACACATGAGTCATGTGTTACCCTCAGGGGGGGCATGCGTGCTCCCAAGGAAGTCCTGGTGCGCCGGGCAGGTGCTCAGCTGCAGGATTTAGTTCCTGGGTTGGGAAGCCAGGTTCAGGTCCTGCCTGACCTGGAGGGAAGGACGACTGTAAGCAATGTCCTGACCGGTTTGTCTTCTATTGGTACCACTCCAGGTGGGAGGGTGCAGAACTCTGGAAGGGGGTGCAGAGGGAGGGAGTCCTCGCCTCTGACCCTGGTTCAACTTGAGGGTTTAGACCCTAAGTTGGGAGACCAGTTGCTGGAGGGAGGTCCTGAACTGGTGGGCGAGTTGGGCAGGACACCTGCCACAGGTGCCCTGACAATTTTGGAAGGACCAGTAGGTCAGGGGTTGCCAGCTCTGAGGTTAGAGCACCCCAGGACTGACCCTGGTGAGGCCACTTCTGGCCTGGGGGTCTTCATGCTCTGTCAGGTGGACAGGAGGCTGGAGACCTGCGCCAGGCGGATTCTGGCACAACTCATGAGGGGTGTGTTTCCCTTGGGGGGTTGGTGTACTCCCCGGAAGTCCTGGGTTGCCAGGCACAGGTCCAGCCTAAGGGTACAGGCCCTGGGTTGGAGGACCAGGTTCAGGGTGTCCCCCTGACCTGGGGGAAGGGGCAACTGCTAACAGTGCCACTACCAGTTTGTCTTCTGGGGGTGCCGCTCCAGGTGGGAGGGTACAGTGCCCCAGAGAGGAGGACCGGGTGTGGGAGAGCCTACCCCAGTCCCTTGTTCAGCCTCAGGGTACAGACCCTGGGCTGGTGTACCAGTTGCAGGATAGCACCCCTGAACTGGTGGGTGAATTGTGCAGAACGCCTGCCACAGGTGGCCTGACAATTCTGGAGTTGAGGGGGACTGCTCCCGGGGGGGGGGGATGCAGTGCCCCAGGGAGGAAGACCGGGTGTGGGAGAACCTACCCCAGTCCCTTGTTCAGCCTCAGGGTACAGACCCTGGGCTGGTGTACCAGTTGCAGGATAGCACCCCTGAACTGGTGGGTGAATTGTGCAGAACGCCTGCCACAGATGGCCTGACAATTCTGGAGTTGAGGGGGACTGCTCCCGGTGGGGGGATGCAGTGCCCCAGGGAGGAGGACAGGGTGTGGGAGAGGCCACCCCAGTCCTGTGTCCAGCCTCAGGGTACAGACCCTAGGCTGGTGTACCAGTTGCAGGATAGCACCCATGAACTGGTGGGCGAATTGTGCAAGGCACCTGCCACAGGTGCCCTGACAATTCTGGAAGAGGGTACCGCTCCAGGTGGGAGGGTACGGAGCCCCTGGGAGGAAGACCGGGGGTGGGAAAGCCTACCCCAGTCTCCTGTCTAGCCGCCGGGTACAGACCCTAAGCTGGTGGGTCAGTGCCAGGATGTCATCCCTGGCCTGACAAGAGGGAGAGTGGACAAAGGGTGCCAGGCACCTGGGGCTACCGCCCCCCACTCTCTGATGCCACAGAGGTTAGAGAGCCCTGAGAGGCATAAGGCCTGGGTCTCCCCACTGACAACTGTCGGTAGCCACTGTGGCTTACTGTCCTGGTGGACAGAGTTGCCCCTGGGAGGGGGACAGGAGTCACACCCTGGGGGTGGACTGGGCCACACCACTGTGTTGGCCATGTGGGCACTGTCGGCCTGTTGGGACACATCTGTGAGCAAAGTAAGTTTAGGCGCTGCACAGATGGGGTTCACAGGTGAAGAGAAGGGTACCCCATGGGTCAGCTTAGTGGGCCCTGAGAGTATGACAGCAAGTCCTGTGCACACGCAAATAAGTATTAACAACACGCAAAATATCCGTTGTTTAACATAAGACAACAATAGATTCTTTTCTTCAAGTGTTGATTTAATGTTGTGTTGCTTCACAGGCCAGCCAACACGTGTTTCGTCACTGGGTGTATAACCCTTGACTTCTTCAGGGCTGGAATTAAGTAAAAATCGGCTTGTGTCACAGTACATTAGAGAAATTGTTACAAAATATATGTCTCATAAGAGTACGACACATAGATCAGAAGTGGTGATTCATGTTAAACCAATTGCAGTCCAGGTGGGAATAGTGGCCAGAGAAGGGGGTTCGCCATTGATAAAAGGATGTAACAGTCATAGTTGTAGCCATCTACAACAGGAACTATGCATGGAGTGTAGTCCAAAGCATATACTCGAATGGTTGCATGCCGACCGCTCGGTGTACAAGTGTGTATGTCTATCAAGTTTAGACCTAGGTAAATGGTCAAAAGTGAGTGATGGTGAAATGTGTCCATGATAGCTGCTATTTTATGGTGTAGGAAGGGGAGGAACAGAAATGTTGCATGGTCAGTGTGTTCCTTATTGTACTTTCACCTGGCACACGTGCCTAGTACCTGTGAGTTGTGAACAAGTCTAACCCTCTATTGTGCATCGTATTAAGATTTTTCAGACAGGTAATGATACTGGGCATACTAACAGACAAGAAATAATCTCTGTCTCATCTAGTGCAACCTCTTTGAATGCCCCTCTGTCCAGTGACAGCGAAGCCGATAACGCTAGCACATCTGCTGACATTGGACAGACTCATTCCTCATCTTTTTTACGCGAGGTTCAAAGAATACGAAGTGGAAACAGGGCGCAACCAAGACGAGTGAACACAGACACAAGACTCGCAGAGGAAAAAGAGCAGGTAAAGGTAGACTACAAAAAGAAACTGAGATCAGGGAACAGCAAGAACTGACGTGTACCACTAAGGAAGGGGTAGAAGTCATTAACTTATCATCTTTGACACTTGACCACAATACGGTCTCTCTTCTCAAGAAAGGATTAAGCTTCAATCCAAAAGATGAGGGGGATATTTGCAACACAAAGATTGACCTCTTTAAATTTGTACGGAATTTAAAATTAAAAAAACATTTCAGCACCACCTCAATACCGAATAAAAACATTTTGAATATTCCAACTGGCTCACTATCTGATGTTTTAAGTATACAGGATGTGCACGATACTCATTTACTTTTATCACTGACTGAAACCGAAGATACACCACTACGTATGGACACCTTACTACAAGAACTTGATATTCAGACAGACTATACGATTACCAGTGGTTTAAAAACTAAATCTAGATGGACACCAACAATGATCAGTGGAAACACTATAGACATATTTTACAATTTGGTTCTGGGAGATCTGGACAAATTTCATGACAAAAGAACCAGGAACAAGACGAGACACATTGATAATCTTTGTCCAGGCGAGAGGACAGCTCTTAAGAAATTATCTAGTGAGAACGACATAATCATTAGAGAGGCTGATAAAGGGGGCAACGTGGTTGTGATGAACAGAGTAGATTATAATCATGAGATACTCACACAACTACATGACACAGAGTGTTATGAACGTCTCACATCTAATCCAATTGGCCCCTTATCTATAGAGATCAACAAGAATCTGAGTGAATGGCACAGCGCAGGGCTTATTGATGAAAATGAGCATACATACATGAAAGTGTACCGACCCTCCTACCCGTGCTTATACACACTTCCAAAAGTCCATAAACATTTACCTTTCCCCCTGGAAGACCAATTGTCTCAGGAATAGGGGGTCCTACTGAACGTTTGGCAGAATATGTGCATCTTTTTCTAGGACCACTTGTCCGGAATCTTCCATCTTATATAAGAGACACTAAGCATGTACTCAACATGTTGGCTGACTTCACATGGGAGGATAACCGGACCCTCGTGACCCTAGATGTGGTTTCGCTCTATACGAGTATTAAACCAGACCTGGGCATGCAAGCAGTATCACACTTTCTGAACAAAAGACCTGCCTCTCAATTGCAGCACACCAATATGCTTTTAGCTATGATGAATCTGATTCTTTACAACAACTTTTTTTTATTTGAGAGGGACTGGTACAAGCAGAAGAGAGGTGTAGCTATGGGTTCTAAATTTTCACCAAGTTTTGCAAACCTTTTTATGGGTCGTTTGGAAGAGGATTGGATTTGGGGTCAGAAGGGCGTTTGCTTTAATGACTCAATTATCTTTTGGGGTCGATATATTGACGACTGCCTCCTTATATGGTCAGGATCTCAGGATAAACTAGACAACTTCTGTACTTATCTGAACACAAACACATATGACATGCGCTTTACACATCACAAGAGCAACCTTAGCATCACTTTTTTGGATATTGAAATTTTTATTAGACATAACAACCTACAGACCCGTCTCTTTCGCAAAGACACTGCATGCAATTCGATTCTTCATGCCCATAGCGCCCATCCCCCACACCAGATTCGTGCCATTCCCTATGGTGAATTCACCAGAGCCAGAAGGAACTGTAGCACAGACCAGGAATTCGAGAGCTGCCTCTCGACCATGACAACCAGATTTAAACATAGATGTTACACACATGAGAACCTGATCAAAGCTGAAACCAGAATTAGACACACACAACGAGAGGAGACGATACGTGACAAGAGTCGCAATACGAACGCAAACACATTGAGATTGATCACCGAATTTAACGATTTTAGCGGGGGATTATCCAAGAGCTTGAACAAACACTGGAATTTGCTGACTAACGATTCAGCTTTAGTGGAACATATTGGTAGAAATCCACAAATTACCTACAGAAGGGGTAGAACGTTAAGGACTAGACTGAGGCTAAGTTATCCGAGAACGACCCCTAAAGAATCGTGGATTACTGCACGTACTCTAGGCTTTTACAAGTGTAACTCATGTGGTATATGCAGGTGGGCCTCTGATGGGAAGACAAGTTTTAGCGGCCCTGACAGAACATATGAAATCCGACATAACATCAACTGTCACTCAAAATATGTGGTGTATGTACTCGAATGCTCCTGTAGCGGGAAATATGTGGGGAGCACAATTAGGGCACTCAAAGACAGGATTGGTGAACACGCTAGGGCCCTGAAACAGCAAGACTCCAGATACCCCATGGCCACACACATATGGGAGTGTCCCTCTCAAGGTGTACACAAAAGGTTCCTTTTCTATGGGATTGACATCACCACACCTAGTCCAAGGGGAGGTAACAGAGAGCTACGACTGAGACGCTCTGAAGCCCTTTGGATTATGCGCCTTAAATCCTTTGAACAGGGTTTTAATAGTGATCGGGAAATGCACTATTTTTTGGGCGATTAGGAACTGTAGATTGCAATATAAACAATATGTGTGTATCTTGTTAAGCCATCCTTTGTATTTACTGTTAATTTTGTTTTGATTTTAGTATGTATAACGAATAGAGGAGTTTCTCCCTTTTTAATCTATACAGTTCTGTTTTAACATGTCTCTCCTGATTGGGTTATGGAAAGCCCCTCACGTAACCGGTGCCCAATGGCACCATACGACACATTCTGGTCACATAAATGCATTTGCCGTGTAATGACAGTTTGAACCGGTATGTGGATTATTTCTTAATAGATTGATGTCCTTTTCTTAAATGTATTGCATTATGTGACGTGAAAATTCTGTCCCGATCCGTTTAATGCCTTTGTGTGTAAATATGTCACACATTATGAATACTCTCCCCATAACAGAAGAAAACCAAAAAAAAAACCCTGGGTTTGATGTATATGTGTCACGTATCTCAAGTGTAAGCAACTGACTAATGCCTTTTGTAATTGTACTCGGCAATGGGAATGACTCAATACTATTACCATAAAAATACCCCCATGGGGCCACCCCTGGCCCCCCTTTCACTCTCTCCTTTCTCTAATCCTTTGCTCTATGGATCACTACTAACATGGTGTCACCTTTTAAGCCATTTTGAACTTTAGTGTTCTCGCCTCACAACTTAGGCGCTTCTAATTTTACTAATTGAACTACACTGATTGCATGTCTCCGGCTTTGAATACGTAATTGATAACGTGTGCACGCTAGGTAACGAGCACGTTAGGAAACGAGGTTTGCGCTCTAGCTTTTTTTAGAACGTGGTGAGTGATAAACACTTCCGGATAAGAGCACGCTGTCTACTCCGGTTCACACGGTGCCGGAGAGAGGAGCCACGGGGCGCACTCGCCTTATGGTAAGCTTAATGCTTGAGAGCTAGGAAGATAGACATTTCACATGGACGTTAACTAGCATCTGGAAGGGAGTTAAAACGTCTGTTTGAACGTATCCATTATGACTTTAATTTCAGCTGGTCTGCGGTGGATGGAGCCGCGTTTTCTTCTTGGCAATACTGGGACATAAATATAGACACCGTGGATATATCTTTGCCTTGGCATATACAGCCTGATTTAATTGAGAATACGTTGATTTGGCTTGAACTTACCAGTTACCACAGGTAAGAATATGTATGTTGATTTAGCACTTAACTGAAAGACATTCATTGAATGCCTCAGTAAGTTAACCTTATTGATCTTGTGAATACTCAAGGATACCATACTGATGGGATTTATTATTACACAGATCCGTGACTAGGACGTGCTAATATAGAAGTGGCTTTTTAGGACCCGCTGATTCGGAATTATCACCAGTTGTAAGGTGAGCCTCAAATTTGAGTTTTATATGTGGTATTACTAGTTATACGTCATGCGGATATGGAGTTAACTATGACGTAATCTGATTTGATTACTCGTTTATGTGTTACAGGTCTGATATGTGACTACCATAGACGTAAGGTATGCACAATCTTAATACGATGCACAATAGAGGGTTAGACTTGTTCACAACTCACAGGTACTAGGCACGTGTGCTAGGTGAAAGTACAATAAGGAACACACTGACCATGCAACATTTCTGTTCCTCCCCTTCCTACACCATAAAATAGCAGCTATCATGGACACATTTCACCATCACTCACTTTTGACCATTTACCTAGGTCTAAACTTGATAGACATACACACTTGTACACCGAGCGGTCGGCATGCAACCATTCGAGTATATGCTTTGGACTACACTCCATGCATAGTTCCTGTTGTAGATGGCTACAACTTTGACTGTTACATCCTTTTATCAATGGCGAACCCCCTTCTCTGGCCACTATTCCCACCTGGACTGCAATTGGTTTAACATGAATCACCACTTCTGATCTATGTGTCGTACTCTTATGAGACATATATTTTGTAACAATTTCTCTAATGTACTGTGACACAAGCCGATTTTTACTTAATTCCAGCCCTGAAGAAGTCAAGGGTTATACACCCAGTGACGAAACACGTGTTGGCTGGCCTGTGAAGCAACACAACATTAAATCAACACTTGAAGAAAAGAATCTATTGTTGTCTTATGTTAAACAACGGATATTTTGCGTGTTGTTAATACTTATTTGCGTGTGCACAGGACTTGCTGTCATTTGTGTAATACGGACTTTTGTCCATTATTGAGGGCTTAGGGGTTTTCCCTCAACCTGTTGCACCGCACTGAATACTATCATCTGTGATACTCACGTTATTGGGTTAGCGCCACTTTATACCCTGTGCTTAACAATACCCCCGCTCTGTCTCTGGCCCTGAGAGTATGGATAGAGGGATCCAACTGGGTTTGGAAAGGCGTAGAACCAGAACGTGCCCCCGCTGTTGTGGGCCAGGTCTATGTTCTATCGCCCCAAGCAGGGAAGTCCATCAAGGTATTGATTAGTCTACCCTGGCTTTAGGCTGGGAGGGGGTTGTGTTAGACTTGGCTTTTTCAGCGGGTTTACCCCCAGACTTTTTGCTTTTTGGCCTCCTGTTTTTGACCCTGTGTGTGTTGGTTTTAGGACTCTGGGCACTTTACCACTGCTAATCAGTGCTAAAGTGCATATGCTCTCTGTGTAAATTGTGTTATGGATGGGTGTTTCCATGATTGGATATTTGATTTACCTGTTAGCCCCTAGTAAAGTGCACTGCGTGTGCCAGGGCTGGTGAATCAAATGCTACTCGGGGCCTGCAGCACTGGTTGTGCCACCCCGTGAGTAGCCCTGAAAACGGTAACTCAGACCTGCCATTGCAGAAGTCTGCGCGCAGTTTGTAACTGCCATGTCGACTTGGCCAGTGCACACAATGGCCGGTCCCTAACCTTCCCTTTTCTTACATGTCAGACACCCCTCAGGTAGGCCCAAGGTACCCCTGTGGGCAGGGTGCAGTGTATGTGAAAGGTGGGACATGCCCTGGTGTGTGTGGCATGTCCTGATAGTGAATTACAGCCAATTTCGTTTTTCACTATTGCAAGGCTACCAGTTTCCCATAGGATAGAATGGGAGGTTTGTTTATAACATCTTATAAACATAACTGGCCCAGGGAATTCGGTAAGAAAATAGAATTTAGTATGCCTGAACTCAGAATCTAAAGATGCATCTTTTAGTGAAGGTGATTTTTACATTCTGTGTTTGAAAATACCACTTTTAGAAAGTAGGTATTTTCTTGCTCAGTCATCCCGTGTGCCTCTGCTGGAATGTGGATTGCCTGTCTGGGTTTTGGATGACAGAAGGCTGGGGGAGCAGGAGGGGCGCCAGATGGTCTAGGTAGGTCAGGAAAGGGCTGAAGAGACCTGGGTTATGATTGGGGAAGGGGGAGGAGATTTCCTTGCTCCTCAAAGGGCCTGCTCTGCCTCTGACAAATGCCGTCTCCACCTCCTGCCAGGAATTCACACCAGAGAAGGCAGAACTGGCCTGACCGGGCACAGGCCCTCTCTGCCTAAGAGATCAAAGGATTTTTGGACATAAATGCTGGGTCCCAGACCCCTGAACTTTAGAACTCATCTGGACAAGAAGACTGCCAAGAAGAAGAGCCGGAGAAGCTGCGAAAAGGAACGACTGCTTTGCTGGGTGCTTTGCTGGGCTGACCTGCAGTGGCTGCTTCTGTCTTGGGCAGTGAAAGGCCTGGACTGGACTTTCTGCAACCTAATTTGTGAGTCTCTCCAAGGGCTTGAGGTAGAGCTTGCCCCCTGTTCACGAAGTCTCAGGAACAGCAAAGACTTCAAGTTCTTCGACCCGCAGCACTGGGGACTGTGTGTTTTGTGCTGCAGCAAGAAGAACGCCAACTGAACGACGTCTACGACGCCGCTGCCGACTCTGTGTCCTGAAGGCACCGCAGAGGGCACCGCCGCACCGCAACCTTGGTCTCACCGACGACGCCTGTTGACGCCGACACCGAGCTGCTGCTTGCACCGCGACCGGTGGGCACCGCACTCTGCACCGCCTTGCTTCACACCGAAGCTTTGGCGCCGCAGAGGGCACCGCCGCACCGCAACCCTGGTCTCACTGATGACGCCTGTTGACGCCGACACCGAGCCGCTGCTTGCACCACGACCTGTGGGCACCGCACTCCGCACCGCGTTGCTTCACGCCGAAGCTTTGGCACCGCACAGAGCACTGCCACAACGCTGCACCGCAACCCTGGTCTCACCGACGACGCCTGTTGACGCCACCACCGACCCGCTGCTTGCACCACGACCTGTGGGCACCGCACTCTGCACCGCCTTGCTTCATGCCGAAGCTTTGGCGCTGCAGAGGGCACCGCCACAACGCCGCACCGCAACCCTGGTCTCACCGACGATGCCTGTTGATGCCGCCACCGAGCCGCTGCTTGCACCGCGACCTGTGGGCACCGCACTCCGCACCACCTCGCTTCACGCCGAAGCTTTGGCACCGCAGAGAGCACCGCCGCAACGCCGCAACGCCGCACCGTGACCCTGGTCTCACCGACAATGCCTGTTGACGCTGCCACCGAGCCGCTGCTCGCACCGTGACCTGTGGGCACCGCACTCCGCACCGCCTTGCTTCACGAGGACGCCTTGGCCTTCCTGACGCCGCCACTTCCCGCCGAAATCGACGCCGCTGCTTGCACCGTGGTTTGAGGGCACCGCTTGTAAGTCACACGACGCACCGCCCTCATCCTGCACTGCAACCTTGGCCTACCGACGCCGGCGCCATCAACTCCAGTTCGTCAGCCGACGACAGCGCTTCAGCAACGACGACGCTGCTTGCACCGTGACCTGCTAGCACCGTGGCGAGCACCGCCTTCATCTCGCACCGTGACCCTGGTCTCACCAACGATGCCATCTGACGCCGTCACCGAGCCGCTGCTCGCACCGCACGCTGCACCACTGCGCTTCGCACTGCAGCTCCAGATGTCTGCCGGCACCAGCGCTCCTGATTCCATCAGAGAGGAGCTCGACCTGCAACGCGAGTGACTTCAAGGGCCTCAACGCCCTGCACCTCTCACAGGTACTGTTTGCGGGTCTTCCCGACACTGTAGGTGGCCCGCGACCAGCCAGAACTGTTGGATTTGTTGTTCACGACGCCGTGGTAGCCCGGACGGAGCTATCCACACAAGGAACTCTTTTTAATCAGCGTATTTTTGGAACTGTGAACTTTTAAGTATAGTATTGTGGATTCTTATCGTTTTTGGTCTTGTTTTAATTATATAAAAATATTGGATAGTTTTCTAAACTGGTGTGGTGTCCTTTTGTAGTGCGTACACTATATTACTGTGGGTTATGTGCAAATGCTTTACACAATGCCTCTAAGATAAGCCTGGCTGCTCGTGCCAAGCTACCAAGGGGGTGAGCAGGGGTTATTTTAGATGTGTAACTCCCTTATCCTGACTAGAGTGGTGGTTTTTGCCTGGCTTTGGCCCACGCCCTAGCCTACCAAAAATCCAATTTCTAACATTATTCATTAATTCATTCATAGGCCTGCATGTGTTCTTTGTTTCCCAGGCCTCCTGCTTGTTGTTGTGACCATGTGGCTGGCAGACATTTTGTGTAGGGAGACAGTGTGCTTTTGCCATAGGCCTGTATGTTGTCTCTTTGTTCCCCATGCCTTCTTGCTTGTTGTTGTGACCATGTGGCTGGTGGCCATTTTGTGTAGACAGCCAGTGTGCTTTTTCCATAGGCCTGCATGTCTCCTCTTTGTTCCCCATGCCTTCTTGCTTGTTGTTGTGACCATGTGGCTGGTGGCCATTTTGTGTGTGCAGTCAGTGTGCTTTTGCCATAGGCCTGCATGTGTTCTCTGTTGTGGCTGTGCCTCCTTGCTTGCTGTTTGACCATGTGGTCAGTGGCCATTTTGTGCAGGCAGCCAATATGCTTTTGCCATAGGCCTGCATGTGTTCTTTGTTTTCCAGCCCTCCTGCTTGTTGTTGTCACCATGTGGCTGGCAGCCATTTTGTGTAGCCAGCCAGTGTGCTTTTTGCCATAGGCCTGCATGTCTTCTCTTTGATCCCCATACCTCCTTCCTTGCTGTTTGACCATGTGGCTTGCGGTCATTTTGCGTAGGCATCCAGTGTGCTTTTGCCATGGGCCTGCATGTGTTGTTCTTTTATCATTATGTTGTGGCCATGCCTCCTTGCTTGCTGGTTCACCATTTGGTTGGTCGGTGGCCATTTTGTGCAAGCAGCCAGTGTGCTTTTGCCAAAGGCCTGCATGTCTTCTCTTTGTTCCCAATGCCTTCTTGCTCAGTGTTGTTGTTGTTGACAACCATGTGGCAATGGCAGGCAGTCTTTTTGTGCGCCCAGCCAGTGCGGCTGTTTGCCATATGCTTGCATGGATGGTTGAGCAATGAAATAGCAGTTTAATAAATTTAAATCATATGCTTGAGGATAACTTCACTTATTTATATTTTTTAATTTTAATTTTGTTCAATCTTAGTTTTTTTCAATTGTAATCTTTTTTACTTTTTATTGTATAATAATTTTATTTTTATTTGTTATTATTTTTTTATTTATTTTTTTCTTCTTTTAATTTTTATAATTGTTTTACTTTAATTGTTTTATTTTTTTATTGTTATTTTTTTAATTAAATTTTTTAAACTATTTTTTTTAACCATTTTCATAACATCTGGTATCAATGAATCGATCCCATGTCTGCTATAGGTTCAGAACAGCATTCATCGTCTAAGGATTATTCCATTGTCATTTGTCAGCTGCACCACCCTGAGTGCCATATCCCATGTGATGAGCATAAAGCACACAGTTACATCTGTATGTTTTGTTGTTTTTGCTCTTTCTTATCCTTCCTGAGTGTACACCATGAAAGTTTATGTTGGTGTGGTTTTCCATTTTATGAATGGATACACTGTATTGGTAATTGTTTATAAAAAATTAACTAGTGACCACACTAAATTATATTGTTTGTTTGCACTACTAATTGAACAAAAAAAATTCCACGTTTCACTGAAATTATTCTTGCTTCTTTGCTTTTAGGTGCACAAGAGACAACATCACCCATAGTACTGCCAGACAGAAGGCCTGTGCATGATATAATGCGTGACCACACATCCCAGACATCTCTTCAACTTGTGAAACTAAGTGCCACTGCTAACTGACAGCTTCAAGATGGCCCCAAAGAAAGGTGCTACCAAGAAAGTGGCCAGTGAGAAGAAGGAGCTTACCACCACTGGTATGTCGACCCGGACATTTTTTGAGAAAAGAAAACTGTGCCTGCCGCACCAGCCTCCGGGGAGCAAGCTGGGAGCAGCACCCCCGCATCAGCGGACCCACACCAACCTAGGCCCAAGCACATGTCTGTCACAGAGGCAGCCAGTCTAATCATGGCAATGCCGACGAGCAGTGACGCTGCAATTGACTTATCTCTATTGCAAAGTAGTAGCCAATCGTTGCAGGAAACTCAGAGAAGTGGAGAACAACAAAAGCCACAACCACAAATAGTAGTTCCTTCCCAAGTAGGAGCAGTTCAGGAGATTGAGCTTCAATTCTGAGGAAGTAGAGGAAGCCACACTTTCATAAGATCCTTTATCTTCCAGATCTCTCAGCAAGAAAAAGGAGCGTTAGTGCACCATCTTCTTCTCCATGTCCCACTCTGATGATCTAGACACCACTTGGATCCCACTTCAGTCTGAGAGTGAGACACATCACAAGAGGCTAGGGAAAAGGAAGGTTCCTGAAAGCCTTAGAGTTATGGATGCAGATGTAGAAGAGGAGGATGATGGTGAGCCAAGCATCATGGATGTTAGCCCAGCCCCAGTGGAGACCGACGTTACCCCATCCCAACTTGCTGTGAGGGATTTGGTACCACAGATACCACCACTGCCAGCTGCCATATTTGCAAGTCCCTGCAGTGACCTACAGCCACAACCACCTCAGTAGAAGTAGGTACTGCAGAAAGTCAAACGTCAAAACGCCCACCTACCGCCAGTTCATCCGACATTGGCAGTGACACGAGCGTCAGAAAGTTGACCTCAGCAGTTTGGGACTTCTTTATGGTTAGCAAGAAGGAGGTGAACATTGCCATATACTCCATTTGTGAAGCAAGTGTTAGTCGGGGTAAGCTTGGTAGAAACTATGGTACTGGAGTCCAAAAAACCCATTTGAGAAACCACCACATGATCCAGTCGGAGGTGCACCTTAGTGGCCAAAAAACTGCAAGTGTTCTTGGTGAAGGGGGTGAAAGGCTGAGCAGGGAATCCGATCTGATCACGGTGGAAGGTGAAGAAGAAGAAGACATTTTCGTTACTCAAAGCAGCCCTGTCCCCAGCAGTGCATTGGTATCGCCCACATCAGAAACATCGCAATGGCACTAGACTCAAGTCGAGACATCAAGGCAAGTGTTATATTCCATATAGGTACCCCAATATAGGCCTAGGTAACATCACAACCTTTCACCTATATTCGTCCCTACATTACATACATAACGGCTGCTAGGACTGACCCTTCACCTAGTTACAGTACTCCTTACAGAACGTGGGGTTTTCCCTGAACAATAGCCTCATACATTATGCATGAGGATTCAGGATTCTCGGAAATTCAGCAGGACTATCATCTCCTGCATAATAACTATGTACAAGGTTCATTCCCGACGTCATCTTAAGTCCGACAGTGGCACAGCAAGGTTGAACTCCTGTGGATACCTTTGGGTATATAAACATCACATCTTGCTGAGATAGAGAGAGGAGATCACAACTTCCATGCCGACACACAGACACAAGACGCTGAGATTCCAGCATGCAGACACTCCAGCTCACAGCGGTCTGAACATCCCTTGCGGGGTGTCCAACTTGTGACCAAGACAGGGTCCCAAAGTCTCTCACTTCAGGTAATGGGGTGGACTTTATCCTAGAGGGATTCTTGGCTTTAACACCTACACACATGCTAGGTACACTTAGGTACATCTAGTTAGGATTGCATCGTAGGAGTACGCATTTTATTGTCATGTATTTCATTTACCTGCCTGTATTCATGATTATAACAAAATGGTAGAGATCTACCGTCCTTTCACTTTTCTAGTGCTTCTAATCATTTATATCTCTTACTGTCTGATGATTGTCTCAGCACACCTATTTTACACTAGAATGACGAATGTTCAATAAATGCTTATTGAAAACGTCCATACCGTTTATTCTGTGTACATTTCTGAGACTAAGTGAGCACGAGTGACTGAGCGAAAACTATTGCACTGTTTCCACGATTCTGAGGGATCAAGGTTGTCATGTTCGATAGTTGCCAAGAACTATTCTCTCCTTGATAAGAGGAGTTTCTAGTGGCACTGTGAGCTAGCTGGCATACAGGCCAACATAACCGGTGGGGGTGTCTGGAATCAGTTCAGACACCAAGCCCGCAGTGTATGTTGTCTAAACGCGCAGATCTTATATAGATTTATAAGAACTACGCGACACAAGAGAGTACAGTGACTGCCCCGCTGAAATGCACATTGAGCCTACCAAAGTCTGCTCTCAAAAAGTCACCAGCATCAGTGGCACCAGAAAAGAAAAAAAACATGCTACTATTCCTGGCATGTTTAGGCAGGAAAGGCAGTATGAGTGCAACTACCCAATGGCATGTTTTGTACAACGCAAAGCTGGCTAAAATGTTAGCACTGGACCTCCTCCCTTTTTCTTTTGTGGAAGGGGGTTTTCATGAATTTGTGGCAGCCATCTGACTCAAATGGAAGGCTCAAAGCTGGTCCTATTTCTCCAGAGTTGCTGTTCCAGCGCTATAACATGATGTACTGGAATTGCTTGGACAAGCTTTGCAGCAGAGTGCTTTTCACAATATCCACCTGACAACAGACATGTGGACCAGTTGCCAAGCCACTGATTACATGTGCATCACTGCACACTGGATCTCTTTCATGGGGGTTAGAAAAAAGTTATCTGCAGGTGTTGACTTCCATACGAACACGGCGCGGACTCCACTTTTCTTTTGAGCGTACTCGCTTGCTAAGGTAATTCTTCGATGTGAATTTTCATTGACATTTTCTAACGCTTCAGCATTATGCTTACGGGGTTATGACTTACTCAGTTATTTATATCATTCGTACAGGACGGATACTGACCATTAACAGCGTCTTTTACCCAGACCATTTTCTGTCGGGAGATACGCCGGTCCATATTACAGGTGAGACTTAGTAGCTCAGTCTCAATGTCGAGTCACTTGGTGGGGTCTTGACATATAACGTATGGTTAATCAAAAGTTTTGGATAACTTTAGTCTTTCGTTCTACAGGGATCACTTGAATGCATTTTGTTGCACCCAGAAGGAGAATCACAATTACATTAGACCAGCTGGGTCGGAATTAAAACCGGCGGAGAGCTGAGGGATACCATGTATTATGCATAACTCTAGCAATGTTCGATTTCTTTTGCCATCGTAATATTACTGTCTTATCATTAACTTGTGTACTCTCAATCCCACTTATAGGGCATAGAGATAGTAACAGGAGAGCCTGGCAGGTAGGGAGCCTACATATCGTCTTGGATTTATACCTGATCTTTGACAAAACCACTGCATGGTGTGGTTTTACTCAATTTTTAGTTGCACAGGGGGAGCCTGGCTTGTTACTTGCATTGAACAGCATAACTCACTTGGTAGGATTGGTGGCCTAACAACTCAGTAGTTCTTATTTATCATGGTGCACACTAGGGTGGGTATTATTAACTTATCAGACACCCCGTGTGAGGACACCACTATGCACGTCATGTTCTTTGGAGTGTTGTTCCGCATGAGTTGATGTTACCCTGTTAACATTATAGAAACTGTTACACAAGTGCAGTCGGTATTTTAAAATACTTTATCAAATTTTGTGTTTCTACACTCATCCGCTTGGGTTTCCACTCAATGATGAAATCTGTTTTGCTTTTTTTTACCTTGCTCACATGTAATTAGAATTTGATTTAGTTATTGTCATATTGTTTTAGCCCTGAAGAAGTCATGGGGTCTTCCCTATCGACGAAACACGTGTTGGCTGGGCGATTCTGATTAAAGACCAAAGAAAAAACCCAGAAACGAACTACTCTCTTTTTTGATTGTATATGATTACTTGCCACATCATGTATATGATATTTGCATGTGCAGAGGATAAGGATTACTATTACTGGCATGTTTAGGCAGGAGACGCAGTATGAGCGCAACCACCCAATGGCATGTTTGTACAACGCAAAGCTGGCTAAAATGTTGGTGCTGGACCTCCTCCCTTTTTCTTTTGTGGAAGGGGTGGGTTTTCATCAATTTGTGGCAGCCATTTGCCTCCAATGGACGGCTCAAAGCTGGTCCTATTTCTCCACAGTTGCTGTTCCAGCGCTACATCACGATGTGCTGGAATTGCTTTCACAAGCTTTGCAGCAGAGTGCTTTTCACAATATCCACCTGACAACAGACATGTGGACCAGTTGCCAAGACACTGATTACATGTGCATCACTGCACACTGGATCTCTTTCATGGGGGTTAGAGAAAAGATATCTGCAGGTGTTGACACTGTTGAGATTTTTAATGGTGCTCAAAAGCATGCAACAGTAGCCCTGTACGCCATGGAGAAATCCCATACTGCTGCAAACATTTTGGAAGAGTTTAACAACAAGGCCTTTGAATGGCTGCGACCACGAGGGCTTAAGATTAGATTTGTTGCCACGGACAATGGCAGCAATATAGTTAAGGCCATGGCCGATGGTGGCTATTTCAGAGTCCTGTGTTTGTCGCACTGCATCAACATCATTGTACAGGGCTTTCTCAAAATAGAAGACCAAGTTAGCAACTTACTGTCCACCTACAGAAGAATCTGTACTCATTTCAGCCATTCATTTAAAGCTCGGAAACAGCTGAGGGTCATTCAGCTTGATAATAGAATGCCAGTTAAAGCACTCATACAGGAGGTGCCAACACATTGGAACTTGACTTAATACATGCTTGGCCGTCTGTTTGAGCAGTAGAGACCAATCAATGAATATATCATGCAAAGAGGGGATGCAACTGTGAAAGGCATGATCATTGAGATGGACCAATGGGGCCCAGTCAAATGCCTGACAGAGATGCTGCTTCCTTTTGAGGTGTTCACATGGGATGCCAGCAAAGAGGACAGTACCATGGGCCAAGCTATCCCGTTGTTGCAGATGCTACAGGAACAGCTAAAGGAGGCGTCTGTAATGAATGCAGGAGTGAAGGAAAAAAAGATGCGTATGAGTTGGTGGAGAGCTTAGTCCTTCGCTTATCTGTTAATGCAAGGTTGCAAAGAGACATTGTGTCATCCAAACATTACATCTGTGCCACAATTCTTGATCCACGGTACAAACCATTACTATCCGTTTTCATTCCCTTTTCAGACGGGGATGTTGCAAAATACAAAACATGGATAGCTGAGCAAAGAACGACCGGGAATTAGAGGCCCACTCCTCCAGGGCACAAGTTCTGCAGGGCAGCTTTCAAGTTCAGAGCCTAAGGGCAGTGCTGTTGGCTCACAACAGCCAAAACCAACAACTAGAACACCACCAACAACAAGAACAGCAATATCAGCCCCAAAATCTGCAAATGAATGGTTTCTACTGGCAGGGCTTAAGTCCAGTGCAGAGGTGTAGGAAAGTGTGGTTCTGTTGCAGTAACCCCCACTTTTTGCCAGACTACTGATGCACTTTTACTTGATGTGCCCTGGGTCCCTGCCAATCAGGTACCCAGGGCCTGTGTTCTTTCCCCAAAACTAACCCAATTGGCATCTCTGGCCACAGGTCAGCCCCTGGTAAATGGTGCCACAGGTACCCAGGGCACTGTGACCAGGGAAGACCTCTAAGGGCTGCAGCACTTATTGTGCCACCCTTAGAGGTCCTGTACCACTACACTCACACACTGCCTTTGCAGGCTGCGTGTTTTGGTGCAGAACCATGTGAAGAGTCGACATGGCACACATCTCTGGGTGCCATGCCTACAACCCACTGCCCTGGCATAGGTCAGTCACCCCTCTAGCTGGGTGCACTATACCAGTGGTGAGGGTACAGGTGCATGAGCCCTGTACCCCTACAGTGTCTAAGTCCATTCTTAGACATTGTAAGTGCAGTGCTGCCATTAAGAGTATATGGTGCTGGGAGTTTGTCATTACGAACTCCACAGCACCATAATGGCTACACTGAAAACTGAGAAGTTTGGTATCAAACTTCTCAGCACAATAAACCCACACTGATGCCAGTGTGGGATTTATTGAAAAATGCACACAGAGGGCATCTTAGAGATGACCCCTAAAAACTAACCCACCTCTAGTGTCCAGGCTGAGTGGCTGCTTTCAGCTGCCACCACCAGACATGTTTCTGGACCCCTGGGTCGAGAGCCTGCTGCTCTCTGGTGCCTGAAACAATGCACATCCTGGGACGAGGTACCAAGCCTCCTCCCCCCAGGATGGGCAGGGTTCACGAAGGGGAAGCTTCAAAGGCGTGCTGCCTTTGTGAGCTTCCCCAGGCCACTTGCTGCTTTCAGCAACTGGTCCCCACTGGTTCTGACCCCCACTTTGGGCGGGAGAACCGGTGGGAGAAACAAGTGAGGAAGGGAGGTGTGCCCACCTCTGCCAACTCCACCACTCAGGTGGGGGAGGCGAGGTGAAGCACAACTCTCAGTCCACGCAATCTTGAAGATGGGGGACTCAGCCAACCAGGGACAGGCACATGCCCCCCTCCCACTGGAGGGTGGCATAATAGGGGGTGTACCCACCCCAGGGAAGGGATTCATTGGTCCCTGCCTTTTACCTACCTGTAACGCCCCTAAATCTAGTATTTAGGGGCACCCCTGAACCTTGCTTCCTCAGATCCAGACAAGAAACAAGAAGAAGAAGGACCAAACAGCCGTGCAGCAGCTAACAAGAGGAAGACGCCCACTGACTTGGTCCCAGCCCTACCGGCCTATCTCCCCCTCAAACCTGGTCCTGCAAAATTCCGGTGTGTCCTGCAGCCAGCAACCTCAAAAACCCCGGAGGACCTGCCTGCCTTCACTTCCAAAGACTGCTTCTCCTGTGAACACCGGATTTGTTCAACTGCAACCTCTGGCTCCGGCCGGACACCGCGGATCCGCCCTACTCTGCACCCGCCGTCCACGGGCCGGCGATCCTAGAACCGAGAACCGGCGACACCTGACCTGCCTCAAGCCTCCAGCCGATGCCTGCAGCCTAAATCCAGAAGGCCCCCTAACCACGACCAGAAGCTGGTAAGAAGATCCGACCCCAAAAGGCACCCCTGCACCCGACGCCCCACGGCCTTGTGTGCCCAAACCGACGGTGCTTAACCAACCCTTAACTTCCCAACTTACCTCTCGAAGTGGTGGTCGCACCCAGAAGTCCTTCGTCTCCCTGCCTGCAGTGCTTTTGCAAACCGGAGGTTCTCCATTGGAAACAACAGGGCATCCGACCTCAAAACAGCACCCTGCACCCGGCTGCCCTAGTGCCGCTGAGGGTGCACCTTTGGTGCTAATTTGTTTCCCCATTTGCCTTGAGCTAAAGTCCAGGAGCTTTGCTCCCACAACACAGTCGCCTGCTTGCCAGCAGCCACCAACTGGAGGTCCCCTATCCCCCATTGGATAACATTGGGCCTCAACACTCTGGACCCGGCCACCCTAGTGCCGCTGAGGGTGTAACAAGAGTGAATCACTGACCCTGGGGGACCCCTGAGTCTACCCCCAGAACCTCAACTCCCACTACCGAATACTTACCTAAAAACCGATAACCATATTTTCCTCCATAGGATAACATTGACACTTTTTCCTGAAAAAGTTTCTAAGTGTGGAGTTTTGAAACCTAAAGAAATTCTTTAAAATTGTACGATTTAACAAAAACGCTTTTACTCACCTGTTTACATGAAATGTCCCAGTGCTGCATCTAGGCATACAGCACTGAGTAAGAAAAGTAATCCAAAAGTAACTTACCTGCTATTTTACTGAAAATCCCAGTCAAGTCTATGTACTGTATTTACAAGTGATTGCATTTCTCTGAAACAATACTGTAAGTCAAACCATAGTACATTTACAATTGCAATTGAACTGTTTTACAATCAGCATTTATTACTGTAAAGTATTTATTGCTTACCTGTGCCAGGCTTGCTTGGTTATAGAAATAAAATAACTAAAAGAATATTTTTATACAAAATCAATTGGTCTGAAGTTCAGTCTTTGAGTGTGTGAATTCATTTGCTGACTGAGTGTGTACAACAAGTGCTTAACACTGTCCTCTGATACTCCCTTACTGTTCGACCACACTACCACAAATAGAGAGTACGGTGCTGTCTACTTTTACCTCTGCCTACCTTTGGGGTTCCACTGGACTCTGTGCACACTATACCTCACTTTGGTGTAGCATATACAGAGCCAGCTTCCTACAAGAGGTGAATGCAAAAGCGGTAGAGCAAGGTGGAGCACCAATGAGTGGAAGGTCCAGGCCTATTTGAATGACCCAACAGAGGTCTACCTTCATCAAAATCCATTGGTGTATTGGTATGGAAAGAGGCGTCAATGGTCAGTGCTCAGCAGGCTGGCAATACACTATCTGGCTTGTCCAGTTCCCAGTGTCTCCGCTGAGCGTGTATTCAGTGCTGCTGGTGCCACTGTCACAGGGAGAAGAACCAGTCTCTTGCCCCAAAATGTGGAGAGATAAACCAGGATTAAAATGAATCCGCACTTTATACCTCCGGTTTACTCCATACCTGAAGTACGACAGGAGGAAGATGAAGGAGGCTCAGGTCATGGAAGTAGTGTTAGCTTTCCTACTTCTGGGTAAACCACTTGAGTTTGAGGATGAGCTTTACTTCCCTGACTATTAGGCCTGAGCCAACAGCCATAGAACTTTCTCTCTCTATTGCTGAGCTGCTTTGACACCCAAAAAAAAATATATAGCTAGGGAAACATTATTTAATTTTATTTGTTTGTGTCTGGTTGACTTATTCAGCCCCACCGTCTTAGTCTTAGACAGATTTTATTGCTGGATTGGAGTTACAACAGTGTGCAGTGAAGAAGCCCCCCACCCATTTCCCTCAAGGATATTGGAGATACAAACACATTTGTGCCTGCCTCTTACCCTGGGCCGTGACTATTTTCTTTTCCTAGTTTATTATTCCCCTAGCTGGACTGCACAACATTATTAGATTTAGACTGGCCGATGTCTGTTTTGTGAACAATGGATTGGGAATGTACCACGGTGACCATGCCTGAATTAGAAGAACAGGTAAATGGCATGCATTGCACGCTGAGTGATTGTTGTTTGTGAGTGTGTTGAGATGATTCATGTATTGGCAGGCAGTGACACTCGGTGTTTGTTTATCTGTAACTATTATGCTTAGATGTGTTTGTGATGATAATCTTTTCCCTAAAGGTGATTTTTTCTTTCCCCTTTGAGAGTTAGGGAGATTTGTTTGCCGGATCCACGCCGCACTGCTTTGTTTTCTGCTTTACACTCCTCAAAGAGTCAGACCCGACTAGTTCCTTTAGAATAGATAACGCAAACACAAATCTAGTCTTCACAAAAAATGACTCAATGTTTCTCTAGTTGTGCATCAACAGCATTGTACTACAGGTCGCTCAATTGCCTTTGAGTCAGGACACTGTCAGTACGGAGTTGGTGACAGGGATGATTGAAGGACTCAGGACATGAGCGTGACTACTTCGAGAAGTGCCATCAGAAGAAGGAAGCTTTCAAATTTGCTGAAACTAACCAATTTGGTGATGACTTTAAAGTAGCCTATCCAACTATGTGGAGTGATGGTGAGTGGTGACAGTGGTGCATTGTTTTTACTTGATTTGGAAAATGTAATGTTGCTGGGTGTGTGTGCTCAGTGCTGTCTGGCTCACATTTAAAGCTAAGTGGTGGTTGGGTGTGGGGCCTGTTGTTGTAGGTAACTAAAGACAGACATTTAGTCATGAATGAACATCCCATTATGCACGTGTTGTTTGGCTACATATTATTGTTATGATTCATGATGATGAATTGATGATCGTGACAGTTGTGAGTTTGATCAACCCAATACCGATAGTTACATGGGGCCACTCTTGTGTGATTTTTGGTTGTTGTAAAATTGTCCTCACCTAATTGTTCCCACGCCAGTCATAAAATGCATTACTGCAAAAAGGACTATTCTTCTTTTCTCTCTTGCACTGCCTCTGAGTCTTCTCTGTGCACTCCTCATGAAGTTTCACCTCTTTCTCTCTAGTTGATTCTACAATATAATTTTTGTTTTTCAATCGCAGGCCCTCTTACCCTGAGCCAAACTGGAAAAACAAAATAACACTCACGCTTATTTTACCGGACCGCATCTGCCAGGTACCCAAGACTGACAGACAATCCAAAAGGAATGCAGATGCAACTCTTAATTTGGCAATACAGTATACATTTTTCTTTTAATAATCATAAGAACTGTGTGTGTTGTTTGCTTGACTCCCACATAATTTGTAATATATTTGCGATCTGTCAAAACTAGGTCACACAGGAAATTTAGATATATAATGTAACTTGGGTCTCTCTGGTGCAGACGGACAATTTGGTTTGGTTTGCATTTAAGTTACCTGTACTCATTCCTTTGTTTCCTTTTCCTCCCATAACAGCTTTATGATGGTTGGCTGTTCATTGCCCAGATGAATGTTGTCCTTGTGTAGTGTGTGTCTTGTCAAACCTTTCCCCAAATCTCCCTTCCCATCCATTCATCAAAAACACCATCAATGGATCATAACTTGGTGGGGCGGATGTGGTGAAAGCAACACCAACTCACTGCAGTATCTACAGTTTTACTCCATTTACTGAAACAATAGTCCACACTGGCGACATTTACCCACCCACGCATAAAAGTGATCGATATTTTAGTATGTTGATGGTCCCCTACGGCCATTAGATTTGATGTGATTAGAGTCACAGCCACCATTACCCACTCTTATAAAAGTAAAGGTAAATGTCAAAAGCTCTAACTGTCTGAAAGGAATTAAGGCAGAATAAATACAGCAACACACCAGTTTGATAAAACTGCTATTTTTTTTTCTATAGAAGGAGTTCCTAGTACAGTGCTTAGATGGTTTAGGGCTTCACGAATTAGGCCCATTTACTAATGAATGGTCTAGTTTTTGCTACAATACTGACTGATATGATCAGACAACTTGAATTTTCTTTTAGCATCTCTGGTCTGACCTTTTCATTTGCATATTTTTCATAGGAGAACAGTCCACTACAAACTGTCCAAAGTGATCGGACCTTTGTCTCACTCTCTGCGAGGTTTGGGAAGCCTGTTGGATCTTGGTTCAAGGTATTTAGATTTTATCTTGATAGCTGGTCATACAAGCTGTCAACAGGGATTACCAAACAAGAGTCCTTGTGTTGCTATGTACATGTTAATTTTGTTATCACCTCAGGCAATTTAACCTTTAACTCCCTCAGCTATAACCTTCATCCTTTTGCGGAAGTACACATTGGGAAAAGCGATGTACTGCAGTTCAGTCACTGAAAGGATGAAGGATTGGGATATAGCTTCAGCACCTTCGTCACAGACTATCCCATCCACAGAAGTTAATCAAATTACATTATCCATTCAGCATTGCATTTTATCCTAGCAATCTTAATCTTCACCCTTGGCTTTGATACGCACCATTTAAGCTTCACATACTCTCATATACTCTTTTGTCATAGAAAACTAGACATCATTATCCAATCAATCCATCCATCTAAACATAGCTCCGTACGTTTCGCCAACATCCATTTACCTAGCCATGCATCCTTGCTTTCAGCCATTCCATTCACCTATCCTGCTTTGCCTTAACCCACCTAAGCATTCCTAAGTTTCAACCATCCTTCATCCAGCCATGCAGATTGATTCCTATAATCATCACCCACCTAGCACCATTCTTTTCACACATGTGGCCTTTCACTCATATATTACATACATGTCACCCATCCTTTCTCTTTCCATCCTGCTTTGTCTTTCTCATCAACCCGTCATTCTTAAAGTTCATTTATGAACCTTTGTCTGCTGAGTTGCAGATAGAAGAGGACATAATAACTTCTCAACTCCCACTGTATCTGCTAAAGTGGGCGTTGTTCATCAGTCAGTCAACGCCCTCGCTGGGAGTATATTACTATTTGTCAATAGGTAAGCAATGTGACTTGCTACTGCCCGCCCCTGCTGCCGCTGATTCTTCCCCTCACTTTTGACCGCTGCAGCCGCATCCCCTCCGCTGGCGCCACCATCCCCCGACACTGGTGATCTGTGCGGTTAGAAAAAAATTACACATTTATAATTTGAGATGCCAGATACATCTCCCCAGGTTTTTTAAAGCAAAGAATAACCACAAAATATCACTACAGTTCGGTTACAGTATCTTAATCTTCTATCAAAATGCAAAACATCAAGTTGGGCAATTTGTTGGTTGGCAATCATTGAAAAGCCAGGTAGTCAAGCCAAACAAAAACGTTTTGCAATTATGCAGGGGCAGAGCTGTAATGAATCTGAGTTATTGAAGTGCAATGACGTGGTTCAATAATTGGTGAATGAAGGACATATGGTCTTAATTGGCATATGAAATGGGGCCGTCCTGCTCATCATACTTCCAAGTTCCAGCTATGCTGCATGGTCATTAACTGCTGATATACATGCACAACACTGGGGGGTCCACCCTGACCATGGCCACTCACTCGTTTTACAGTACTGTTTGAACCTGAGCAAGAAAAAGAAAGCCTTATCAACAAACATCCACAGAATACTGTAACTGCATGCAATCTTCACAGTAAACTACCTGACCTAAAATGTGTCCTCTGAGTCTTACTGTACCACCAGGATATAAGGGGAAAGGGAAAGCTTTCTGACAAAGCAGAAGAAAAAGGAAGCTACAGACTAGTACAGATAGTTTTTAAGTCAAGTACAGAAACTTTAAATATAGAGAAAGTAAGTAATAAATAGGATAATGTAGAGAGCAGAAGGATTTAGAAAATAGATCAAAGTGGAGTTTGAAAAGATTAGAAGACAGGCACAGTAGAAAGGAAAAAATGAGTTCTAAATGTGGAGCGGTAAAAAAAGAATCAAGATAGGGAAATAAATAATATTAACAGGAGGACTTACTGGGCCCAGCAGAGCCATCTGTACTTGTGGAAGCACCTCCAGCCCCTTCACCCCCCTGCGCTGTGGTGGTGGTACTCGCTGCCGTATCCTTCCTGCCACTGGATGCTGACGTAAGAAATAAACAAAATACATTTAAAAAAAGATTAGTGGTACAGTTAAGGGGTTGCCACACTCTCGCACTGCCTGCTTGCTGGCTGCTGGTTGTTGCTCTGGGGTCACTCCGGCCATTTCACTGAGCCCTGGTGGGACTGGAGTCCCAGGGTCCTTTCTTTCGCACCATCAGTACCTGAGGAACTTTAGAGACTACGAGTCCCAGAACTCCGGACTATCGCTACAGGTGCCGCAAATCAGGGGGAGGAGCTTGCCATCGCGCTCATAGCGCTGTCTCTCCACCTGCGGCGCGGGTTGCCACACTCTCGCACTGCCTGCTTGCTGGCTGCTGGTTGTTGCTCTGGGGTCACTCCGGCCATTTCACTGAGCCCTGGTGGGACTGGAGTCCCAGGGTCCTTTCTTTCGCACCATCAGTACCTGAGGAACTTTAGAGACTACGAGTCCCAGAACTCCGGACTATCGCTACAGGTGCCGCAAATCAGGGGGAGGAGCTTGCCATCGCGCTCATAGCGCTGTCTCTCCACCCGCGGCGCGGGTTGTCACACTCTCGCACTGCCTGCTTGCTGGCTGCTGGTTGTTGCTCTGGGGTCACTCCGGCCATTTCACTGAGCCCTGGTGGGACTGGAGTCCCAGGGTCCTTTCTTTCGCACCATCAGCACCTGAGGAACTTTAGAGACTACGAGTCCCAGAACTCCGGACTATCGCTACAGGTGCCGCAAATCAGGGGGAGGAGCTTGCCATCGCGCTCATAGCGCTGTCTCTCCACCCGCGGCGCGGGTTGCCACACTCTCGCACTGCCTGCTTGCTGGCTGCTGGTTGTTGCTCTGGGGTCACTCCGGCCATTTCACTGAGCCCTGGTGGGACTGGAGTCCCAGGGTCCTTTCTTTCGCACCATCAGTACCTGAGGAACTTTAGAGACTACGAGTCCCAGAACTCCGGACTATCGCTACAGGTGCCGCAAATCAGGGGGAGGAGCTTGCCATCGCGCTCATAGCGCTGTCTCTCCACCCGCGGCGCGGGACGCGCGCGGGCGGGCCCGTCCTTGCCCGTCAGGGTCCGGATAAGGCCGGGCTGGGCCACCCTTCTGACATTTAGTCTGTGTGGCCGTGTGGGTTGGAGTAGTGAGTTGGGTAACTGTAGTTGTGGTGCTTGGACATTATGACCAAGCGCAAACATACAGTGGGTGCGGGGGTTGTGGGGTCTCTTGATGCGTTTCTTACCAGGGCAGAATCAGTGTTAAATCATCAAATACAGATCACCGAACGTAGGTTATCGCTAGACCCAGTAATTTCTGTCAGTATCCCAGGACCCTCCCCACATCTCCCTGGCTGTGAGTTAGTTGCTATTGAAGCTACTGACCAGCAGAGCGGTTCATCTCCCCTACCCCATAGTAGTCAAACGATATCCCTCTCCTCTAACCTAGGAAATGTGGAAAGCCCTCCTAATACCCCTCTGGTATCCACCAGTGGTCAGAAGCCTAGTCATGCCAATACAGTTGAACCACCGTTCAAAAAGCGGAAAGCCCGAGGATCATTAAAAAACAATGATATGCCTCTCAGATCTGGCAAACGTAAAGGGGAGCCTGTCGCGAGCACTAGTAACACGTTGGCTAGTAGCGATTTATCTAGCCAGCCTTGCCCAGTGGATGTATGTGCTTCCTCCCGCCTGTGTAACGAGGGAGATCTTTGTACCAGGTTAGAACTCAAATTCTCGGCATTGATTGATCCCATAATGAAGAAGTTGTCCCTGATTGAAGAAAGACTAGGCAAAATAGAGATAGGCATTGTTAATCTTCCCTAACTAATTTTAATGGGTCAATGGTGGGTGGGCTCCCAACACAATTGAATGAGAGGTCAGTGGGATCATTTAGGGCTCCGGTCAGCAGTGTAAGTTGCCCTCCATCCCGGTCAGGTATTGTCACTAAGGTAACACAACCTGACAATCGACCCCAAACCTCAAAGCCCGCAATTCCTACTAAGAGGCAGGTAGAGAGACTTGTTAGCCCGAAGTTACATCAGACCCCCATTTCCAGCTCTCCGAGAACCGAGTCCTTTCTACATCTACCCCCGGAAGCTACACCATATACAGTTGTTCTGTCCAACGTCCCAGTGCTCCCTTCTGGAGTGCAGGAGCACTGGTCTACACTTAGAAATAAGGCACTTCATTTGTTGAGTGTTAGGACCGGCATCAAGGAACCTCTCTTTGGTGAATTTAAGATGGTTCGCAGAGTTCCTTGGGTGGGTAAATCCCACAAGTCTCTCCCTGGTGACTGTGTGGTTCTTAGCTTCAGATCCCCCAGATTGGTTCAGCATATATTGGAGAGGGTGGGCAATTGTTATACTAATGAGGATGACATTAATTGTGTCCCGTTGGGCTTTTTCTACAAAACAGAAGGGAGTAATGGCCATAGAGCGAAGAGGGGCGAATTTAATCTGGGTGGTCAACACACTTTCCAGATCACCACTTGCAACCGTTTTGACGCTTTAACTCCCACGGAGGAAGTGGATTGACTTAAAGTTTTTGGCGGCACGACTGGGTCAGGAGTCCTAGCATACACAAGGCCAATTTGTACAAGAGATGTTTTAGTATCTAGTTTAGTCTATCCTAGCCGTGCCGACCTAGGGAAAGTTTGTGGAACTGGCATGGCTGAAGCAATAGAGGAGAGGACGAGGGAATCTATTATTACCCCCCTGGTTACCCTATAGTGTTTTCCAGCAGTGCAACAGTTCC
The DNA here is from genome assembly GCA_963921515.1 of Calotriton arnoldi. Classification (NCBI taxonomy): domain Eukaryota; kingdom Metazoa; phylum Chordata; class Amphibia; order Caudata; family Salamandridae; genus Calotriton; species Calotriton arnoldi. The sequence goes on along the minus strand of CAWUFW010005533.1, from coordinate 618,812 downwards.
CCCAGTAAGTCAGTGGTTGTGGGTAACTGTAGAGCGGGAGAAACGGACCATCTCTATACCATTGAAAAAGGGCTTGCCAAGCCACAGATGTCTTTTTCTTCCTGGAATATAGCTGGGTTGTCTACCAAAACTGTCTCTACTGAATGGGTAGCCTTTATTGAAAAATATGACATTTGGCTTTTCCAAGAAACTTGGTCTTTGGCTCCCGTTTTTTCCCTGGCTATGTAAATTTTTCTAAATCAGCGCTGAGGGGCCAGAAAGGTAGGCCATCTGGCGGACTCACATGCTGGGTCAGGCAGTTAGATGGATGTGTGGTGCAGGAAGTATATATTGACAGTCCTGACATAATGGTATTGCGGGTGCGGATGGCTGACGTGCTAGACGTTCTGGTAATTAATGTCTATGCCAGAGGGTCGCCTGGGGGTAAAGCATCACCTGTTGTCGCCCATCTCGACAAGTTTTTAGGTACTTTGGGGGGTGGTTGCAACTTGATAATCGTGGGCGATTTTAATTGCACTTTCGAGCCCCTCGATCACGAAGATGGTAATCTCAGTCTGGAAGAGGACGCACAATGGAACATCCCGCAATTAAATTTAAGCCCAATCAAAAAGTGGACTGAGGCTGTATTACAGCTTAAGGGGTTGTGTATGGAAAGGAGACTTAGAGCAGCTAATGGGAGGACGCTTTCAGATAGTGTGGGTACTCACACTTTTGATAATGGATTAAGAAGTAGTCGTATTTACATATTTTAAAATCTAGAATTTTGGTCTTTTATGTTTGACATGGTGGTCCAGGAGCGGAACGAAAGTGACCATAATCCGCTGATCCTAACCCTAAAGATTCCTGGCCTCTCTAGTAATGGTTCCAGGGCTGTTGAGGACAAGCTAACTGAGGCCATACTTACCAATGATATGAGGAGAGTCAGATGGGCTAGGCTGATGGATAACAAGGGCGATGTGGCTGAGATGAAATCTCTGGTCGGCCGCTCACTCTCTATTTTACAAGAGTGCCCCTCCCAAGAGGCGGTAAACAATATTATCCCTGAGGTCCACAACGAGCTCTTTGGGAAGTTAAAATGTTTTTTATAAAACCAAATAAACAAACGAGGATTCCATTCACTAAGGCAGCTTCCTGGTATAATAAAGCCTGTAGAGAGGCTTATAGGCTACTGGCCAGGGCTATTAGATCACATGTTGCGGGGGATATAAAAATAGCTAGAGCTAGGTACAAGGCATCGAAATTGCAAGCGAAGAAGGACTGGGATGAGTCCCGATGGAAGGACTTGCTAGCAGCAAGTAAAGAGAGAAATTTGATGCATTTCTGGCAACTTGTTAAATGGGGCAGTGGAGTTTTATCCCAAGTTCCCACTAACCATGTTGCTCCTGAGGATTGGGTGTCCCATTTTGAGGCACAGTTTTCAGCCACAAGCAGAAGTGATCTTGCCAACCCCCTACCTGTTTTTGCTACTAGTGCCTCTTTTTCCTGTAACGAGGTGGAAAAAGTGCTACAACTGATCCCGCGAGGTCGGGCCCCAGGCCCAGACTGTATTCCGGCTGACCTGTTTGTTTCGGACACAGAGACCTGGGTCCCAAATATTAAATATCTTGCAAATGCAGTAGCTAGTGGCGCAGCTATTCCGGATACTTGGTTTGGTGCAGAAATTTTGCCAATATTCAAGAAGGGTGATCGTTCCCAGCCAGGTAATTATAGGCCAATTAGCCTTATCGACTCCATCCAGAAAATAGTCGCAAGGCTTGTTTTAGTCAGAATACAGGCCTGGATCGACGAGATGGATATCTTGACCCCCTACAGGCAGGGTTCCGTCCCCACATAAGTACTATTGATCAGGTGTTTAGGTTTGCACTCGTTTATTGGAAGGTAGTTGCTATCGGTGGTGGCACGATTTACGCGGCCTTTGTAGATCTTAAGACTGCGTTTGATCTAGTTCCTCGTGCCAAAATGTGGAGTGTATTTCAGGCTCTGGGGATGCCCTACGAACTCCTAAATATCTTGGTTAAATTGCATGAAACCAACTATGCACAGGTTCGTTGGGGGAAGCAGGGGAATGTTACCGAAAGGTTCGCGGTAACCAAGGGGGTCCGGCAAGGGTGTGTACTGGCCCCAACCCTGTTTTCTCTTTTTATTAATAGGGTGGTCCAATACTTTACATCTCACCCCACTGATGCTCCAATGCTGGCTGGAATGAAGATACCGCTGCTCATGTTCGCGGACGATACCCTGCTACTTTCCAGAACCCAGAAGGGGTTGCAAGTGGCACTGGAGCGTTTTGGGGTTTTTTGTCGCGAGCATGAGCTAGTGGTAAACGTGACCAAAACGAAGTTCATGGTGCTCCATAGGTCAAAGGCCGTGAGGGGGAGGGTGTACATGGATGATGCCCCCTTGGAGCAGACTGACACCTTTACCTACCTAGGGTTAACTCTGGGTAAGAAATTTAGTTGGACACCCCAGATTGACCTGCTGGCACTTAAGCATTCCCAACTTGCTGGTGCATTGCTTAAAGAACATAGGCTCTCCAAAACCAAGCCCTTGGCCCCTGCGTTAAAGATATACGAACACAAAATAGGTTCATCGTTGTTGTACGGGGCAGAATTATGGGGTTTTAATGATCTAACATCTTTGGCTGTCGCCCAAAACAAATTGGTGAGAGCCTTGACTGGCCTTCCGCAGTCAACTCCACTGCGGCCTCTATATTTGGATCTGGGCTGTAATGAAATTGTGGACCAGGCAAGGTTTAGACCGGTAGCATTTTGGAGAAGGCTCTGGACTACTCCGGAGCTTGCTTTGTACGCTCAAGCCTTCTCTGATGTTAGGTCGCTGGGTTGTACTAATAAAATCCCATGGATAAGGAATCTAAAAACTACATTGTTTAGTATGGGGCTGAGTAAATTGTGGGAGGACCCAGCCGCTGCTACCTTCCCTGCGAAAAAGGATTTGAAAGCTGCTTATTGGAGCATGGTTAGACTGCAGCAACTATCACATCACCAATGTAGCTCCTTGACTCTGGTTTTTAACGACCACAAATTTGAACCAAAATTCGAAACATACTGGGATATAATTACTAGACCTAAAGATAGGAAGCTGTATCATCAGTTTAGGGTGGGTTCTCTTCCCATCAAAGTGTTTACCAGTAGTTGGTATCCCCCTCGGATGACAAATGTCCATTTTGCCCAGCAGAGACTGAGTCACTAGCTCATATCTTCTTTGTATGCCCTGCCTATAAGTCACCTAGACACAAATGGCTGAAACCCATTTGTAAGAATATGGGCACCAGAGTAGCTTTGGAGGCCCTAAGGATTCTGAAAACTAACACTGAGGTTCCTATTACTATAGCAGTGGCCAAATTCTTGAGCTGGTTGTGGGTCATCCGAGCAAACAAGATGAGGGATTGTTAATATGGCTACTTATAATAAACTAGTAGCAAATTGTCACAGTTTTAGTATTAATAAGTATTACGTTTTTATTTGTTTTAGTTTTTATGTCTCGTTTCCCGAGTGACTTTTAGCTATTCACATGTTATAAGACCAGTTTTTTCAATAATCTGATACATTGATATTACATGTACTCTTTTTTTTTTTTTTTAACATTTGGTTATCTTAACTGTTTTTATGGGAATATTAGATAATGCGGTATGGAGCCAGTTTGTATGTTTTGTTGACGTATGTAGTCTTTTATGATTTTTTACAATCGAAATAAAGACAAATTTGGATTTGGTACAGTTAATCTCCCCCAAAATATTTTGTCTGGGAGAGGCAAACGCAGTACCATTTGATTTAACTTTTACAAATCTGATCTCCTCTCCTATTGCTATCGTGGACCTATTCCTTAATTTCCTAACCCTATTCCAAATTTCCCAAACTACATTGGAACTACTAATAAATTGCAACATTGATCTTTGCTTCTCATCTCATTCTGAATCTCTCAACCTTTGACGGATCACCTCAGTCTGCATTTTTTTCAATGCATACATGGTGATGCATGCATAGTTACTTAATACCTTCTACACATCACTGGGAAATCACTTTGGGTAGGGAGTTGGGATTGTACGAGCTACAAAGAATAAAGGTACAGAAAATTGAAAGCAGAACGTGCTAGCTCACTGTCTAATACACCACTATCTCAATGACAGGACAAAGGAGTCTCTGCAGGACTTCTTAAATAAAGAGTCCAAGTGAGTGCCAACAACACAAGCAGGATTAGGTAGCAACGCCGAGCATCTGTCTACTCTAGGATGATCACATAATATTTGTAACATAAACTTAACTTACCTGTGTGTGACCAGTATGCTTGCTAATTGGGACAAAAATATTAGCATAGGTAGAACACAATAAATAAATAATTCTTACTTACCAAGCCCCGCAACCTCCAGACCCAGCAGGTCTAACAGGTCCTGGTCCCGGTCCAAGATGGCTGCCCACCGGTGCGTTAGCTGTTGTTGGGTGCGCTTGATCCCCGAACAGTGGCAAACAGCCCGGAGCACCCTCTCCCAACATTGCTTCCGCTCCCGGAGGCCATAGCCGCTACCAGGCCTGCCGCCTACTGCCAGGGTGGAGAGGAGGTGGCGCTGCACATAAAAAAAAACAGTGCTTCCACCTCCACCTTCGTGAATCGTGCGCGGGGCTGCACCCCTTCTCTGCGCTGCCTACTGCAAGGTAGGCGGCTGTGGTTGGTGGTTATGGGGGCTTGGCGCTGCCGCTCCCCTGCTTTGCCATGGTGCTGGGTGGGGGCCGGGGAAGAGAAGAAAGTAGAAGAATTAAAAAGAAGGAAGGAAGGATAAAGAAAGTAAAGCGAAAAATAAAGTAGAAAAAGTCACACAAAAAACACAAAAAATGAGAAATAAACATAAAATACAAAAACACAAAGACACAGGGTAAGGATATAATTTAAAAAATGAGGGGTAGAAAGGTTTTATAGGGGTAGGATTAAGAAGATTAGGAGGAGATTGAAAAATAGGTCCAGCACAATAAAACAGAGCAAAACCAAGATTGCCATGCCCATGCGAATCGCATGGTGCCGTTTGCGTGCGTTTTCAAGCATGAGTACACACATCGCGTTACATTTGATGGAAAACGTAACGCGAGCAGGCGCAACAAGCACTTCGCCCACTCACGGAACTCCAAGTAGCTTGCGGAACTTTATTACCACTTTGCTCCGCGAACTCCGCCCAGGCTTACTTATATCTCAAAAACTACTGAGCAGATTTACACCCAAAAAGTGTGATCTGAGTAAAATCCTACTTTCAGGCCAAGTTTGATGTAAATCCATTCAGCTGTTTGGGATGTAGATGTGAGCAATATTTTCCTATAATAGCTAAAATGAGAAATCATTTGTAATTTCATGCCCCTTAACTTTTTAATGAAACATAGCTGACAGCGTAAGTAAATTGCCAAGTTTTGTGCAAATCTTTCCAAGCAATCAAATATTATAGTTAAATTTAAAAAAGCCTTTTGATGGAAACACCATCTGAGCCACAACTACACATTAGAGATTGCTACTGTGTATTATATTATTTTGATTTGCCTAAACCTTTGACTCCCAAAACCACCCCAGACATATCCGCATCAAATCTTGAATGCACTTAGCGAAGTCAGATACGGTCGCCTTGCCAATTTTCATGCAGTTCTATGCTGGTAAAACAGTTAATGGGTTGCACAAATGTATATTTTCCCATTTTAGCTCCTACAGGAAAATCTGCTGACACCTACAGCAAAAAACCTGATGAATTTACACAAAACTTAACTTAAGGTAGAACTTTACTCATTAAGAATGATTTATTTGGGGGGGCGTGGCCAGGCGCCCGAGGAAGATGGCGGTGCGTCCGTGACTCTCGTCGGGTCGACGTGGACCGCAGCCGGCGAATTTCATCTTTACCCAGTCTTGTGTGCCGGAATGAGTTCCAGAGGTGGTGTTGATCTGCGCGCTACCTCGGATGAGTGTTTCTGCCCTCACAGCAGCATGGAATAAACGCTGCAACAGTGCACTTTCTTTCACTTCAGGGGCGGCCGCCATTTTAAATCGCGGTCGCTTTTCTTCACCTCATGCAAGCTGAGGAATTCTGTCGAGAGAGTCTCATTCCCAAAACTACATACTGAGACTCACAAGGTATGCTCTCATCAATGTTTCTACTCTCATGAACTCTCAAAACCACATGGCAGGATCTGGTTTTGTGCAGGCTGAATGTTTTTTCCTTCTCTTACAATTCACTCATCTTCACTGCCACACCTAATGCCTTTGTGGAGCATTTTTCAGCAGTTAAATTTTTCTCTAAGTGGGGAGACAGAAGATTGCTGTTATTATTTCAAGCTTATAAAGTGCGGCTAAGGTCGTCGTAAGCTGTCTCCGAAGGTGAATGACTTTTACTGTTAATAAGCACTTGGCTCATTGCATTACTTTAGGGGTACCGTGGATCACTTATCTACTCGTTAATCTGCCATCCTATGGGGAGATTGAGGAAAGCTGATTCCTGTATTGAGCCTGCGACACAAAAGAAATTTATTCCACGTTTTTTTCGAAACTCGCAGTCATGGAAGCTACCTCAGCAGCCTCTTCTCCTAAGAATGGTACTATGCCTGATACAAATCCTGGCTCAACGGCTTTGGGCAAAGTCTCAACAAAACGTCTCAAGAAAGACCCGCCTTCCCCTGAAAAATCTCCTCCTCCTACTTCTATGGACCTGCTCCTGGAAGAAATTTGAGCCTTACGTCCTTTTATGGAGGAAACAAATAATAAACTGCAATACCTTACCGACAGATGGTCTCAAATGGATGAACGCTTGGTAGCAGTGGAACGCAATGTCTCTCTTTTCAGTGACACTGAAAATAAAGTTAAGTCTCTTCAGTCCCAGGTTTCATCTTTACAAAAACATGTTGAAGAGTTGGAGAATCGAAACAGAAGAAATAACCTTTGCATTTTTAGTCTTCCGGAAAATGTGGAGGGTTCGGATCCTCTCACCTTCTTCAAGAACTTTCTTCCAGAACTGTTAAAACTTCCTGAAGAAATCTCCTTAAACATACAACGTGCTCACCGACTGGGCCGCCTGCCTGCTGTGGTCTCTTCTTCAAGGCGCCCAAGAGGAGTTATCTTATATTTTTGGGAATATATCAGACCGTCTCAAAGTCCTTTCAGCGGCAAAATCACTTAATCGGATTTCTTGGTCCGGTCATGCTTTGTTCTTCTCCCAAGATTACGCCAAGAGCACGGCTGACAGATGCAAGGAATTTCTCAGCATGAGACCAGATCTCCGTTCATTGGGAGCACGTTATTGGCTCTTTCATCCTTGCCTCTTTAAAGTTACGTACAGAAATAACACGATTTCCTACGAAGATCCAAGCAAGTTGAGAAGTTTTATAAACTCTTGCAAAACAGAGACAATGGACACTTCGAGACGTTTGTCTTCCGTTTCAAACTAATACTTCAGGATTTTGTTGCCGTTCAGATTTGTTTGTTCCATATTTGTCATAGAGATGTTGGCGTTGTTAATTCACACTTTTAATGTCTTGTTTTGTTGTCTTGTTTGATTTTCATAGTTAACATGTTCTCTCTATTTCCCCCCAGATACCCTATCATTCTGTGCCTGTCATCGTTCTACATCTCGTCGACTGCAATGGTTCGTGTGTGCCGTCGATGAAGTTCGGATGTGTCGTTCTTCCGTGTGGTTACTCCCCCCCCCACCCTTTCTTTGGAATTTTGTAGGTATGAGTTTCTCTTTGTTTACTGTTTTTTAATTCTATTTTTGTCTTCTGCCCCTTTTTTCATTTTTCCTCTCTTTTCTCATCCTCTTTCTATATTTCTCATCACTGTTTTCTTTGGTCATCATATTTTATTTACTTTGTTAATACTGTTGTTCAAGCAACTTTCATGATACTTACCTTCCTATTTGGAATTACATGGTATGATCTGTGCTACTTCTTTCTTGCGCATATTGTCATTTATTCTCTTTTCACACTGATGTTCTTATGTCATTGAAAATCATTTCATGGAATGTATGAGGCTTAAATTCCCCTATCAAAAGACAGCGTGTTCTAACACACTTATCGAAGCTCGGTGCTGACATAGCTCTATTACAAGAAACTCACCTCACTGAGAAAGAGTCTTTGAAATTGAAAAGAGACTGGGTGGGTTCTGTTTTCTTCGCCCCGGGTGATGGTAAGAGAAATGGAGTTGCTACACTTTGTCGTAAGACTTTAAAGCTCAAATTACTTTCCGAAGAACACGACGACGCAGGTCGATGGTTGTTTACTGATTTGATGATTGAGAAATCTCCTCTCTCTCTTTTATTTATGCTCCAACTTCAGGTGACTCATTATTTTGGTCTAACCTCACAAAAATTATTTCACACCACCCTCACGACAACTTCATCTTGGCAGGGGATTGTAACCAAATTATGGACCCTTTTATCGATCGTAGTTCCATAACTTCCTTCACACAAAACAAAGCTCACAAACGTTTTGTACAAACTATTAAACAACGTAAATTATTAGACGCCTGGAGACTTTGCAACCCACAAGAGAATATACCTATTATTCACCAATGCATCAGACTCAGTCACGTATCGATTATTTTTTTGTTTCCCATAATATTTCACAGTCCCTACTGTCCGCTGACATAGGTTCTATTTTAATTTCGGATCATGCACCAATTTCTATTTCATTGGATATTCTTAACAAACCCAATCTACCTAATCGCTGGCGTTTTAATAATTCCCTTCTTCTTGATCCCAGCTTTACTTCCTCCTTTACTTCCTTTGTGAATGAATACTTTAATTTAAACGAGTCAGATGTTTTACCCTTTCATACCATATGGGACGCCTTTAAACAACAGCAAGGGATTTTAACCTTAACTACCTGTCCAAAAAGAGACATATTTCTCGGAAAAAATCTGCTGACCTTTTCACAAAAATAAAGAGTTTAGAACACTCCTACTTTACTACCATATCCAAAGACTGTCTAAACGAACTTATTGACACCAAACTTAAATTCAATAAAGAATCTACAGATAATGCCTCATTATATTTATTAAAATCCAGCGCAAAATTTTATGGGGGATATAAATAAATCAGGCAAACTCCTAGCTAACTACCTTAAAATCAAACATAATAACTCAACATTGAATCAATCCTAGATTCCCAACAAACTCTTAAATTTAAAGACACTGAGATCTTAGAGGAATTTTATCACTTTTATAATTCCTTATATACACCAGATATCTCTCCCTCAGAATCTCAAATTAAAGATTACTTATCCACCATAACCAAAACTTTTGATACACAATTAAACCTTGACCCCTTAGAACTGGACATCTCACAGGATGAACTGCACAAAGCACTATGTTCACTCAAAAAGGATAAAGCCCCAGACCCCGATGGATTCACTGTAGAATTTTATTTACATTTCTGTCTTATACTTCTCCCTAAAGTGTTAACTCTCATATCTTCTTTTCTACACAAAGGAGAAGCCTCTGGTTCTTTCCTTGAAGCCCTGATTTGCCTCATCCCCAAGGAAAACAAAGATTTGCATTATTGTAAGAACTATAGACCCATTTCCTTGGTGAACATCGATTATAAAACATTTTCCAAAGCTTTGGCTATGAGACTGAACTCTTACCTCCCCGATCTTCTAGGTAGGGAACAATCAGGTTTTGTTAAGGGACGCTATATTATAGATCATACCTGATTATTCTTTGATATCTTATCCAAATCCTCCCATTCCTCCGAGTCCCTTGCGGCAATAGCCTTGGACGCTGAGAAAAAAAAAAAAAAATGTAAGTCCGTTTTTATATAGCGCAGCTACTCACCCTTACGGGTCTCAAGGCGCTGGGGGCCGTAATGGAAATTAAGTGAGCTATTGCCCAGAGTCACATGGTGCTGAGCTGAGCTGCCGCCGGAGCCGGGGATCGAACCGTGAACCCTGTGCTCCGAAGTCAGCTGCCCTGGCCACTGCACCACACCTCTCCACTTTGATAGAGTCCATTGGCCTTTTTTATTTCAATCTCTCAAATGGTTTGGATTTGGTCCTAAAATCATTTCTTTCATCTCGCTCCTCTATTATAATCCCAAAGCAGCAGTCTATGTTAATAACATCTCTTCTCCTTATTTCACTTTAGGCAGAGGGGTGAGGCAAGGTTGCCCCCTGTCTCCTTTTCTCTTTAACTTAGCTTTAGAACCCTTCCTTTCTAGAATACGTCAAAACCAGGAGATACATGGTTTCAAATCTAACTCATTACAAGTGAAACTTGCGGCATATGCTGATGATATCCTACTTTTTACCTCAGTACCCTAGTCTTCTCTGCCTGCCTTCATACAAGAAGTTACCTCATATTCTCTTATTTCTGGTTATAAACTAAACAATGATAAATGTGAAGTCCTACCCTTAACTAAATTTACTTTTATGGAAGATTTTGCCAGCTCTAATTTTACTTGGAAGTCCAAACACATAAAATATTTAGGTTTACACTTTACCTCGTCAATTAAATCTTCCACTTCCATGAATTTAGAGAATTGCCTTTCAAAGTTGACTGATTTGACGAGCAGATGGCATCCTCTTTATTTGTCTTGGTGGGGATGCCTAGATACTATGAAAATGATGCTATCTCCTATTATTCTTTATACTATTTCTAACATCCCACTGGCTATATCTTCTAAATCTTTCAAGAAAATCAACTCCATACTTTTCTCTTTTCTTTGGAACAATAAGAAAGCCCGCATATCTCTATCAAAACTTATGCATCCCAAATGTGAGGGAGGAGTTAACTTTCCAGATGTTTCTAAGTACCACAAAGCATTTTTATTACGCCAACTCTCCAATTGGTTATCGGACCCACCGGGGATTCCTCCTCTTTGGGTGTCAATTGAACAGTCTAATTTATCCCCATTTTCCTTCCAAGAATACTTGTCATTCACTCGCAAACCCCAACAATTATCTACTCCCATTCTTAAACATTCATGTCACTTATTAGACTCGGTCCTATCATTTATCCCTAATAGTCGAGAAACGTTCCTTAAATCCGCTCTATGGCACAATACATTTATATTGATCAAAGGTAAACCTTTTTGTTGGAAAACCTGGAGACAAAAAGGCTTAATATGGATAAATCAATTATTTGAGGCTGATAAGGTGATATCTTTTCCCAGGCCTGTCTTTTATTTGACTTTCCTCCCTCTTTCCGAAATAAGTATCTATTACTATATGAGGCCCTATACACCGCCTTCAATTTGTTTCTCTTATCTCCCCTGAGCACTTCATGTAGTACCACTCATTTCCACAATCTCCTCTACATGAATCCTAGAGCTTCCACCATTTATTCTTCTTTACAAAAGTCCAATAATGTTAGAGATAAAACCAATGTAGAATTAGCCTGGGAGCGAGACCTAGCAATGGCTTGGTCAATTCCCACTTGGTCTAGAATTTGGTCTAAAATCAGGAAAACCTCTAGAGCAGCTAACACCACCCAAACACTTTTCTTTATATATAATAGGCTCCTCATCTCTCCCATAACCCTACATAAAATAAACAAGGATTACCTGACAGTTGCTGGTCTTGCTCCCTAGAACAAGCCGATTTAAAGCATATACTCTTTACCTGTCCTTTTGTTCACGATTTTTGGGAGAGGGTCTGGAAACAAATAACAAAGATTTTTGACTATGTAGCTCCTTTTACCCTCGTTACCATTTTTTTAGGTTCCGTTTCAGAAGATTGGGACACTTGCCCCTTAAACATACGAATTTTGGACTTGCTCTTAGCAGTTGCTTTTCAGCAAATCACAAAAAATTGGAAAGACGTATCCAAATTGTCCTTCCAGGCTTGGTGGTATGCTGTCTGTCACAATCACAGATTGGATACAGTTTTTGTATACCCCCCTTCTCTTGCTATGAAATGACTATTATTATGGTCCCCTGTTACTCAATTCATTGATAGAAATGCGAAACGTTGTAATATGCGACCACCTGCAGTACAAGAAGTTTTGAAGCCTCCTTGACATTCCATGTTATATGATTGTTAATATTATGTTTTATCTACCAAATATATTTGGTCAAAAATGTTAGCACTGCTTACCAAATTTTACCTAAATCTGATGTATTTTTTTTTAAATTCTTTGTTCTGTAATGCTTTATTTGCTTGATTTGTATGACCTCTACTATACTATGTACCTTTTACTCTAATAAAATTTCCTTTTAAAACTTAAAAGAATGATTTATTTGGTTTGGTTTAAATCCATTCAATAGTGTTGGAGCATTAAGTGTTTGAAAAATAGCCAAGTAGGCCATAAGGTGTTGTGATTTTTAGGCAGGGTGGAAAAATGTCCTAAGCAATGGGATGGACAGCAATGAAAGTTTACTGATCACAGGGGAGTGATGGGGAGCACTCATTAGTGTGGAAAATGATTAAAAATAACTAAAAATAAATTACATTTGCTGCAATAAAATTACAATTTTCATGAAAATTGTGATTTTGTGACTGCCATTTTGTGATCAGCATAACAGGCATTTTTTTGTGTAAAAAAGTGGGAAAATAATTTTTGCGAAACAAATTGGGCCAGCCTCTATGGGCTGGCTAGCCAAGAGAGGTTTGGCTAAGGCCATAGCCGCAGCTCAGGGTCTCCAACTAACCCATGCAGTGCATGACCGAAAGCTGTGTGCAATTGGGGTTGGCAGCTAACAGCTATTTGAAGGCAAGGTCTTGCTGTAGGCCAGGCCTGCTAGGAAAGCCCCACTGCACACGGCCAAAGACATGTACAGCAAGGATTGGTCACCCATGGGTGGGTTGGGCGCAAGGTTTGGCTGTGCAGACCATAACTTGCACACCAAATGCAATGCTTGTAACTTTGCAATATTTAAACCAATAAATCACAACACCTAAAATCACAATATAATTTAAACAGTACTTCATTCGTAGTGATCACTTTCATAGTGTTAAGAAAAATGTAAGATTATTTACAAAATTTATATAGCATCTGTCTCATCAAGGGTGAGGTCATGAGAATTGCATTTGGTATGCGACTTATGGTTTGCATGGCTTTTTTGTGAATTCTGAACAGTGTATCTAACCACAGTTTGCAAATTTCAGTGATTTCTTTCATTTTAGTTTGTAAACTAATTGCACTTTAACTGTGTTTGCTTATGGTGAATTTCTGAGATTTTTGTAAACCTACGCTTAGGTGTTATAACCAAAGCTAACCATACCTTCACTTTAACCTTTGGTTTTTGCAGTGAATTTCCGAGTTATAAGTATCTACATAACTGGAATTTATCCATAGTTCCTGACATGATGAGTCAGCAGTACAAGGAATTTGCGGAATTGAAACTAGTTGCAAACTGGTCAGCAATAGCAAATAGGGCATTTCGTATGTATGATGGCATTCGCTTCATTATGTTTGCAAACCGAGTAAATACTGAATCAGCATTTTAGTGACACAAAATAGTGACTCTCTTTTTGGGATTTCACATTACCGAATCAGTACTTCCATGTACAAAGCACAATGTCACACAATGGTCATTTTGCATGTGCAATTTATCACCAACTTGAATCAGGTGGTAACCAGGTGCAGCATAGTTACACAGTCTCCGAATGCATCAGAATTTTCCACAATGGTTGCTTTGTACGTAATGGCAAGGAGGATGTAGAACTGACTAGTTTGCGGAGGAGAGGAGACAGCAAAGGATTTTGAGAGTGAATGTTTACAAAAGACGGAGGAAGAAATATTTGATAAATACAGGCTAGGTAGTGCAGTTATTTTAGGTCTCATAGCTGAAATTAAGCAACAGCTAGAGAGAAACATTCTCAGGATCAATTCTATCCTCACTTATGTGGTGGCCAGCCATTTCACGTTGGTTCCTCTGATGTTAAAAGGCTGGTGAAAAGGCTTTTGTGGGGCCCATAGCAGGGCCCCTGTCTCCCGTGGCCCTCCACTATGGGCCCTGGGGGGCACCTGTAGTGCCCCCTACACATCCCTGCATTGTGTGGCAGACACCACATGTTGCCTGCCACAGGATGCAGGGATGTTTACAAACATGCCTTTCGACATTGGGGCTTGTGCTGCAGCCCTTTTCTGGGCTGCAGCATAAGCCTCAATGCTAAGAGGCATGTTTCCAACCGCCTCCATGGAAGTTGGATCGTAATTTGGTGGGCTGGACCGCCGACTACCTGTCGGTCGGTCCAGTTCCCGCAACGATGGCGGTTAGACGCTCGTCCGACCGCCATGATAATCAGCTCCTTTGTTTTCCAAGAGATCCTTGAGGCTAAGTTCATCTATGATTCTCATGAGAACATTGATATATTTGGATTGATGAATTTCCTGGTCAATGCACAGTTCTTTCCAGAGCACACTACTGAACATGCCCTGTAATGCGTTTTTCAGCCTGTAGCAGTACTTTATGAAGAGTAAATCCGCCATCTTAGCACAGTTAGCAATCCCAAATTCCAACCTTAACTGACGGACCAGAGCACATTTGGGAAGACCAAAAATGGTCCAGGCGGGTGCATAAAACCATCACTCCCCACCTGCGGCATGGGACACCTGCCACTGGAGACTTCACTGCCCAGAATTCAGTTCCTGCCAGGAGGCAGGGACTGCAGAAGCACTGGGCTGGTGCATAAACCAGCACTCACCACCCCCCAAGAGTGGGCCCATCTGTGCCCATCAGAGCTCGAAGGAGGCCAGGTCAGGCCCCCCTCTTAGTCCCCCGACCTGGACATTTAACCAGAAGATTGAGAGTGAGGCTTTTGTTCAGCATATACTTAAGCATCTTTCTTTATCACCTGTGTCATTATTTTGATTCCTCAAGTTTGTGAATCTGTAACTGTCACTATTTGACATTGCTTTACAAACTATAGAATATGGGGAATTGTACGGCGGCAGAAAACCCCATGGGCTATAAAATCAAAGAAAAGTGCCAGACGGGGCTTTGCGACCCTGGAGACATGTACCTTGAGTGAGATAGACAACTTGATAGAGGAAGTCAAAATAATATTGAATCCTTGTGTGCAGCAACATCGATAGTCAGCAATAAGCCTATAGCAAGCCTATTCACCAACAATAGGTTGAAAGTAGGTAGATTACGAAGGAAACAGGCAATTGTATCAAAGCTAGAAAATACTACTGTGGCAGAGATACATCGCCCCTTAGACACACTGAATGCTGCTCTCCCAGACACATATAATCTTACAGTACCTGTCAATAATAAACTTGAACCATTAATTGAGGAACCAGCAGGAATTTAACCAGGGCACGGACAACCGATGGTGAAAGCCAATATTCAACCCTTGAGACTGAGTAAGCATTTAACTCTGCAGAGTTAATCAGGGTAGTGAATGACTTGAAGGCAGAAATAGTGGGCCTCAAATGCTGGTGGGAGACTTATTTGCAAAAGCCAAAGAGCACATGTCAGCTTCCAAAGCCAAAATTAGCTGGATAATCAGCGTTGACAAAGTCGTTGAAAGTGAAGACTCTAAAGATAGCGATTTCCAAGCAGTAACAAGCAATATCTTCACAGAAATGTCACAAGCTCCCATCCAGGAGTCATGTATGTCAAACACTGGGCCCAATGGCAGAGGAGATGCATGTCAACTCAATATGGGGACAGCAACAGCAGCACAGGGAATGCAGCACAGAATTCTCCATGCATATGTTGTGGCTGTGGTCACGTTTAACCAATGACCCCTAGGACAGTGTCCCTTTTACCTTTTATATATATATACATATTGTTCCCAAGCTGCTTGCCAGACCATTGGAGGATAGGGCATAGGCATCCCTTACAAATGAAGAAATCCATTGGGTAAGAGAAATTCGGGGCTGTCGATCTGTGATCTGCTCTGATATTTTAAACACTGTTTGACATTCCCCTTCCGATTCTCATCATGATCACATTGTAATAATCTTTAGTTCTTGGAAATCTATTGATGATGTTTTGGCTTTGGCTGTTTGTTCATCTTCCCTCTCAAACACTGGGATTCACCTGAAATACAATTCGCCATATACAGGAAACCTGCTGGTGACTCGGAAACTGTCACTTAGATATAGTTCCTAGTTGATCTAGGCTCTGTGGACTGACTCTCTAACAATGCTATACCTAACACTGTTCTGTCCTCCAACAATGTTCAACGCTCTAAGTGTATCTGTTCTCATGGAATGTAGCAGGTCTCCAATCGAAGGTGTTTGACCCTGATTGGGGAATTCTTTATTGACATATGTTTGTTCCAGGAAACTTGGTGTATTAATCTGATTCATAGGTCTGTTTTTTCAAATATATGCTGTTAATGCAGTCCAACAAGATAGGGGCAGGCCAGTAGGAAGCTTAGCTATTTGGGTAAAAACATCTCTCAGTCTTAGAATTAAAGTAATGCCCATTCCTTCTTTGGATATCTTAGGTCTTAAATCTTATGTGACACAGGGGCTAAAATGTGTATTATAAATATATACAACAGAAACAGTGATTGAAGCATCGAGTCTGCAACCATTGATCAGCTTGAGACAGCATTAGAGGGGAGTTTGGCTAGTGGACTATTGATAGTCGCAGGAGATTATAACATCACATATAAACCCCATTTTATAGCTTAGCCAGCACACCTACTGAGGAGGAGGATGAAAAATTGGGAGCTCCAATTTTGGACCTACCGTCAGTCAAGTAATGGTGGAAATTAGTGATCCAATTAATGGGAATGACCGTCAACCTTGGCCTTAGAGGTTGCAATGGACGGACTGCATCTGATAATGCAGGAGCCCTGATCTTTGGAGGAGCCAAAAACTCTAGCAGAATAGATTATATCATGCATGACGTATGCTTATGGGCATTATTAATAGATATGGTTGTGCTTTAGAAGACAGACAGTGATCACAATGCAGTTCAACTAACAATGGAGGGTCTGCAGAGAGATATCGAGGGAAGTCTGCCTTCCATTGATTACATGGATTTACGTCCCTCAAATATTAGAGGTACATTGAAGTGGTCGCAAGTTACACATACCCAGCACGTATTATCCCAAATTTATTGGAGAGTAGCAGAAGCACTAGATCAGCTGAGTAATAATGTGAATCCCTGCCCTGATTCAAATGATGTTCTAATTATTCATGACAAACGTTTTGGGGGCATAAGAACTATAATCACTAGAGAAGACAGTGAATTGAAAAGTGAGCAAGCTAATGTGATCTGATGGTTTAATAAGCAGTGTAAAGACACTAAAGCCCCACTTATATATGCCCTCAAAAATAAGGATCAGAGCGGCATTAAAATAACAAGGAGATATTTTAAAGTGGCAAAAAAGACTTCAAGGGCTGAATGGGACAAGGTGATATGGAATGATCTGTCAGAAGCAGCCAAAAACGATGACAATAGAGCAATTTGGCACATTGTTGCAAATAGCAGCCATTAGGCTATTCCCAGGGTAGACTTCTATATCCAGCCACAGGTTTGGGTAGATCACTTCCAGGGACTATATGCTGATGTTGAAAATGTAAGTAAAGTCAAATCAGAATCAGTAATATCTACCCTCTTGAAGTCATCGAACCCATTTGTAATCTCACTTGATGAAACCTATGTTGCTATCCAAAACCTTGTCTGTGGCAAGGTGCCAGGGCCAGACAAGATCACAGGGCAATTATTTCTCTCTGAATTACTTATCTTGAGCCCATATATAAACAAATTGATTAATAGTATATTAAAGGGGGCGTGGCTTGATGCCGAATGAAGATAGCGGCGCATCGCTGAGGCTCTGTGGGACGGCGCTTAAAGCGGCTCCCTCGGCACATAACTGCTTCTGAGGACAGTCTTCCACTGCGGAAGTAAGCAGGATGCCATTCCTTTTCTTTTCATGCAACAAGAGCACGTAAAAGCTTCATTTCGGCATTGCGTCTTTTTCCTTTTACCTGCAGCTGACAATTTGTTGCACTATGAGGGGACGAGTCAGAGCATGACGACATGTTTTGAGCCTCTTTTGACTTGAAGCATTGCAAGTGGAAGCACAATGGTATTTGCTTATATTTCCAGCTTTGTGACTTTCTTAAGGCTGCAGTTTCCCTTTATTTGGAACACTTTGTCCTTTTGACTGGCTTTATGGCAAATACATTGCCTCTTTGAGTGTATTCTGTTTAATATCAGCAAGCTTCGCATATTGGATATTCTGGCTACTGATATGATAGTTTTATACAATGAATTGATATTATACTGTGTTTCCAATTTCCATGCAATGCATTTTCTGTGGAGGAGAATATTCATATAGAGGCATATTTTAAAGAACTGTTAATTTTAGTTTCTACCATTTGAGGTACTCAACGGTTCCTCACAACTGTCTCCTGTGTATGGACAGACTAAAGTATAAAAAGCACTCAACCAGACTCTCTTCAGGCAAGTCCCTAAAACTTTCTTCTGTGCTTCAAAATTATTTCCACATGGAGAACTATTCAACGCATAAAAACACTGGTGCCTCTTCTTCCTCAGTTGCACCTACTAATGCTGTCCAATCTAACGATGGCAAAGCGTTAACAAAAGGCTTAAGAAAGATCCGAAATCCCCTTCTAAGTCTCCTCCTAATGCATTTCTAGGCATGTTATTGGAAGAAATAAGAGCTTTGCGCCCCCTTCATGGAAGAAACTAATGTCAGACTACAGAACCTCTCAGACACGTGGATTCTTATGGAGGAATGAGTTTCCAGTGTGGAACAGCAAGTTTTTGTTTTCAAGAATACTCCTTCTAAGGTCAATCTCCTCCAGAAACAAGTAATTACTTTGCGCAAGCAGGTTGAAGACTTAGCAAATCGCAACAGAAGAAACAACCTTCGCATTTATGGCCTACCTGAAGGTACAGAAGGAACAAATCCTATCTCTTTTCTCAAACCATTCCTACCACAGATTTTGACCTGCCTGAAGGCCCCCCACTCAACATACAATGAGCTCACAGACTTGGTCATTCTTCCAAAGTCACGACCACCTCTAGGAAACCTCTAGGAGTCATCTTGTATTTTCTAGAATACATGGAAATAATGCAGATTATATCAGTAGCCACACAACTCAAATGTTTATCACTGTCTGGTCATGATGTATTCTTCTCCCAAGACTACTAAGACCATTTGGAGCTCGTTTTGAGCTTTTTCACCCTTGTCTTTTCAAGGTCACATATAATAATAAAACTGTTACATATGAGAATCTATCACGTTTGAGAGACTTTCTTGCAATCCACAAGCCAGAGTAAATGAATTTTACTTCACTAGCTCACTCTTCAAAATAACGTTTTTGTACTCTTGACTTTATGTTCTCTCCTCTGGCACTCGCTCTTCTTTTGACTTATGCAGAAATGTTGGATTGATATGTTCCTCTTGTTATATTTTGGTTTGATTTTCTGAATTAGTATTGGAAAGCATTCTTTAGGTTAATATTTAATGCCTCCTAGTAACTAAAAACTTTTTTCTTACAGGATTGACCTCATGTTGTCTCATGTTCCTGTCTCCCGTTATATGACACATTGCCCTTCGTGTGCCTCCCTTTCCCTCAGGAGTTTCAACGTCCCGTCTTCTCATGTGGTCTTCCCCCAATTCCCATCAGAACTCTCATAGGTATGTTTATTTTTATTGTTATCCTCTTTCTCTCCTTCTCCTCTTTTTTGTCTCTGTCAGTCAGTCAAAATCTCTTTATTCGATACTTACTTAGTAAGATCATAAAAGTACAAGATACACAAAATAAATAACACATTAAAAATACAGCTTTCGCAGTGCAAATATTAACAATAATATGAGATGGGGATATAAAACATTAGATTTAAGAACAGAATAAAAACACACAATTCATAAAACAGAGTTACCCAGCCGCCTACTCTTTCATGAGAGAAGTAGAAATGAAGCCACAGAATAACATACTAATTGGTCAGGCAATGATTGTAAAAAGTACAAGTCTGGGCGACATTGAATAAAGTGATGTTTACGCATAAGCGGCCAGATAAATCTATTGCGATGAAAAATTTACAGAAAAAGAAAATATGTAAATTTGATTGGGAAGAAGAGCCATCACACGGGCAGGGAGGAACATCAGAGATAGAGAAGATGCCTGCTGGATAGGAAAACATACACAGTATAAAATTCAGTCAAAACCTCACTAGAATAAATTGGTTCGACTCGAAGCAGAGGGGCAGGCCAGAGTGTGAAAAGAACGATAGCCATCTAAATCAATTGGTCCCGTTTCCCAGGTTTCCTGGAAACAAATCAGATCGTATTCAGTGACAATTGCTAACCAGTCTTTTTTGTCTCATCTTACTGTTTCCTAGCCCCTTTATATCCTCTTTTTTTCCCTTCACTACTCATCTAATTTTGTCATGTTACATTGTTTTTTAATTTCTATTGGTTTTATTATTTATTAAAACTTGTAAGATGTTTTATATCTCTCTTAAAGACAGGTCTGATTGCATAAATTGTCCTGTTCTTTTTCAATGTTTTTAACAATGGTTTCTTGGAATGTCAGAAGTTCAAATTTTCCTATTAAGCATCAAAGAGTCCTAACGCACCTGTCAAAACTTAATGCTCACATTGCTTTTTTGCAAGAATATCATCTTAAAGAACATAATTGTATGAAAATATGCAGGGTTGGGTAGGCAATGTTTTTTTCACCTGGTAATGGTAAAGAGAATGGTGTTATGATTTTATGCCACATGTCTCTACAAGTCCAATTCGTATCACAAGAACCAGATTCAGAAGGGAGATGGGTATTGCTTAGACTATCTATTAACAAAGTTCCAATTGTTTTGTTTAATATATATGGCCCTACTGCTCCCGACTGTCAGTTTTGGTCCCATATTGCCCAGAAACTCTTGCAACACTCAGACAACTCCCTGCTGTTGGATACCTCTATTTTGCATGAATATTTCGTCATTTGGGATGTTTTTAAAGCCTCAGCCTGTGATTTTATCATTAATTGTGTTTCTAAGACAAGAAAAGTCTCAATCTCACGCTACAGAAGGACTCCAGGATATCAAATGCCTTGAACACGGTATCTACTGACTCTGCCTCATCTTATCTCCTTAAGTACATGCCAAATATCACAGGGGCCAAAATAAGTCTGGCAAGCTGTTAGCAAATTACCTTAAAATTAAACAAAACAGACTACTTACTGAATCAATTATAGATGATACCGATTAGACTCATTCCATAGACCTAGACATTTTAGACCAATGGCGTAATTTTTATACCAACTTATATGCACCTGAGCACACACCATCAGAGCTTGATATTTTAGAGTATCTTTCCTCTAACCAAAAACTGGTCCTCTCTCAAACTGATTTTACTTCTGTAGAAAATGACATATCATCTACAGAATTACATCTTTCTATGCTTGCTACTAAAAAAGATAAAGCTTCAGGACCTGATAGTTTTAAAACTGAATTTTATGTTCATTTTTCTAAACTTACCAAAAATACTTACTTTAATCCACTTTTTTCAGACTTTTCCACTTCTTCGGGGTCCTTTCTTGAAGCACTCATTTGCCTTATCCCGAAAGATGGAAAGGATCCACATTATTGTAAAAATTACAGACCCATCTCTTTGGTTAATTTAGATCATAAACTTTTCGCTAAGGTGCTGGCTTCTCGATTAGAATCCTTCCTCCCTATCCTCTTAGGAAAGGAACAGTTGGGGTTTGACTCAGGCAGATATCTCTCAGATAATACTCATTTGTTCTTTGATTTTATCTCAACATCTGCTTATTTACCTGAATCCCTAGCAGCCATTGCTTTAGATGCCGAGAAGGCTTTTGATTGGGTAAATTGGTCTTTTCTATTTCACACTCTTCCCTGGTTCAGATTAGGCCCCAAAATAATTGACTTAATATCCCTTTTGTATTTGTCTCCCCAAGCTGCCCTTTGTGCTAATGGCCTCACCTCTGCTTATTTTACTTGGGTAGAGGAGTAAGACAGGGAAGTCCCCTTTTTCTATTTCTTTTTAATCTAACTCTTAAACCATTTTTATCTAGAAACAGACAAAACACAATTATTAATGGTTTTTCAAATAACGCTCAGCAAATTAAATTAGCTGCATATGCAGATGATATTTTACTATACATATCAACTCCTCACTCTTCACTTCCCGCTTTTTTGTCTAAGGTTGCATCTTATGCTTTGGTTTCTGGATATAAATTAAATAATAACAAATGTGAAATCTTACTCCTAAACAAATTCACCTTCAAACACAACTTTTCTTCCTCAAACCTTAAATGTCATCCTAATCAACTTAAATACCATGGTCTTCTATTCATCCAGTCAGTTAACACTTCCATTTCTATTAATTTAGATGCTTGCATACATAAGATCAATTCATTATTTAAACTTAAATGCCCTAAAGAAGAAGGAGGGGTACATTTCCCAGATTTCTCTAATTACCATCAAGCATTTATATTAAAACAATCTGTGTATTGGACTACATCTTCACCTTCATGTACTCCGCTATGGATAGACTTAGAACGCAAGTTTCTTTCTCCCTTCTTATTCTGTGAATTTCTCATCTTCATGCAAAAACCTAAAAAACTTTCCACCTCAATTGGTAGACACACCTGTAAATTACAAGGTTCTGTTATTTCATGTAACCCTACAGATTTGCAAACCATTTTGGATTCCACCATCTGGCATACTCACTTCATACAAATTAAAATTAGACCCATTTACTGGCCAGCTTGGAGATCTAAGGTGCCAATTTGGTATAAACAATTGTATAATAAAGACACTTTTATTTCTTTTTCACAAGCTCCAACACTTTTTGGCTTATTATCTACTTCTTGCCACAAATTCACGACCCTACAAAATATAATCACTCAATCATATACTCACTTCCAGTCCCTCTCTCTTATTAATGCACCAACATCCCTTATTCTCACCATTCTTCTACATACAAATCCCAAAGCTACTTCTATTTATTCAGTTCTACAATGCAGCCGCATATCTACACCTTTTGCCACCCATGGCGGTCCCTGCATTTGCCGCTCTGTGACTTCTGCAGGTAGAGGAGGGGGGGGTGCTGGCAATCCCTGTGTTTGCCACCCACGATGGCTGCAGTTAATAGCTGCCCCCAAAACTCATGCTGCCCAAAGCAGCCCACCCCCCTGCCACCCCCCTGCTATGTCACTGCTCCAATGCACTTCTAAAAATCACCCTAAATCAAATACAGAACTTGCCTGGGAAAACTATATTCAGATCACTTCACCTATCTCTACTTAGAAGCAGATCTGGATCAAAATTAGGGAATCCTCTTGAGCAGCAAATACAACACAAACAATTTTCTTTATATACAATGGGCTTTTTACAACACCTGTTCTTCACACGATCAACCCAGATATCCCAGACACTTGTTGAACATGCTCTGCACAACAGGCTGACCTGAAACACTTGATATTTACTTGCCCTATGTTTCCACTTTCTGGTTACAAGTTTGGGCTCAAATCAATTCCATGTTTTGTTCTACTATTCCTTATTCTATCCCAAGTATATTTTTAGGAAGCATTTCTAATGTGTGGGCTAATGTTCCATTTAACGAGCAAATAGTAGCTCTCCTATAAGCAATTGCTTTTCAGCAAATTACTAAACATTGGAAAGACACTAAACAATTGTCTTCTAAAACATGGTGGTACGTAGTTTTGTGCAATCATAGATTAGATACTGCTTATATACAACCTGTACCTCTTGTTTTAAAACTGCAAGAACTTTGGGCACCGATTGCACAGTTTTTAGATGATTCTGCCGAAAGACCATTTGCACCTTTGCCTGCAGCTCAAGAAGTACTTAAACCTCCCTGACCTACTCTTGATTGCATTATTTTTCTTGTTGATTATTTATTGTTTTATTCATATCCTACTGATTTTCTGTTATTTACAATAAGACATGTGTTGTATCTTTATTTAACTTATGCACAAATTCCCTTTTCTTCCCCCTTTTTTATTTTACTTCGCTCCTTTTTTCAACTGTTTATATTCCATGATTGTACTATTTTTGCATTAATAAACTTTCTCTTTAAACTTAAAAAAATAGTATATTAGAGGGCACTGAAATACTCCAATCATGGCACGGTGCAAAAATTGTGCCAATCTACAAAAAAAAGCACCTGTGATGCCCCTAGTAACTATACACAATTAGTTTAATTATGGGCGTCTCCGAGAATATCTTTTCTATTTTGATTAGACTCCATAACAACAATTACGCTCAGTCCAGATTGGGCAATATGGCTGAATTGACAGATCATATAACAGTCACAAGGGAAGTTACCAAATTTAATTATCCATCTTTCATAAAACTCAACAGAAGACGGGTTTCATTTTATTTTATTCAATCTAAGTGCCTCCTCCATCTCAGAAATTGTTTCATATTCAATGCTATGCTTAATACTTTAATTCACTTTAATTGCCTGAGGGAGACAGCCACTTTCTGTTTTATGTATTATTTCAAAGGAGCAGATTTGTTGAAATGGTAGGGGATACCAAGATGTAGTGCAATGGGTTTCTCTTTGAGGCAACAAAGTGACATGGTTTTGAGTGAATTTAAGGGAGTATACAGCCATTGAGGTTCCATGGTACCCTCCGGCACCCTGAACAGCTTGTGCTTGAAATTGTGATTGAACCGATTTCTAGGCTTAAAATTTGGATAGATTTGCTGATCCTTCAGTGGGTCAGGAAGCAAAATTTCATTATCTAAGATACTATTTAGATCAATTGTTAGCAATAATTCCACATCTATTGGGAGTGGTAATTAAGAATCCAAATGTTTAAGTACGGCATTTTGCACAGAACGTTTCCAGAGAGTATCTGGTTGGACGTAAATGTTGTACACTAAAAGTGATTTACAAATTGCGTGGCTTGGGAATTTGAATTCAGTTCTTAATATATAATTAGGCCTTACCGCCAGACTTGCTGCAGTATATGCCAAATGACACTAATTAAGGTTGCCAGGCCTCCCGATGGTCTACCCTTTTCTGAGAGTCTCACAGCTGCATTAGTCCAGAAAATGTAGAACAACATGATACATTCCTCCCGCTCCAATATTTCTTGTAAACACACAATATCAAACTCTTGAATGATATTTCATCTGAAGCATGCTTTAGCCTTGTTAAAATGAATGAATAAATAATTTATTGTATGATACTTAAAATCCATACAAGTTTGTGCAATTCGAGAAAAAACATATAATAAAGTGCAAACGTTACTTAAAATCACTACAAGTTTATGCAATTCAAAATAGAAACATAATAAGGTGCAATAAAAAATTCAAATCAGTTGATACAAAATAGCAATAAGAGGCAATACATTTTTCCATTCGAGATTGCTCAGAATGTAAATGTTTTCAGATGCAGAATGGCAAATGAGTTTGATTTGTACCCCAGCTTATAGGGATCAGAATAGCTGATATTATGGGCCAGGTATGAGAGAAAAAGCGGGTTAAGATCAATTAATTTGTGCTGACAAATAAAAAACTATTCTGGGACATGAAGAGAAGAGTCAGCACAAGCACAGACAGGACATCGTAAAGAACGAGTCCTTCCTCTTTACCACCTTAGGAGCCAAAATCGTCTCCACTAAAAGTTACAGACAGTAGTACCAACTATAACATATACATAAAGATGAGTAATTGAGCTCAGTGATGAAGCAGGGTGAGTAAATTTGCTTACTCTCTATAAGCTGCTGCAAAGGTAGCTATCTTCAATTTGGTCCTGAAGAAGGCCCACAGTCCCGTGAGGGCTACTTAGGGCCGAAACATGTTGACCTACTAAGACCTATCACCAGGTGCAGTGGAATAGTGACACTTCCACCACAGCACCATCAACTCACCTTTTTAATCTTGCCCCATTCTTGACAAATAAAGGTTCTTATTGAGGACAGGTTCTTATTGTGGTGTCACATTTCACCACACACTCTTGCACTTACCCATCACGACTGTTGAAAAACAAGACGGTCTACCTCCAAGTGGAGGATAAGGAGATCACTTGGAGAACAGAGCACTCAAGTGAAAAAAGACCCAATGATGATAATATTCTCTTAACAACAGAGTGGAGAATCAAGATATCCTGCATCGTGCATTTAATGTAAATGAGGGTCTTCACCATACGAGAACCCTAGACTCTGGTATTAAAAGGACGTGTGATTCATTCCCCTTTGATTTTTTGATTATATCTAACGGAAGCTGAATGAATCTCTGTTTCTTTCTCCCTTCTTTTATCAAACGATGAGATAAAAAACAAGAACATCTTTTTTTTTGTGTGGAACAGAACCAATTTTGCGTACCTCGTACATAACATTGAGAGGGATGATCCTTATTAAGGGGGTGGATGGTGGCCAGTAGTTGATCTTTTTTTCTGGCAACTTATCCTCTAGAAGTGAGTGAGCCTGATGTATAAATTTCCCGAACTTGGCCATGTCTGCCATGTTTTCCGGGATATATAAGAGGTGTAGAGCCTCATTGGCCGAGGGAGTGCCCTGATGTAAAAAGATTGGCCTCAATAGGATGCGGCGGGCAAAATGAGGAGCCAGGCAATAGAGTAACTTATGAGACAGTGATTACCTTCTGCAATCGCTCAGTCTGCAGCACATGATGTTTTCAGTTGTTTTCCAGGCCCGGTTCGGTTCTCTAATTGAGAGTGGTACCAGTCTTGCTCATACTATTTGATTTAGGGAGCTTTTTCCCATGGCCTGATGGAGCTGAGGCTTCCCTGACTGATTTATTTGAGGTGTTCTTACGGAATTATTTAAGGCCCTTGCCTGGAGGACTTCCATGTCCACTGCACATGAGCGGAGGTACAATTGCTTTTTTATTGCCAATTTAATGCCTGTGTAATTAATGGCATTTGAAGACTTTCCCTCACCATTGTGAGATTTGTTGGTCAGGGTTATTATCTTTTGTGAAGATTGTTTTTATGACTGCCTTCATAGTGTTAACAATCATTCAAAGAACAGCCTTTGAGGGACAAGTTGTATGTATTATTCCACCCAGGACACGTGTATGTCTGTGTGTTAAAGTACTCAAAAGGTTTTTGTAATTCATTCTGACTTTATGGGTAACTCACTGTATATATCAGAACGCCTCACTGGCAACTCTTTTCATATGTGTGGGATAGACACCCCTACTGACAGAGGGTATTTTTATAATTTTAAGGTAGCACTCGTCTTATAAAGTCCTGAGGAGGCCATAAACAGAAAAAGAACAAAACGCGTCAAATTTTCATATATATAAGGAGTCCACAAGGGATGAAAAAGTTCTTATTGCAACAAACATCAATCAAAGACAAATATTTTGTTGATATTTTTGGACATTTGAGTTGATGTTAATTGCATACACATGTGGACTACTCACAAGGTGGATCCAATATATTAAACAAAGATATGGGCTGTCTATCAGTTGATAAAAATATATGAGGAAAGAGTGTATAATACATTTTTTAATATTTGTATAAAAGTGACAGTGGTTGATGATTCAGTATATTAAATTATGAGGTGGTAACAGACATGAATTTATAATAAGAGAAAATAAAAATATGAACAATGTGAGCTGCAGCTGTCTAGAGCATTTTCTTTGGACATAATCTCTAGAGTAATGTATGGAAAGCGATTGCAATAACTCAATAGTAAATAGTATTCTATTGCATATGGAATAATACATACAATTTGCCCCTCGAAGGCCGTTCTTTGTATGATTGTTTTCAGTAATTAGCCAAGGCCATAGAGGGTGATTTGGCTAACCCCATCCAGATATACAGCCTGCTTTCATAGTGTTGTCAGGAGCAGCTGTAGCCTTATACAAATATTTCGCCAGGCATTCAAGTTTTTGATTAACAAGGCCAAATTCAAGCCTAATCAATGTGTTCCTTGTGTAAGAGGGTAGTTGAAACAGTTTATTATAACCCAAGCATTAGATATTTTCAAGATCGGCCGCCAATGTGCCAGGAAACACCTGCTGAGCATAAATGACCGAGGGAAGCAGTTGTTCCTGAATCACCCTCCTGATAGCCATAGTCATTGGACTGTCTAGGGTATTTTTTTAATTTGCAAAGTGCATATGTAACCATCCTCCCTACAGTCTTCATCTTTTGTAGGTGCAGTGTCGGTCTTCCAGTTTAATTCAGCCATGCTCCCAGGTGGTTGTAATTTTGTACGCGTTCAAGCGTTTGTGACCACGGACACCATCTTGTGGCCCTTTTTTTTAGGTAAAGTTCGAAGATCACTATTTTTGTTTTGCTTGCATTAGCTGTAAGTTTGTTCTTTATCTTATATGTATTCGGGCATTGATGACTTTTTGGAGGCCAAATTTTGTGTGGTCTAAAAGGGCAAAATCGTCTGCGTATTGCATGAGGTGAATTTTCTTGTCTCCAATCCTTGGGGTGGCTAAGTTCACACTAGATAGAGCCGGGCTCAGGTCAGCCGTGTATAGGTTGATTAGATGTGGGGCCAGCACACAGCCCTGTTTTAACCCTTGATTAGTGGCAATTTTAGCTGTTACTGTGTCCCCTGTGAGATTGGCACTTACCCAAGTACTGGTGTAAAGTGACATGATGAAGGGCAGTAATTTAGGGCAGATGTTCCACCTCTCTAATTTATGCCAGAGGATGTTCCGAACTACTCCGTCAAAGGCTGAGGAGTAGTCGATAAAACAGGTGAAGATGGGGAGTGATCTATGGGTTACCGCTTGATGGGCTAGATAGGAGAGGGAAACAGTGTTAGACTGTTGATCTTCCTGCTTAGAACCCTGTTTGATAGAAGGGAAGCAGCCTCTCGGTCAAAGCCCAGTTTACTAGCTCCTGCAGAAACATACTGTCGTAGGCTTACCCTCAATGTCCATCAGTGCTATTATGAGATAATTTCTAGGATCAGTATTGTTCCACGTCTTGTAAATGGGCTGCAGGAGAGAGCCCCTCCTTGAATTCTGTACATCTTTAAGGAGTCTGCATTCAGCATACAGTGGGGCAAGCCCTGAGGCCCAAAACTACGCGTCTTCTCTAAATAATGACCCTGGTAGGCCATTGGGTCTGGGAGCGCCATCCTTTCTGATCTTGTTCAAGACTTTGCTGACCACAAGATCGTTCAGTACTGCGTGACCCATTGATGCTGCTGTCATATCGACTTCCTCTACTTCCCTCCTGGGATCTAATTTCTCTATGCTGGGTTTGTCATAGGGCTCGGTGTTGATGACTTTAAAGTGTGCAATCCATTTTTCTGCTGTAACTGAATTCCCTCCATTGCAGTTTCCGTGACATAAGATGTTAAGATACTGCCAAAATTGTTGGTGTTAATTGGCTGCAATCAAGTCAAATATCTTAATCCACTTGCCATCTTGCACTTTTCTCTTATGCTTCCATACAAGGTGTTTATGTTTCTTGACTGCCATCATTAGCTGCTCATTTGAGATACTGGTGTTCAATTTTCTATGTGCCCTCTGTTTCGCCCTTACATTCTGGGTGCTTTTTTGATCTCTGGAACTGGGCCCAGCATATGGGTTCCCTCCTTTTTGACTGTAGTCGGGGGTTTCACTTGTAGGAATGCACACAGTTCCGGGACCAGCCCAGACCAGCCCTTGATGATAGCTGATTTTTGATGCCCGGCAGGCAAGCCTTCCCAGTTCGCTTTCTATCTCTCAAAATTCTTCATGGATATGGTTGACCATTTAATCCTCCAAGGAAGTTTGTAGTGCTCCTCGCCGGTGGTAGTTCTCATTGTGCACAGGGGGTCAGGAGTTCTAGCTGATACATCCAGGTGAGCCATCAAGGCAGCATGATCACTCTCAATTTGTTGAATCACATCATAGTTTGCAAAGTATCCACTCAGACTCTGGCATAAGAAGACAGTCAATTGGAGTTAAGTTATTGAAAAAGGGTGTGTAAATTGGTCCAAGGTTTGTTCTTTTTTAATGTGGTGTGCACTGATTCAAGGTTATACGTCTGCAGGTAGGTGTTAAATCTCTGGGTTGTATCTAGGTTGTTTCACTGATCGCCCTGGTGCTTGTGCTATCCTCTCCCTAATAGTTCATGTTGAAATCTCCCAGTAAGATAATTTCCAAGCCCGGGTGCATAGTTATTAGTTTTTCCAAATGGCCAATCAGCTGGTCTAGTTTTTCTCTGATGCTGGTTCCGTGGACATTGAAGTAGACATTGATGATTAATATCACCAGAGTTCCTGCAGGACTTGTGAGACCTTTTGGGGTGCCTGCTTGAAGCATTCCTGAGGTGCTGTTTAATTCCAAAAAAGATAGGCTTATGAGTGTTTGATGTATATAGAGATTCCCCGATGGCCTCCCAAATAAGTGTGCCTTTTTGGCCGGTTTGTGAAATTCGACATATCCAGATAGTAGGGTAGGTGTTAATGCCCATGCCTCCTGTTGGTAGACGATAACTGCTTCATCTAGAAGTGCAAGAGCGGCCTGGCTCCGTAGGATCTTAGTGATAGCGGCCAAGTTCCAGGTCACTATGTTGATGTTTTTATTTCTAGCTTGCCCCACCCCGATCCTTTGTGTGAATTATGCTAGGAATATCTCTGGTTCTTTTGGGCAAGGTTCACAGCAACCCAGCCCCAATTATAAATGTCTGGTGTATGGTGGGGAGTGTTGCTCGAAATGTAGCTTTGATATGCCTGCGATGTTCCATGAAAGAATGGAAATAGTTTGATGTTTAGCCTCTAACTATCCAGTTCAGGATCTGATGTGAGCTATGATGAGCCCTGCCCCAGAACAAGAGAGTCTACAAGCTATGTCCAGTCCTCACTAAGCCTAGGCGGTGATCACGTAGCTGTGCTACACGGAACTCCGCGATGCAGTAAAAAAAAGTCTGCCAATGCTACACGGAGTTCCCCGAGCAGGCAGAGTTGCTTGTTTCGCTCGTTTGCGTGATCAGCAACGCGGATTTCGTGTTCGGCTGGAAATATCACGCAAACTGCACTACGCAGTCGCGCATGGGTGCCCCCATCTTGTTTCTTTCTCTGTTATGGTGCTGGGGCCTACTTTTGGAATCCTTATTAATCCTTTCAATCCTTGTCTTCCAAAACTTTTTTTCTGATCTTTTTTATTTATTATCTTTCCCTCTGTCTTTCTAAGTGTGTATTTTGCATTTTGTTTCTACTTTTCTATGTGTTTTAGTGAATTTTGCACTGTTTTTCTCTCTACTTCCTTCTTATTTTTTTTTACTTCCTTCCCTCTTCTTTCTTTTTTATACTTTCAACATTTTATTTCCCCCCCCCCCACATCATGGTAGAGAAGCATGCCCCGAAAAAGGGGGCAACCAAGATTCGCCTTCCTTGCGGAAGGCAGCGCCCAGAAGGGGTACAACCCCGGGCCTTGTTTTTGGAGATGGCAGTGGCAGCGCCTGTTTTTTGTGTGCAGAGCCACCTCCCCTCCACCCTGGCTGCAGGCGGCAGGCCTCGGTCCGGGTACGTGCTTCGGGAGCGCCAGCAGCGCTGGGCGAGGGTGCACCTGGCAGTGTATCACTGCTCTAGGGTCCGGCGCACCCAGAATCAGCTGACGCACCGGTGTTCCGACATTCTGGACCTAGACCAGCACCTGTTGGACCTGCTAGGGGCTGAGGTGGAAGGGCTCGGTGAGTAGCTAATTATTAATATTATTATTACTTATGTGTTCTATGCTATTGCTAATATTTGTTTCTCAAATAGCAAGCATGCTGCTCACATGCAGGTAAGTTATGTTTACAAATCTTATATGATGTGATCGTTATTCTAGACAGGTACTTGGTGCTACCTAATCGTACTTGTTTGCGACTTTGCACTCGCTTGGGCTGATTATGTAAGAACTTAAGTAATGCAGACTAGAGAGAGACTCCTTTCCTTTATCCTGTCACTAAGATAGTGGTAATTAGTGTTAGCAATTTGGTGGTGCGCGTCCTCTCACTACAGTTCTTAGAACCTTTTTTGTAGCTCACACAGTGACAAGCAACTAACCAATTTGGTGTATGCATGTGTCCATCTATGCATTTACAGACAAAATGCAGACAGAGGGGCCGATTCCGATCTCGGTCGGAGGCGCACCCAATACCATTCGGTCGGGAAAAAAGCCTCGCGAATGCCTGTTTCCCGACCGATCCGTACATCATACCGAGCGAGTAAGTACGATGCGCACAACAGCACAGAATCCGGCCGAGTCGTACTCACCCAATCCAGGTCCTGTTCTCCGACCGAGGCGAATCCGGAAACGCAGAATCGAGTCGCACGGAAGGGAAAATGCAGCCCCGTCCGGCCGGACAAGTACGATGCGCTTTCCGTATGCGCCGAACCCGTCGCTACGTCCGGCACGTCAAAGCTTCCGGGAGAGGCGCACATAAGCTCCGATTCGCGCCACAACACGATCCACGGCTACGAGGCGAACACGCCAGAGACGAGGACGACGCGAAGCAACGAGAAAGACGAACGACACGAACCAACCATGAATCCCTTCGTCCCGATCCTACCAATATTCTACATTTACCACCGGAACAGGCACGGACGCGTACGGCGCAGAAGGTAAGTCAGACACCAACCACAAAAACATACAACACGTACACGACACATCACACACACACAGAGGGATGCAGAATTTACTTGCAACAGCAGCACCATATGGCCAGGATGCCCATCACCAATGCCACATATGCACACAGGTGCCTGGATGCGCACCACCACTACCACCCCTACCCAGGGGGGGCTGGATGCCTACCACTACTACCACCCTTAGCCAGGGGGTGCCAGATGCCCACCACTACTACCACCCTTACCCAGGGGGGCTGGATGCCTACCACTACTATCACCCTAAGCCAGGGGGTGCCAGATGCCTACCACTACTACCACCCTTAGCCAGGGGGTGCCAGATGCCTACCACTACTACCACCCTTAGCCAGGGGGTTCCAGATGCTCACCACTACTACCACCCTTACCCCGGGGGGCTGGATGCCTACCACAACTACCACCCTTACCCAGGGGGGGGCTGGATGCCTACCACTACTACCACCCTTAGCCAGGGGGGTGCCAGATGCCCACCACCACTACCACCCTTAGCCAGGGGGGGCTGGATGCCTACCACTACTCCCACCCTTACCCAGGGGGGGCTGGATGCCTACCACTACTATCACCCTAAGCCAGGGGGGCTGGATGCCTACCACTACTATCACCCTAAGCCAGGGGGGTGCCAGATGCCTACCACTACTACCACCCTTAGCCAGGGGGGTGCCAGATGCCCACCACTACTACCACCTTACCCAGGGGGGGCTGGATAACTACCACTACTATCACCCTTAGCCAGGGGGTGCCAGATGCCCACCACTACTACCACCCTTACCCAGGGGGCTGGATGCCTACCACAACTACCACCCTTACCCAGGGGGCTGTATGCCTACCACTACTACCACCCTTAGCCAGGGGGTGCCAGATGCCCACCACCACTACCACCCTTAGCCAGGGGGCTGGATGCCTACCACTACTACCACCCTTACCCAGGGGGCTGGATGCCTACCACTACTATCACCCTAAGCCAGGGGGCTGGATGCCCACCACTACTACCACCCTTACCCAGGGGGCTGGATGCCTACCACAACTACCACCCTTACCCAGGGGGGCTGGATGCCTACCACTACTACCACCCTTAGCCAGGGGGTGCCAGATGCCCACCACCACTACCACCCTTACCCAGGGGGCTGGATGCCTACCACTACTACCACCCTTACCCAGGGGGCTGGATGCCTACCACTACTATCACCCTAAGCCAGGGGGGCTGGATGCCTACCACTACTACCACCCTTAGCCATGGGGGTGCCAGATGCCCACCACTACTACCACGCTTACCCAGGGGGGGCTGGATGCCTACCACTACTACCACCCTTAGCCATGGGGGTGCCAGATGCCTACCACCACTACCACCCTTACCCAGGGGGGGGTGGATGCCTACCACTACTATCACCCTAAGCCAGGGGGCTGGATGCCTACCACTACTACCACCCTTAGCCATGGGGGTGCCAGATGCCCACCACTACTACCACCCTTACCCAGGGGGCTGGATGCCTACCACTACTACCACCCTTAGCCAGGGGGTGCCAGATGCCCACCACTACTACCACCCGTACCCAGGGGGCTGGATGCCTACCACAACTACCACCCTTACCCAGGGGGGCTGGATGCCTACCACTACTACCACCCTTAGCCAGGGGGTGCCAGATGCCCACCACTACTACCACCCTTACCCAGGGGGCTGGATGCCTACCACTACTACCACCCTTAGCCATGGGGGTGCCAGATGCCCACCACCACTACCACCCTTACCCAGGGGGGGCTGGATGCCTACCACCAACACCACCCCCACTCATAGGAAGGACAATGCATGACACAACCAGCACACCACAACCTAGGGAATGCAAGAAAAAGACATCCCCCCAACACCATGACAAGCGTGTGTAGACTGTGTCAAATGCCTACAACACTGAACATGACTTTGAACATACAATGTGACCCCCTATCACATGTGCCACACATATATGTGTGTGGCCCCCACAATGCAAGCAGGCCATGACCATTGTGGCAATGGGGTCCAAACCCCCATCATCACAGTGACCAAAAGGTAAGTGTGGGGTCCATAGCTGAAGCACATTTTGAACATTGTGGCAATGGGGTCCAAACCCCCATCATCACAGTGACCAAAATGTAAGTGTTGACAAAGAAAAAGCTGCAACTGCCAAACTGCATGGATGATTCCTGGTCACAGAACATAAAACACATCAGTGGCAAAGTAGTGCATGTGTCCCATTGCAACATAGATTGGGGGAGGCAAATACTGCAGTGCAAATAAGACATACCTTTGGCCATGTGCAGACAAACAACACCCATGGGGGCTGACACAGTCAACATTCATCAATGACACAATGACAGAAGTGACCATCAGAATGCAGACCCACATATTTGCACCAATGGGCACACAAATGCAGATACCCTGTGGAGACTGTAGATGTGAGGTGAACAGATACCATACCATGGCAGCAATGGGACACACAAACCATGATCATTGTGCTGACTGATGACCTAGGAGTCCCAGGGACAGCAGGGGAAACCCACCAAACTACATACAGCCAATGGCACACCTAAGATATGCCAATGCAGTGGTGCAGATGCACAAACACAAACAGGCAGACCCACACTGCACATCAAACACAACAGGTGAGGGGGGTGCCAGTGTCCCCAGGCAACCACACAACACATGAGGAGGCCTGAATACCAATCATACAGATGTGCATACAGTGCCACACAAAGGTAACTCATGGATCCAAATCCCCTATGTGGGCAATCAGGCATTGTCAGATGAGAGGGAGCACAAATCACACATGTCACACAGGCACGTAAGAACAGCAACTGACACAGCAAGACACAGACACACCACAGCACTACCCCCAGGGCCCCCACAATTTGGTGACCCTGGGCTGCATTACAATCCCACTGTGATGACAAAGCTAAATGTCGTTCACACTGTGAACCACAGTCATGTGTCCTGAGCAACAAACTACCATCACACCTACACAAGCACAAATCAATCAGCACGGCCAGTAAGCCAAGGCCAACATGGAGGCAGGGGTCTAGCCGGGCAACAACTCTCATCTGCACACACTCAACACCACACACCTCGACCTCCAACAATGTGCAGCAGTGAAGCACACATGCACTGGTGACATTGCACATGCACCCATGACAATTCCAGGGTGGTGGGTGGGAACCAAGGTGCAGAAACACATCACACATGGCCACTCAACAAGACTCCTGAATGTCTGACACACTGCACACTACGCTGTACATGGACATGACGTCAATACCACACCAACCAATGGGATCCCAGCCACAGTCACACACCAATGAAGAAACCAAGGTCACCCACAAAGAACACACATAGACAACAACCAACATTGCAGCCCGGACCCTGAGGAGTGCCAGCAGTCACACACACAACGTGTCACAATCACTGAAAGATAACACAAACTGGAAATCACATGACAGGTGCAAACAACAAGTGCCAAGGGGAAACCTGACTGTGACCCATCTGCGTCTGCACACAAACTCAGCCCTGACAGCAAACACACCTATGGGTGACACCCTGATGACCAGTAATGTGCCATGCACCCACATCACAGAGAACCCAGGGAGAAGACTTTGGGGGAACATAGGTCAACTCAGCAAGCATCACAAACAGGTACAACACTAGGGATCACAGCATGCACAGCAAAACGGAAGTGAACACACAGACATGCTCATACAACACACACCTTGGGCGCAGGCAATGTCACAGGAGTACACACTGCCATGAGGGGACTCCACTCCTGTGTGAGGAAAGCTGTGCCATATGTTGCCTCAGTAGGGCCCCATCATGTCAGCTGAGCACTTGGTCACACAATCAACAATTAGCACCAAATGAAGGCTCCTGTCACATCAGCCTGGTCATGGAAGTGCCAACGAAATCATCAGCACAGATCCAACACACTTGTATAGCAATGTTGCACTGACAACACAGATGAGTCCTTCCCCATTGATGCCCAAACCTGCATGTCCAGTGGAGATGGCCACACGGTCAGGGAAGTAGACGAATTGAACAATGGCAGGCACAACAGATGTGCAGGGGTGGAAGCCACAGATGTGAAATTGCTAATGTAAGTAGGAAATACCATTGCCAAATACTGAACACATGACACCCTCAGATGCTGCTATGGATGACATGGATACACCACAGGATAGGACACATTCCCCTGGACCACATGGGTTCCTGCACAGTAACACTTCATTATCATGAGACCAAATATCACCATCACTGCAGCAAGGGCATGGTTAGCATCATCAACAACATGTACATCAGAAGCATAAGCACTAGAGAACAGAAAGTTGCTTTATTCAGCATATGTGTGTTTAAAAGTGAAAGTCCAGAATAAACACAAAGGCCAATGGCCAGTCCATTGTCAAAGTCCAAACAGGGTGACAGTGGCAGATGTCACCCTACGCATGCCTGCACTGCACAAAACCAGGGACAATCCACTAGGAGGGGCCTACCGGGGGCAGGCCAGGCACCGCAGGGACAGGATCAGGGCTCACCAGGAGGAAGCAGGGAAGGGGTGGTGGGTGCTGGAGAGCCACTGACAACTGCAGTGGAGGTGTCTGACATGGTGTGTGCCGGCACAACTGGGGGCATGACTCAGATGTTGTGGGTGCCGGCACGACTGCAGTGGACCCTGCAGATGGAGTGGACAGGTCCGCCACTGCAGTGCCCAAGTCAGACAGGGTGGTAGTGGACTCCACTGCAGTGCCTACCACCAGGGGAGGAGAATGGGGAACAGGCAAGGTGGGCTGGACAGAGGGGAGGACACCCTCACCACATCAGTGGCACAGACAAGCGCAGCGGGGGGTGGTGCCGGGAGAGCAAGTGGCAGGGGGAGAAGGCCGGATCCTCTTGGGGATGGTATATCTGTGGGTGGGGGGACCTGGGGCAGGGTGTGGTGGGGGCACCTGTGGAGTGGGGGCCTGAGGGATGGAGGAAGGAGACCTGATGCCTGAGCTGCAGGGCGGCGGCGGGGTCTTGCTCTTACGACTCCAGAGGGACTTGCCGGTGGGGTCCTCAGTCTGTCTGCGCCTGGGGGAGGGTGTCCGGGTGGCGAGGGGTACTCTGCTCCGTGTGGGTGGGCTTCCTCTTCCCCCTGAATGCTGTATCAGCTGGATCGGAGGGGAAGAGGCTGAGGTCACTGAGGAAGAGCCGCTGGGTCTTTGGGGTTGCAGGTGAGGCAAGGGAGGGTGCTTTGGAGGGAGAGGCAACTGAGGACTGCGCAGTGCTCGTGGATGCGTGTGTGTGTTCCAGGGCCCCATCCCCTGTGAGTCTGGTTTCAGTCCCCTGACTGTGCGTGCGTGTGCGTTTTGTTTGTGGCGTGTGTGTCTGTGTGCTGGACGTGTGTGTGCTGGTGTGTGCCTGTGCCGGTGTGTGTGTGCTTGGGACGGGTAAGGTGCTGGGGAGTGTGGATGGAGCAGAGGCAGGAGGGGTGAGGGACTGTCTGAGGAGGGACACTGCTGCCATCAGGGAGGAGTCCATGGACCTATTGCCCCTCTGTAGGTCAGACATGCCCGATGAGATGCCCTCCATGAACGACACCAGCTGAGTCAACAGAGCGGTGTGCACATGGAGGACACTCAGCATGGCTGTCTGCCCTACATGGAGCTGGCGAAGGAGGTACACAGACTCCTCACTCAGGGCAGCAGGGGACACAGGGGGCGGGGGTGCGGTGCCTGGCCCAAAGGAGACACGCTCCCGAACATGGGAGCCTCCACGGACCTGGGGAATGGGAGCCGATGGGAGGGCGGTGGTGGTGGCGGGGACAGCAACACTAGCTGGGGTGTGGTGGCTGCTGACACCCGCCTCCATAAGGGAGTCATCCTCCGAGCCGCTGTGGTCCTCAGCTGAGGTGGATGCTGCTGAGGACTCCTCGGTGTGGCTCCCCTCGCCCTCCGTGCCACTGGGTCCCTCCGACCACTCCTCGGCTGTTGACCGAGTCTGGCTCTCCGGCTCCTCCTGGTCCGTGGAGCTGTCCCCTTCCGTGGCCGTGGATGTATCTGCAAACAATGGGGAAACAGACAGACATCAGTCACCTGCACCAAACGCACACACCACTGTGAGCACAGCACATTACAGAGCAAGCCCTGGCATCATTAGTTGAACATTGCTAAAAGTGCCCTAACTGAACAGGAGAAGCCAATTGTCAGTCTGATGCCAACCATGGCACTCACATCCCACATGGCCTTGCACCCATCTGTCTGGTGTCTGTTGGATAGCAACACCCCAGTGTGGACACATGCACCAACTACACAGTAGTTGGACAGTGCAGAGGACATGGTGTAGCATGTGGACATGCACACATCACAACTCTTGCCACTGAGTCAGTACAGGTTTCCGGATGAAAGGGATGCCCAGAGTCAAATAGGAAATGCATGTGATGCATACCAGCGACAGACACCATGATGCACCCATGTCCTGATAGCCATCGCCACAATGGTGTGCATGTAGCACATGTCACTCCCCTGCAGGATCACCAATAAGTAGACACATGCCATGGCGGAGGCATGACTGCTAAGTCATACATCACTGTCTCAGTGATGTATGACTTGGCAGCCAGACAACAACACTCTGCACTGTGTCACAATAGTAGGTCATGGGGAATGCAAGTCCTGGAGCTGCACAAGTGCACATGTACATCCCACACACAACACATCATCTTAACCCTCATCTGTCCAGGTCATACCGATTGGACATATGGGAGACCTGTGACACTACCCTCTGAACCTGAGCCCCTCACAATCTGCTGTGAATGGGAAACAGCTGCCTGAACTTCACATTCGCATACCCCAGTCTGCACGGGCAGCTGATCAAACACCTATGTGACACACAAGTATTGTCTCCTATGGTCACATCTCCAGTGGCATGCTGAGCCCCTACCGAGAAACACCCCAGCAGTCCTGGCAACAAATCCACAGCACACTGACACAGAGGCAGACACCTGAGGGGTCAAATCACTGCGCACAACGTGTCAGCTGATACCCGGGAGTGGGAGTACAGGTGTATTGGATGGGCTGGAGTAGGCATGACTGTCCTGCCCCACATGAATGAGGGATGAGCCCTGGACAGTGGATAGCTGGCTATGTATGTGTGACACACGTAATCTGCACACTCCTGGGGCCCAAACATTGTTCCCACCCGCTGCATGGGTGTGTGCCAGATACCCCAGGCACATGTGGTGGCTCAGCTCAGCAAGTGGACCGCATATCAAAGCAACACGCAGATTACATGTCCAAACACAGGCATTGTGTGAACAATGGACCCACCCATGATGCCCACAACAGAGTTAGGGAAACAGATGCTGTCTCCCACCTTGAGTGAAGCAAACTGCAAGGACACAGTCCCAAGCGACACAATTCCCTGAATGTAAGGGCCACACCTGGGTATCAGATGAGGAGTGGGCAGTGCACAATAGAGGGACATGGCTCCTGGACAACATGACTGCTGTACTGTGGCAGTTTAACCAGGCCAGAGGAGGGCACATAGCATGTAATACAGAGTTCACAGTGCAGTCTTTGACTCACCCCCTCCTTGCTGCTGTCTGGCCTTCAGCTGCCCATCCAGGTCTGGAAACACCACCGCCAGGATCTGGAGCATGTGGGGGTCAGAGTCCGTGTTCCGCCCCTCCTGCGAGGAGGCGACAGCTTCAGCTGGACCCGTGCAATCCTCCGGGTCCAGCCCCGAAGGTCCTGCCACCTCTTCTGGCAGTTGCGGATCCGGCGCTTGTAGACCCCCACGGACCGGACAGCCCGGACGATGTCCTTCCAGATCTCCTGCTTCCGATGGGCATTAACCTGTCAGGATGACAAAGTGAAAAGGCCATTACTACACATGCAACATATCCGTGCATGACACAGTTGTATATACATGTCTCAATCACAGGGGCACATGATGTACACAGGCAGTGCAACGCTGCCCATGGACAGTTTGCCAGAAGTCACTACATGGTATCATTGCATGGGAAGTAAAACCTTGTTCAAATGCACTGTCACTGCACCATACCTGTCCAGTGCATGTCACTACACACTATGGGGGTGACAACTACTCAGTGAGCCTGCTAGCCAGTGGCGTGCAGACTTTCAGCCTTGCTAGTCAGACAAAATGCACATTCAGAAAGGCAGTGCACAGAACACTCACCTGCTCCCCTGGTGTCCCATACAGCTTGCTGTACTGTGGAAGTAGGCTGTCCAGCAGGGCCTGGTTCTCCTCAAGGCTGAAGGCTGGGGCTCTCTCCACAGTACGTGCCATTGCAGGGTCCAGAGGGGGCAGAGACAGCAGCAGTGCAGTGGCAGATGTCGTCCTGGAGCATGTAGTGCAGGCAAGTGAGCTCTCAGGGGAACAGCCAGCAATATATATGTGCTGCAGAGGCAGATACTGTCCCATGTGTCCAAAGTGATAGGTCCAAGTCGTTTGCATCTTCTGAATCTGGCCAATCCATGGAATAGCAGCACCAATACACGCCCACAGCATCCTTCAAATCTTCAACTTCATGACATACATGATTTTGCAACATTGGTGTGGGTGACCAACTGAATTTCCAGCAACCGACTCGTTCGAATTTCGAAAACGCGTCCGTTGCCAGGCTAGGCCATTGACAATGGGTGCGCACCGATCGGTCCATTGCTGTTCAACGCGTACAGGGGTACAACGCGTACCCGCACACATTGAATGCAATGGGCCGGCCGGGCGCACCGATCGGTCCATTGCTGTTCAACGCGTACAGGGTACAACGCGTACCCGCACACATTGAATGCAATGGGCCGGCCGGGTGCACCGATCGGTCCATTGCTGTTCAACGCATCCCTGTACAAGTGACTGGCATATGTCACCATGCCTGTCTCAGATGAACATATGCCAGCCACAGATAGCTCCCAGGGAGTGAGGGGCACACCTACAACACCACGCCTGTCCAAACTGTATCATAAGGCATGTAAGGCTGCATTTCCTATTGTGTGTATGTTGGTGTACATGTTGTCCTGTGGGTGTCACCTGGGGGCAGCCACCCCCAGGCTGTGCACGTGTTCATGGGGACAGGATCCTGGGTGTTACGTGTACATGACCACTGTGATGTGCAACTGTTCATATCTGTGCATGTGCCATGGTCACATTTCACGGTGGTGTATGTGTATGTCATGTCACATACCCCGTGAGTCCCATGTGGGATGGTATGTTTGAGCCAGGGTGTCCCAGTGGCACAATAGTGATGGTCCTCCACAGTCTGTGTGCATGTAGTGTTTACAATGTCTCTGATTTCATGTGCACAATGGGAGACAGTCTCCACATCCACGTTGTGTGTGCATGGACTTTGATGTTGTGCGTGTGTGTGTCACAGACGTCCATGTCTGTCCTGCAGAGGCAAGTGGAACCACTACCTGTGGGGGTCATGGTTGTTTTGCTGTGGTGTATACCTGATACTCCATGTAATGCCAGTGTCCATGTGGCAGTACAGGGTCCCTGGGAATGTACCTGTCGTTGAGCTGTGATGCCTGGGGCACATCTGTCCTCACATGTCACTGTGGGGGGTGATTGTGACATGGCAGCAGGAGATGGGAACTGTGACACGGCCTCATGATATCCAATGGGCCAACCTGGGACTTATTGATGCCACTTGTTGAACCGTGATGACAGATGTTGGCCATGTATGTACCATACATGTCCTTACGGAACTGCACACTTCATGTAGTTGTGCCTCATAATGATGTATGATGTGATATTGAGTGTGTTCAATGCCGCATATGTGGGGTGACTGACAATCTTGCTTTCTTCTCC
This sequence comes from Calotriton arnoldi, assembly GCA_963921515.1. Taxonomy (NCBI): domain Eukaryota; kingdom Metazoa; phylum Chordata; class Amphibia; order Caudata; family Salamandridae; genus Calotriton; species Calotriton arnoldi. The sequence continues at coordinate 576,502 of CAWUFW010005533.1, read as the reverse complement.
TCTGCACTGCAGGGCTCCTGCTGTCCATAGACCATTCCCAGACCTGGCAACGATGGTGGAACGGGACAGCATCCGACGGTACCGCTTCACCAGGCAGCTGATTGAGGATTTGGCAGTGCAGTTGGCCCCACATTTGCAGCCTGGCCGGCCGTATCCTACAGCGCTGACCCCCAAGGTGAAGGTGATGGCAGCCCTACACTTCTTTGCCACCGGTACCTTCCAACATACTGTGGCGACTGCTGGTGGGATGTCACAGACCATGTTGAGCCGTGTGCTCCGCGATGTTTTGGAGGCAATGTTGCTATACCTGAACCGGTACAACTATTTCCCTAGACTGCAACGACTCACTGACGTGAAGAGTGACTTCTATGCCCTGGGGAGGATGCCGCATGTCATTGGCTCCATTGATGGGACACATGTGGCTTTGGTACCACCACAGGCCCAGGAGCAGGCCTACTGTAACCGCAAGCACTACCACTCGGTCAATGCACTGGTGGTGTGTCTTGCAGATATGACCATCTCACACGTGTGTGCCCGTTTCCCTGGTTCAGCACACGATGCCTTTGTGATGAGGAGTAGTCGCATCCCCAGGATGATGGCACAGATGCAGAACCAGCGTGCCTGGCTTGTCGGTGTGTACTGACTTTGTGCCATTGTGTGTGATCTGATCTGTAGTATTCCGCCCACTTTTCCAAGTCAGCTAATGTGCACTTGTCTGTCCGTAGGTGACTCGGGATACCCCAACATGCTGTGGTTGCTGACACCCCTCAGGAACCCTGTGACACCAGCCCAGATGCGCTACAATGAGGCACATGGTCGGACCAGGAGAGTGATTGAGCGGACATTTGGTCTCCTGAAGAGCCGCTTCCGCTGCCTCGACAAGACAGGAGGGTCCCTCCCATATGCCCCAGCGAAGGTGTGCAAGATTATCATCGTCTGCTGCATGCTCCACAACCTGGCAGTGCGGAAGGAGTTGCCTCTCATCCAGGATGACAATGACCAACATCCGCCACCTGTGGAGGATCCTGGCCTGGACCACGATGCCAGTGATGATGATGATGATGAGGGTGATGTCCGCACACAGCTCATCACCAACTTCTTTAGCTGAATGTGAGTATCCTGAGGTGTCATGTCAATGATGTGAGTTGGCATGATATGTGTAGGTGGTGCTCTGGTGCTGTTGGAGTGTGTCCATGGGCTACTTGACTGGATGTGTGTAGCGATGTGTGCTTACAGGTGGTCTGTACTCCCCAACAGTGTTGACATGCTAACTTGGTTCTGGGTGGGTATCTTGTAACATGTATTGTGCATGAGTTTTGCTGTTCTGTCATGTTCTCCATTGCTTTTGACTGTGTGTCATTTCTGTCCTTCACATGGTACTTTCAGATTCGTTTGGTCAACTGTGTCCACCGACGACGTGATTGTACTTCCAGGGTGGTAGCTGTTGTGTCCCTACAGGTGATGTGCGCCACACCCATGGACTTCCTTCCTTCTACAGTTGTTGACTGTGTGCCCACTGCCAGGTGGGATTACCTTGCATCTGTAGTGGTTACGACATGTTGCAACTGTGTAATAAACCTGTGCTTCACTTTGTGATGTGCGTTGTCTGTGGTCACACATTTGACTGCCATTTGCTTACTGCACCTGTGGGCTACTTGACTACAACTGGGAATAGGTGTGGTGTCTGTGCATTGCACCGTCTTTCGTGGCAACATCAGTGTAGGCAATGAGTCAGATGGCCTAGGTGTGTATGTGTTGTGTAGCCCTGGTGGTGTGTCTCCCTCATATGTGTCACGTTGCCTTTACTCACATGCCTGTGTTGTACTTGCTGTTGCAGTTCGCATACACAGTGTAATTTTGCAGTTCATCATCCCCATGACAGCACCCACGTTGGAATCACAACAGAGGCAAGTATGGTGTATTAGTGTGTTTATTGTGATACATTTGTGTGAATAGTGCATAGGATGGTTAGTGCTGTACATTTATATTGCAATCAGAAGTTCCTAGATGAATTGAAAGTCCTGGTAGACAAAATCCCCAGTATCGGGGCCACAGTTGTCTGAGACATTGGTCCAACTTGTACTCCCCATGTCATGTGTGGGAGTTGTGTTGCCGTCAACAGGGTGAACAGTTTGTGCACAAAGGTGAACATCCAGAACAGGTTCAGGCTTCCTGGGGGTTGCACTTGGCCATCGGCCTCTCACTTGCCCCTCCTCGGACGACCCCTCTTCTTTGGGGGGCCCTCAAGTACAGGCTGCTGCGGTGCAGGGGACTCTCCGCCAGAGTCATCCTCCCTCCCTGTGGCAGTTGCAGTTTGTTCAGCACCAGATGTTGTTGGCACACAGGGAGGTGTAGACTGGTTGCTGTTCATCTGGCGGAGGCATTGTAATATGTCCCTGTGCACCGCCGTCATCTCTTGCAGTGTGTCCCACTTGGACTCCACGCGGGACATGTGTGAGTCCAAGCGGGCATGATGGGCAGCCTGCTGCTGTTTCATGTCTCTGAGGAGCCCCACTACCTGGCTGAGATCTCCGGTGCTGGACTGGTACGCATCGGCTATGCGTACCAGTTGTGGGTCATCATGCACACCAGACACCTCTGCAAGCAGCGACCTCTGTCTCCCACCCCTCCCACCACCCCTGCCGACATGTGCAGTGCATGCAGTGGCACGCACAGATGACCCTGGTCCCCCTTGGGGGTTGGTGGTGGTGGTGGTGTCCATGGCCCCACGTTGGTCCAGGGTCCCTGTGCTGGTGGTGCTCCTTGTTCTGTCCATGTCGGCAGGGATGGTATTTGTGGTGACAGTCGTTGGAGGGGTGGGTGCAGGGGGTGCAGCTGGTGGTCCTGCTGGTGCTGCAGCTGGTGGTCCTGCTGGTGCTGCATGTTGACTTGCACCGGAGGTGCCAGGTTGGTCTTCTTCGTCCGAGGAGGGCAGAGGCTGTACGACACCAGTGAGCTCCGTATCCTCTTGAGCCTGGGACTGGGACTCCTCAGCGTCTGCTGCTGTGTCCCCATCATCACCTGTTTTTGGGAGACACACACAATGTATGTTATGTTTCTGCAGGCATCAATGGTTGACACACCTGACAGTTGTGACTGTGCCTCTGGGTGCGGGCCTGTACATTGCATTGTCCTAAGTTGTCACAGTCAGGGGTTGATATTGGTGTAGCACATTGTCCTGCATTATTTGGGCATTTCTATGTATTTGTTGGGGTGTGAACATGGTCTGCATTGGTTGTATTTGGTTGACAGCCGGCCCTCCTTCCCACCCAGCCAGTCAGTTATCCCACCATGGACTGTGCTTGCATTGCAGGGAGTGAAAGTTGTCTTTCAGGATGTCAGTCAGTGGTGTCCTGCTGTTGGTTGTTGCACAGTTGCCAGCAGGGCCTTGTGCTCCCCACAGCAGTAGCCAGTGTCAGCCATCTTGTCAGTTGTTTTCCACTCCCTGTGATGTGAGCATGGTTCAGGGTGGTGTTGATGGGACAGTTGTGGGGGTGATCTATGTCTGTGACTATGACTCCCATCATGCTATTGCCTCCACCCCACTTCCCAGCATTCCCATACTTACTTGCTTTTGTGGGGAGTTCAGTGTGTGTGGGTGTGAGAGCAATGGCAAGATGGCTGACAGTGGTGTCCTGCTGTTGGTTGGTGTGCAGTTCCCAGCATGCCCTTGTGCTCCCCACGACACAGCAACAGTGTCAGACATCTTTGATCGGCCTTTCCACTCTCTGTGGGATGTGCATGCGTGAGTGTGAGCTTGCTGGGCCATGTGGTGGGGATGTAGAGCTGTGACTACGACTCCCATCATGCTATTGCCTCCACCCCCTTCCCAGCATGCCCATCCTTCCTTCCTTTTGACTCTGCTTCCCTGTGGGGTGGGCTGCCTGTGCTGACAGGATGGCTGGGAATGTTGTCCTGGCAGTTGTTTGGCTAAAAGTCCAAAGAGTGTCCCTGTGCTTCACACAACATAACCCAGGGTGGAGGTTCTTTGTGGGATCTTGAGTTAGGATGTGAGGCATTGCATTCTCCCAGGTGGGTTATGTGGAGTATGTGTTGAGGGTGTGTGTGAGGGGAGGTGCTTGTGACTATGGTCAGTGCTGCAAATCCTCCTTCCCACCCAGCCAGATATCCCACCATGGAACGTGCTTGCATTGCAGGGAGTGGAAGTTGTCTTTCAGGATGTCAGTCAGTGGTGTCCTGCTGTTTGTTGGTGCACTTTTGCCAGCAGGGCCTTGTGCTCCCTACAGCAGTAGCCAGTGTCAGCCATCTTGTCAGTCCTTATCCACTCCCTGTGATGTGAGCATGGTTCAGGGTGGTGTTGATGGGCCAGTTGTGAGGCTGAGCAATATCTGTGCCTACTACTCCCATCATGCTATTGCCTCCACCCCCTTCCCAGCATGCCCATGCTTCCTTCCTTTGACTCTGCTTCCCTGTGGGGTGGGCTGCCTGTGCTGACAGGATGGCTGGGAGTGTTGTCCTGGCAGTTGTTTGGCTAAAAGTCCCAAGAGTGTCCCTGTGCTTCACACAACATAACCCAGGGTGGTGGTTCTTTGTGGGATCTTGAGTTAGGATATGAGGCATTGCATTCTCCCAGGTGGGTTATGTGGAGTATGTGTTGAGGGGGTGTGTGAGGGGAGGTGCTTGTGACTATGGTCAGTGCTGCAAGTCCTCCTTCCCACCCAGCCAGATATCCCACCATGGAACGTGCTTGCATTGCAGGGAGTGGAAGTTGTCTTTCAGGATGTCAGTCAGTGGTGTCCTGCTGTTGGTTGTTGCACAGTTGCCAGCAGGGCCTTGTGCTCCCCACAGCAGTAGCCAGTGTCAGCCATCTTGTGAGTTCTTTTCCACTCCCTGTGATGTGCGCATGGTTCATGGTGGTGTTGATGGGACAGTTGTGGGGGTGAGCAATATCTGTGACTACGACTCCCATGATGCTATTGGCTACACTGACTTGCCCAGCATACACAGAATTCCTTTCTTTCAGTGGTCTTCACTGTGTGTTGGTGTTGTAGTGGTGGCTACATGTCTGGATGTGTTTGTTAGTTATATTTGTGCCACTGCCTAGCTGTAGTTGTAGTTGTGTTTGTACATGTGATGACACGGTTAAATGTAACTTTGAGATGGCATGTGTTGTGTTTATCTGACTGACATACACATTTTGGGATGATTCTGTTCTGGTTGCTGTGTAATTGCTATGAGTGCATGGTTTGACTCTCCCCTTGACAGTGATGTGTGTGTGTATTGTGGCAGAATATTGTGTACATTTGTTGTGTACTCACCAGGCTCTGGGATGTTCTCTAGTCCATAGACGCTCACTGGCGGAAGGATGGCCCGCACCTTCTCCTCCCAGGGCCTGAGGTATACTGGCTTGGCAGGAGGGCCACTGCCGGTGTATTGGCTCAGGAGGTAGTCCTTCTTGAGCAGCTCCCGTACCCTCCTGCGCACGTCATACCACCTGTTCTGGATGTCAGTCTTTGTGCGCAAACATGGTGATTGTGCGTTCACCCTGTTGATGATCCTCTCCCACATCTTGGTTTTCTGGGAGATGGGTGTCTGTTGGACCAGTGTGCCAAACAGCTGTGGCTCTACCCTGAGGATCTCGTCTACCAGGACTTCCAATTCACAATCTAGGAACTTGTGATTCTTCTTTGGGGGCATGGTGATGGGTGGTGATGGTGAGTGATGTGTGTGTTGGTGTGCAGGTGAGGGTGTGTGAGTGTGTGTTTTGCTGGGTGTATGTGAGGTAGCTATTTGTTGGTGTGCTGATGGTGTGTGGCTTGTGTGAGGGATGAGCTGTGGGTGTGTGGTTGCTGTCTGTTGAGTGCTGGCAGTAGAATAGCATTTGCAAAGGATCATGGTTGGGATTTGTGTCCTTTATATGGGTGGAGTTGTGGGTGTGTCTTTGTTCTCTGTCCCCACCCCCCAGTATTTATTGGCTTTGTAATTGCTTGTTTGGCCTTTTTTTGTGTATTTTTCCTTAGTACTTTCTGTGCATGTTGGAAACGTTCTTGTGACCGAGTCGGACCCTGCAGTTGTCTCGTACGGTCTTCTCCGTTTCGTTCACGCTGTGTTTGTGCAGTTTTCTATGCTGCGTACGCGTCGGTCGCAGTGTTTTGTGTTATTTCGGCTCGGTTTTGTATCCATGTCGGTCGTACGGCTTGTCCTCCGTACGACTCAGTCGTGGTTTTCGCGCCTTGCATCGTACTTTGCGGTTTGGAGTTCGCGTGTACGTTTCGGTTGGATTTGTTCCGGGTGCGTGTCGGTCGGTTCGATTCGCGTGTTTGTCCGGCCGGATTGCTGTTTTCCGTGCGGCTCGGTCGTTCGGCTTGGGTTCAGTACGTGTCAGTCGGATTTTGCACGCCTTGCATCGTACTTGGCGTGTCGGGCGCCACAGGTACGTGTCGGTCGGAATTAATTCCTGCTCCGAGTCGGTCGGTGCTTTTTCCGGCCCGAATCGGGATCGACCCCTCTGTGTGTATTTATTGGCACTTAGCACTTTATTCATTGTATAGAGAGATATTCCAATATAATCGTTGGTTTCAGGATTTTTATATTGTGCTTATTGATTAATGTATAAGTGTTCTCGTTGTATGACCCTGCTGATCTTGCTTATTAATGTTGAATGAGTGCTTTTGCACAAGGGTGAAATAAAAATTAAAAAGATTTCTTTTTAAAAACAAAAAAAACAAACAGGATTTTGCCTGGGCTGCTCCACTATTGATAACATTGTGACACTGACTCTTGTTGCTAACAATTCACTAAAAAATAAAACATCACTGTACGCCTACTATGTGGATTATTCCACCACGTTTGATAAAGTAGATTGCCAAAGACTATGGACGAATCTCAGGAATTTGAGGATTGCCCCTTCATTATTACACTGACTTGTTGAATTGCACACAGATACCTGGTTACAAGTAAGGCTTTCTACTAACAACATTTTGTCATCAAAATTCCACACTGAGAACAGCCTAAAAGAAGGCTGCATCCTGGCTCCTCTATTATTATATTTATATATTGCTGACTTGTCAGAGTTTCTTAAACCAGACCATGGAGTACCAAAGTTGAGAAACAAGAGGATATCACATTTGGCCCATGCTGACGATCAGGTGATACTGTAACAAACTCCAAAAGAGCTTAAATTATTTTAATTTGGAGAATGGATTAATTGGCAATTTATCAAAAACCAAAATCATGATATTTGGAAGGAAAATCAAGACTGTACCCTGGGTCTTAAGAGGTGCCTCAATTGAGACAGTTAACCAATATGAGTATCTTGGAGTTACAATTGGTAATAGGCTATCTTGAATCAATCATCTGTCAACAAGAAATCTCAAATCAACTTTGATCAATAAATATAACAAGATTTTCCAATCTGGAGGTAGAGCAATTTAATCATCAGTCAAAGCGGTACATTGGAAACGTACTCCTTTTTAACTTTACGCATTGCATGCATTAAATAGCAGGGTCATATCCAGGGCCACTGGAATTATGCGGCAGGGGAAGGTCTAATTATGCAGCTGGGTTGAGTAAATTATGTAAACACAAGGAGATGATGTACGGAGCGCTGAAACTTTTCAGACACTCACCCCCAGTCACAGATCTGGGTTGAATCCATCATCGTTCTCTAACTCACTTCGCCACCCCAGTTCAGACCCAGCTATATGCAAATCAGTCTTGACCCTGTGCCCCATGGGAACAGTTCAGCCCGAACTGTCAAGCCAGATCCTCCCTGGACCGGAAACAAGCATCCTGGGACCGGTTTTGGGGTACCACCCCTCATCAGCCAGGCTAGCTAGAATCCAGTGGCAAAGTGAGCAAGGGACCCATGTCTCGGCATACCTTAGCCAACTTAGGGCAAACAAAGCAAACACAAGGAGATGATGGATGGAGCGCTGAAACTTTTCAGACACTCACCCCCCAGTCACAGATCTGGGTTAAATCCATCTTAATTCTTTAGCTCACTTCACCACCCCAGTTCAGACCCAGCTATTTGCAAATCAGTCTTGACCCTGTGCCTCATGGAAACAGTTCAGCCCGAACTGCCAAGCCAGGTCCTTCCTGGACCGGGAACAAGCATCCTGGGACCGGTTTTGGGGTAACACCCCTCATCAGCCAAGCTAGCTAGAATCCAGTGGCATATCCAGGGCCACTGGAATTATGCGGCAGGGGAAGGTCTAATTATGCAGCTGGATTGAGTAAATGATGTAAACACAAGGAGATGATGGATGGAGCACTGAAACTTTTCAGACACTCACCCCCCAGTCACAGATCTGGGTTGAATCCATCATCGTTCTTTAGCTCACTTCGCAACCCCAGGTCAGACCCAGCTATATGCAAATCAGTCTTGCCCCTGTGCCCCCTGGGAACAGTTCAGCCCAAACTGTCAAGCCATGTCCTCCCTGGACCAGAAACAAGCATCCTGGGACTGGTTTTGGGGTAACACCCCTCATCAGCCAGGCTAGCTAGAATCCAGTGGCAAAGTGAGCAAGGGACCCACGTCTGGGCATACCTTAGCCAACTTAGGGCAAACAAAGCAAACACAAGGAGATGATGGATGGAGCGCTGAAACTTTTCGGACACTCACCCCCCAGTCACAGATCTGGGTTAAATCCATCTTCGTTCTTTAGCTCATTTCACCACCCCAGTTCAGACCCAGCTATTTGCAAATCAGTCTTGACCCTGTGCCTCATGGAAACAGTTCAGCCCGAACTGCCAAGCCAGGTCCTTCCTGGACCGGAAACAAGCATACTGGGACTGGTTTCGGGGTAACACCCCTTATCAGTCAGGCCAGCTTGAATCTAGTGGCAAAGTGAGCAAGGGACCCACGTCTGGGCATTACCTGCCAACCTAGGGCAAACAAAGCAAACACAAGGAGATGATGGACAGAGCGCTGAAACTTTTCAGACACTCACCCCAGTCACAGATCTGGATTGAATCCATCATCGTTCTTTAGCTCACTTCGCCACCCCAGTTCAGACCCAGCGATATGCAAATCAGTCTTGACAGTGTCCCTCATGGGAACGGTCCAGCCCGAACTGTGATTGGGGGTGAGTGTCTGAAAAGTTTCAGCACTCCGTCCATCATCTCCGTGTGTTTGGGTTAAGTAAATTATGTGGCAGAAAAGGCCAATTATGGGGCATTATGCATCATATTAGTTGGTAGTATTACTTCATTATTTTGTCATTTACAAGCTTGTTAACACTGTCTGGGCATTGGTTGGACCTCATTAGTACCAGTTTAACTTTAACACCCAAATATGGCAATATGCCACAGAAAGGTGACCAGTGAACCTTTGCAAGAGTCTTCCACTGCGCAGCAACATGTTTCGCTGTGTTTTTATTAACTTTTGAACTGTTTGAGCTACAAACAAACTTTTTGGTTGTTAACATCTGTGGATTATGCAGCAGATGATAAATTATGTGGCACATGTGGCGAATCTACAATTGTGCTAACATCGCCACTGCCACACAATCGCATAATTCCAATGTCCCTGGTCATATCCAATCTTGATAAAAACGTATATAAAGAGTATACAAAATCTTTTGCATCTTCGCACTACCTCTCCTCAGTGCTTCGTCAGCCTTGAGTTGAATCTAAAAAAGTTTACGTCACTTCAATACAGGACTACTTTGAATGTGTCATGTGATAGTGCCGGAACCGATCCTACAAACTTAAACTCGCTAATCTACCTTGAATTTAAGAAAGCATCATACAAGGATAGGGATTTGAACGCAGTATAATCAAAATGCTCCAGCAACGTATAATCTACCTGACTTGGAGATGCTGACTAAACTAAATCGAGTGACTCAAAAATGTATGTTATGAAGAACCCTACTTAGCGGACAGAGGGAGAATGACCTGGCCTTTTTACAACAGCATAAACACATGGATCTAGTTTCAGAAAGCCTTGTTTCTCCAGACTAAGAATATATCAGGTTGAATCTGCCTGGTGACTTCAAAATGAAGGGGCAGATTTACAAGCCCCTTGCGCCACTTTTGGGTCACTTTTCCCATGTTAAAAATGACGCAAAAGTGGCACAAGGGCCTTGTAAATAAGCCCCGAAATACCTAAGATTTAGACTGCCCTATATCCCCATTCATGAATTCGAAGGGACATGAAATCAAGCTCTCAAAGGAAAGTCTGCTTGTCGACTTTGTTGACATACAACTGAAACTCTTACGCACATTTTATGTATGTGCCCAAAACATTTGTATTTATGAAAATTCTACTTGTGACCAATTTTAAAGAGGCAAAAATAAGATCCACCCTAGAGGCTGTTGGATATTGTTTTAAAATCAAAGATAATGGTGCTATTATAAGACTCACAAAACTTTTAGACGATAGGTATAAAGTGATTTTAACCATACTTTTTCATTTTTAACATATAAATATCCTTTACTTTTTAAATTATTAATTAAATATATTTTATATTCATGATGACTGTGATGCACTGCTTTTATTGTAATCTGTGGGATTAACACAATCAACTTCTAATTGATTGATTGATTGGTTGAATTATTGCAGTGAGAATATGTTAGTTTGCCTCAGGTTTAATTTTCGTTTTACTGGGTTTGCGAACTGACGATTCCCGGTTTTATTGTATCCACTATTTAGTATTGTGGCATGAATAGCAAAGCCTGCTGTTAACGTCACCTTAAAGAACACTATGGGGGATAGAAGGAAGTGGCGGAGAGAGGTGTTACAGCAAACAAATGATGGACGGAATGCTGACAATCCAAACATTCTCCTCCAGTCAAAAGATCTGGGTTAAATCCATCGTTCTTTTGCCCACTACGCCACCCCAGTTCGGACCCGGCCATATGCAAATCAGTCTTGACCCTGTGCCCCATGGGAACAGTCCAGACCGAACTGCCAGGCCAGGTCCTACCTGGACCGGAAACAAGCATCCTGGGACCGGTTTCAGGGTATGTCACCCTTCTTCAGCCAGGCTAGCTTGAATCCAGTGGCACAGTGAGCAAGGGACCCACGTCTGGGCATACCCATTCCACTTAGGGCGAAAAGTGTTACAGCAAACAAATGATGGACGGAATGCTGACAATCCAAACATTCTCCCCCAGTCAAAAGATCTGGGTTAAATCCATTGTTCTTTTGCCCACTACGCCACCCCAGTTTGGACCCGGCCATATGCAAATCAGTCTTGACCCTGTGCCCCATGGGAACAGTCCAGACCGAACTGCCAGGCCAGGTCCTCCCTGGACCGGAAACAAGCATCCTGGGACCGGTTTCAGGGTATGTCACCCTTCTTCAGCCAGGCTAGCTTGAATCCAGTGGCACAGTGAGCAAGGGACCCACGTCTGGGCATACCCATCCCACTTAGGGCGAAAAGTGTTACAGCAAACAAATGATGGACGGAATGCTGACAATCCAAACATTCTCCCCCAGTCAAAAGATCTGGGTTAAATCCATCGTTCTTTTGCCCACTACGCCACCCCAGTTTGGACCCGGCCATATGCAAATCAGTCTTGACCCTGTGCCCCATGGGAACAGTCCAGACCGAACTGCCAGGCCAGGTCCTCCCTGGACCGGAAACAAGCATCCTGGGACCGGTTTCAGGGTATGTCACCCTTCTTCAGCCAGGCTAGCTTGAATCCAGTGGCACAGTGAGCAAGGGACCCACGTCTGGGCATACCCATCCCACTTAGGGCGAAAAGTGTTACAGCAAACAAATGATGGACGGAATGCTGACAATCCAAACATTCTCCCCAGTCAAAAGATCTGGGTTAAATCCATCGTTCTTTTGCCCACTATGCCACCCCAGTTTGGACCCGGCCATATGCAAATCAGTCTTGACCCTGTGCCCCATGGGAACAGTCCAGACCGAACTGCCAGGCCAGGTCCTCCCTGGACCGGAAACAAGCATCCTGGGACCGGTTTCAGGGTATGTCACCCTTCTTCAGCCAGGCTAGCTTGAATCCAGTGGCACAGTGAGCAAGGGACCCACGTCTGGGCATACCCATCCCACTTAGGGCGAAAAGTGTTACAGCAAACAAATGATGGACGGAATGCTGACAATCCAAACATTCTCCCCAGTCAAAAGATCTGGGTTAAATCCATCGTTCTTTTGCCCACTACGCCACCCCAGTTTGGACCCGGCCATATGCAAATCAGTCTTGACCCTGTGCCCCATGGGAACAGTCCAGACCGAACTGCCAGGCCAGGTCTTCCCTGGACCGGAAACAAGCATCCTGGGACCGGTTTCAGGGTATGTCACCCTTCTTCAGCCAGGCTAGCTTGAATCCAGTGGCACAGTGAGCAAGGGACCCACGTCTGGGCATACCCATCCCACTTAGGGCGGAAAGTGTTACAGCAAACAAATGATGGACTGAATGCTGACAATCCAAACATTCTCCCCCAGTCAAAAGATCTGGGTTAAATCCATCGTTCTTTTGCCCACTACGCCACCCCAGTTTGGACCCGGCCATATGCAAATCAGTCTTGACCCTGTGCCCCATGGGAACAGTCCAGACCGAACTGCCAGGCTAGGTCCTCCCTGGACCGGAAACAAGCATCCTGGGACCGGTTTCAGGGTATGTCACCCTTCTTCAGCCAGGCTAGCTTGAATCCAGTGGCACAGTGAGCAAGGGACCCACGTCTGGGCATACCCATCCCACTTAGGGCGAAAAGTGTTACAGCAAACAAATGATGGACGGAATGCTGACAATCCAAACATTCTCCCCCAGTCAAAAGATCTGGGTTAAATCCATTGTTCTTTTGCCCACTACGCCACCCCAGTTTGGACCCGGCCATATGCAAATCAGTCTTGACCCTGTGCCCCATGGGAACAGTCCAGACCGAACTGCCAGGCCAGGTCCTCCTGGGACCGGTTTCAGGGTATGTCACCCTTCTTCAGCCAGGACAGAGGTGTTAGCCTTCTTGGCTTAACGCCTCTCTCAGCCACTTCGGAAACGCAAGGCTGCACCATATTCACAAGGATATGGTGCAGCCTTGCCTTTTCCCCAGCGATGGCGCTAAGTTTCACAACTTAGCGCCAACGCAGGCACCCTTGCACCAGAGTGCAAGGGTGTCTGCAAGCAGGGAGGTTTGTTTATGTACAGGAAGGTGTCCCTTCCTGCACATAAACAAACCGAAAATGCCAGTTTGTAACTTACATGTGTGCTGCTTCATGCAGCACACATGCAAGTTACAAATCGGCATTTTAAAAATGGTTTGTTTATGTACAGGAAGGCACACCTTCCTGTACATAAACATACCATGGCATTTTACTTTTTCCATGTGTGCTGCACTAAGGCAGCACACATGGAAAAAGCAAAAACGAGGAGAAATAAAGCATTTCTCCTCGTTTCGCCAACTTAAGGCCAGGGTTTTCCTGGTCTTAATTTTGGCACTACCTCCTATTTACGCTGCCCTTGTGAATAGGAGGCAGCGTCAAAATCAATGGGTGTTGGGGTGGAACGCCCACCACAACACCCACTGCACGCCCCTTTCACGCTAAACACAGCGTGAAAGGGGGCCTTTTTCACAAGGCAGCGTTAAGCCACGTTAAGTGGCTTAACGCTGCCTTGTGAATAAGGTGAGGCCCCTATCACCACCACAACGTCACTGAAAGTGACGTTGTGGTGGCGATAGGGGCTTGTGAATATGCCCCTATGTAAGGTACTTATCATTGTTGTGGTCTGCAAGAGGCCATTCCACCAACAGGTGTCTGTGGTTCTTCTGTCGTAAGCAGAAACCCTTTGACTCAGAGGCTCTCTTATTTATCATTCACAGATTGCTTTAAATAAATGCATATTTGCGTATATTAAGAGCCTATTTAGAGTTCTTAATCTGCGTTCTTTGTCATAAAATGAAATAAGTGCCCTTTGCAGCATTCACGTCTTACTAACAGTTTACAATTGGACTACACACCATATTTTTATTCATTTTAGAAGTGCAAACATCTCTGTGGGGAGATTACATCATGACGATATACAATGAGGTACTTGAGGACTTCCCTAACAGATGTGTTTTACCATTGTTATCGCTTTAACAATATGAAATACATTTCTTTACGGCATGTTGCTATGCAGCCGTGAATACTTTACGACCTTGCCACGTTTGTTCCTTGTTATAGAACCTTAGAGTGCCAGCTAGCAGTCCTCAACGGAATAATAAGACTACAGTCTTTACTATATTCAAGCCTCTCCCCCTCGGTGACCTGCTTTCACTGCTGTTGTTAGCTAGAAATAGGATACAAGCTATGATGTGGTGTAGTGTCTTAATTCTGAATTCAGAAGAGAGTGTCAGATTACAAATTCTTGGCCCCTTCTTCACTACAACTGGGCAATTCTGGGCAAAACAAGTCCTCCCGCTCGCTTCTAGTTCCATTGCTGCAAAACTTGAAAAGGCTGCTTAAAAGCAGCATAATTCTGTTTGACATGAGCGAGGGTCCATGATATGCTTCCATTTTTATTCATTCATAAAATAGAAGTGAGGAAAACTAGACTTCCCACCATCTACAGGTCCCCCAGAATGAAGAGTGTCCATTGGCAACACTGCGCTCAGGACAAATTCGCAGTTCGCAGAATCCATAGTAGGCTTGCATCCTTTCATTTTCAGTTTGTACATATTACATATTTTCCCCTATATACTATAATTTTAAAGGCATCCATCTTTTCCTTGTTCTTATTTTCTTGATCAGTAGATTTTGTATTTTTTCTCCTCTGAAGTGGCTGAGCCGGCTCTTTCGGCTAGCTACATGAGCTTTGTTTCAAAAGATAGACGGTTTTATTTCCAAATTGCCATAGCTGTCACTCCCGGAAGACGTTTGTCTTTGCTGCAGAGACGGAAGTCCATGTTGTCCCTGCAGTGCAGGGAGGCCTACATCATCATTTTGCATTACACCACTGATGTGCAGGTGCTCTGCATGTCTGCACAGATAAAGGAAGTATGAGCAAATGATAGGCCCTATTCACAAAGGTAAACTGAGATGAAACTTACGACTTTACGACTTAGGGCTTTTATATGTAGTAAAGTTAGACTTTTGTCTCAGTTTTGGTCTCAGTTAAACTTAAGACCAAAACTGAAGTTCAACTGAGACAAAAGTCTAGCTTTACTACTCGTAAATGCTGTTGTGAATACCGAAAGTCATAAAGTTGGACTTTCGTCTCAGTTTACCTTTGTGAATGCGGCCTGATGTATTTTTTCTACCTGCTTCTAGAAACACATTGGGCACGATTCACAAAGGTAAACTGAGACGAAAGTCTAACTTTACGATTTTCGGTATTCACAAAGGGCATTAACGGATATTAAAGTTGGATTTTTGTCTCAGGTAAACTTAACTTTTGGTCTTAAGTTAAACTCAGTTAAACTTAAGCCCATAACATAATGTAACTGAGACAAAAGTCTAACTTTACTACTCGTAAATGCCATTTGTGAATACCGAAAGTCGTAAAGTTAGACTTTTGTCTCAGTTTACCTTTATGAATTGGGCCCACTGCGATACCAGATAGAATGCATTCCCATGAGACTCTGCAGAAGGGCATATTCTTGCTATGTAGAGCGTAATGGTGTAATAAATTAGTAAGTTTTGATTGTAAAGTGCTCTCAAAAACATATTCACAGAGTACAGATAACGCACCCTAAAACAGTGGTGAACTTAAACTACTGCTATCTATCAAATTTTTAGCAGAGTTGAGATATGAAAAGTTATGTGTTTGAACTCAGCTGTTGTGCTTTTTCTTCTCTATGGGAGTGAACCACATTCGCACCTTTTAATGGCTCTGCTACCCTGTTTCAACAGTATGGGAGGGAGGACACCTCTGGAGCTCTCTCCTGAGGTACATCAGCTTTTTCTTACATTTGTATATGTCACAAAATCTGTGAGCGTTACATGTAGCAAATACAAAAAAAATAGTTATTCAAAGTTTCATAAAGGAAGACCTAGCTTTATTTACTCCAAAATAAAATGTCATTTCATTTCACCACTTTCAATAGGCGACCCATAAAATTGTGGCATTTTGAGTACTCTTCCAAATATGCTAAGCAACCTCCAGCCATCTGCAGACATTCACCTAAATGTCTTCAATCCCATTCTTTGATAGTAACAAATTTCACATTGTTTTCATGCCAAATGTGCCAAATTAAAACAATGTAATTAGTTATTAGCTATCATTATTTGCAATTGATTTATGAACCTAATGGCATGCTTTTCCTGAAAGATCTAGACTCCCATGAGTGACGTATTGTACAAATTCCTTGTTAAAGTGCAGACGAATTCTCCAAAACAACATAGCCAAACCGCAGTGAACTGTGGGATTTTCAGCTATGCTAATCATATTTTGAAGAGTTTTCACTGAATGCTAGTTTAACTGGTGGTTGTTCAAAGTTCTGTGTATAGTACAAGAATCCCTCTTCAACAATAATGCCAAATTTCTGCAAAAAATGTTTCACCTGACATATCCTACCCCCACTTTAATATTGGACCAATGACTCTTTGATTATGATTCCTCACTTTAAAAATACATAGCTAGGCTGTGATAGTTTTCAGAATTGCCCTATCTTTGAGCAAATCACTTGCTCTTCATTGTAGAAAAAAACAAACCCTGGGCCTAAAACTCTGCTCCGCGTTCCCCATAGAACGCGGAGTTGCCGGAAAACTCTGCACTCCGCAACGGAGCGGAGTTTTCTTTTTCTGCGCGCCCGAAATGCATTTTTGCACGTGCAGGAGCGACTTACCGGGTGCATGCGATCGCTGACGAGATTTCCCAAGCCGTTCGCGAGCGCCACGAGATTTGCTAAGAGATTGCGATCGCGAACACGTTATTCGGACGTGCCATCGGACTTCCGGCTGAGGTTTTGTGAAGAACGCAATCCCCAACATGCAGAAACTGCAATCTGGAAAAGGTTATCTCCCGAGCAGCATCAAAACCTTCTCGAAATGACGATTTGGATTAAAAAAACTCCTCAGATTGACATTTGGCTGTACTTTTTTGTGCAAGGAGTCCTTTTTTTTAAAAACTTTTTTTTTTTGAAGAGGAAGGAAGTGCCCCAGAGTCTCCAACTTCCTGTTCCTGTCCAGCAGGCTCCTCCCAGTGCTTTGTCAGTCTCCTGTTCACTTTTCATTTGGATTTGGAGCTGGAAGGATCACTCTTTGTGGCTGCTGCATCATATATCATTGGATTTGAGGACTTTTGAATTTGAGACTTCACAACTAAGGGGCCGATTCCGATCTCGGCCGGTAGGGCTCCGAATCGGATTCGGCTTAACCAGATCCGATTCGGAGCCCTATTACCCGACCGATCCGTACACGCGTCCGGACGAGCGAGTACGATGCGAAATCGCCGACCGACTCGTCCGGGTGTCCCGACCGCTCCGACCGACTCGATCCCGGCTCTAACCGCACCGACCAACTCTCACGGACTCGACTCGCACCGCGCAATGGAGACGTTCCCTGGCCGGGTAAGTACGATGCGCGCCGCGAGCAGTCCGACCGAGCCGTGCACTCCGGCTCAAAAGAGCTGTCGGAGCCGTACTTTGGGGGTCCGTGTCGGACCCCCCTGTACGCGTAGCCGCACGATTCGCACACAGGGGGGACCCATGGGTCCCCCCTACCTGTGCGTGTACGGCGCGAATCGCTTCGCCGCGTACACGCTGTAGGGGGCGCACTTGTCCGCATCGCACCCATTGAGTCAATGGGAGCCCGCGTACGCGTTGTACGACAGGCTCCCATTGACTTCAATGGGAGTCTGACCGACTCGAGTCCGATGGCATACGTGCGCATCGTACTCGTTCGGTCGGGCTGCACGGGTCCGATTCGGTCGGATATCTCTCCGGGTCCGGCTCGGTAGGAGAGATTTCCGGCCCGAATCGGAATCGGCCCCTAAGTTGGAAATTGGTGTTGTTTGTTTGATTGGGGCCATGCACCTAGATTTATTTGTACTTTCCATCTTTTTTTAAAAATTTATTGTGGTGGGTGGCCTGTAGTTTCAGTAGGGGCCTAGTTGTTTCTTTGTAAGTAATTTGTCTTCTTTTATAAAGGAAACATGTTGCACAGTTCACTACATTTTCTCCAACTTTTGACATCATCAATTTGCAATATTTATTTAATTCACTATATAGCACAGTAGACTGCCAATAGGCCTTTCAGCCATTATGCCATGTAGCTGGTGGCCATTTTGTGAAGGCAGCCAGTGTTCCTTTGCCATAGGGCTGCATTGTCTGTCTTCTCTTTCTTGTTGTTGTGGCCTGGCCAAGTGGCTGGTGGCCATTTTGTAAAGGCAGCCAGTGTGCTTTTGCCATAGGCCTGCATTGTCTGTCTTCCCTTTCTTGTTATTGTGGCCTGGTCATGTGGCTGGTGACCATTTTGTGAATGCAGCCAGTATGCTTTTGCCATAGGCCTGCATTGTTTGTCTCCCCTTTATTGTTGGTGTGGCCTGGCCGTGTGGTTGGCGGCCATTTTTTGAAGGCAGCCAGTGTGCTTTTGCCATAGGCCTGCATTGTCTGTCTACCCTTTCATGTTATTATGGCCTGGCCATGTGGCTGGCAGCCATTTTGTGAAGGGGCAGCCAGTGTGCTTCTGCATTAGGCCTGCATGCCTTCTTTGCGGTGGCCATGCCTTCTTGCTGGTTGTTGTTTTGCATGCAATTTTTTCTTCTTTAATCCAGCAAAAAATGTAGCACAGTTCACTACATTTTCTAATAAATTTGCAATATTATTGATTTGAATTGATTCACTATGTGGCCTAGTCTGCCAATGAGATTTTCCAACCAATAGGCCCAGAGCTACTCATGGGTGCATGAAACAACTGTTTTTGTGGTGTCTGTTGAATTTAAACATCATTTAGGGCATGGATGGCATTGGATAGAAGTGCAAAATGAGTTTTTTTTGGGTATTTCACTTTTTTTCATGTGTGTTAAATAAATGCCTTTGTTGGATGTGTGTGGTTGTTGTAACTTGCAAACCTGGCATTGTTGCATAAAAGATGTGTTGTTTAGCATGCCTCCTTTGTCTGGTCAGTGTGTGAGTGTGTTTGTAATAGTCGGCCAGCATTTGCCTTGGCTGAGCCTCCCCATGTGGCCAGGGACCATATTGTAAAGTCTGTGTCCATATAGGCCTGCTTGAGTTCTTTGTTTTCCTGGCCTCCAGCTTGTTGTTGTTGTGAGTGACCATGTGGTTGGCGGCCATTTTGTAGTGGCAGTCAGTGTGCTTTTGCCAAAGGCCAGCATGTCATTCCTTTGTTCCTCTTGGCCTATTGCTTATCCATTGTCATCATTTGTCAGCTGCAGCTCCCTGAATGCTGCATCCCATATGATGCACAATGCCAAACCGTTACATTTGTATTTTTGTTGTTCTTTTTCTTCTTTCTTATCCTTCCTAAGTGTCCTGTACATACAGTACACCATGAAAGCCATTGTTGTTGTCAAAGTCTCACAAATGGCTATAATGTATTGTTAATTGTTTTAATAACTGAGGTAACAAATTTAATACTAATATTATTAACACTAACAAGTGTGATCACGCACTAAGTTATATTACATTTGTTTGTTCTAGTAATTGAACCACAACAATGAATGCCATGTTTCACTGATGTTCTTCTTGCTTCTTTGCTTTTAGGTGCACAAAAGAGGAGAAGACCACATCACCCATTGTACTGCCAGACAGAAGTCCTCCTGCGCACGATGTCACATGACGTGTGACCACAGACATCTCTTCAACTTGTGCCACTGTGTGCTGCTGACATCTTCAAGATGGCCCCAAAGAAAGGTACCAGGTCCAGTACCAAGAAAGTTGCCAGTAAGAAGAAGGCACTGCCACTTACCATCACCGGTATGTTGCACAAGACCTTTCTTGTGAAACCAAACATTGCGCCTGCACAGCGGTGTCTGGGGAGCAAGCTGGGATCAACACCCCCACATCAGTGGACCTACCCCACCAACCTAGGCTCAAACCCATGTCTGTCGCAGAGGCAGCCAGTCTTATCACGAGTCCAACGTCGATGAGCAGTGATGTAAAAATAGACTTATCGTTATCGCAAAGTAGTACCCAATCAATGCAGGAAAATTAGATAAGTGGGCAACCACCCCCAATAGTAGTTGTTCCTCCCGAAGCAGGGGCAGTTCAGGAGATCGAGCTTCCTGCAGAGGAAGAAGAGAAAGCCACTCTTTCAGAAGATCCATTGTCTTCCAGATCCCCAGCAAGGAAAAGGAGGGTTAGTCCATCTGCAAGCCCCCCTTCTGATGATCTAGACGCCACTTGGAAGCCACCTCAGTCTGAGAGTGAGGCACACCATGAGACAAGGCTAAGAAAAAGGAAGGTTCCAGGAAGCCGTAGAGTTATGGAGGTAGATGTAGAAGAGGAGGATGATGACGAGCCAGTCATCATGGACATTAGTCCCGCCCCAGTGGAGACGAGCAATACCCCATCCCAAATTGCTGTGAGGGTTGTGGCACGGATACCACTGACACAGATACCGCCACCAACACCACCTCAAGCTTCCATATTTAAAAAGGCCCGGCAGCGACTTACATCCATCACAATCACCTCAGTAGAAGTAGGTACTGCAGAAAGTCAAACGTCACCCCCACCTACCAGTTCATCCGACATTGCAAGTTGCACCAGCAGCACCATAAAATTGACCTCCCCAGTTTGGGACTCCTTTTCAGTTAGCAGGAAGAAGGTGAACATTGCTATATGCTCCATTTGTTGACAAAGTGTTAGTCGGGGTAAGCTTGGTACAACTATGGTACCAGAGGCCAAACAACCCATCTGAGAAAACACCACTTGATCCAGTGGGAGGCGCACCTTAGCGGGCAAAAAACTGCATGTGTTGTTGGAAGAGGGGCTGAAGAAGAAGAAGATCCGATTGGGGTGGAAGGTGAACAAGAGGGAGACATTTTCTTTATTACACAAAGCAGACCTGTCCCCAGCAGTGCAGTGGTACCGCCCACATAATCATCAGCAACATCGCAATGCCACAAGAGTCAGGCTGAGACACCAAGGGGTCCAAGGCAAGAGAGTACCGCAACGAAAAAACGTGCATTGAGCCTAACATCCGGCGTCAAGAAGTCACCTGCATCAGTGGCACCAGAAAAGAAAAAAATCCAGGCCATTATTCTCAGCATGTTTAGGTCGGAGGGGCAGTACGAACGCAACCACTCAATGGCATGTCACTCGAAGCTGGCTAAAATGTTAGCACTGGACCTCCTCCCTTTTTCTTTTGTGGAAGGGGTGGGTTTTCTTGAATTTGTGGCAGCCATCTGCTCGAAATGGAAGGTTCCGAGCCGGTCCTATTTCGCCAGAGTTGCTGTTCCAGCACTACATCATGTTTTGCTGGAATTGCTTGGACAAGCTTTGCAGCAGAGTGCTGTTCACGCTATCCACCTGACAACAGACATGTGGACCAGTTGCTAAGCCACTGATTACATGTGCATCACTGCACACTGGATCTCTTTTGTGGGGGTTTGAGAAAAGATATCTGCAGGTGTTGACACTGCTGAGATTTTTAATGCCGCTCGGAAACATGCAACTGTAGCCATGTTCGCCATGGAGAAATCTCATACTGCTGCAAACATTTTGGAAGACTTTGACAGCAAGGTCTTTGAATGGCTGCGACCAATAGGGCTTAACAGTGGTTTTGTTGCAACGGACAATAATATAGTTAAGGCCAAGTCCGATTGTGGCTATTTCAGGATCCTGTGTTTGGCGCACTGCATTAACATCATTGTTCAAGACTTTCTGAAAAAAGAAGACCAAGTCAGCAACTTACTGACCACCTGCAGAAGAATCTGCACACATATCAGCCATTCTTTTAAAGCCCGTAAGCAGCTGAGGATCATTCAACGTGATAATAGAATGCCAGTTAAAGCACTCATCCAGGAGGTGCCAACACGTTGGAACTCAACGTATTACATTCTTGAGCGTCTGTTTGAGCGGTACAGACCAATCAATGAATATGTCATGCAAAGAGGGGATGCTACTGTGAAAGGCATAATCATTGAGATGGACCAATGGGTCCTAGTTAAATGCCTGACAGAGATGCTACTTCCTTTCGAGGTCTTCACACGTGAAGTCAGCAAGGACGACTGTACTATGGGCCAAGCTATCCAATTGTTGCACATGCTACAGGAACAGCTGAAGGGGGTGTCTACAATGTATGCAGGTGTGGAGGGAAAAAAAGAAGCATATGAGTTGGTGGAGAGCTTAACCCTTCGCTTATCTGAAAATACAAGGGTGCAAAGAGGCATTGTGTCATCCAACCATTACATTTGTGCCACAATTCTTGATCCACGGTACAAACCATTACTGCACACTTTCATTCCTTTTTCAAACAGGTATGTTGCCAGCTACAAAACTTGGATAGCTGTGCAAGCCAGTCTTCTAGAAAAAGAACAGCCGGGAATTGGAGGCCCACTCCACCAGCCCACAACAAGTACTGCAGGTGAGCCTTCAAGTTTAACTTCAGAGCCTGAGGGCAGTGCGGTTGGCTCACAGCAGCCAACAACACCAAGAACAACATCAACAAGAACAGGAGCATCAGCCCCAAAATCGGCACAGGAACGGTTTCTACAGGCAGGGCTTTAGTCCAGTGCTGAGGCAAAAGAGGCCGAGAAAAGCGGAGCACCCATGAGCATTGAGCGGATGGTCCAGGCCTATCTGGATGACCCAACAGAGGTCTACTTTG
The DNA here is from genome assembly GCA_963921515.1 of Calotriton arnoldi. Classification (NCBI taxonomy): domain Eukaryota; kingdom Metazoa; phylum Chordata; class Amphibia; order Caudata; family Salamandridae; genus Calotriton; species Calotriton arnoldi. The sequence continues at coordinate 553,859 of CAWUFW010005533.1, read as the reverse complement.
ATCAAAACCCCTTGCTGTATTGGTATGGGAAAAGGCCCCAACGGCCAGTGCTCAGTAGGCTGGCGATAAACTATCTGGCTTGCTCTGTCGCAAGTGTCTCTCCTGAGCGTCTTTTCAGTACTGCTGGTGCCATTCTGACAGTGAGAAGGACCAGTCTCTCACCGCAAAACGTTGAGAGGTTAACCATGATCAAAACGAATCAGCACTTTATACCACCGGATTACACCATACCTGAAGTAGCACAGCAGGAAGATGATGACGGCGACTCAGGTCATGGAAGTAGTGTGTTAGGTGACCTACTTCTGGGTGAACCACCATAGTTTGAGGACAAGCTCTACTTCCCTGACATCTAGGCTTTCGAGTTACTTTCTTTCTTTGATGCCCAAAAAAAAGCCCCCAAAAAAGATATAGCTACGGAATATTATTTACTTTATTATTTGTGTGTGTCACTGTCTTTCTGGTTCGAATCACAACAAATCCATCACCACCGTCTTACTCTTTTATTGCCATATTGGAGTTGCAACTGTGTGCAGTCAGTGAAGAAGTAAGTCCACTCCTCTTTCTCGCCCTAAATCTATTTCCCTCAAGCTAGACATTGGATGGAGAATACACATACAACAAATGTGAAATGTGTGCCCGCCTCGAGTCCAAACCTGACTATATATCTATCCTTTCCGAGCCTAGAGGGACTGCCCGCAAGAACAGGTAAATGATGGCATGCATTGCACACTGAGTGATTGGTGTTTCTTGTGCATGATGTCTACTAGTATTCTACACACAAAAAAGTGACTCAAGTCAATCTTTCCCTTCTTGTTGTTCAATAAATGCTTGATTGAATAACAAAATTGTTCTACTGCAGGCCGATCCATTGCATTTTGATTCTGGACTCACTCGGGACACTTTTGGTACAGAGTGGGACACCATGACCATACCATACTCGCAGTCAGGCAGTAGGATCAGAGATGATTGATGGAATAACTCTGGGCTTTTCATGAAGTGGCCTAAAAGGTAAACAACAACACCAGACCTACATGTTTGTGTAGTGGTTGAGGCAAGTGTGGTGGTGTGACTGACAGCAGTGCATTGATTTTGTTACTTAACCTGGAAAATGCTATTTTGCTGTGTGTGTTTTTGTGTGCTCAGTGCTGTCTCGCTCAAATTCTAAGCTAAGTGGAGGTTGGGTGAGGTGGCCTGCTCCTGTTGTTGGAGGTAACTGCTGGAAACAGACATGATTTAGCCATGCCACCTCTGAAAGTCTTCTTGTTGCACTCCTCCTTAATTTATGTAGTTTAACTTTTCTCCTTGATTTTTAATATCCTTTTTGTTTTTTTATTTACAGGCCAGCCTTTACCCTGCTCTATACTGGGAAAAACAGCTCACACTTACCTTACCAAACCACATCCGCCACGCAGGCACCCAAGACTGACAGACGGACAGTCCAAGGAAGGACCAAGATGAATGCAGAGATGCAACTCCCAATTTGGCAATAATTATAGTATCATTTCATTTGATTCATTTTTTCTCTTCAATCATTACGACTGTGTGTGTTGTTGTTTATGTTTGCTTATATTTGGCTCCTACAGATATTTTTTAATTTTCTTTGCTATCTTTCAAAGGAATTCCGGTACAACAGAACATAACATGTATGTAACTTGGGTCTCTCTGGGGGCAGACAGACAAGGCAATTGCATCATAATTAATAATAGACTGCCTGTACTAGTTTAGTACTACTCATCAAGTCATCATCATGCAAGAATTTCCTTTTTCTCCCTTAACAGATTTAGGCAGGTCGGCTGCCAAGATTATGTGTGTTGTCCATGTGTAGCTTTTGTCTTTGTCAAACCTTTCCCTCAGATCCCCCTTCCCAACCATTCATCAAACCCTAACCCTCTTCTCCCGGGCTGTGTGATTTATATTGAGGTGTGACTAAATTACATTTACACCAATTATTGATCACACACTTGCTGGGGCGGATGTGGTGAAAGCAACACTAACTCAAGGCAGGGCGAGGATCTTCTTCTGCTCTAAGTATATATACTATAGCCCACACTGGCAATATATAGAGATTAGATTGCCCACCTATGCACAGTATTCAATATTCAATTTTTTTCCAGAGGAACATAATCCATCATAATATAATTGCCAGCATGGAGTCATCAATCATCCTAGTTCCAGCGTTGTTAGAAATGGGGGTCTCCAGTTGGCAGAGGTAGGTACCTTTGTCCAAATAGGGACCCTTCTTCCTAGTCAGCATAAGGGAGTTACACTCCTAAAATAACCCCTGCTCACCCCCTTGGTAGCTTGGCACGAGCAGTCAGGCTTATCTTAGAGGCAGTGTGTAAAGCAGTAATACAGTGTAAGCACTACAAAAGGACACCACACCAGTTTAGAAAAATATCCAATATTTTTATATACTTAAGACAAGAACAAAAACGATAAAAATCCACAATACAGTACTTAGAAATCAATATAACCTTGAAATACAGTTCCTTTAGTAGATAGCTCTGTCCGGGGCTATCACTGCATCATGAACAAACAAATCCAAACAGTTCTGGCTGACCGTGGCATTGCGGGCCAGCTACGGTGTCGGGAAGACCCGCAAAACAGTACCTTTAGAAATGCAGGGCATCGGCGACCTCTCGTTGAACTTCTGAAAGCACAGCGTCCGCAGGTGTCGATTCCGGAGGTCGGTGCAGGAGTCGTCAGGCCCTTGAAGTCACACGCGTTGCAGATCGAACTCCTCGCGGTTGAAGTCAGGAGCCCTGGCGTCGGCAGGCGTTGGGTGCTGCAGTGAGAAGTGCAGCGGTGCGGTGTGCGGTACCCTCAGGTCGCGGTGCAGGCAGCAGCTTGGTGACGGTCGTCCAGTGGCATCGGTGAGACCAGGGCTGCGGTGCGAAGTGTTGCAGTGCTCGTCGCCGTACTGGCAGGTCACGGTGCAAGCTTCTGCATCATCGTTACTGAAGCGCTGTCGTCAGCTGACGAACTGGAGTCGATGGCACCGGCGTCGGTAGTCCAAGGCTGCGGTGCGGGATGAGGGCAGTGTGTCGTGTAACTTACGAGCGGTGCCCTCGAACCACGGTGCAAGCAGCGGCATCAATGTCGATGTCAGCGTGAAGCGGCGTCATCGGGATACCAGGGCAACGATGTAAAGCGAGGTGGTGCGGAGTGCGGTGCCCACAGGTCGCGGAGCAAGCAGCGGCTCGGTGGTGGCATCAGCAGGCGTCGTCGGTGAGACCAGGGTTGCGGTGCGGCGTTGCGGCAGTGCCCTCTGCAGTGCCTTCAGGACACAGAGTCAGCAGCAGCGTCGTAGATGGCGTTGGGTTACCTTTTTCCTCTGTAGCAGCTGAAACATCCAGTTCCAGAAGCCGGTACCCAGAAGATGCTGAAGTCTTTGATTTCCCTGAGACTTCCAACAGGAGGCAAGCTCTACATCAAGCCCTTGGAGATACTTTGATTGCAGAAAGAACAGTCCAGTCCTTTCCCTACCCAAGACAGAAGCAGCAACTGCCGGCCAACCCAGCAAAGCACACAGCAAAGGGGCAGTACTCCTCCTGACAGCTCTTCCAGCTCTTCTTCCTGGCAGGTTCCTTAGTCCAGCAGTAATCTAAAATACTGGGGTCTTTTCAGGGCTACTCATTTGGGTGGCACAGTCAGTGCTGCAGGCCCACTAGTAGCATTTGATTTACAGGCCCTGGCTCACTCAGTGCACACTACTAGGGGCTGACAAGTAAATCAAATATGCCAATCATGGAAACACCAATCCATAACACAATTTACACAGAGAGCATTTGCACTTTAGCACTGATCAGCATTGGTAAAGTGCCCAGAGTCCTAAAACCAACAACAGCAGGTCAGGAAAAAATAGGAGGAAGAAGCAAAAAGTTTGGGGATAACCCTGCAAAAAGGGCCATTTCCAACAAGCGCTAAAGGTTACGAAGTCACTTGTCCGCTTCATAGCTCGAGTCGACTTCAGTTTGTAACTTGTACTAGGCTAGCCCTCCAGGCATTCTGGTTTATTTTACTTTAGCATTGCTTATCATCATCATGGTTTCTTGCTTGGCAGCCTTCTTGTGAACTGTACCTCTACTACTTATTCCCTAGTCTCCCTCAGGTGACTGACTGTCTCATTTTCTTTTTTTGCAAATGCTACTGTCAGTGTCCACTACTACTATCACCACCATGGCACCTTGGGAAACCAAACCATCACCATGCAGCCATCTCTTCGCCTCATTTCAAACATCAATCACAGGTAAGAGAAGAAGTTTGGGGGAGGCATAATGTATATACTATGGAAATTAATTAATTCACACACCCTTCCAAATCCATAGGGGTTTTAGTTGCAGACTGCATAGACTAGGAGGAGAGACTGACAGTACTAGTAGGACAAGTGAGGGTACTGCATCTATCTGTTGGCGTGTTATACTATCAGCAGATTTCAATCAAAAACTGGCTGCGGCCCTGCAGCAAAGGAAACAGTGTAAAGTAAAAGAGTAATACTCCCACAAAAGATTTACATCATATTATAAACTATAAATAATGTATTCCCCTAACAAATAAACTAGCTAGAATGAAATAAAAACACAACACCTGACCCACACCTCTCCCTAACCCCAACCAATGTCCATCATTAAGTCCAATTGTCCAATGTCCAAAAAAAAAACAAGTTTTCATAAACGCCCAATCCCCACACACCAAAAAAAGATTAAAAAAGGGGCAAGACGATGGAGGTCTAGCGGTGGGTTCGCCGGATCTTTCTCTCTAGGGTGTTTATCCGCTCCTATAGGTACGCCATCTGGAGGAGCATGCAGTGCTGAAATGTCTTGCATGAACAGGGGTGGGCAGCAGTGTTTGAAGAAGTGCGGTGGGTGGCTACCAGACCACGGTGCCATACCACCGGAGGCACTGGGGGGCCTGGCTGGGGCCTGGGGCATTGGAGGAGGCTGCAGCTGATGCCACCACCTCTTTCTCCTCCGCCAGAACCACCAGCTGCCAATATTCATCCCGGATGGCCTCCAGCTTTCGTTGCCGGGCCCTTGCTGCTAACTCCTGCCTGATGGGTTGTTGTTTTGGTTGCGAAGGAGTAGCTATATCAAGAAAGAAAAAATACAATTGTAACCAATACTCTTAGCAAAACAGTAACACAAAATTAATTATACACATAAAATTATAGTGGCACAGTAGCACTAGCAAGCACAGTGCATAATATTTGTAGTATCCTCCTACTTCCTCGGCCTCTAACATTTGTGGGAGTTTCAGGCATTACTAGGCACTATGGAGTAGACAAGTCTTTTTCTTCTCTCTCTTGTTTAGCTAAATTAACCTTGTAGGCATGCCAGCTCAGCCAGCTTGCTCCCTAGACAGACACTTGTGTCGCAGTTGCAGACTCATGTTACTTTACTACTGTCTGCAGGTGGGGCAGCTGTAGTCTACAATGACACAATTATCTATTTTTCTATTATGGCCATACTCTATTAAATCAATGGCAACTGCTCAATTTCACTTTCACCCTGACTACTACAACAAGGCAGCTGATATCTGATATGAATTATTATATACGGGATGACGTGAGGTGCTACTATTGTTTGATTGTGTAACCATGCAGCCGATAGGCCACCCTTGGCTCACTAGGTCAAAATGACACAGGTAGGGAGTGGGCCTCAGAGTGGGAGGGAGACGATTGATAATGGGTGGGATGGGTACATACATACACAATATATATGTTGTGCTTGCAAACTACTGTGAGTCAAGGAAGTATTCTGAAATACAACCTTGAATCAAAAACCTTGAAAAACAACAGTCCTTGTTTCTTCCTAGTGATTTTTCCATTTATCATTGCATTGCTCTTCTAGCATTATTTTTTTATTCCAATCTTCACCCTTGGCTTTGCTACTCTGGCACGGTTCATTATTATTTTACATTCTCTTCATCCAGTGACAGTCTCCACCTATGCTATGATTGAATACCATCCAGGCATCCATCCATTCAAAGTAAACATGGCTATAATTCTTCTTAATCTCTCAACAAACCTTTCACCAACAACATACATTTTTCATTTTTTTAAACCACCACCCATGAGTCTTTGCTTGCGTTTGAGTTTGACCCATCAAACCACCCGGAGGATTCCTTCGACTCATACAGTTTTACCCACCCAGGCTGGCATCCTTTCTTTCACCTTTCACCCATCCATCAACCACCCATGCATCCTATCAACCACCTATGCATCCCGGGCCTCCTTCCTTCACCCATGCATCCTTCTCTGCCAGTCATACATTACATGTCACCAGTCCTTCCTCCTTTCATCCTTATTTCCCCTTTCGTTCAACCCATCCATCAAGGTCATCTGACTCTTAGTCTTCTTCATAAAACTTTACCAGCTGAGTTGAAGTCAGATAGAAGAGGCCATTAGTTACTCAACTACCGCCGCTAATGCTATTGCTAATGCTAAGTAAAGGGTGTCTTCTTCAACCATTGTTCACAACAACTTAGTCTCTCTCAACAGTACAGTGTACACACTTACAGCAAATGTATTCTCAATAAGTAAGAAATATAACTTACCACCGCCCGCCACTGCTGCTGGCTTACCCCCTGCAGCTGCCGCATCTGCTGCTCCCTCCTTACTGGCGCTGCCTTCGCCACTGGCCCCAGCACTGGTGGTTGGTTCACCTAGAAAAAACATTGAACATTTTTTAGATGCCATATACGCCTACCCCTATTTATTTATTTTTATTAGCAAGATTGAAAATGCCATACATACATACACCACACACATCACTAGTACAAATTGGGTACTAGAGTAGAGTAGACAGTATGTCCTATCCTATCAAAAATAATAAAATATCTGGTTGGGCATTTTGTTGGTGGCAATTTTCAAAAAGCCTCTCAAGAAGAGGACAACCCAAAGGACTGGACTCAGTGGCTAGAGCTATTGGTGAATCTGAGTTTTAAAACTTTTTATAAAGAAAAAGAGTGGCCAACTGGGTGGACAATCAGACATGAGGTCTCTCGAGTCCTCTCTCTTGGTTGGAAAATATAATTGTGCCCTCCTCCTCCTTATACTTCCTTCCAGCCATGGTGCACGGTAATCAGTTGTTCACTATCAACTGCTGCTAATAATAATAGTACTAGGCCTAGACGAGAAAAAGTAAAAATACACCACTTTGGGGTGTCCAACGTGACCATCATTTTATTTACTGATTCAGTATGAGAAAGAAAGTCAAATAAAGCCTTCTAATGTCAACAAACATGTGTAGAATACCTTAGTTGGACATGCAATCTGAACAGCAGAGTAGTAGTACTAGTAGTAAAGGACCAATGTGTTTTCTGAGTCTCACAGTAGTACCACCACTAGGCAGTCCACAAAATGTAAGGGGAGAGGGAAAGCTCACTGCAAAACCAGAATAAATTATAAAGCAAGCTACAGACAGACTAATAGTACAGAGTCAGAGGCAGTTAGATTGATGTAAAAAACAAAAAACAGACACTAGAAATATAAATAAATAAGTTGGTAGGTAATGCAGGGATAACAAGAATTTAGAAACAGATAGATCAAAGAAGATTTGGTAAAAAATAGAATTAGGAAACGGAAATAATAGTTCGAAACAAAATAAGGTGCAACAGGAGGACTTACTGGGGCCAGCAGCAGAGACATCTGTAGAGGAGCAATCCTGGGAGGCACCTCCAGCTCCCGCCTCGGCAGACCCCGTCTTCCTCCTGCCCCTGGATGCTGATCATGTAAGACATAATAAAGAGACAAAAAAATGATTGGTGTGAAATAATAAATATTAAAAAAATCTCTCCAAAATGATTTTTTGACAGGAAACGGCAATAGCAATAAAATTTACCTATCTAATCAAATCGACTAGTAGTAGTAGACTAGTATCGCGGTCGCGGACCATGCTATCTCTTTATTATTCCTCTGTACCATTCCGATTCCAGAATCCTAAACCTAACTACCACCTAGCCCGCCTATTTCAAAGACGTTGGAATAAATTGCCAAAGATTATATTTGCTTCTTCTAAGTTTCGATCTCATTCGCAATCATCAATCAACCCCCTTTGACGGGCCAATTCACTAAGTATGCATTTATTTTAGTCCTCAAAAATGCATAGATGGACGCATGCATATTGCATACACCAAATTGTTAGTTGGTTGCTGATGCTGAGTTGCTATATTGTTCACTCACTAACAAACTACAAAAGGTTCTACGAAGGAGTCAGCAGCATGTGATGGAGGACGCATCACGCGGACTGCTAAAAAATTACAAACTAATACTAAGTAACTAACTATAACTACCTACCACTATCTTAGTGACAGGACAAAGGAAATGAGTCTCTCTAGTCTGCATTACCTAACTTAAGTTCTCTAACCTCTCTTACATAATCAGCACAAGCAAGCGCAAACTTGCAAACAAGTAAGATTAGTAGCGCCTTTCACCTGTCTAGAAGAATAACAATAACATAATATGACATTTTTAGATGTAACTTACCAGCATGTAAGCAGCAGCATTCTTGCTATTTGGGAAAAAAAAAATATTTGCTATAACACAGAACAGAACACACAATAGTAATAAATTATCTACTCACCAAGCCCCACAACCTCAACACCTAGCAGGTCCAGCAGGTCCTGCTCCCGGTCCAGGATGTTGGACCACCGGTAAGTCAGTTGGTTGTGGGTACGCTGGACCTCAGAGCAGTTAAACACCACCCAGCGCACCCTCGCCCACCGGCGGTGACGATCCTGGATCCTGTACCCGGAACCAGGCCTGCCGCCTGGTGCCAAGGTTAAGGGGAGGTGGCACTGAACAAAACAAATGAGTGCAGCCACCTCCACCTTGGAGAATAAGGCCCAAGGCTGCACCCCTTCTGGGCGCCACTTTCTGCAAGGAAGGCAGCTCCTCCTGTTGTTGTTTCCCCTGAAACTGGAGGAGGTGGAATGTCAAGAACTGCTCTGGGATGACTCTTGTTTGCTCCATCGAGATGGCCCTGCTTTTTGCCCATAAGTGGGACTCTGTGCACTCTCTGTACCTCTGCCTCCCAGTCCCAGGACACAAACTCTTGGAAGGCACTTTTGAGAAGGTCCATCATAAATGCTCAAATGTCATTGCCTTCAGCCCTCTCCTTTATCCCAAGAAACCGTAAGTTGTTGCCTTTGGCGATTCTCAAAGTCTTCGACCTTCCACATGATATCAGAGAGCTGTCCTTTCTAAGTTTTGACCTGTCCTTTAAGGCCCTTAAAGATGATTTTCAAGCGGGTAGGGGTTAATAAAAACGCTTCTGCGCCAGCTTCTTGGAAGGGCTTAATCAACAGTCTTAATTGTCACCTGCGTTCCACAGTAACATGGTAAAAATTAGGGCGCACAAAAAGGAGGAACCGTTAAATAATCGCTGGTCATCAGGTAAAGGCCTTCTCAAAAATAGCTTGCCTAAGAAGGAAATTCCCAAAATAGACAAGAACTTCTCTGGGATGACTCTTGTTTGCTCCATCGAGATGGCCCTGCTTTTGGCCCATAAGTGGGACTCTGTGCACTCTCTGTACCTCTGCCTCCCAGTCCCAGGACACAAACTCTTGGAAGGCACTTTTGAGATGGTCCATCATAAATGCTCAAATGTCATTGCCTTCAGCCCTCTCCTTTATCCCAAGAAACCGTAAGTTGTTGCCTTTGGCGATTCTCAAAGTCTTCGATCTTCCACATGATATCAGAGAGCTGTCCTTTCTAAGTTTCGACCTGTCTTTAAGGACCCCCAGATCAGTTTCTACTATCGTTGTTCTTTCTTATATGGAATTGAGTTTTTTACCAATCTCTGCACAAGATTTGGATATCTTCTTTAAGGCCCCTTGTAGTTGCTTAGTAGCTAGCTGGGCTCTTCAGCTTTTTGCCCGGGTTTCTGCTTGGTGTTCTTTGATTATGCCATAGATAAGCTTTAATGTTGGTTCGCCTGGTTCATCCCCGATGGCTGTGTGAGTAGTACTCTTGAAGACAAATGAGCTCTTGTGCCCGCAATCCTGGTCTAGCAGTCAAGTATCTGAAAAGTCCCATTTTAGAGCTGTTGTCATCTGGAGCTCTTTGTCTCTCCTCCCTTCAGTTGAAGCTGGTTTCCCTTGCCTCTTCTGCTTTTTCTGACAGTTTGACTGTGGTCCACCAAAAGCTGCTTTCACTAGCCACAGACAGGGAGGCTCTAGCTTCATCTTCACTTGATCTGGTGTTGAGGCCGGTAGACTATGACTTGTCGGTGAGGGGGTAAAACCAATCCCCCCTAAGAGAGGTCCAGTTTCTGGTTGTTACTGGACTTTAACATTCTAGGGTCATTTTCGCCTGAGCCCTCCATGGCCAAGAGATTCAAACCCTTCTCCCCACTAGCAGTCAAGACTCCATTGTCCTGTTTACCCTGAGCTAGTGTCCTGGTGCCCTCAGTTGTCAGCTGGGTGTGGTCCTCCTTACTTTGAGGACTCGGACTGCCAGGACCAGTCCCCCCTGAAGTTGGCTCAGATCGTCCACTGCTGCTGCTCCCAGCTGGACCCATTATCTGCTCAGCATTACCAGAGGTCTCCTCAAAACTCGTTACACAGGCTTTGCAATCTGCTGAGAAGATGGTAGCAGTGGGCTCAAACATTACACTCTGTGCAGGTATATCACCCTGAGCTGCCATGTCTGTGGGCCCTGTGGATGCTGGATGGCCTGGCTTGCAAAACTGGGTGGCAGCCAGTAATGGCCGGCTGTGGAACCTCGCGCTGTAAAGGCCCAGCTGTATCAGGGGTGCTGAAATTCTTCTCTGTTGCACTCGGTGGATCAAACACCTCCTTAGTAAAACCAGGGCTGACTCGCCTGCCTGTGGCACTCCCTCTGGCCCGATCCTGCCTTGGTCTGCCGGATGCCTGTGCCAGGCAGGATCCTGGTGCATGTTCTCTGTTCTATCTCGAGCGACTCTGGCATTCTTTGGTGCAATACTTTGGGTGCTTTGAGTGTCTCTAAATCCAACAGTGCCCAGTCCAACAGTGCAAGTCCTCCGAATGTGACCCCGACACTTGTCCGGTGAATGGGCCAAATTAGGCACAATGTCTGGAACTCCACTACAAACCATACCGAGTGGGAAGTCTTATTGCTGGAGAACATGCTGGAGCTCCCTTGCATACCGCCGCGCCTCTGGAGAGCTGCAGCCCTGCCTTTCAGCTCTTCATAACTCAGGGGGGAGCCAGCCTACCGCGGTGTTACTCATTCGCATCTTGCATAGTGAGCCAATTCGTCTTCATTAGATTCTAATGAGCAGTCAGGGGAAGATGCACCAGCTCACCCACCTCAGCCACCCAAGGAATTCTTGGTGTAGGAGTTCTTTGAAAGATGGCCAGGTGACAAGAAAGTTTCAGCAAAGTACTTCATCTGTAAATTTTGCAAGAAGGAGTTCAGCCAGGGGACCAGAAATAAACAGTACAGTATGAGTATCACTGGCATGTGGTGGCACCTCAGATCTAAGAATAAGCAAAGGCTTGCTCAGGTAGAGTTGGTTCGTGCTGCTGAGCTAGACAACTCTTCAGGGGCTTCTACATCATTTGCTCTGGGAGATACCATGCCTGCTTAGGTAGTAAGTGCATTAGCAGACAAAGACACCTGTTTACCTAAATAAAGCACTATTTTGCTTCCTGTTGTAATCAGTGCTGCAGTGACAAATGATGGACGGAATGCTGAATAAATCAAACAATCATCTCTAAGCAGATCATTTTTTCCCATTTCAGCCCCTGGGAACAAGCTTGGAAGATGGAGTTTAGTTTGCCTGAACTCAGAATATAAAGATGCATCTTTTAGTAAGGATGATTTTTATATTCTGTGTTTGAAAATACCACTTTAAGAAAGTAGGTATTTTCTTGCTTAGCCATCCAGGGTGCCTCAGCTAGGTTTGCGTATTGACTGACTGGCTTAGGAGGGACATGGGCTGGGGTTGTGCATTCTGTTCAGACAGCCACTTGGGGGGAGTGAGGTGTGTCCTGCCTTTCCAGGGTGAGTCAGGGCTGGGCTGAATAGACCTGGGCTGCATTCAGAGTAGGGGGAGGAGATTTCTTTCACACCTGAATGGGCCTGGTCTACCTTGGACAATGCTGTCTCCACCTCCTGCCAGGAAGCTGCACCAGAGAGGACAGAACTGGTTTTGGCTCGGCAAAGACCCTCTCTGCCTCCAGAGAACAAAGGATTTTGTGTTATAAAAAGTGGAGCCTAGACCCCTAAACTTTAGATCACTTTTGGACTTCAAGAAGGAACCTCTGCCAAGAAGAGCTGTAAGAAACTGGAGGTGGAGTACTGCCCCTTTGCTATGTGCTGTCTGGGGTTGGCCTGCAGTAGCTGGTTCTGCCAAGGAGAGGAACTGTGTTTGTATCCTGATTGAGAAAGTATTTCCAAGGGCTTGGAAGTGGAGCTTGCCCCCTGTTCAAGAGGTCTCAGGAACAGCAAAGACCTCACACTCCTTCTGTGCATCCCCTCTGGAATCGCTGGTTTCATCTGCCGCAGAAGAAAGGAGCAGCCGACTCTGTCACTAAGTCCGTCGCAGGGTTCCGTGTCGTGAATGCACCACAGAAGGCCCCACCGCATCCTTGGTCTCACCGATGCCTTCTGGATGATCGTCTCCGAGCCGTTGCTTGCACCGCGTCCTGTGGGCACCGCACTCTGCACCGCTTTGCCTCATCCTGCCTGGACCTCACTGCACGACCCAAACATCGACCGGCTCCGTCGCCTACACCGCAACCTGCCAGCACCGCATCGAGCACTGCCTCACCCTGCACCGTAAGCCTTGGTCTCACCGACTCCGTCTGGACGATCGTCACCGAGCTGCTGCCTGCACTACGTCGTGAGGGCACCGCACCCTGCTCCGCTTCCATTTTGCAACGAAAACCTCGGCGGTTGCCCTCAACCAACTCGCACCAATGTGTCGCCGCAACAAGAAAGGTACTGCTCACAAGTCTGTTAATGCTTTAGCTGGCCCGTACCGATGCTGTCGGCTGGAACTGCTAGACTTTGTTGTTTTCAGCATCGCAGTAGCCCCGGACGGACCTACTGACTTGGCAAAACTGTGTTTTTCAGCTATTTCTGCAATTTAAAGGTTATCTTGCAAAGTAACTATTTTTACTGTATTGTATGTTGGATTTTTGTCGTATTTGGTCCTGTTGGTTTAGATAAAGTCTTGCTTATTTTTCTAAACTGGTGTGGTGTCCATTTGTAGTGTTTTCACTGTGTTACTGTATGCATGCACAAATGCTTTACACAGTGCCTTTGAGATAAGCCTGTCTGCTTGTGCCAAGCTACCAAGGGGGTGAGCAGAGGTTATTTTAGAAGTGTATCCCCCTTACCCTGACTAGGAAGTAGGGTCCCTACTTGGAGAAAGGTGCAAACCATTGCCAACTAGAGACCCCCCCTTTCTAACATTGGTGGTCAGCAGTGAGGATGTGGACTTGCATTTGTGCTTTACATACAGTGATTGGTGTACACTACTAGCATAGTGCAGACCATTACGCAACCACATACTATTGGTGAACTTTTCTTTTTGGATTTCCTGCAGCTTGAGAACAGCCAATTTTTTCATCATGACCAAGCCAGCATGTATTGCATCTATTGATATTGAATTAGAAAAGGATAGGGTGGAAGCCTACACTGTGTCTCACCTGAAAGCCATCTGCAAGAAATTAAAAATCTCTGTGAGAGGCCTCAGCAGGAAGGATGAATACCAAAAGGCACTGAGGGCCTGGTTGAAATCCAGAAATGTCAGTGGGCAGGATGAGGAGCCTCTGGTGGAGGCAGAGAATTTGGATGGGCAGCAGAAGGGGCTGTTGAATCTGCCGGGGGGAGGGTACCTTCCAGAGATGGCAGCAGTGTATCTTCAAGAAATCTGTCTCGAGATGAGCTGGAGGACAGAGAGAGAAATAGAGTGCATGAGAGGGAGCTTGTTAAGCTCAAGCTGGGGAAGGAGGATAAGGAATTGGAGTTGGAAAGGCAAAAATTGGCTCTAGAAGAAAAGAGGATGCTCTTAGAGCATGAAAGATGTTTGAAGGAGCTGGACATCAAAGCCAAGAATGCTGAGTCCAGTTCCAATGGTGGCAGCTTGTTGCCAGTGCCTGGAGTCGAGAGGGTATACATCCCCAAGGAAGTGATTAAGGATTTTGTAAAGAGTGAGGACATTGGGGAATGGTTTAAGGCATATGAGGTAGCAATGAGGTCCCACAGAATCCCTGAGAGAGACTGGGGAGCGGGGTTGTAGAGCTGCTTCTTCCCAGAAGGGAGGGAAACTTTGCTAGCCTTACCCCACAAAGAGCAAATGTCTTATGCCCCCATGAAGGAATCCTTGATCAGTAGGTATGGTTTGACTACAGAACTGTACAGGCAGAAGTTGAGGGCCTGTAAGAAACTTGAGTCAAGCGCTTGGGTGGTGTATGTGTCCTATTTTGCAGAGCACTGGATGGTTGGGTGAAGGGTAGCCAGGTAAATGATTTTCAGGAGCTCTATGTTTTGGTTGCATGGGAGCACTTGTCTAGTAGTTGTTTTCCAGAGCTAAGCCAGCATTTGATTGACAGTAGGCTGACTGACCCCAGGAAGCTTCCTGTGGAGGCGGACCGCTGGGTCAGTACCAGGGTCCACAAAGGTCATGTGGGAGACTCTGCCAAAGGTGGGCAGGGTCCCCAGCAGAAGAGTGGGGGGGAAAGGGTAAACAAAAGGAGTTCCAAAAAGGGCCCCAAAGTAATTTCCAAGGGAACCAAGGGAAAGGTTCCCAGCCCCCCAGTGAAAAGAAGAAATTGGTCCCTGCAGGCAAGCCCGCCCGTAGGGTCCCCGCGCATGTTATGGTTGTGACCAGGTGGGTCACATCATAGGGGATCCTAAGTGTCCTAAAAAGACTACCCCTGCACCCACAGGTGCACCGCCCCAGGAGTTGGCTAGTGTAGACTTGGGGGAGGAGTTAGGTTCCCAGGGGGGGGTGGGAGACAGTATAGGTGACCCTGGTCTCACTAGGAGACAGTGAAATGGTCCCAAGGACCCACCTGCCTGCTAACACTAAAAGATACGGGCAGTGGGTGGCCATTAATGGCCATAGGGTGCAGGCTCTGAGAGACACTGGATCCAATGTGACAGCTGTCAGTTGTCGGCTAGTGTCTGAAGAGCAGATGGTCCCCAATGTACTCTACCCAGTAGTTGCAGCTGACAACTCAGAGTGCCTCTGCAAAGTGGCACAGGTTCCCTTTGAGTGGGGGGGGTCTCAGGTACCTTGAAAGTAGTTGTGAGGCCAGCCATGCCTGTTGACTGTCTGCTAGGCAACGATCTGGAGAGTTCCCCTTGGGAGAAGGTGGAACGGAAGTCTCATTTGGAGATGTTGGGTCTGCCTGAGTGGGCGTGTGTGACCACTCGGTCTATGGCAGCCAGTAAGGGCAATAAAGAGGACCTGGAGCCTGGAAAAATGGCCAAAGTGCCTGCCAGAAAGAGAGGAGGCAGGGGGCGTGGGAAACCGGCCCCCAAAGTTCCC
Source organism: Calotriton arnoldi (assembly GCA_963921515.1). Taxonomy (NCBI): domain Eukaryota; kingdom Metazoa; phylum Chordata; class Amphibia; order Caudata; family Salamandridae; genus Calotriton; species Calotriton arnoldi. The sequence continues at coordinate 538,371 of CAWUFW010005533.1, read as the reverse complement.
ACAGTCCAGGAGGAGGCAGACCTTGAGGGGGATGCCCTGGAGCCTACAGGGGAGCAAGTGGCCGAGCTGGGGGACCTGCCTGAGCTGACCCATTGGCAGCAGGAAGGGGTCCCTCCAGGGAGGAATTCTGCAAAAAGCAGCAGTAATGCGACTCTCTTGTTGGTTTGCAGCAACAGGTTGCAAACCAGGCAGCAGGTGATCAGTCTGGGTCACATTGGATTTACTGGGAGAATGGTCTCCTGTATAGTGAGCCTAAGGTTGCTGAGCCTGGGTCAGCCCATGTGCTGGTGGTAACCCAGCGCTTCAGAGCCTTCCCACTGGGTCTGGCTCATGATGTGCCTCTAGCAGGACATTTGGGGCAAGACAAGGCCTTCAAAAGGCTTGTCACCCACTTTTACTGGCCCCAAATGCGTAAGAACTCTGACATGCATTGTAGGTCTTGCCAGACTTGCCAGGCAAGTGGTAAGAGTGGGAGGAAGTGCAAGGCTCCTCTCCAACCTTTCCCTGTCATGAGCACCCACTTTGAAAGAGTGGGTATCGACATTGTGGGGCCTCTGGACCCCAAGACAGCCATGGGCAAAAGGTTCATCCTGGTCTTGGTGGGCCATGCCACCCGGTACCCCAAAGCCATCCCTCTCCGAACTGTGATGGCCCCCGTGGTGAGTCGGGCGTTGATGGGGATGTTCTCCCGTGTGGGATTCCCCAGTGAGTTGGTGTCTGACCAGGGGACCAATTTCATATCTAGGTATATGAAATCCCTGTGGCAGGAGTGCGGTGTTACCTAGAAGTTCACCACTCCTTACCACCCCAAGGAAATGGGCTGGTTGAGAGATTCAACCCGACCCTGAAGGGCATGATTATGGGTCTTGGTGAACCCATGAGGTGTAAGTGGGACGTCCTCTTACCATGCCTGTTGTTTGCTTACAGGGAGGTACCGCAGAAGTCCTTAGGGTTCAGTCCCTTTGAGCTCATGTATGGGCATCCTGTAAGGGGACCTCAGAGTCTGGTCAAAGAAGGCTGGGAGAAAGCTCCCAGTAAACCTCCCCAGGATGTATATGGCTACATGCTGGCCTTGAGGAACCAGACTAAGCGCTTCAGGAAACTCGCTCAGGCGAATCTGGAAGCCAGCCAGGAAGAGATGAAACGGTGGTACGATCAGAATGCCACTCTGATCGTGTTTCAGCCTGGCCAGGAAGTGTGGGTCATGGCCCCAGTGGAGCTGTGTGTGCTCCAGGACAAGTGGACTGGGCCATTTGAGGTGGTGGAGTGCAAGAGTAAAATCACCTACCTGGTGGGCTTGCAGTCTCCAAGGAACCCTTTGCGGGTCCTACATGTGAACCGCATAAAGCCCCACTTGGAGAGGTCCGAAGTGGGCATGCTCTTAGCAACAGATGATGGAATGGGAGAGGATACTGAGCCTCTACCTGACCTCCTGTCTGCTAGGGAGCACAATGGGTCAGTGGACGATGTAAACCTTTCCCCCGCCCTGACTCCTGAACAGCAGAGCGACTGCCGCCAACTGTTGGGACAGTTTGCTGCTCTGTTCTCCCTGACCCCTGGTGTCACTCAGTGGTGTGTCCATGATGTGGACACTGGGGACAGTCCTCCTGTAAAACATAACATTTAAAGATTGACTGACAGGGTCAAAGCTAGCATCAAGGAGTAAGTCTTAAAGATGTTGGCTCTAAGGGTGATTGAGCCTTCCAACAGTCCTTGGTCCAGCCCAGTGGTCTTGGTCCCAAAGTTTGCTGCACCGGGTGCCACACCAATTCAGTCACCAGGACTGATGCGCACCCCATCCCCGGAGCTGATTAGCTCATCGATCGGTTAGGAGCTGCCAAGTACCTCAGTATGTTTGACTTAACATCTTGGTAGTGGCAGATTGTCTTAACTGATAGGGCAAAGAAGAGGCCTGCATTTTCAACACCAGAGGGGCACTACGAGTTCCGCATGATGCCCTAAGGGTTGAAGAATGCCCCTGCCACCTTTCAGAGGTTGGTCAATCAGGTGTTAGCCGGACTGGAGGTATTCAGTGCCGCCTACCTGGATAACATTGCAGTGTTTAGTGTCACTTGGGAAGAACACCTGCGTCACCTCTTGGAAGTGTTGAAGGCTCTGCAGAGGGCAGGCCTCATGGTCAAGGCCAGAAAATGCCAATTCGGGCAGGGATCAGTGGTGTACTTGGGACACCAGGTAGGGAGCGGTCAGGTGGCGCCCCTACAGCCAAAGATTGATACCATTCTGGCTTGGGAACCCCCCAAAGACCCAGAAAGAGGTGAGAGCCTTTTTACGCCTCACAGGGCATTACAGGAGGTTTGTCAAGGGATATTGCACCATTGTTGCCCCCTTGACAGAGCTGACTTCCAGGAAGCAGCCCAAAAAGGTGAACTGGACTGACGCTTGTCAGAAAGCTTTTGATGCCCTGAAATCTGCCATGTGCCCAGTGCCCATGCTCAAGGCACCCAACTTCTCACAGGAATTCGTGGTGCAGACAGATGCTTCAGAGCATGGTGTGGGAGCTGTGCTTTCACAACTCAATAAGGAGGGCCTAGACCAACCCGTAGCCTTCATTAGCATTAGGTTACTTCCCCGGGAACAGAGGTGGAGTGCGTTTGACCGTGAGGCTTTTGCTGTGGTCTGGGCACTGAAGAAGCTGAGGCCCTGCTTGTTTGGGACTCACTTCTGAGTTCAGACCGACCACAGGCCCCTCAGATGGTTGATGCATATGAGGGGTGAGAACCCAAAGTTGTTGAGGTGGTCCATTTCCCTATAGGGGATGGACTTCACGGTGGAGCACCCCTGGTACAGAACACGCCAATGCTGATGGTCTGTCCAGATTTTTCCGCCTTAGTGAAGAGAACTCCCAAGAGGGTGGGTAGTTCTCCCCACATTTCAGCTGGAGGGGACTAGTGTGTGCTGTCTGGGGTTGGCCTGCAGTAGCTGTTTCTGCCAAGGAGAGGAAATGTGTGTGTATCCTGCTTGAGAAAGTATCTCCAAGGGCTTGGAAGCGGAGCTTGCCCCCTGTTCAAGAGGTCTCAGGAACAGCAAAGACCTCACCCTCCTTCTGGGCACCATCTCTGGAACCGCTGGTTTCAGCTGCTGCAGAAGAAAGGAGCAGCCGACTCTGTCACTGAGTCCGTCACAGGGTTGCGTGTCATTAAGGCACTGCAGAAGGACCGCTGCACTTCACACCACATCCTTGGTCTTACTGACGCCGTCTGGATGATCATCACCGAGCTGTTGCTTGCACCGCGTCCTGTGGGCACTGCACTCCACATCGCCACGCCTCATCCTGCCTGAACCTCACCGATACCATCGCTGCACGACCCAAACATCGACCGGCTCAGTCGCCTGCACCGCAACCTGCCAGCACCGCATCGAGCACCGCCTCACCCTGCACCATAAGCCTTGGTCTCACCGATGCTGTCTGGACTATCGTCACCGAGCCGCTGCCTGTACCGCATCGTGAGCATACCGCACCCTGCACCGCTTCCATTTTGCAACGCAACTGCGACTCTTGCCCCTGACCAACTCGCACCAACGTGTCGGCCGCAACAAGAAAGGTACTGTTCACGAGCTTGTCAATGCTTTAGCTGACCCGTACCAACGCGGTCGGCTGGAACTGTTAGACTCTGTTGTTTTCAGCATCGCGGTAGCCCCGGACAGAGCTACAGACTTGGAAGAACTGTGTATTTCAGCTATTTCTGCAAGTAAAAGATTATCTTGCAAAGTAACTATTTCTACAGTATTGTATGTTGGATTTTTGTCGTATTTAGTCTTGTTGGTTTAGATAAAGTTTTGCTTACTTTTCTAAACTGGTGTGGGGTCCATTTGTAGTGTTTTCACTGTGTTACTGTATGCATGCACAAATGCTTTACACTCTGCCTCTGAGATAAGCCTGTCTGCTCGTGCCAAGCTACCAAGGGGGTTAGCAGAGGTTATTTTAGAAGTGTATCCCCCTTACCCTGATTAGGAAGAAGGGTCCCTGCTTGGACAAGGGTGCAAACCATTGCCAACTAGAGACCACCATTTCTAACAGCGACCATTTTATTTCTAACATTCTAAAAGACAGCGCATCAGAATGCCCACTCTAACAGGACTTGCGGAAGCCTCTTGCTCCAGTGAGTGCGTAAAGGTTCATGGGAAAAATAAGCCTCTCGACCAATGACAGGGCTCTATTTTTGATTTAGCGCTCTTGCGGGACGCTCGCTAGACTTTCGCGAGCCTAACTGCCAAAATATACAATTATTTTTGATCCTTAATATCTCAAAAACTACTAAAAGGATTTGCACTTATTCAGAACAAACACAGTCTGTGGATCAAGATCTAGCTTCCTGCTGAATTTGGTGCAATTCCATTCAGCAGTTTTTGCTGTAGCCCTACCTAAATATGTCTTTGGAAAATGCATGAGGATTTTGCATTTTTTTGACTCTGAAACTTACCAGGAAGGAACTGAGGTAAATAAACATTTTTTTTGGAAAGTTTTTTGAAAATTCGTCAAACGGGCCCAAAGTTATAAGCAAACCAGAAAACAAACGCTCCATCTACGGCAAAGCAGATGTTACTATATCAACCTAGTGGTGTCATTATTAATATTTTATTTGTTTGCTGCACCTGAATGCATAGATGTGCTAGGAAAAGTTATATTATTCAGCTATTTCATTCATGTTATGGGCTGTATTTGAGTACCGAACTTTCATTTGCATTACTGAGTGTATTTTTGTTACTGAGCGCCATCGCAGAATTTAGGTTTGGTCTTGTGTTTTGGTAACACTCATTATTGGATTTTTCCACTATGGATTACTTGAGTATTAGATGCTGGTATGATATCACATTATCATGTTTACCCTATGCTTTGGTTATTCCACTATGGATGTATACTTTGTTCAACCAAAGTGTATATTATAAGCTCAGATAAGACACATTCTGCGACTATCACTATGTATTTTTTACAACATTCAGCGCAATTTCCACTATGGACATATTGTTCTCTGTTTGATGTTAAGACACTGCGCTATCATGTTTGTCTTATGCCACATATGTTTGGGGATAATCGTATTTACTTTCCACTATGGAACTCTATACTGCTTATAGATAATTGTAACTAATAAGCTGGAATAAACTGCTATTTGTAATTATATTGTTTTGCTTTATAATTATCCAATAATGCTATCCTCCCTTTCAATTATGAGGATTTCCCTTTATTTTAAGATAAGTGACATTGTTTAAATGCACGTTATATGACTTTGCTAATATCTTTCTTCTAATAGGTAACACATTACAAAATGGTGCCACATTTGTATGTTGTTTTCACAGTCCTTTCTTTATGTTATCACTATTCTGTACCATAGTGGTCAAGTGTCCAAGGTCCCCTGAGGCCGAAACGAGTCATGTGTTTATGGTGTAATAAACTGTGTTTATCATTGTGAGCTGAGTGAGTGGTAAACTTCTTTTCATCGGATGAGTAAAAGAATGTAAAGCTAATCCCCCACCGAGTATGGCCTTTGACCCAGTCACCAACCCCCTGCAGGCAGATGACATCATGCCACACAGGGCCTTTAGCCACACCCTGCATCCACCCCCCCACAGCAGGCAGCCAACCCCCATGCCGCCCACAGCTATGCCCTGGCTTTTTTTTTCAAAGTGGAAGGGATCACGTGTCACCCCTCCCCAAGCAACTGCATGCCCCGGGGACCCCCACCCCTGGGGCCTTTATTAAATTAAGGGAAAGGGGGCACAACTGCCCTCCTGCCCTAGCCAGCAGTGACTCCGGGGACCCTAACAGGGCCATTTTTCACATAAAAGGGAGAAAGGCACACACCCCCTCCCTGAGCCTTAATATGCCCCAGGGACCCCATCCCCCTGGGGCCACAGTTAACTTCAAGAGTAAGGGGAATGCAGCCCCCTTTCCCAAGCTTATTGTAGCCCCATGCACCATGGCCAGTCTTTCCTGCAAATGGGTGCCCCAGTGCCCATCTGGGATTCCCACCAAACCACAAGTTGGGGGTTGCAGGGGGAGCCCCCAGGCCCCCCCTGACCCTAGCTTGCTTCCTGCCTGACTGAAGTAGCTGTTTTTGTTTGCTCCCACCAGGCAAGAGCAATGTGTGCTTTTCTGCCCGCAGGATCACAGGTAGGGAAACAGAAGTTTCTTCCCACCTGGCGGGAGCAGTTTTAAAGCTCCCACTGAGTGAGAGCGGACATGCCTTCCCTGCCCATGCTCCTGCAAGCAAGGAAGGCATCCCTGCGCCCACCCCGGGGAGCTTTAAAAATTCTCCCGCAACGTGGGAGCAAACATATGTTTCCCTGCCCGCGCTAATGTGGACCACAACCAGCGTGAGCCAGGTCTTGGGCTGCTTGTGTTTTGGATTAGAGAGTGCCTGGCTTGGCAGTTTGGACTGAACTGTTCCTGTTGGAGCAGGACCAAGACTGATTTGCATATAGCTGGGCCTAATCTGAGGTGACATGGTGAGCATAAAATGATGAACTTGGACGCAGCCCTAATGATATAATTTCAAGCATGTCACCCATCGCTGTTTTGCATACTTCAGTGCAATGCCCTAAGTGCAACGGTATGCTCAGACATAGGTCCTATGCTCGCTGTGCCACTGGAGACAAGCTGCTCCCGATTGACGAACCCCAATCAGAGCAAAAATGGTTTTGAGTTGCTTGTGTTTTTGGCTTGGTGATTTGGGCCGCACTGTTCTTATTGGAGCAGGACCAAGGCTGGTTTGCATACAGCTGGGTACAATCTGAGGTGGCAGGGTGAGCAAAATAATGATAGACTGGGATGCAGCCCCAAGTAATTACCAGTGGCTGAGATTAATTTGAGCGTTCTACCCATCGCTATTTTGTTTGTTTCAAAGTGTTGACTATGGTACCAGTATTATTGGTGCTGAGAAGGCAGATCAGACAAACCATTCACAGTAGCTAAATGAAACAGAATGATCTTGACAGTGGAATCTCACTGGGCACTCAGGGATTGTGTCTCATCAAAGTAGAAAACCACACTTTTTACTTTATGTTTTGCTGGTGACTACTTGATCAAAGATACAGAGTCAAAAGACTTCAAGAAGCAGTGTATTAGGCCTGGCTCTGAAACTAGTAAGGTTTGTCATGGCCTTTCCAGCATTATGCTGGAGCCAACTGTGACTCATCTTCAACTCAATGTTCTTGAAGTATGCCAAAAAGGAATCTCAGAGTCTGGCATCCTGTATCTTTACCACAAGCCTAGTTTCATCAGCATTATACTAAAGAAGAGCTTTTGATTTCTGATGAGATCTATCAGTGGCTTTAGACAGATATTAAACAAGTCAGGAGACAGGGAAGATCTTCAATTGACCCCACAAGTGAGGTCAGGAGAGCTACAAAAGAATTGCCCTTTGTTTGTTTCTCTGACAGTGCTCATGGGGAAAAGTGGCATAGCAGTCAGGGAGATGCTAAAGTTACCAGCCACAGTGCTCACCTGGTGGATAAGTAATGAATTATTCACCATGTCAAACATTGGTTAGAGGTCCAACAGGTCCATCCCAATATGTCGCTGTCTTAAATGATACAGGGCAGATCATACTCTACAGCCAGCAGACATATCTCCATTCCATGCCTGGCCAAAAGCCTGATTGCTAGAAGCAGTGGTGCTGCAACAATTTTTGGAGTGGGGGGCTGTCATCATTGTTACATTACTGACGTAATCGGGATTGTGAAAAATCAAAGTGTCCCCCAAAGAACAAGTGTAGCAAATAAGCCACACCCATTGATCAGGAGAGTGATAAAGTTGTAGTACGTAGCTGGTTGCGCATTTTACAGGACACTGTCCCAAATATATTACTAAACTATGGTGTGGTAACACACTGACATTTACAGACAGCTCATTTTCCATTGCAATAGCCACACAATTCACACTGACATGCACTGATATGGAATGTGGCAAGAGACTAATCGTGGGCCTTATGGAACAGTCAGCTTTAAGTTCCTTTCTAAATTGGGTGTTATAAGTAATCGATTTCATAGCTAAGGGCAACGCATTAGAGATGGTGGGGCGAAATACAGAAAACAAGCGACCTCCAGGTCGTGCTCTACAATATTTGGGTTTGAGATCAGGAACTCTTGAGCAGAGCAAAGAAATTGATTTGAAGAGTGCTGGTTAGGGGAGAGGCAATAATACCAGGAGAAGAAAACATACTTTCTTCATAACAAAGGTGCATGACAAAACAACAAAGGAGACCTAACAGTGTATTTGAAGAAAATTGCCAACCATGACACCCAACCTCCTCACAGACTATGGGCCTGATTAGGAGTCAGTCGTTTTTTCCGAGTCGTGCATAACGTGCATAAACCACTGTTTACCCACACATCCGAATTACGAGTTGGGTGTTATTTAACACATCTGATAGTTAAATACCTCAACCTTTTTTAAAATTTTGGCAGATCAAACCTGATTAAATTTAACAGTGGAAAACCATATGGTAATTACTGTATCATGCAGAGTTTGGTGTGTTAAAAACCAAAATCGACATGTTATTCACCAGGAACTCATAATAGGTGCTATTCATTACACCAGATAAATAATGAACCCCGTGGTATTGGTGTTTACCTGGTGCGATAAATAGCACCTATACTTGCAATCAGGCCTTATGAAGGGTTAGAGAAGATACTAGAATCAGTCATCAGAGAAGCCTGCCAGAAGGTAGACTGGCCACCAGAAAACTACAATCTCATTTTATCCGTGTTTGGTTTTAACTGTCAGTGAAGCAGCCATAGTTTGAGTGATGACTCCATAGGAATAAAATAGAAAGCTGCAAGAGTGACAGTTGATATCTGCAACTAAAACAAGATCATTTAGAAATGGAATCATAACTGATTCAATGCCTCTATCAGGACAAAGGGCAGCTTCAGCATCATCTAAAATGCTAAAAGATTCCACAAAGTCAGAGGCATGGTGGGCAACAAAGGTTTTTAAAGTTTTAGCCACAGTGGGAAGGAGAAAAGCAATGTGGCAATTTAAGATTAAGGATAATCTAATGAGGTTTTCCTCAAAAGGGGAAGGACTGAAGCAGTCTAAAATGAGACTTGCACATCACCGACTGGAGGGATGAGTTCATAATGTTTAAAAGAGCAGGGAAATCATGTACTTTAAGTTAGATAGTGTAGTGTCTTGTGAGAAATGACAGGACCCTTTTGGTTCCTGATGGACTCCATAGAATTGTGAAATAAGTGTTTGGGTGTGGTGAATAGAGTTCACGTTTAGAATGTTGAGTTCGCAGTCACACGCAGAGGAATAAAGACGTGTAATATCAAGCTCTGTGTAAAGCGTAGTAATGTTTGAGTACCCAGGCTGGGGAGGACACTACAACTGGTGACGAGATAGGGGATACGTACCCCAAAGATCTACAGTGGACTTCCAGAGAGTTTGCCGTGGTGCAGCAAACTGCATGCCACACATGCCTCAGTCGAAGTTTAGATCGAAGTTTGGCATATGTGCATTCAAAACGCCACGCCAGCCAGAATGAAACCTTTGGACATAACGAAAGCCTCACTGAGAAGTTTACCCATCATTGGCCAGAACTCTGCTAGTATGGCCTTGAAAGGGGTACTGTGCCACTACTCAACTCTGAGAAATAACCATACAGAATGATAACGCTAAAGGCGGAAACAACCAGGTACCGAAAAGAAGCCCTGAAAGTTGCAATAGTCAAACACAGAGAAGTGCTAGCTAACAGGAAATTCAAAAATAAAACATATCATTGGACCTAACGCAACCTGAGTAAAGTGAGTCATCTGACCACTGCTGTGAGCCAAGTGACCCAAGTAAAAGCATGCAGGGTTGTGCTTATGGAGCTGTTGCTCCTTGAAGCAACCACCACTAAAGGCTCCAATGTCCACACAACATCAAGGCGGTTGCGATGACCCATGGGTTAGTGCTCGGCTATTGCTAGACAAAAATGTTGATTCATGTGGACACTAGTGAACAGCACTGGAGAAAACTTCACTCTCAATGTCACTAAGTTCCACAAATGGTTATACAGCAGCTGCCTTCCTGAAACCACCACTTCCATTTGATACTGCTAAAAAGCAGATTATTCATGACAGATGGACTGCCTGGATAGAAACATTTGATGATTTTATTGATGCACTGAAAGAAACAGATAACAAAAAGATTGTCAAATACCTCTAAAATCTTGCCAGTGAAGGAATAAAAGAGGTAAGAAAGAAACTACCGAGAACTGACAAAGTCACATAGCGCCAAATCAATGAAGCGTTAAATCTCAGGTTCAGTCCAATGCCGAATGTCGATTACAAAAGATATATTTTCAGGCAGGAACAAGAGAAAGCCGGTGAAACAATTGACGAATTTGATGAGAGACTTGATACGCCCATCAAATAATGTAAGTTTAATGAATTCAATGATGAAGAAGCTATACTTCTCTGAGTTATCGATGGATGTCTGTCAGATTCATTCAGACAACGAATGCTGAGGGAAACCCTTAGTCTCAAGCAAGTTCTCATGGCTACCAGAGTTGAGGAACGTGCTGATCGACAAGCTGCTCACATGGAAGCCAGAGGTGCCCAGAATGAGTCAGTCATGAACATGAAAAGTAATCCGAAACACAAAGCTGAAGGACACAAAGTGATGTCTTCAAAGAAAAAGAAACTGTGCTTTCGATGTGGATTTTCATATCCTCACGAAGGTAAATAACCCGCCATTGGACGAGCATGCAAAGGCTGTGGAAGGAGAACCATTTTGTAATGGTTTGCAAGGAAAAGCTTAGTGCTTCACAATGAGAAAAAAAAATGGATGCCCTAACGTTCCAGAAGTGACGTTCTGCGTGCAAGCACAAGGCCAAGTCGCAGCATCAACTGAGCAAAGCGACACTAAATGAAGTCGATAGTTGTCTAAATCTTCTTCCAAGTGTTCTTTCATTTTATTGTCAAGTGACAGTGAGGAATACGGCTGTGTGATTTTGATGTGCGCATGTCGGACTGGCCGCATGCAAAGAAGAATGCGAGTCAAAGAAAAGTTGACGAGTAAAATCACAAAAGTCATTCAAACATTGTACAAAGATTACACTAAAGGTAAACGGTTGCTTCACACCTTTTTATTATTGACAGTGGTGCGTCGATAAACATTATGCCTGAGGAGAAATACAATGAACTGTCTGCATTGCCCTGTCTCACACCATCGAAGACTAAAGTGTATACATGGGCTGCATCGATGCCATTAAAGAGTCAAGGTTCATTCGTAGCAACCATGAAACACAAAAAGACAAAAGTACAAGCACCCATTCATGTACTTCAAGGTACTGCATCAAGTGCCTGTTTACTCAGTTTCAATACTGCTGCTGATAAGGGACTGATATCTGTGACCTACAACATGAATGCTCATCATGAAACAGAAAGTCAGCTGTGGCGTGGCTAGCCAGCCAAGATGGCGGACGCACTCTAGAGAGGCTCCGCATCTTGGCCTTGTTATCCGCCCTGACAGATTAGCCCACGGCGCCATCCACATGCCTAACTGAATCCTACACATGCCAAATAGCAGTAAGCTCCTGTGAAGTCGGCTACTAATGGGAAAATGGCGAATCGGTAATTGCGAGGCAGCTGGCACCCGGGCCCACATGGACAGCCGGCCGCAACTCTGCTGAAGGCCGCACAGAACAGATACTTTGTCAATCGGACACAGAGCCTCCTAGGTAGCAATCGGCACCTCCCGCTGCGTGGAAGGTGAGAGTACGGGTCCCGGTGTGGGCACTGGTGACGAGGCACCCGCAACAAAGTCGAAATGGAGACCCAGGAGTGAGGCCTTGAATTACAGGGCCCCGGCTCACGTGGTAGGCCGCCAAGGCACCACGAGACCCTATGAGGCTTGATTCCTGCAGCCGGAGACGTGCATAGGGGGATCGGCTCGTGAGCCGGGATCAGACTGAGGTGGCGTCCGGACCCGAGCCGAGGTCAGCGACATGCCTTGCGGAGAGATCTGCGTGGCGGATGCTGTGACAGATCAGGGCTGGAGGATGCATCGGAGGAGTCGAGCTGTGCTCCGTGAACCCATGGAGTTTGCACCGCGATCGGAGCCCGCCTAGAGGCCCAGGTGAGGAGAGGGGGGAGCGTGTCTGGCTGGTGTCGGGGGTCTTATCGGGCCCAAGCCTGCAGCCTTAGCCCAGCGCTGGTGACACCTGGAGAACCGGCATCGCCGCTCAGATACTGTTAGAGGCCAGAGCAGACTTGCTGTCCCTTCTCAACGCTGCCACAGACATGAAACCACATCGGGGGCCCTATAGCTGTGCGGCGGTCTCGGCCCCATAGCACTGATGGGGCCGGCTGTGGTAAGGGCCGCCTGGGGCATCCCCCTCCCCTCTCGCAATAACACAGTGAGACCTGATAGCCCACATACAGGAGAGGGCTCTGGTTTCTGGTTGGCCAGCCCCGGGGGCCCAAAGTCATCAACAGGCTCCGCGGCCGTACAGCCACGCTGTGGCAGGTGCACAGACTCCAACAGGCATGGAGAATTAATGCCCCACTCAATGCTGCCATGGTCTCTAAGCTGGAGGGCGGGTGGTGGACCCTAGCAGAGGCCCAGGGGCCTTATCAGGCCTAGGCATATTGCTTCTCTAATACATATACAAAGCTATAGGAGGGCTGATGTCGCTCCACTGACTGTCATAGCACGCAATACATACCCTGTGGACCTGCTGGAATCACCGCTGTCTCACAAATCCCTCCCATCAATGTTGGCATATGAGAAGAAGCAAGCAGAGAATCTGAAGCCCTGGCTGGGTTAGGACATCTCCTTGCCAAAGTAGACTCTAGCCTCTTATCACCCCCAGAGCCGCTGACCGCAGGAGGCATGTAGCAACCTCTCTTCCTCCTTGCAATCGGAAAAGTGAGCAAGTGCAGCAACGTCCAGCGGCGCTTAAGTTCATACAGACTTTGACAACATAAACTACCTCTCCCCTGAGACTCCCTAGTGATGGGCCGTCAACTTGCTGGGATGGGGCCTGCACCTTCACAATCTGATGCTAATGTTAGGCAGTCCAAACAATACCAAGGGTTGTTAGACGCAGTAACTGCCCTCACATTAGAGTCTAAGCTAGACTCTGTCCTACAGGTGGTAGAGAAGCTGGAAACATCCTTAGCGCAGACACCCAAATTCTCTCGATGGGTGAATAGATAAAATCACATCAGACTTCACTCTGCTACATGCCGAACATCGGAAGTTAGCTGACAAGGTATGCGATGTGGAGCTCGAAATGGCAGAGATCTGTCTTGTCACCAGAGCTTCAGCAACAGACATACAGGACCTGGCAACGGAGAAGCAAGCACTGGAGCACAAAGTAGAGGATGCAGAAGGACACTCCCGCCATAATAACATCCGTGTAGTAGGACTGCCTGAAGGTGTGGAAGGAATTGATGCAGTGACATAAACTGAACAATTGTTGAGGACTCTGCTACCATCTGGAATGCTCTCGCCTTACGTTGCGGTCGAGAGGGCTCGCCGGGTGCCATCAGGCCGCCCCCCCGCCAGGAGCACGACCCCAGCCCTTCCTCTTTCGCCTCCTCAACTTTAAACATTGTGATGCTGTGCTCCGTGAAGTTCGCTAGCTGGAAGAAGTGAAGATCGACAATGCCACAGTTCTCTTCTTTCCGGACTACGCCTTGGGAGTGCAGAGACAAAGAGGATCTTTCCTGGCAGTCAAGAGACATTTGTGAGAACTGGGCATCCAATACTCCCTGCTCTTCCCGGCAACACCTACTTCTGTGACACGGCAGAGGAGACCTGGACTTGGTTGGAGTCTGTTGGACACCGTACTTCACCAAATAGGCGAGAAGAGCATATGAAACCCAGTACTGATAATCGAAGGGACCGCAGACGGAAGAGTAAGCGCAACAAATGGCAACCTCCGCAGCTACGAGCTGTCCCCAACCTGGAACAGTTTCTATAGGGGAGGCGGTAAGCCCCGTAAACAGCTGCAACAATGCAAGATCAAGGTAGTGGACAACAACTGAACGCCTCATCCAAATAATCCTACAGCAAAGACAGCTCTTCTGTGGTGTGGCCATCTGGGGAAGAATTGAGGCGTCCACCAAGTGTGACGTCACAAATGGCAGATGAGTTACTCTGATTTATGAACATTGCTATCGTGCATGAACAAAAATATTAAAATACACATATTTTGCAGACACATCACTACAAATCAGGAGGGAGGGCGCCACTAGTTAGAAGCCCTGGGGAGCGCGTAGCCAGCTAAGCCTACTGCTCTCCAATAGCTCCTGCTACGAGTGATGTGGCGATGCACGCTCATTACTGTGATAATTTGGGGCCTTCACACACACCGGCCTCACACCCCCCAGTAGAAGCCACATCCCAGAAGCCCGATGTGGTAACACCGGCCTCACACCCCCCAGTAGAAGCCACATCCCAGAAGCCCGATGTGGTTGGTCGGTAGTTGCCATTAGGCAAGTTTAGTAGTTTGGGCAGATACACGTTGTCCCTCTGCTCTTGCCTTGTTCTACACCACAATGTTTTCACTTATTTTTAGGTCGAGCATCAGCACCCATGCGCTGTCTGCACGACCTGCTGTAATGGATAAAACCACTTGATTTCCGCTTCCTGATGATTGGTAAATTCTAGCATCGTTCTTCTTTCCTGCCTCCTGTCTTGTTCCTGCAGCCGAGAGCTCACTTTCTTCCAAGGCTCAGGAGCACCGGTAAAGTACAGTGTACTTTCGCTTGCCTTGCTGTCTCCTGTTTCAGAGAACTTCTTTCTTTATTGTTTTCATGCTTTTCCCCACACCATTAACATTCCGCTTCTGCTTCCACGCTCTAATCATGTGATAAGCCCTCCACCCTTATCAATTTCATGTGGACAGGCGCCACGCTAACTTTAAGCATGGTTCCCGCTTTCATGTATTTTGAAATTACTTTCATGTGGATGGGCGCCGTTCTTACTTTAAGCACAGCACCTGCTTTCATGCATTTGAAATTAATTTCATGTGGACGGGCGCTGCGCTTTCTTTAAGCACGGCGCCCACTTTCATGCATTTTGAAATCACTTTTATGCGGACGGGCCAACATGGCAATAGCAAAATACATGAAAGTGGGCGCAGTGCTCAAACAAAGCATGACACCCACTTCCATGTGTTTTTTTTATTGGCATGGCGGCCCATGAAACTTCTCAGATGGTGCACTTGAATGCCTGCTTATTCCTTACTGAATTGTCCTCTCAACCGATGCTTCCGTTTTCCACTCCTCTCCCCTTCACCATTTGTTTTTCTCTCACAATCTCGCTCTGCCCCTTTCATCTATCCTCTCCTTTTCACTCTGTCTCCTTTTCGCACTTCCGCCTCCTTCTCTGCCGTTTTCACCCTCTGTCTTCATTCTGTCCTATTTTGTTTTTGCGTGTTTATTCAGTGAGAACTCGACCCGAAGGTGTCAGAGCGCTTTACATAATACCCTGAGGGTGCAAGGGAGTAGCTGTTTCTATTGGTTCACTGCAAGATGTGATATTGTAAGAGTTCAGAGATATTACTTCTTGTGATTCTACGCGGATAGGGTGTAACAGTGCAGGTTTTCACGGACAGTGCTGTGTGGTGCATTTTTATTATGTGTTCATACCACCCAGGCGGCAGAGATTGCTGTGTGATGATGCCCCAAAATATAGGAATATTGTGAGGGTGCTGGGTGATTATGTGACAGTAGGTTATTAATCCTGTGAGGGTGGAGGGACTTTGATGAGTGTGAACATAGTTGCTTGTATGGTAATACTGTAAGTGTGCAGATATATTGCTGTATGCGATACAAAAAACAAACATGCAGTAATACTGTGAGCTTCATAGATGTTGCTTGTTTAACACAAGGTGTGTATACATTTCAAACAGACTGAACTGATAGACTAGCCTAAAGGCAGCATCACGCTTTTAGCCAATTACAACACAGCTTTTCAAAACAAGCATTTGTAAAGCAATAGGACTCTCATTTGCGAGAGTTTGTTATTAGCATTGTAAATGACAATGCATTTTATTTATGTTTTAAAACCAAAACATAAATAAAAGGCATTGTAATTTAAAATGCCAATAGCTCAAACTCGCATAAATGCGAGACATATTGCATTACAAATGCTTGTTACATATGTTACTTTATATGGTTACACAGCAATCGGTCCAGCAGGCGCAGCCCCCGCCTGTTGTTTGTGGACAAAGCTATTTATTCGCCCCCGGAACACAGCGTCACTCACTCTCTGTAAAGCTCCTATTTGTAGAACACATGTCTACCACTAACATAATCACCTGAATTGTGCGGGGGATGCACACACCGGTATGTCGGTATGAAACCTACTCCTATTTTAGCACCGCGCAGCCCACAGAGTATTATTGTAAGAGACGCACCTCACACAGCCCGAAATGCACAGGCTCCAACACAGATGGCGGGGACAGATCTTTACCACTGGTTACTCCTCATATGCCGGGGGCACTTATTTAGGTGCGATCAGGGATACCCTTCACTGTGGATGAGACAGAGATTGACGCACACAGCCGCTATGTGTTTGTAAGAGGTCATCTCGATGGGAAGCACATGTTGCTTGGGACCGTCTATGCTCCTAACACAGACCAGACAGCCTTCTGGCACACATTATCTGGCGTGCTGGTCCATTGGAGCAGGTCCCCTGGCTGATAAGAGGGGACTTTAACACGATCCTTGACACAACACTAGATAGGTCCTTCCCACCACTTCCACAAACTGTCACCACATCTAATGCCAGAGTTTTAGGAGAATAGCTGCACCACTGGCCTTTAGTCAACATCTGTAGGGCAATGAACCCACAGGCGCGGATCTACTCCTTTTATTCCCCACCACACAGACTGAATGTTTTAATGTCCGCTGTGTGGGATCGGCAGCACTGGTTCCTGGCTGCCAATAAATAGATTACCTAGGGCGGACACACTCGGATCACAATCCTCATCTTCTCCAGATGAGGCGGGGAGGAACTGGACAGGTCAGGCACTTATGACGCCTCCAGCCGGCGGTGCTCAAAGACCCGCCCTTCCGAGCATCATTGGGTACCACTATTAGCACCTTCTTCGAAAAAATGCAGGTTTGGTCGCCGATAAAAGAGTGGAATGGGAAGCACTTAAAGTTGTGGTGAGGGGACAATGTCTGGGTCTGGGATGGGGCATTCAACGGCAACTAGACCGAGAAGTTACACACCTCGAAAATTCGCTCCCTAACCTCGAGTCTAACACGCTGCTGGATGCGGATGGAGTGCGTAAACTAGGTGAGGCAAGGTGTGAGCATGTGGAAGTGCTGGAATGACTGCGGTGCCTGAACTACGTTGCACATTCCGCTAGCACTCATGTCTCAGTGCACTGAGCGGGCCACTTGCTGGTGTGGCTAATCAGACAGGAGCAAACAAGATGAACAATTCTCTTACTGCGCTCGATAGCGGGGTGTCTGTTGACCACCCAGCACGAGATACACCAAGAATTTGTCAAACATTACACAGCACTATATGAAACTGTCCTCAACACAGACTCAGGGGCGATAGCGGCCTTTCTTTCCCCTCTCTCCTTGTCAACAGTGATCACTGGAGGAGCCGATTACGCTCCTTGAGATCCAAGTAGCCATAAGAGCTCTGGCAATTGGCAAGACGACTGGGCCGAATGGATTGCCAGATGAATATTACAGGGCATATGAGTCAGTATTGGCCCCACAATTGCTGGCACTATATGAAAATTCACTTGAGGCGTCCATCCTCCCAGCAACGCTTCACAAGTCTTTGCTTGTATCCTTGCCCAAGCCAGATAGGAATCCCGAGCTGCTGAGTTCCTACTGCCCGCAAGCACTCTTAAATACTGACTACTAGATCCTGGCTAAAATACTAGCAGATCGATTATCTCCCCTAGTTCCTCGTTTGGTGCACGCTGATCAGAATGACTTTGTACCAGCTCGCAGTACATCCCTAAAATTACCCCACTTCTTCCGAGTAGCTAAATATTCCGCCGCAGAGCGCTGGCCACACTACGGTTGCTTGGTGTTAGACCTGGAGAAAGCATTCAACACGCTAGAATGGGAGTTCTTGTTCACCGCCTTCTCCGGGTAAGGACTGGGCACCCACCTCCTTAGCCTCATCAAATTGCTTTACACCCTACCCACCGCTGAAGTCAAGACAGGCCCCTACGTCTCTGATTCGATTCCTATCAGCCGATGCTTCTGTTTTCCACTCCTCTCCCCTTCACCGTTTGTTTTTCTCTCACAATCTCGCTCTGCCCCTTTCATCTATCCTCTCCTTTTCACTCTGTCTCCTTCTCGCACTTCCAACTCCTTCTCTGCAATTTTCACCCTCTGTCTTCATTCTGTCCTATTTTGTGTTTGCATGTACATTTAGTGCGAACTCGACCCAAAGGTGTCAGAGCACTTTACATAATACCCTGAGGGTAGTCACTGCAAGATGGGATGTTGTAAGAGTGCAGGGATATTACGCACGGCGCCCACTTTCATGTATTTTGAAATTACTTTCATGTGGACGGGCACTGCGCTTACTTATAGCACAGCGCCCACTTTCATGCATTTGAAATTACTTTCATGTGGATGGGCGCTGCGCTTACTTTAAGCATGGCGCCCGCTTTCATGCATGTTGAAATCACTTTTATGCGGACGGGCCGCCATGGTGGCAATAACAAAACACATAAAAGCAGGCGCCGTGCTCAAATAAAGCGTGACGCCCGCTTCCATGTGTTTTTTTTTTATTGCCATGGCGGCCCGTGAAACTTCTCAGATGGTGCACTTGAATACCTGCTTATTCCTTACTGAATTGTCCTCTCAACCGATGCTTCCGTTTTCCACTCCTCTCCCCTTCACCATTTGTTTTTCTCTCACAATCTCGCTCTGCCCCTTTCATCTATCCTCTCCTTTTCACTCTGTCTCCTTTTCGCACTTCCGCCTCCTTCTCTGCCGTTTTCACCCTCTGTCTTCATTCTGTCCTATTTTGTTTTTGCGTGTTTATTCAGTGAGAACTCGACCCGAAGGTGTCAGAGCGCTTTACATAATACCCTGAGCAGTGCTTTAAATGGAAAGAAATAAGTGCAGGTACTCATTAAAATGAGTTAGAGGTGTGGCAAATGGGCAGGGCTAGGGGCGGGGCTAAGGGCAAGTTATGATGATACATAATGGCCTCTGTACCAGTTACAGCACATATCAAAACGCATGAGAAATGCGTTTGGTAAACATCATTTATCCACTTTACATCTTCGTTTCCTGCTTCAACAGAGGGGCACACAAAGGAAAGCAGCCTCTGTGCTGAACAAAAAGATGGAGAAAAAAATCGGCTTTGGGGAAGGTAGAGGATTGTCTGTCGCTGCCGCTCACTTTAGTACAGCCAGTACAGTTCCTTAAATGGGACAGGATTACTGACTGGCAGACCCAGCCCATTTCACACGCCTGATGGAGAAAGGGGCTGGCGGGGCCTTAAGCACTTTAAGCCTAATAGCCATTGCGCACCTGATCAACAGTGCAGGGTCTGTCTAGACCCTGTCCTGCTGATCACAGCATGACGCAAGGCAAGCCCTCTCAACCCCCTGCAGTCTGGAGACATTCAAGTGAGAGCTGCTGGAATCTCCAGCAGCAATTGTGCAAAATGCCACTTGAGGGGCTCAGTGACTTGCAAGCTACTCGGAAGCAGGGCGGCATCTGCCCCGAGCTGGAGGAGATAAGTAACCTGAGCCTGCTGTGCTCTCAATGAGGGTACCGGTACTCTCCCTCACCGAAAAAAAAGTGCCGGTACTGACGGCCAGAAAATTCAGAAGTGCTGGTACTCAGTACCGGTGAGTACCGGCCCATTTAAAGCACTGACCCTGAAGGTGCAAGGGAGTAGCTGTTTCTAATGGTTCACTGCAAGATGTGATATTGTAGGAGTTCAGAGATATTACTTCTTGTGATTCTACGCGGATAGGGTGTAACAGTGCAGGTTTTCACGAACAGTGCTGTGTGGTGCATTTTTATTATGTGTTCATACCACCCAGGTGGCAGAGATTGCTGTGTGATGATGCCCTAAAATATAGGAATATTGTGAGGGTGCTGGGAGATTATGTGACAGTAGGTTATTAATCCTGTGAGGGTGGAGGGACTTTGAGGAGTGTGAACATAGTTGCTTGTATGGTAATACTGTAAGTGTGCAGGTATATTGCTGTATGCAATACAAAAAACAATCATGCAGTAATACTGTGAGCTTCATAGATGTTGCTTGTTTAACACAAGGAGTGTATACATTTCAAACAGACTAAACTGATAGACTAGCCTAAAGGCAGCATCACGCTTTTAGCCAATTACAACACAGCTTTCCAAAACAAGCATTTGTAAAGCAATAGGACTCTCATTTGCGAGAGTTTAAGCTATTAGCATTGTAAATGACAATGCATTTTATTTATGTTTTAAAAACCAAAACATAAATAAAAGGCATTGTAATTTACAATGCCAATAGCTCAAACTCGCATAAGTGCGAGACCTATTGCATTACAAATGCTTGTTACATATGTTACTTTATATGGTTACACAGCAATCGGTCCAGCAGGCGCAGCCCCCGCCTGTTGTTTGTGGACAAAGCTATTGATTCGCCCCCGGAACACAGCGTCACTCACTCTCTGTAAAGCTCCTATTTGTAGAACACATGTCTACCACTAACATAATCACCTGAATTCTGCGGGGGATGCACACACCGGTATGTCGGTATGAAACCTACTCCTATTTTAGCACTGCGCAGCCCACAGAGTATTATTGTAAGAGACGCACCTCACACAGCCCGAAATGCACAGGCTCCAACACAGATGGCGGGGACAGATCTTTACCACTGGTTACTCCTCATATGCCGGGGGCACTTATTTAGGTGCGATCAGGGATACCCTTCACTGTGGATGAGACAGAGATTGATGCACACAGCCGCTATGTGTTTGTAAGAGGTCATCTCGATGGGAAGCACATGTTGCTTGGGACCGTCTATGCTCCTAACACAGACCAGACAGCCTTCTGGCACACATTATCTGGCGTGCTGGTCCATTGGAGCAGGTCCCCTGGCTGATAAGAGGGGACTTTAACACGGTCCTTGACACAACACTAGATAGGTCCTTCCCACCACTTCCACAAACTGCCACCACATCTAATGCCAGAGTTTTAGGAGAATAGCTGCACCACTGGCCTTTAGTCAACATCTGTAGGGCAATGAACCCACAGGCGCGGATCTACTCCTTTTATTCCCCACCACACAGACTGAATGTTTTAATGTCCGCTGTGTGGGATCGGCAGCACTGGTTCCTGGCTGCCAATAAATAGATTACCTAGGGCGGACACACTCGGATCACAATCCATATCTTCTCCAGATGAGGCGGGGAGGAACTGGACAGGTCAGGCACTTATGACGCCTCCAGCCGGCGGCGCTCAAAGACCCGCCCTTCCGAGCATCATTGGGTACCACTATTAGCACCTTCGAAAAAATGCAGGTTCGGTCGCCGATAAAAGAGTGGAATGGGAAGCACTTAAAGTTGTGGTGAGGGGACAATGTCTGGGTCTGGGATGGGGCATTCAACGGCAACTAGACCGAGAAGTTACACACCTCGAAAATTTGCTCCCTAACCTCGAGTCTAACACGCTGCTGGATGCGGATGGAGTGCGTAAACTAGGTGAGGCAAGGTGTGAGCATGTGGAAGTGCTGGAATGACTGCGGTGCCTGAACTACGTTGCACATTCCGCTTGCACTCATGTCTCAGTGCACTGAGCGGGCCACTTGCTGGTGTGGCTAATCAGACAGGAGCAAACAAGATGAACAATTCTCTTACTGCGCTCGATAGCGGGGTGTCTGTTGACCACCCAGCACGAGATACACCAAGAATTTGTCAAACATTACACAGCACTATATGAAACTGTCCTCAACACAGACTCAGGGGCGATAGCGGCCTTTCTTTCCCCTCTCTCCTTGTCAACAGTGATCACGTCGCAGCAAGCGGAACTGGAGGAGCCGATTACGCTCCTTGAGTTCCAAGTAGCCATAAGAGCGCTGGCAATTGGCTAGACGACTGGGCCGAATGGATTGCCAGATGAATATTACAGGGCATATGAGTCAGTATTGGCCCCACAATTGCTGGCACTATATGAAAATTCACTTGAGGCGTCCATCCTCCCAGCAACGCTTCACAAGTCTTTGCTTGTATCCTTGCCCAAGCCAGATAGGAATCCCGAGCTGCTGAGGTCCTACTGCCCGCAAGCACTCTTAAATACTGACTACTAGATCCTGGCTAAAATACTAGCAGATCGATTATCTCCCCTAGTTCCTCGTTTGGTGTACGCTGATCAGAATGACTTTGTACCAGCTCGCAGTACATCCCTAAAATTACCCCACTTCTTCCGAGTAGCTAAATATTCCGCCGCAGAGCGCTGGCCACACTCCGGTTGCTTGGTGTTAGACCTGGAGAAAGCATTCAACACGCTAGAATGGGAGTTCTTGTTCACCGCCTTCTCCGGGTAAGGACTGGGCACCCACCTCCTTAGCCTCATCAAATTGCTTTACACCCTACCCACCGCTGAAGTCAAGACAGGCCCCTACGTCTCTGACTCGATTCCTATCAGCCGATGCTTCTGTTTTCCACTGCTCTCCCCTTCACCGTTTGTTTTTCTCTCACAATCTCGCTCTGCCCCTTTCATCTATCCTCTCCTTTTCACTCTGTCTCCTTCTCGCACTTCCAACTCCTTCTCTGCAATTTTCACCCTCTGTCTTCATTCTGTCCTATTTTGTGTTTGCATGTACATTTAGTGCGCACTCGACCCAAAGGTGTCAGAGCACCTTACATAATACCCTGAGGGTAGTCACTGCAAGATGGGATGTTGTAAGAGTGCAGGGATATTACGCACGGCGCCCACTTTCATGTATTTTGAAATTACTTTCATGTGGACGGGCACTGCGCTTACTAATAGCACAGCGCCCACTTTCATGCATTTGAAATTACTTTCATGTGGATGGACGCTGAGCTTACTTTAAGCATGGCGCCCGCTTTCATGCATGTTGAAATCACTTTTATGCGGACGGGCCGCCATGGTGGCAATAACAAAACACATAAAAGCAGGCGCCGTGCTCAAACAAAGCGTGACGCCCGCTTCCATGTGATTTTTTAGGTCTCGCCTAGCGACGCAGCGTGAAGCGCTGCTCGCTATGCGAGATCTATTGTTGTCGACTTCGTTTGGAAGGGGGACAGGACATGTGCACGCGTACGGCACGGCCTGGACAGGAGATGTGCACGCGTATGGTGCGAGCAGGAGTTGTAATAACGCCGCACGCGTGCACATCAACTGTCTGTGCCAAAGCTTAACAGACAGGAGATGTGCACGCGTACGGCTCGCGGCGTTATCACAACTCCTGCTCGCACCATACACGTGCACATCTCCTGTCCAGGCGCGGCGCGCTTGTATGCACCACTCACCGGCTCTTGTGGGGACTCTGCGCTGCTCCCCGGCTGGTCTCCCCGATGGCAGGGGGGACTCTCCTCTTCACCCGGTCACTCTTTGTGGCGCATGAACACGCGGGGCTCCGTCTTGCTCACAGGAGCCCCGCATGAAATCCTGCTCCGGCCGCATCATGCGGCATTCACGAAGGCGGGGTGGGCTCCCGCCGGACTTCCTTTACTGCTTACAAGTGCGGGGTGGGCTCCCGCCTCGCTTCTCCGACACGCGGGGCTCCCTCAGCTCACGGGAGCCCCGGACACTTCCGGACGCGTGCTCCATGCCCCGCCCATGTCCCAGGCAAGGTTGCCTGACTTCCGGGTCGCGCTGAAAGCGGCCCGGAGCCAGTGTTACCAGATTGGCTAGCTCGCACGGGAGCGGGACAGGAGCCTCCATCGGACGGGCTGGGCGTCTCCTCAGGGCTGCCAGGCGCTGCGTGTCCTGGGCTCTGTCTGTGCCGACACGGATCTCGACCGGCGCTTCCGGGAGTGGTGCCTTCGGACTCGGCCAAGACGGTGACCCGGAGCAAGTACAAGCGGATCGCCAAGGTACTGCGGCGACCCGAGCCGGGCTCCGCCAACAGAGGCAAATTCCAGTTCTGGGTCCGGTCCAAGGGCTTTCTGGCTGGGGAGGAGCGGCGAGGAGCAGCAGAAGCCGAAGGCAGCCAAGGCCGTCTATATGCCCGGTCAAAGGGGGAACGGTTAGTGCCTACCCGTCAGTGTCCGTGGTACGTGTCTGTGTCCATCCGTCCAGTGTCTGCGGCCACGGGGGCAGAGCGCCAGGCCTCTAGCTACTGCCACTGTCCACGTCTGCCCAACCATTGCCGTCTCTGCCCACCTTTGCCTATTTGGTTCATCCCCTGGCCCACCTCTGACCCAGCGTTGGCCATCGCTGCCCCAGCCCTGGCTGTCCAAATACCCTATCTCTCTGTCTGTCCTTCTCAGACTAACAGAAGTGCCTTTCTGTGCCCGAGACCCTTTCTGCCCCTCTACCCCAGCTTGGTCCATATGTACATCTCTGCCCCACACCTGCCCATCAATGCACCATACCACTGTGCCCCTCCCTCCCCATCTCTTCCCCAAACCTTTCCCTACTCTGCATCCCTTTCCGGCCCCACTTTAAATCTCTGCCCTACTCTGCTGCCCGCCTAAGTCAAAGAACTCTGTCCCTCTCCGCCCTATATCATTACATCCTGTTCATAGGCCCTGTTTCTCCGTACCAGTGCCCACTTCTATCCTTCCTCCTGCACCCTTGTATATGTCTGGCCTACAACTCCATCCGCCTCTATACCTGTAATCTGTCCCATACAACTGCCCCAAACCCTGTCTATCTCTGTTCAACGCCTCTACCGATCTCTAACCCCAGCCCACTGCCAATCTCTCCCACACCTGTCTCTGCCCACACACGTTATTTCTGTCCCTGTCCCACACCTATCTCTCAACCCCACTACAGTGCCAGTCTCTCCTCCACACCTCCTTCTCTGTCCACGGCTCTGTCCTTCCCTGACCCCACGTCACTTCCAATCTCTGAGCCCCACCCCCCACTGTCCCACGTCTCTGTCCATCTCTACCCCAGCCCACTGCCAGTCTCTCCCCCACACCACCTGTCTGTCTCAGCCCCACGCCTCTGACCATCTCTAATCCAGTTCACTACCAATCTCTCCCACACCTCTGTCTCTGTGTCCCTCACCTCTGACCATTTCTAATCCCACGCCACTTCCAATCTCTGTCCCACACTTCTGTCAACGTCTCACACCCGCACCACAACCAATCGTGGTGTCGCATCTCTGTTCTGCCTGTCTACCTCTGTCCCACACCTCAGTTCATCTCAGTGCCACGCTGCTTGCCCAGGTCTGTCCTTCTTCCTCGTCCGTCCGCGGCCCACCTCTGCCTCACAATACTGTCCAACAACGATCCGGACCCCTGCCCACCCCTAGCACCTTTGTCCTCCGTGCAAGGAGTCAGCAGGAAAGCCCCTCTGGGAGGTTAGTAACCATGATATCCACCAAAATAGCCAACAAGCATTTGCAATGCAATAGGTCTCGCATTTGCGAAACTTTAAGCTACTGGCATTATAAATGACAAACCTTTTATCTATGTGTTGGTTTAGAAAACATAAATAAAACGCATTGTCATTTACAATGCCAATAGCTTAAAATTTCGCAAATGCGAGACCTATTGCATTGCAAATGCTTGTTTTTATTGCCATGGCGGCCCGTGAAACTTCTCAGATGGTGCACTTGAATACCTGCTTATTCCTTACTGAATTGTCCTCTCAACCGATGCTTCGGTTTTCCACTCCTCTCCCCTTCACCATTTGTTTTTCTCTCACAATCTCGCTCTGCCCCTTTCATCTATCCTCTCCTTTTCACTCTGTCTCCTTTTCGCACTTCCGCCTCCTTCTCTGCCATTTTCACCCTCTGTCTTCATTCTGTCCTATTTTGTTTTTGCGTGTTTATTCAGTGAGAACTCGACCCGAAGGTGTCAGAGCGCTTTACATAATACCCTGAGGATGCAAGGGAGTAGCTGTTTCTAATGGTTCACTGCAAGATGTGATATTGTAAGAGTTCAGAGATATTACTTCTTGTGATTCTACGCGGATAGGGTGTAACAGTGCAGGTTTTCACGGACAGTGCTGTGTGGTGCATTTTTATTATGTGTTCATACCACCCAGGCGGCAGAGATTGCTGTGTGATGATGCCCTAAAATATAGGAATATTGTGAGGGTGCTGGGAGATTATGTGACAGTAGGTTATTAATCCTGTGAGGGTGGAGGGACTTTGAGGAGTGTGAACATAGTTGCTTGTATGGTAATACTGTAAGTGTGCAGATATATTGTTGTATGCGATACAAAAAACAATCATGCAGTAATACTGTGAGCTTCATAGATGTTGCTTGTGTAACACAAGGTGTGTATACATTTCAAACAGACTGAACTGATAGACTAGCCTAAAGGCAGCATCACGCTTTTAGCCAATTACAACACAGCTTTTCAAAACAAGCATTTGTAAAGCAATAGGTCTTGCATTTGCGAGAGTTTAAGCTATTAGCATTGTAAATGACAATGCATTTTATTTATGTTTTAAAAACCAAAACATAAATAAAAGGCATTGCAATTTACAATGCCAATAGCTCAAACTCACATAAGTGTGAGACCTATTGCATTACAAATGCTTGTTACATATGTTACTTTATATGGTTACACAGCAATCGGTCCAGCAGGCGCAGCACCCGCCTGTTGTGTGTGGACAAAGCTATCGATTCGCCCCCGGAACACAGCGTCACTCACTCTCCGAAAACCTCCTATTTGAAGAACACATGTCTACCACTAACATAATCACCTGATTTGTGCGGGTGATGCACACGCCGGTAAGTCGGTATGCAACCTACTCCTATTTTAGCACTACGCAGGCCACAGAGCATTATTGTAAGAGACGCACCTCACACAGCCCGAAATGCACAGGATCCAATACAGATGGCGGGGACAGATCTTTACCACTGGTTACTGCTCATATGCCGGGGGCCACTTATTTAGGTGCGATCAGGGATACCCTTCACTGTGGATGAGACAGAGATTGACGCACTCAGCCGCTATGTGTTTGTAAGAGGTCGTCTCGATGGGAAGCACATGTTGCTTGGGACCGTCTATGCTCCTAACACAGACCAGACAGCCTTCTGGCACACATTATCCGGCGTGCTGGTCCATTGGAGCGAGGTCCCCTGGCTGATAGGAGGGGACTTTAACACGGTCCTTGACACATCACTAGATAGGCCCTTCCCACCACTTACACAAACTGCCACCACACTAATGCCCAGTTTTTAGGAGAATGGCTGCACCACTGACATTTAGTCAACATCTGGAGGGCAATGAACCCACAGGCGCGGATCTACTCCTTTTATTCCCTACCACACAGACTGAATGTTTTAATGTCCACTTTGTGGGATCGGCAGCACTGGTTCCCGGCTGCCAACAAATAGATTACCTAGGGCGGACACACTCGGATCACAATCCTCATCTTCTCCAGATGAGGCGGGGAGGAACTGGACAGGTCAGGCACTTATGGCGCCTCCAGCCGGCGGCGCTCAAAGACCCGCCCTTCCGAGCATCATTGGGTACCACTATTAGCACCTTCTTCGAAAAAAATGCAGGTTCGGTCGCTGATAAAAGAGTGGAATGGGAAGCACTTAAAGTTGTGGTGAGGGGACAATGTCTGGGTCTGGGATGGGGCATTCAACGGCAACTAGACCGAGAAGTACACACCTCGGAAATTCGCTCCCTAACCTGGAGTCTAACACGCTGCTGGATCCGGACGGAGTGCGTAAACTAGGTGAGGCAAGGTGTGAGCATGTGGAAGTGCTGGAATGGCTGCGGTGCCTGAACTACGTTGCACATTCCGCTTGCACTCATGCCGCATTGCACTAAGCGGGCCACTTGCTGGTGTGGCTAATCAGACTGGAACAAACACGATGAACAATCCTCTTACTGCGCTCGATAGCGGGGTGTCTGTTGACCACCGCGCACGAGATACACCAAGAATTTGTCAAACATTACAGAGCACTATATGAAACTGTCCTCAACACAGACTCAGGGGCGATAGCGGCCTTTCTTTCCCCTCTCTCCTTGTCAACAGTGATCACGTCGCAGCAAGCGGAACTGGAGGAGCCGATTACGCTCCTTGAGATCCAAGTAGCCATAAGAGCGCTGGCAATTGGCAAGACGCCTGGGCCGAATGGATTGCCAGATGAATATTTCAGGGCGTATGAGTCAGTATTGGCCCCACAATTGCTGGCACTATATGAAAATTCACTTGAGGCTTCCATCCTCCCAGCAATGCTTCACAAGTCTTTGCTTGTATCCTTGCCCAAGCCAGATAGGAATCCCGAGCTGCTGAGTTCCTACCGCCCAGAAGCACTCTTAAATATTGACTACTAGATCCTGGCTAAAATACTAGCAGATCGATTAGCTCCCCTAGTTCCTCGTTTGGTGCATACTGATCAGAATGGCTTTGTACCAGCTCACAGTACATCCCTAAATTTACGCCACTTCTTCCGAGTAGCTAAATACTCCGCCGCAGAGTGCTGGCCACACTCCGGTTGTTTGGTGTTAGACCTGGAGAAAGCGTTCAACACGCTAGAATGGGAGTTCTTGTTCACCGCCTTATCCGGGTAAGAACTGGGCACCCACCTCCTTAGCCTCATCAAATTGCTTTAGACCCTACCCACCGCTGAAGTCAAGACAGGCCCCTACGTCTCTGACTCGATTCCTATCAGCCGTGGCACCAGGCAGGGATGCCAGTTGTCCTTGCTTCTGTTCTCCCTGGCCATAGAACCATTGTCAGAAGCCATTCGATGGGGAGGAGAAGAATGGGGGATCCGATTGGGTGATGGAACATACGTGGTGTCCCTATATGCCGATGTCCTTCTTCTATACCTATGAGATATTAGGGAGACCTGCGATAACATAGCGAAGACGCTATCTGACTTCGCATCCCTATTTGGCCTTCGAGTAAACTGGGCAAAGTCATGCCTATACCCATTTGCTGCATCAGCCACTGATCCAGCCCTAGTGGTCAATGGCATCCGGGCGCAATGGTAGCCATCTGTGTTCCGCTACCTAGGTGTCAGGATCTATCATCAGCCAGGGGACTTGCTGGAGGGGAACCTCATCCGGGCGTTCAGCACAATTAATTCACAAATGACCTTCTGGCACACCCTCCCTCTGACAGTCATCGGTCACATAGCGCTCCTTAAGATGGTAGTCCTTCCACGCCTCTGATATTACTTCACCAACCTGCCGCTCTATATCCGACCCCCAGTTTTTTGCTCATTTGAGCGCACCATGAGAGAATTTATTTGGCATGGCACACAATGTAGGGTTGCACTATCTAAAGAATTTTTGCAAACAGAACAGTGGGGGCTTGCAGTCCCCAATATGGTGCATTACTACCTGGCGTCGCAACTCCAATGGATAGCTAGATGGGCTAGTGGACTAAATGTAACAGATACAGCCACACAGCAGCCAGGAGGAATGCACACGTCAACTTTAAGCCTATTTCACCCTGGTAGGAGGGGTGCAATCCCTACCCAGTTGATATTAGAGGTGGCCTACAGATGCTTCCATCGCAGTTTACGCCTCATGAGAAGCATTATCCCATAAGCGCCTTCCTTACATTTACAGGGCACACCAAGATGCCAGCGTGCCATTGCCGGTTCAGAACTTTCTGCGTGGGGGGAGGTGGGAATACAGACCCTAGGAGACCTATACTGTGGTGGGCAAATGACACCCTTTGATGTCCTAGCTCATGAAGATGGCCTACCGCAGGGCCAATTCCTATTACATACCTCGCTGACCTCAGCGTTGCGAGGCCTATGGGGGGACATAAAACAAGAACTCACAATGCACCTTACCATTCAGTATATACACGTGTTGGGCACAGGGAGACACCTCACAAAGTGGTTTGCTGACTCACTGAGAACACAACCGTTGTCATCCCTCCTGCAACACTGGGATGCTGATCTTCAAAGGCCATGTACAGACCGAGAATGGGCGGCCATACTAAAACGGCCAACGTTCCTGCCCAGAAATGCCAGATTTCACCTCATACAATATTTTATAATACATAGGGCATACCTGACACCAGCCAAAATAAATAAATATTTCTGACGCATTGATGCTCACTGCCCCAGATGTAACCTAGTAGACGCAGATCTGCTACACATGATGTGGAACTGCGTGGCACTTACCTCTTACTGGGAGGCTGTAGTCACTTATTTGTTGAACTACACTGGTCGCATGGTAAAAAGCACCTGGGAGGTGTGCCTTTTGGGCCTTTACAGCAGATCCAGCAGGCACAAAGTAACGTCCAGGTTTATAGACCTAGGGCTGCTTGCAGCTAAACGCCTGATTACTAGACGCTGGAAACATCCGGAGCCCCCGCCCAAGATAGCCAAGAGTGTCGCTCTGCACCGCGAAGAAACATTGGGGATTCGTAAACTCCCGATGGTGGTTGCATGGGATACAATATTCCTGGACTTCCGTACCACCTGGCAGGAAAATGTAGAACCTCAGGTGTATGCCACGAATGCTGACAAAACACAAGCCATGATGAGCAGTGAAGCACAGCGGGAACGCATACACGTCCCAATGGGTAGGCGGTTCTATGCTGTAATACCTTATTACCCCGCAAACATATACAGAGCACACAATACTAGATTGGGAATGAGAAACCTATACCTGATCAGCAATGTGGGCAGACTACAAGTGCTGGGAAGCGATAGATAGCGAAGCTGGGCAATAGTTGATATTGTTCACACCCTGCTCCTATTTTACCCTTTCCCTGTGCCGTTACCTCCCCCTTACCCATCCTTCCTTGCTTGCCCCACACATGCTGTGTGCTAACACAGGACTCGATGCCACTGTAAGCAAGGCATCATCTTTATTAGACACATTGTTTAGCGATTGACTCTTCTACAAACACTGGATCCAGCCATTAACAGAGATTATGATATGTATTACTGATCAACTTCATCTTAACTTACAAATGCCTACGTGATCTGATTGTATTTTTCACTGATATATGCACATGTGTCCTGTCTGTTATTAAATAAAAAGTAAATAAACAAATTTAAACAAAAAATGAAACTGTAAGTCAGCTCCCGTCATTGTTACATGGATTGGGAAAACGTAGGACCATGAAAGTGCAACTGAATATCAATGCAGATGTTCGTCCTTTTGCACAAAGACATAGATGAAGTGCATTTCATCTACAAGAAGCTGTTGAGAAAGAGCTTGAGACATTACTAAAGCATGATATCATTGAGCGATCTACTGGTCCAACTCTGTGTGTTTGGCCCACAGTGGTAGTGCCTAAAAAGGACAGTAAAGGTGCTGTATGCATCTGTGTTGATATGTATCAAGCTAACAAGGCAATTGAAAGAGAACTACATCCAGGTCCGCACATTGCCGTCATGATCACACAGCTAAATGGTGCCAAATTCTTCTCTCGTCTTGATCTCAATAAAGGATATCATCAATTGGAACTCGAAGAAAATTGCAGGTACATTACCACCTTTTCTACCCATACTGGTTTGGATAGATAAAAATGATTAAGTTTTGGTGTGTCATCAGCTGCAGACCTTTTTCAAGATGTCATTCGACGTATTATACAACCTCTCATAAATGCTTTAAATTACAGTGATAACATATTGGTTTTCAAAGCTACCCAAAAGGAACACGATAAAGCTCTTATACAAGTGTGTTATATACTTTCTGATGCAGGTTTAACTTTCAATGCTGAGAAATGTGAATTCCACAAAACAAAACTCAAATTCTTTGACCAAATCATAACTGATGGGGTATGTTGCCAGATCCAGCTAAAGTACAAGCTTTGTGAGCCACCAATCCCCCACAAGATGTTACCATGTTACGTTCATTTCTTGGCATGGCCAGTTGGTGTTCCAGATACATACATGACTTTGCCACAGTAAGTGCTCCCTTAACCCCTTGGCTGCTAGCCCTTTCCCCCCCCCCCCTGTGCTAAGCCTTTTTTGGGCTATTTGGGGTAGTTTGCACATAGGCCCCTGTAACTTTTTGACCACATAAGGTATCTACGCCAAATTTGCGTCCTTTTTTTACAACATCATGGGGATTCTAAAGGTACCCAGGGTTTGTGGATTCCCCTAGAGGGGACCCAGAAATTAGCCAAAATACAACTAAATTTTGTTTTTATTGGGAAAAATGCAAAAAAAGGGCTACAGATGAAAGCATCTGGTTTTTTCCCTGCAAATGGTATCAAAAAAGGGATTGTGGTGCTGAAATCACCATCTTCCCAGCTTTCAGGGACGATCAGACTTTTGTCAGAAAATCAACATTTTTACACAGTTTTGGCATTTTTCTGGGACATAGCCTATTTTTGCTATTTTTTGTGCTTTCAACCTCCTTCCAGTTAATGGTAGAAATGGGTATGAAAGCAATAATGGATCCTAGAAAGCTATACATTTCTGAAAACTAGACAAAATTCTGAATTCATCAAGGGGTCATTTGTGTAGCTCCTAAAAGTTTTCTTTCTAGAAACTAACAGGTAAACATAGGAAAAATTGAAAATTAGTTGACAAAAACAGGCATTTGTGTCAACGTTTTCACCTGTAACTTTTTCTAATTATGACAGCTATTTGAAAGCAACATACCGTTACATCCGCTGGACCTTTCTGGTTGTGGCGATATATAGGACTTGTAGGTTCACAAAGAACCCGATGAACCCAGAGCCAATATCTGAGCAGTGTCTTGCAATGGTTTTTATTATGTACCGGGTATATAGCAATTATTCTGGGAAAATGTATACATGGAAAAATCAGTATGAAAGACACCTATTTATTTCTGAAATGGGAACAAAATATAGAGTTTAGAAACAGTAGATATTTGCACATTTTCAAAATTGGGAGTACCCATACTAGCATGAGAATTATAGGTCATTATTCAAAATGACTTCTTTTTACACATTGTCTTTCATTTGGAAGGCAGAAATGCATCGAAAGTCAATAGGTAATAACAGTTGCTCTACAATTCTGTATTAACCTAAGTCTCCCAACAAAAATGGTACCTCACTTGTGTGGGTAGGCCTAGTGCCCGCGACAGGAAACGGCTCAAAAAGCAACGTGGACACACCACATTTTCACAGTGAAAAATGACCCTTTTTTTGCAAAGTGCCTAGCTGTAGTTTTTGAACCCTAGCTCTGCCGGCATCTAGGGAAACCTAGCAAACCTATACATTTTTGAAAACTAGACACCCAGGGGAATCCAGGATGGGGTGACTAGACTGGCTCTCACCAGGTTCTGTTACCCAGAATCCCTTGCAAACCTAAAAAATTGTCAAAAAAACCACATTTTCCTCACATTTCTGTGGTGGAAAGTTCTGGAATCTGCGTGGATCCACAAAATTCCACAAACCCCGCGTCTCCCAAAGTCTTTCGAGAAAAACAGCACCTCACTTGTGTGGGTAGGCCTAGTGCCCGTGACAGGAAACGGCCCAAAACGCAACGGGGACACACCACATTTTCACAGTGAAAAATGACCCTTTTTTGCAAAGTGCCTAGCTGTAGTTTTGAACCCTAGCTCTGCCTGCACCTAGGAAACCTAGCAAACCTATACATTTTTGAAAACTAGACACCCAGGGAATCCAGGATGGGGTGACTCGACTGGCTTTCAGGAGGTTCTGTTACCCAGAATCCCTTGCAAACCTAAAAATTGTCCAAAAAACACATTTTCCTCACATTTCTGTGGTGGAAAGTTCTGGAATCTGCGTGGATATACAAAATTCCACCGACCCCGCGTTCCCCAAAGTCTTCCAAGAAAAACGGTACCTCACTTGTGTGGGTAGGCCTAGTGCCCGCGACACGAAACGGCGCAAACGCAACGTGGACACACCACATTTTCACAGTGAAAAATTACCCTTTTTTGCAAAGTGCCTAGCTGTAGTTTTTGAACCCTAGCTCTGCCGGCACCTAAGGAAACCTAGCAAACCTATACATTTTTGAAAACTAGACACCCAGGGGAATCCAGAATGGGGTGACTTGACTGGCTCTCATCCGGTTCTGTTACCCAGAATCCCTTGCAAACCTAAAAATTGTCAAAAAAAACACATTTTCCTCACATTTCTGTGGTGGAAAGTTCTGGAATCTGCGTGGATCCACAAATTCCACCCACCCCGCGTTCCCCAAAGTCTTTCAAGAAAAATGGTACCTTACTTGTGTGGGTGGGTCAAGTACCCGCGACAGGCAAGGGCCCAAAACCTATTGAGGCGACATCAAAATCACCTATCACAAACCAACCTGGTTTTGCAAAGGGGGTCCCATGACTTTTTGGCCCGGGGCTCGGCGGTCACCTAGGGAAACCTACCAAACCCACACATTTCTGAAAACTAGATACCCGGGGGATTCCAGGGAGGTATGGCTTGCGTGGATCCCCCAATGTTTTCTTACCAAGAATCCCCTGCAAACACATATTTTTGTGTGGGAAAGTTGTGGCATCACCGGGCTGACACAAATTTCCTACCACCCAGCATTCCCCCAGGTCTCCCGATAGAAATGGTGCCTCACTCGTGCGGGAGGCCCAAGTACACACGACAGGCAAGGGCCCAAAACGTATTGAGGCGACATCAAAATTGCCTATCACAAAATGTTTTGGGCCCTTGCCTGTCGCGGGTACTTGGGCCTCCCACACGAGTGAGGCACCATTATTTATCGGGAGACCTGGGGGAACGCTGGGTGGTAGGAAATTTGTGTCAGCCCGGTGATGCCACAACTTTCCCACACAAAAATGTGTGAGAAAAGTGATCTATTCAGCTAAATTTCAGGTTTGCAGGGGATTCTGGGTAAGAAAACGTTGGGGGATCCACGCAAGCCATACCTCCCTGGAATCCCCCGGGTGACTAGTTTTCATAAATGTGTAGGTTTGGTAGGTTTCCCTAGGTGGCTGCCGAGCACGGGGCCAAAAGCCCAGGTGACCCCCCTTGCAAAACCAGGTTGTTTTGTGATAGGCAATTTTGATGTCGCCTCAATCCGTTTTGGGCTCTTGCCTGTCGCAGGTACTTGGGCCTCCCACACGAGTGAGGCACCATTTTTATCGGGAGCCCTGGGGGAACTCTGGGTGGTAGGAAATTTGTGTCAGCCCCGTGATGCCACAACTTTCCCACACAAAAGTTGTAAAAAAAGTGATTTTTTTTCAGCTAAATTTCAGGTTTGCAGGAGATTCTGGGTAAGAAAACGTTGGGGGATCCACGCAAGCCATACCTCCCTGGAATCCCCCGGGTGTCTAGTTTTCAGAAATGTGTGGGTTTGGTAGATTTCCCTAGGTGGCCGCCGAGCACGGGGCCAAAAACCCACGTGACCCCCCTTGCCAAACCAGGTCGTTTTCAGATAGACAATTTTGATGTCGCCTCAATACGTTTTGGGCCCTTGCCTGTCGCAGGTACTTGGGCCTCCCACACGAGTGAGGCACCATTTTTATCGGGAGACCTGGGGGAACGCTGGGTGGTAGGAAATTTGTGTCAGCCCAGTGATGCCACAACTTTCCCACACAGAAATGTGTGGAAAAATTGATCTTTTCAGCTAAATTTCACGTTTGCAGGGGATTCTGGGTAAGAAAACGTTCGGGGATCCCCGCAAGCCATACCTCCCTGGAATCCCCCGCGCATCTAGTTTTCAGAAATGTGTGGGTTTGTTAGGTTTCTCTAGCTGGCCGCCGAGCACGGGGCCAAAAACACAGGTGACCCCCCTTGCAAAACCAGGTTGTTTCGTGATAGGCAATTTTGATGTCGCCTCAATACGTTTTGGGCCCTTGCCTGTCGCGGGTACTTGGGCCTCCCATACGAGTGAGGCACCATTTTTATCAGGAGACCTGGGGGAACGCTGGGTGGTAGGAAATTTGTGTCAGCCCGGTGATGCCACAACTTACCCACACAAAACTGTGTGGAAAAAGTGATTTTTTCAGCTAAATTTCAGGTTTGCAGGGGATTCTGGGTAAGAAAACGTTGGGGGATCCATGCAAGCCATACCTTCCTGGAATCCCCCGGGTGTCTAGTTTTCCAAAATGTGTGGGTTTGGTAGGTTTCCCTAGCTGGCCGCCGATCACAGGGCCAAAAACCCAGGTGACCCCCCTTGCAAAACCAGGTCATTTTGTGATAGCCAATTTTGATGTCGCCTCAATATGTTTTGGGCCCTTGCCTGTCACGGGTACTTGGGCCTCCCACACGAGTGAGGCACCATTTTTATTGGGAGACCTGGGGGAGCGCTGGGTGGTAGGAAATTTGTGTCAAGCCGGTGATGCCACAACTTTCCCACACAAAAATGTGTGGAAAAGTGATTTTTTTCAGCTAAATTTCAGGTTTGCAGGGGATTCTGGGTGAGAAAACGTTGGGGGATCCATGCAAGCCATACCTCCCTGGAATCCCCCGGGTGTCTAGTTTTCAGAAATGTGTGGGTTTGGTAGGTTTCCTTGGGTGCTAGCTGCGCTAGGACCCAAAATCCAGAAGTAGGCACATTCCGCAAAAAGGTCTGTACCTAGTGGGCTTTCTGCCGCCCTGGGGAGGGGGGAAACAGGGGGCTATTGTTGCGATTTGCCCCCTAGGGGGGCAGAAAGACTGGCTATTTTGTTTGGGTGGGTGGGGACATTGGGATGCCCATTCTGGGCAGCCCCCACCTCTACATATAAAAAAAGCCAGCATAATCGCTGCCGCCTCGTGGGCTCTCTGCCCCCCCGGGGGGGACAGATCAGAGGCTACTGCCCCTATCTGCCTCCTGAGGGGGGGCATAAAGACTGTGGCATTTTTTGTGGGGGTCGGTGCATTGGCATGCCCATTCTGGGCAGCCCCCGCCCCAAACTTTGGAAAAATAAAAATCCCTGGTGCCTAGTGGGATTTCTGCCCCCCCGGGGGGGGCAGATAAGGGGCTATTGCCCCATCTGCTTCAAGGAGGGACAGAAAGACTGTAGCATTTTTTCTTTTGGGTGGGGGTATTTGAATGCCCATTCTGGGCAGCCCCCACCCCTACGTATATATAAAAAAAACATCCCTGGCGCCTAGTGGGATTTCTGCCCTCCCCCCAGGGGGCAGATCAGGGGCTATTGCCCCCATCTGCCTCCTGGGGAGGCCAGAAAGTCCTATTTGTACTTTGGGGGGGGTAGGGTGGGGGCTTTGGCATGCCCATTCTGGGCAGCCCCCACCCCTGGCGCATAAAAAAAATCCCTGGCATTTAGTTTGCTTTCTGCCCCCCCGGGTGGGGCAGATTGGGGGCTACTGACATCATCTGCCCCCAGGGGGGGCAGAAAGGCTGTAGATTTTTTTATTTTGGGTGGGGGTATTTGCATGCCCATTCTGGGCAGCCCCCACCCCTACGTATATATAAAAAAAACATCACTGGCGCCTAGTGGGATTTCTGCCCTCCCCCCAGGGGGCAGATCAGGGGCTATTGCCCCCATCTGCCTCCTGGGGGGGCAGAAAGTCTTATTCTTACTTTGGGGGGGTAGGGTGGGGGCTTTGGCATGCCCATTCTGAGCAGCCCCCACCCCTGGTGCATAAAAAAAAATCCCTGGCGTCTAGTGTGCTTTCTGCCCCCTCAAGGGGGCAGATTGGGGGCTACTGCCCCCATCTGCCCCCCAGGGGAGGCAGAAAGACTGGAATTTTGTGGGTTGGGAGGGGTGGGGGCATTGGCATGCCCATCTTTGGCAGCCCCCACCCCTAAATTAATCGTAAAAAAAAAACCCTGGTATCTAGTGGGCTTTCTGCCCCCCTGGGGGGGCAGATTGGGGGCTGCCGCCCCATCTGCACCCAGGGGGGGCAGAAAGACTGTTATTGTGCAGGGGGGGGTTGAGGGCTTTGGCGTGCCCATTTTGGGCAGCCCCCACACCTAATTTACATAAAAAAATTAATCCCTGGCTTTTAGTGGGCTTTCTGCCCCCCGAGGGGGCAGATTGGGGGCTACTGCCCCCATCTGCCCTCCAGGGGGGGCAGAAAGACTGGAATTTTGTGGGGGGGAGGGGTGGGGGCATTGGCATGCCCATCTTTGGCAGCCCCCACCCCTAAATTAATCATAAAAAAAACCCTGGCATCTTGTGGGCTACCGCCCCCATCTGCACCCATGGTGGGCTCTCTGCCCCCCGGGGGGGCAGAAAGACTGGAATTTTGTGGGGGAGGGGTGGGGGCATTGGCATGCCCATCTTGGGAAGCTCCCACCCCTAAATTAAATGTAAAAAAAAACCCTGGTGTCTAGTGGGCTTTCTGCCCCCCCGGGGGGGGCAGATTGGGAGCTACTGCCCCCATCTGCCCGCAAAGGGGGGCAGAAAGACTCTAATTGTGCAGGGGGGTGGGGGCATTGGCGTGCCCATATTAGGCAGCCCCCACCCCTAATTTACCTAATAAAAAAATTCCCTGGTTCTAGTGGGCTTTCTGCCCCGGGGCAGATCGAGGCTGTAGCCCCCATCTAGCCCCAGGGGTGCAGAAAGACTGAAATTATGCCCCAAAAATGGGGGAGCAAAGGCCCTTGCCCAAGGGCTGCTCCCCCTCCCTGGTGGCTAGTGGGTGGATCCTGCTTGGGATCGCCCTCCTGAGGCAATCCCCAAGCAGGGATCCACTAGGGAAAGGGTGCCATTGGAAAGGGAGATCCTCCCCTTTCCAACGATACCTCTCCCAAGTGTTTCAGTGCTCGGGGGGCTGAGTTTCGTTTTCAGTCTAATGACGACAGCGCGCCATGCGCACGATTGTCATTAGACTGAAAACAGCTGATGGGCCTCGAGAGGTTGGGGAAGCTCTTCCCCACCTCCCGAGGCACAAAAAAAAAATGGAAATCCCTCTGCTGTTTACAGCAGAGGGATTTCCTGCCCTTGTCCTCATGACGGAATGGTTCCGTCATGAGCACAGGAGCACCGATGCTCATGACGGAACCATACCGTCATGAGCATCGAAGGGGTTAAGAGACTTAACAAATAGAAATGCTTCATTTTACTGGTCACACAAATGTGAACAAAGTTATAAGAAAATCAAGCATGCAATTGAGAACAGCTAATGAAATGGCCTAATTTGATCTGAAGCTTTATACAAGGTTGTTGTTGATGCAAGCCTGGTCAGGTTGGGCACAATCCTTGCCCAACATAGTGGACACCCAATTGCTCAAAGGCATACTGTGGCATATGCAAGCAAATGTCTGTCACAAACTGAAAGTGCCTATTCACAACCTGAGATAGAAAGTTTAGCAGTGGTGTGGTTTGTGAACATTTCTACATATTCATATATAGAAAACCTTTCATTCTTGTAACAGATCATAACACATTGCTTATCATCTTTGGCAACCCAAAAGCCAAGATGGCTCCTAGGAATTGAACATTGGGGTTTGTGACTACAGGAATATGACTGCACTATCGTGCACCAACCAGGGAAAGATCAAAACCCTGCTGACTATTTTTCACGAGTGCCAGTACAGTGCCATAGTACCCCTTCCAAAGCAGCTGAACCTTACATTATCATCTTCATAAAGTCTAGTTCACCTGCCGCTATGTCATTGGAACAAATCATTGCTGAATCAAGCAAAGATAGTGACATTATTACACATCAATCCTGGAAACAGCACACTCGACGTCTCACACGTGACAGCAAATATCAGAAAAATGTGAAAGATGAACTGTCCGTTACTCAAGAAAGTGTCATCTTACAAGGTTCAAGAATTGTCATCCTAGAGAGTCTGCAACACCAAGTAACTGAAGTGGCCCATGAAGGACATTGTGGAATTGTTGTCACTAAACGAGATATCCGAGACTTAGCCTGGTTTACTCATCTTGACAAGAGAGTTGAAGGTCTGCCATTTGTGCAATTACTTATCTCCCAAAACCACTCATCATACCTTGAACATGTCTGATTTACCAAAACATGTATGGGAGAAAATTGCTGTTGATTTCTTTGGTCCTCTTGGCAATGGACAGCACCTGATGGTGGTTATCGATGAATACTCCCGTTTTCCATTGGTAGAAGATCTCTCATCGATCACTCAAGAAAGTGTCATTGAGAGGTTAGATAGCATTTTTTCAACATGGGGTTTCCTTCAGGTTTAAAGTCTGACAATGGCCCATCTTTCAACAGCTGAGAATTCAAAGACTTTCTTAATCATCTCAATGTGAAGCATCAGAAAAGCACACCTCTTTGGCCACAAGCAAATGGCGTTGTTGAACACTTTATGAGCACACCTAAAAAGACCATTAAA
Source organism: Calotriton arnoldi (assembly GCA_963921515.1). Classification (NCBI taxonomy): domain Eukaryota; kingdom Metazoa; phylum Chordata; class Amphibia; order Caudata; family Salamandridae; genus Calotriton; species Calotriton arnoldi. Next base: position 498,160 of record CAWUFW010005533.1, on the reverse strand, counting down.
GCGTGCTACATTGGAAAAGCTTGATCTGAAGTCAGCTCTCCAATCTCCATGCTGTTCTTCGAGCTTACCGGTCGACTCCTTATTCACCGACAGGTGAAAGTCCTGCCACCCTGATGTTCAGAAGAGCCATGACGACCAAGTTACCACTTTGGAACAACAGAAGATCTACAACAGATGGTGAACTTCATCAAACAGATTTGTGTCGTAAGGAAAAGATGAACATATATACCGATAAGCATCGATGTTTCAAGAACACTACTTTTAATGAAGGAGATCGAGTATTGGTGCAACAACAGAGAAAACGTAAATCTGATGCTCCCTTTGATGCTGCACCCTTCAAAGTGGTGACTAGTAAAGGACACATGGTGACTGCTCACCATCCTGTAAAATCCATTACGCAAGTTCTTTGCACTTCAGGCATCTGCCTCATCATTCACGAGTTCCTGATGCCAGAGATAAGACTAGTTCGATTGAGATTATGGAGAGCCCCCTGACTGCGTCTGTCCCTAAATTACCAGTGCCAGTCATGGATGCTTCTCTTTTCTGTTCCAAGCCTCACAAGACATGATCTGGGCGTTTGGTCAGAGCTCCACGATGACTTATAGAGGAGTTGTAATTTAACAAGGGAGGAGATGTAGTGTCTTGTGAGTTAGGGAAGATGGGGCCCTTTTAGTTTCTGATGCACTCCGTAGAACTGTGATGTACATTTTCGGTGTGGTGAATAGAGTTCATGTTTAGAATGTTGAGTTACCAGTAACAAACAGAGGAATAAAGATGTGTAATATCAAGCTCTGTGTGTGGCATATTAATTTATGAATGCCCAGGCTGGGGAGGACACTAAAGATAGTCACCTAACAGAAATTGTGCCAGAACAGAATTCCGATTTAGAGCAAGTGAGTACGGCATACAGTCCTGCGGTGTAACGTGGGTTGAGCTCAATTCCTATAGCAACCGGAGAGGTCAAAGGTGCCAGGAAGTTTGATGCCAAATCCCTCCGCTACAATGTCTCTATTAACACTGGTATTTATTAAAAATAAATTAGCTAATTGTTCACTGAAGAACTGAGAGACATTGTTGGAACTGACTAGCGGCTACACCGGACAATTTGTTAATGATTTCAAAGAGTTCTTTTTGCTTATTATTGGATGTAACAATTACACTAAAAGAATGCTGGTGCTGAGCTTCTTATATTGCCAATTTATTATTCGAAAAGGATACCTTATATTACGATTTCTTTAAAGTATCAGAGTTCAACGCCACAGTCGCATAGCACATTTAACATTGCAGGGCATATTCATGACATTTGAGGCGCAGGGCAGCGCAGCAAGTCACCTGTTGCACTGCCCTGCGTCAGAGGGAAAGGGCAGAAATGTGCTGCATTTATACAATATGGCGCATTCCTATCCTATTCCCTTGTGCTGGTGCCAACGCAGGCACCCTTGCACCATTGTGCAAGGGTGCCTGTGTTAGTAGACAAAGTATTTGTGTGCAGGAAGGCGCCTTACTGCACAAAAACAATCCTGAGAGGCTTTTTCTCTTTCGATGTGTGCTGCATTATGCAGCACACATCGAAAGAGAAAGAAATGAGGAGAAATAAAGATATTTCTCCTCGGTACACTCCTCTTATCTTTTTGGCACTTTCCAGGTTTACAAGGTCTTGAAAATCTGGAAATGCATCAAAAACCAAGGGAGTTGCGTGGGAACACCCATGCAACACCCATGGAACACGATGCCAGGGCAGAGTACGGCAATGCAGCGATTTGCACTGCATTGCATTTCTCTATGTTTTTGGAGCCACTCAATGCCACGCAAAGTGGCTTGCATGGCTTCAAAAGTATGACCTAAGGTTTGCGTTGCTCTTGCACCACATTGCATGGTGCAAGAGCAACGCAGATCAGGTTATAAATATGGCCCTATGTTTGAGTGTATGAAGAGTTTCATTAAACAAAGTGGAACATTTATGTTTCTTCATGTCAGGTGTCTAAGAAGAAAGCGCCAACCCTTCTGGATGAGAAAAGATGAAGTGGCAGTTTGTACTGTACTCCTCCGAGGGGGAGAGACATCAAACAAATATTGCTAAGAGTGATGTCAGGCAAGGGACTCATAGAAGACAGAAGGATGCTCTAGGAGTTTTAATATGTTCCTTCTAAAAAGTGCAGAACAGAAATATTACAAATGGTATGCAAGAAGAAAACAACTTCAATGTGATGAAACCAGCCAACAAGGGAGATAGAAATAATGGAGGTCATAGCTTCCGGAGCAGAGATTAGGCCAAATATAGGCGCTGATAAATGGGTAGCCTAGTAAATTATTGCTTAGATTATACATTTTTATAACAATATTTACTATTAATACAGTAACAATTAGTAGTACAAAAAATGAAACTTAAAAATAATAACTAATAAAAAACAATATAAACTATATATATTATATATCTTCTGAACCTATTACCCATAGACATTTACACGCAAAATCAAATAAAAATAATATCTGAAAGAAACAATACACATTAGTTTAACAAATAATACTAATACAATAATTAATAGAAAAATAATTAAAATCAATTAAATAATTTATAAAATTCTAATTCTAATCAACTAAATAAAAATTATAGCAATTGATTATCATTTTCTTTTAAATCATCCAGTAAGTATTTTACAACAAAAATAATGTACATAATTTATCATCAAAGTAACACATGAAAAATACTAATAATATTTATAAACCAGGTAAAAATAAATATTAAAAATGTCCCACCCTATTTCTTTAGAAAAGTTATATTCTTACCATCTATATTCTGTCCCATGATATTTTTTGCATCGCAATATTTTGACACAATATTTGTGTCCCGCAATATTTCTGATTTGATATTATGGTGGAACACCCCAGATGACAACACTATCCATGATGGAAAAACTGCTGGCCAAGTTAATTGGTCAGGCACGTAGGTGGGCTGGCCTGGCTAATTCCTGTGCTCTGGGAGGATGAATTTTTCCAACAGTAGTCCACTGTGCATGGGAAATTCATGCAATGGTGGCAATTCTCCACCTTAATGGGCTCCCTCTGATGATTGATAAAGAGATTTATGCATTGAATAACATTTTGAAATGTTACCAAAATGTGGCAAAGATTTGCTGCCAATCTTCAGGGCCATTGCATGCACAAAATTCTATTGAGGCACCAGAACATAAGAGGACCACCAACAAATCCTACTGTCAGTCCCCATACAACACCCACAAACGTACCAACTAGACCACCTAAACCGCCACCAACTCAACCACCACCGACTCGACCACCACCAACGCAAGCACCATCAGAAGCAGACTTGTAATAACACTCACAACCAGTTTTGTACAGGTAAAGTTGTAAGCTTAACTCCTGATAATAATTGTTCATTTTTCAGCATTCTCTTCTCTATCCACAACATACACATTTAAACACACAATTAAAATAGCATTTGTATGTACCATTCCTAAAAATCTAGAAACCTGGATGTGGCCATAGGTCATATGCAATGTCTATATGTAAGCCACAACATTTGACCTTGTTATGCAACATACACCAGGCTATTCTGCTCTTGCTCACAACTTCTGGGATTACAAGAGCACTCCACCCCCATGTAGTTAAGACATCGGAAGCATGACTTAAGGATACTAAAATTGTGTTCAGTGAAGACTTGTGAATATTTGAGAAATGTGCATGTATGCTCTATTGTTCCTCTGTTGAGGTAGTGTGGTTGGACATGTCTGAAGGGTGTGAGGAAAAGGGGAGAGAGAGGATAACCAGCATCACTTGCAACAATGGAACCTTTTTAAAAAAAAAATATGGTTCTAATCTAAATGTGCTGCTTCATGCATACATACATGTACTGCCTGTAAAAGTCATGTGTATCTATTGTGTTGTAGTGTGTAATGATTGAGTATGTTTACAATGTCATCCCTCAAATACATTATACATCCATAGTGTGAGATGTTATTATTACTTACATATGAGCCACATGTCAGTAAAACCCCACTAACCAATATGACTGTTGTGTGTGCTTCTAGGAAAGATAGCATTCGCATGAGTGAAGCAGCCCCTGGCATGGCAGACAGATTGCACATTGATGGAGTGCTAGATGTGTCTCTTGCGGAAAAGGTGTTCCCTATGGTGAGGTGGCTGAAATGTCATGTGTGCAATCAATACCACGAAAGACATGAGGAAGTGGGTAAAGGCCTTAAAATACCTTGACACCCATTGCCTTTTCTCCAGCGACAATGGTATGATAATGAACTGGAGGCCGTGGCTTGCCTGTGAGATGCTTAGATTGTCAGAAGTCACCTTCTGGAAAGACCCAGAGGCAATGAAATGGAATGCAGCTAGTTTTTAAACATGGACAAGGATAGCTTGAGAGCAGGATTTTGTTGAATCAAGCTCCTGCTCCCATGTCAAGGATCACTTGAGGGAGAATGATATCTAGCAATGACTGCTCCCTGGAAATGCCAAAGATGTTGAACATTTGCATATAAGCCCTCTCCCTCCGCCATAAACAATTGTTTCTCAAAATGAGGGACCAAGCGACAAAAACATTAATCAACATAGTGAAGTTCAAAAAGTTGTTTGGTGTGTGAGTTAATTTTCTTAGGTGGTCACCATATGTGATTGTTTGGTGTTGTGATGTGTTCAACCTGTAGATGGGTGGTGGAGTCTACAATCATCACTCCTTCCCCGCTGCATTGCCAGGTGTGCTGTAAGTGTAGTGAGACTTGTTATAAATTAAAATAAAATAACTATATAAATTTGAATAATCGAAAAAACCCATGAAAAAAGTGAAATGGTGCATTTTACACATCACTTTTCCAAGAATTTGAGAAATTGTTCAAGATGTGCCTAATGTGGCTGGCCCTCATCAGAGACTTTATGAATCAATTGTTTTGATTAAAGGTTTCAAACAGAAAATGTACAATCCTCAGCAAGTGTACCTGCATTAACATTCATTCATTCACTTCCCATTATCTTCTTTAACTGTCCTTTTCACTGTGTGGTTCCTATTTCTTAAATACAATCTATCTTTTCTCATTTTGACACATCTTTCAAGTTTTGTTCTGTGTTTGCTGTGAGTAATTATTTGGCACCCTCATTAGGTTTGTTGTCTTTCATGATCATCTGTGGTGTCAGCTGTTTGGCTCTATAAACTTTAGATCTCTGATGGTTCTCAGGCATGTAAGTTCTCTCTTTGTTTAGCAAAATAAAGAAAAGTCCATCCCTATATGTCACTGAATGTTCTTTCTGTTCCATGCACATCATGTGTCATTTTTTACATCCCTAAGATGTGCCAATGTTTAGGATGTCATTTACATATGCTTGGGCAGGCCTCTGTTTCCCACTTGACCAAGTCAGTGATTAACCAATCAGTATGGTCCCTTATGAGAAGCCAAAAAACAAAGAGGGGAGTTAAGAGGTACAATAAGTCGTGGAACCAGCCTCCTCCGCAAGTAATGAAAAAACAACTAGAGTCCACTCTCAAAACCAAAGAACCGTGCTATCCTTACTAGAAAAACCCAAGAGAAATACTTGGGGGCATATTCACAAGGACTTATCGCCGAGTTATCGCCACCTTAACGCATCAAAAGTGGAGATAAATTTAACGCCCCATTCACAAGCGGGTGCAAACAGCAGACATCGCTAGTATTCCCACGATAACTGCCGCAAATTTTACCCCCACGGGTGACACCACCAACTAACCCTAATGAGATGCAGAGTAGGCGTTCCCGTGCAAAAACACACGAAAACACCACTACACCACTTTCACAACAAACTGCCAGATCTGCGATGCGAACCAAAAACAGGCGATAAGCCGCGGTAGCAGCAGGGAATTAACACCTGCCTTTTGCTGGTGTTAAGCAGGACGACTACCTGCTGCCTGAAAGGGAGCCCAGCCAAGAGCCACATCTGAAGACCCACAGATGCCATGGAGACAATGATCATGCAGCTCGGAGACCCATGAGGGCCACAACACCCACCGCCACCACTCCCAGGCCCCCAGATCCCCCTCCCCGGACAAACACATACCGTGCACGACACAAGAGCCACAAAAGCACGTGATGTCGCACAATGACAAACAGAAACACACATGTGTGGTCAGAAGAATGAGAAACAGTCACTCATCATTGAAGTAACAACCAAAACTTTATTGAAATACAACACAAAACACCAATGCGGAAGACTCCTGTCGGGTCCGTCTGGGACAACCTTGATGTCACAGCCTGGAAAAAAAGCACCAAATCAGAACGTGTGTCATGCGCACATCTAAGGAGCGAGACACAGAGAAGGAAAGAAAGGCAGAGAGAGAAGGAAAGGAAAGGAAGGGAGAGAGAGAGAGAGAGAGAAAGGAAAGGAGAGAGAGAGAGAGAGAGAGAGAGAGAGAAGGAAAGGAAGGGAGAGAGAGAGAGAAGGAAAGGAAGGGGAGAGAGAGAGAGAGAGAGAAGGAAAGGAAGGGAGAGAGAGAGAAGGAAAGGAAGGGAGAGAGAGAGAGAGAGAGAAGGAAAGGAAGGGAGAGAGAGAGAGAGAGAAGGAAAGGAAGAGAGAGAGAGAGAGAGTGAGAGAAGGAAAGGAAGGGAGAGAGAGAGAGAGAAGGAAAGGAAGGGAGAGAGAGAGAGAGAGAGAGAAGGAAAGGAAGGGGGAGAGAGAGAGAAGGAAAGGAAGGGAGAGAGAGAGAGAGTGAGAAGGAAAGGAAGGGAGAGAGAGAGAGAGAGAGAGAAGGAAAGGAAGGGAGAGAGAGAGAGAAGGAAAGGAAGGGAGAGAGAGAGAGAGAGAGAGAGAGGGAGGGACGTTGCCACCCCACGCACCCAGGCACCACTGCTCACCTGCTGCCACCGGTGTGTCTCCAACCACGTGCCGGTATATACTGCAAGCCACCAGGTCTGCAATCTGTAATCGAGGCCAGAGTCAATCATGGCAGAGCCCATCTCACTGCACACGGCAACAATGCCTGTCCGTCCTGCGCACACATGCAGCTGCAGCCTACCCCCTCCCGCCGGCCAGCGCTGGCTGTCCACACTTGCGCACCCAGGCCCCACTGCTCACCTGCCGCCAATGGTGTGTCCACCAGTGGGCACACCACGTGCCCGTGCAAGCTCCAGGCCCCGGTCCCACCACCATGGCATGCTCCACATCATGCGGACCCGCACCACGGACCAGCAGGTCCCACACATGACGCTGAATCCTGAGGCATCAATGGCAGAGACCACATCAGTGCACACGTCATCATCACAGGGTGCACACCCGCTCAGCAATTTCGGTGCCACTAACCCTGTGCAACCCCAGTCAGCGCCACGTGGTGGTAGGCCCGTGACGGCCGCAAGACTTCGGGTGCCACTAACCCTGTGCAACCCCAGTCAGCGCCACGTGGTGGTAGGCCCGTGACGGCCGCCTGGCTTCGGGTGCCACTAACCCTGTGCGCAACAACTCATGGGCCCTTTATGATTGAGAATCGTGGAACGTCCGTCATCCAGTCACCACCGGCAGTGGGGAATGTGACGTTGTCGGCCCCTTATATTGGCGGGGTCACATGGCCTGTGACGCCTGTGCCAGATGGGTGTGGTGTGTGTGCAAACCTGCCCTCAGGGAGTGGCCGTGACATGCTGACAACTAGACCAGTGACCTGCAGACCACTAGCGTGTAAACCTGCAACATGTAGCTATGTGGCCCACCCCTCGGAGCGTAAGCGGAGTGGTCTGGCCTGGCGTACGCCGGACCAGCGCAGGGCTTGCAACAATGACTATGGGGCTCTGGGCATGGTTCAGTCCATGTCCGGACAAGGAAGTGACTAATGCGTGTGTCCCTGTTGTAGTGTCTACGGCACTCGGAACGCAATCGGCAATGTAGCACACTGTGACTGGAATCCCAATAGATGAGCATCATTGATGTTAGGGGGAATCACTGACCCTACATTCATCCACACATCCATACATGAATGATGAAAGACATGATACAGCAGTGCGTTTCTGAATGTTTAATGCACATCCAGTGGAGTTTTGCAGCTGGAGCAGTACAGGGCCATGCCAACCCCACTTCACAATATGGGCCCGTGGAGGGCCAGCCAGAGTCCATCGGGGAATGACAAGTACAGTGTAAGAGGAAGGGTACAGTCTACAGTCTGGTCGCCGTGTCATTGGTCACCAAACAGGATATGGCAGTCATGTCGCGGTCCAAGGTGAGTGCAGCAGAGTGTATCGGGGGTCAGTGGAAGGTCATGGGGCCATGTGCAGCACTAAGCAGCAACAGGCTAGGTGGCGGACATGAATGCTAGTGCCTCCTTCTGATCTCAATCCCATCCACGTCCTCGGATGTGTGCTCTGCCCCACCTGTGGGTGGTGCAGTTCCGGCTGCGGCACTGTGTGCCACTGACACATCAGGGGCCGGAGGTGGATTGTCGGCCGCACTGTGTGGCAGTGACACATCAGGTGCCGGAGTGGAAATGCCTGCCGCACTGTGAGGCACTGACACACCAGGGGACGGAGATGTGGATGGTGTAGGAGCAGCAGCATTCATCTGCGCCATGCCTTGTGGCAGCAATGCCATGATGAGGACATGCAGGTCATGGTAGATCCCAGCTACATTTTGCTGATGTGCAGCGGTGGCTGCCATCCTTTCCGCCTCCATCCGCACCATGTCCTCCATGAGCCTCCGCATGTGTGCCAGCTCACGGCTGAGATCGCTGGAGCCACTCTGGGCGGACAGGTGTTCTTGTCTCCGAGTCATGACTCCAGCGATGTCAGCCAGGGCTCGTTGGAGAAAATGGAGCAGCCTGTGGGTGTCTGTTAGGGACTGGAGGTGGTCCCTGATGGGACTTAGACACCCATGGATGGCGTCAAGTTTGGTAGCCATGAGGTCGAACCCCACCTGCACCTGCTCAGCCATCTCCCTCTGGCCCTCCAACACACGGCGTTGGAAGGCCATGTGTTGTTCGGGGGGGTCTTGGGAGACAGCCGGGTTTGTGGGTGCCTCCTGTTGGGTGGTTTGTGGAGTGGGTGGGGTCTCCTCGATGCAGCTGGGCTGCCCTGGTCCTGGAGGTGATTGGCGGATGAGTTCAATGATGTCTTGGAGGGCTTGGGTGTCTATGCTGGGGGTGTCCTCCTTGTCATCAGTGAAGAGTGGCTGGGACTGCTCTGCAGGAGGTGTTGACGGTGCCTCTGCAATGTGAAGGGGAGATGCTGTATTACAATGTGTCCACATGTATGTAGCCGCATGGTACATGTTCACATTCAGACAGCATGGCAATGTACATTGTGACAGTCTGTAGATCAGGGCCATGATCCAGAGTCATTGTGGGTGTGCACTGTGCTCTGCTTGATTGTGCATGTGTGCCATTGTGGCCATCTCCCCGTCCCCCAGTACCTGGTGGTTACTCACCCTGTTGCTGTTGTGTCATGTCGAGCAGTGTCCGCTCCCCGACTCCTGCCACGGTCTCCACACTGATGACTGTCGACACCAGCTCCTCCATGTCATCCAGCTCCAGCTGTGGCACTGGGCTCCCCCCTCCAGTCTGCATTGCTGCCTTCTGGTTGCCTGCGAGTTTCTCCTTGGTTTTGCGCTTGATGTCAATCCATCGCCTCTTGACCTCATCCATTGACCTCTTGTGCTCTCCGACGGCATTCACCTTGTCCACGATGGACCGCCATATTCCATTTTTGGTGCCCAATGACACGTTGGAGGTGACTAACAGTTCTTGATGGTGTTCCATCACCTCCGTGACCAGGATCCTATTCTCCTGCAGACCGAACCGCCTCTTCCTCTTCTTCTTGTCCTTGCCCTTCCCTGTCCCCGAGGTCCCAGGCTGGTCATCCAGGGTGCTTGTGGGGTTCCACTCATCCTCTGCGCCTGCTCCGGCTGCCTCCATGGTGCTTCAGTGTTGGTTATTTTGTGTTTGTGTGTTTTTCCTACTTTTGTAGTCATTTTCCCGCCTGCTGTGTGTGTATTGCAGGCCTGGCGCTGCTTATCGCTGATTTCCTCATCGCGGTTTGGCCCATCGCATATTTTTTTGCATTGGGGTTTGGGTTTTTATCACTGTCGCGGTTGTTGGTTTTCGGGAGACTATCGCATGGTACCGCCGTGTTGTGAATTCCACGTTAACACGGGGTTATTTTCCCACAATAGACTGCGATGTGTGAAGTTGGGTTAAGATTTTTTGGAGTTGTTTAGCGCACGTTCTTGTGAATATCCCCCTTGGTTTCTTGCATGGGAAAACAACATATGTTTTTAAAATAACCCTCACCCACCAATAGGTCCCTTGGTGGCATGCTACATCATCGGGTTCTTCCCGCCCCGCTGCGGGACGGGGCGTGCTACGACCTACGGAGACGTGGGAGCACTTACAAGTGAAGTGAACTATATGTGTTTGATGTGAGAATGGAAGGGTCAGTAAATACGTGAGTTAAAAAATACCTGGCTGTGTGGAAAACTAAACTTTAATACTCCCTATAGCTGGTATTAATAAAAGTGGGGAAAAAGGAGGAAAAACTGCTATAATGGGTCCAAATCGTTTTTAAGGATTATACCAAGTAGGTATTTTGATGAATGCATGTTGAAATAGATGCATATTAGCCATTGAGATTGATCAGGCTTATCACACTAGGGAGTAGTTAGAGTGGCACAAGGGATCATTAAACTTGGTCCTGAAGAGAAGCTTAGGGGTAGGCTTCGAAACATGTAGACCTGTGAGGAAACTGCCCATTATAGCACTTTTTCCTCCTTTCTCCCCAATTTTATTAATACCAGCTATACGGAGTATTAAAGTTTAGTTTTCCACACAGCCAGGTATTTTTTAACTCACTTATTTACTGACCCTTCCACTCTCACATCAAACACATATAGTTCACTTCACTTGTAAGTGCTCCCATGTCTCCGTAGGTTGTAGCATGCCCCGTCCCGCAGCGGGGCGTGAAGAACCCGATGATGAAGCATGCCACCAAGGGACCTATTGGTGGGTGAGGGTTATTTTAAAAACACATGTTCTTTTCCCATGCAAGAAACCAAGTATTTCTCTTGGGTTTTTCTAGTAAGGATAGCACGGTTCTTTGGTTTTGAGAGTGGACTCTAGTTGTTTTTTCATTACTTGCGGAGGAGGCTGGGTGCACGACTTATTGTACCTCTTCACTCCCCTCTTTGTTTTTTGGCATTATCTAGACAGCGCACAGCTGTGGGAGTTTGTTTAAAATTTCCCGAAGGGGTAGCCCTCCCCAAATAAGCACTTTTTAATAGACCGGACCACACCATTCAGGGGTCTACACACACACTCTACCATGGCAGAGATCACAGGCCTTACTTTCTCTGAAGAGGAGGTAGAAAGGATTTTATCCACCACTACCCCGTTTGAGGGACTAAATAGCTCAGAACCAAGCCCAGACAATAACGATTGGGATGAATTGACAACACTTAGACGGACACAGATTAAAACCGCACTACATGGTCTCCTGATGACCGAATATCTTAGGGCTACCACTGCCCCGCAAGGTCTGATAGTAAAGAATGAACCCTTTATCTTTCAAAATGATAAGGTTTTCAAGAAAGACTGGTCCCTCATATCCTGGCACTGCACACGGGATTGGCTTATATTAATAATAAAAACTGCCACCCGTATAGCACAGGAATTAAAGATAGAAATCCAAACCATCGAGGTACGTCTTAAGAGCTACACCCCGATCAGTGTCCTAAAGAACCATCTTGAGGGTCTCCCTCAAACCATGAATGAGTTTGAATTTACCTTGAAACAAAGTAAATACACCAAATTAAAGAAGGACACGGGACGATTCAGTCACAAGAGGGTGTACCCTTATATACGGGACGACCATGTCCCATCATCAAATCACAAGGATTTCAATACCGATGGGGACACTTCAGACTCAGGCTCCAATAGCTCGGGTTCCAGTAGACACAGCGGATCCAATTACCAGGGAAGAAAGAACCAGGGAAGAAGAGCAAACTATAGAGGACAACGCAGATGGGGTAACTATCAAGGTCCCCCTCCATACCCTCCTTATCCCTACGGTCCACAGATACAGCAAGGTCCCATGGCACCATTTAACCACTGGAATGCCCCCCAAGACTACCAGTACTATCCACCAAACCCGCCTTTTTTTAGTATTGCGCCCAGGCCCCAGGAGGGGACGGAACCGGACGAGGAACCAAGTCCACTAGGCCGCAGAAGAGGAAGCATCCAGGGTATTGACCAGGAGTATGACCGGGGCCCTGAGCAACCAACCAGGAACCAGCAGATAGACCACCTAGTGGTGAATCTTACCGACCAGGATCTCACCCAAGCACAAAAAGAAATCCTTGAGAAAGGATTGGGTTTCGTACCCACGGAGAAACTAGATAAATTCAAACTTCTCAAGGAGATCAATGAATTCATACGAAAGTTGAAATCGAAGATCTACTTCAAAGACAAGGAACCACAAACCAACGGAGATGACGACACAGGGTTGAGGGTAAAATCCACATTCACCCCCCCTGACAGTCTGTTACCAGTGGAGTTACTGGCATTTGAGAAGGCAGTCATGAAAGAGATTGACGAAATGGATCCAGACGAACATCGTATTTTTCACAATACCACCAAAGAACAAGAACAAGCCATCAGAGAATTAGCCAATAACAACGACATAGTCATTAAGCCGGCCGATAAAGGAGGAGCAATAGTGATCCAATCTTCACAAGCATTTGACCAGGTATGTCAACACCTCCTACAGGACCAAAGGAACTACGGGATCCTTACAGAGGATCCAACGGAGTCAATTCGGATCCAAATCGCGAGCATGGTGGAGGAAGCCATCTCCCACAATTGGGTATCAACTAAAGAAGGGGAATTGCTCATTGCAAAGTCACCAACTATTCCCTATTTTTATACGATACCCAAAATCCACAAGAACCTATCCCAACCTCCAGGACGACCCATTGTATCAGGCATTGGGTCTATTTTAGAACCATTGTCTAAATTTGCCGATGCGTTCCTGCGTCCACTGGTACAACAAACAGATACCTATCTCAAGGACACTAAAGACGTCTTGAGGCTCCTACATGACATGAGCTTTGACCCAACAAAAGAATTACTAATGGACCTGCATGTAGAGAGCCTCTACAGTAGCCTATCACATGATGAGACTTTACTCATCATAGAAGATGTCCTCTTTGAGATTGATTGGGAGTACCAGACCCCACGCAACATAGTCATGGACTGCTGTAAAATGGCCCTTACCGAAAACTTTTTTCAATATAGGAACACACTCTACCTCCAAAAACACGGGACCAGCATGAGCAGTACATTCGCCCCCAGTATAGCCGGTCTATATGTCCACCACCTTGAGTCACACACAATTCTCACTCCTAATAATCCTTTCCAACAACACATCAGGGTATGGAAACGTTACATAGATGACGTCCTCGTCATCTGGAATGGCGATGAAGAAACGGCCAACAGTTTCATAACGTGGTTAAATCATCAAAATCGGTTCCTTAAATTCACAAACACCATCTCGAACAAAGAACTTGTATTTCTGGATCTCAACATCTTCCCAAAAGATGGGGGCTTAATAACTACCACACATTTCAAAGCAACGGCCAAAAACTGCCTTCTCCTTTATGACAGCTTTGATCCCTGACACTTACGAGATAATCTTCCCTACGGTCAGTTCTTACGACTGAGGAGGAACTGTTCTGACATTAAGGATTTCAAAACCGAAGCTGAAGAACTGCGGAAGAAATTGGTGAAAAAGAACTATCCTACCAAAGTGGTGGATAACGCACTGAAACGCGCTAAGAACAACAATAGGGACGCCCTGCTTGAACCCACACCACAAAAAGACAGACCTATCTGCATCACAACTTTCAATACTTGTTCCAATCAAGTAACCAAAATAATAAACAAACACTGGCGAACACTGAACTGTGGACATTTGAACTTCCCGAAACCAATGTACTCGCACAGAAAAGGGAAAAGTGTACGTGACTTAGTTGTACATACAAGACCACGAAAATCGACAGGCAGTGGATTACCTAATACTCTACTTCCACCACTCCAGGGTCACCACCCCTGCGGTCAATGTAGTGTTTGCCATCTAACTAAAATGAGCAAGAACATTACCTTTAACAATGATACCAAATGGGAACAACGTAGATTCACCACGTGCAATAGCAAAAATGTGATCTACATGATCACCTGCCCCTGCGGCCTACAGTATATCGGGAGGACCACACGCCCTGTGAAAGTCTGCATCTGCGAACACAGGAGTAATGTGATATGCAAAAAAGCCACAACAAAAATGTCAACCCACTACCTAGAAACCAACCATACCATATTAGACCTGCAGTGGACAGTTACCGAACAACTGGACTCAGAAGCCACTCTTTTCGAAAAGGAACAACGTTGGGTCTTCCGCCTTGGCACACACACCAGGGGCCTCAATGATGAGATTCCATGGGGACTAATCAAATAGTCTACTTCCATTTAGCCATTATGCGAGAAAGGCATTGTTATAATGCATTCTGTTTCTCATGAACAGCAAAGGGCTCGAGACATGATCCATTCATTAACACTGGTTTCAGACACTGGCCTTCTATTTCTCCACTTATGTTTGGTAACGAGGTAATTCAGCATATCCAAGCACAGATACTTTCAATAATTAACCAACCAGGAAGCTCTACCACATCGGGGTAGCTGTTTTGGAGAAATCAGCACCCTAGCGGCACAGCCCTCTTTTGTATTTTTTAGTATTTAAAGTCTCATCACTAGCAAGTACATGACTAGTTATGCCTTTCCGTCATCGCTAAATGATCTCCATTGGCACTCGTCTCATAAATGTAGTTAATGATAAAGTGCTAAAATTTGGCTCAATTTATGTATTTTAAATATATTGCTTCAAATCCCAACTTTGTTAGTTATCCCTGACCGGTATAACTGCATCTGCGAACTTGCATACGTTAAGAAAACAACCAGGAAGTGTTGCCATTATGAGCCGGCCATTTTGTGAACTTTAGCATTCAAGTTGCACAGCCCTCACTGCTCCGAAACCAGGAAGTTAGCCACCCTGATGGTAGGCGGACATTTTCAGAATTAGCAGTCTAGTGTTTGGTGTCCACACGCCCGCGGATTGCAGAATCAACCGGATACAAAAACCGGCGTTTGGCAAACATTCTCCGTTCATCGGAGCCACGGGCAGGCAGTGTTCCTTTGGGTGAGCGAGCAGCTTTGACAAAGTGAGTACGGCATAGCCGATACCCTGGGCAGCAGATCCTGACACTTTACGAGCTTGGAAATATATATATATTCTTTTCCTTGACTGAATCCTTACTTTACCCACAGTGTTTGACTACAAGCGCTCCTCCCTCCCGTGTTGAAGCTCATGGGGCCCTAATTAGGTGACCTAAATGTATGTTACCTGTTAATTTTCTATAATTTGTTGAGAAATTATTACATCAAGTTTTCTCCCTATATAGATGATTATTGGTACATAGCACCTATGGATTGAAAAAAAGCACCGATCTTTGGCATATGAAAACTCACTTAGAGTGTGTGTTTTTTGTTACATGTATTGTATTGTCTTGTACGTCGCAACCAGAACAATATAAAGGGCAGCACGATACACACGTGAGATTGACAATGTACTGTCGTGCATGAAAAATATATCACTACTAGACCTTTCACGAGCATGGTGAAGGGTGGTTTCTAGTATATTAAAGTATATACTATGTTCAATAACTATGTTCCTATATCCTTCCAGGTCGTTTTTAAGGATTATACCAAGTAGGTATTTTGATGAATGCATGTTGAAATAGATGCATATTAGCCATTGAGATTGATCAGGCTTATCACACTAGGGAGTAGTTGGAGTGGCACAAGGGATCATTAAACTTGGTCCTGAAGAGAAGCTTAGGGGTAGGCTTTGAAACATGTAGACCTGTGAGAAAACTGCCCATTATAGCACTTTTTCCTCCTTTTTCCCCACTTTTATTAATACCAGCTATAGGGAGTCTTAAAGTTTAGTTTTCCACACAGCCAGGTATTTTTTAACTCACTTATTTACTGACCCTTCCACTCTCACATCAAACACATATAGTTCACTTCACTTGTAAGTGCCCCCACGTCTCTGTAGGTCGTAGCACGCCCCGTCCCGCAGCGGGGCGGGAAGAACCCGATGATGAAGCATGCCACCAAGGGACCTATTGGTGGGTGAGGGTTATTTTAAAAACACATGTTTTCCCATGCAAGAAACCAAGTATTTCCTTATGAGAAGCCCATCTAATATCAGGCATCCCTACCAGGAGAATGCTACTTAGGGAGTCTGGGATATGAATCCCTGTCATTTCTGCTATGGTTGGTATAATTTCCTAATTTGAGGACAGCTCCATAGTGTATGTGTTATTGAACCTTCCTGCCACAATCACTCCAGCACAGGCAAGATCCAATCATTTAGAGGCAATTAAGTGTCCAGTTCCATCTCAGGAATACCCTTTGTAGGAAATTGGGTTACTGTTTAAGGGGGGTGAATCCCTTCTCCAACAACAACCACAGTTCCTGTCAGGGTGAATCACAAGCAAACCCCAAATTAACCTGTGCTTAACCCTCTCTTAGTTTGGCATAAAGCAGTCAATCTTAACTTAGAAGCAATGTGTAAAGTATTTATGCAGCACTTCAAACAGTAATAAAGTGAAAACACAAACCAAGAAAAATCCCACATCAATTTAGGAAAATAGTGTAAAATGTAATTAATTATTTGAGACCAAAAGAACAAAGATCTAATCAGTAGAACCTGAGATATGCAATTTTACATATGTAAGTGAAAACAGTGCTTAAAAGCACAAAGTGCCAACTGTGGTTATCTGCTCCCGCCGGGACAGGTCGAAGGGACAAGTTCAGGCCAACTGGGATGGAGTCCCAGCCGGGTACAGGGACGAAGTTAGGTCTGCTGAACAAAGTACTTTAAATCCGGGTTGCGGAGAGTTGTGAGGTGATGCGCAGAGGATGTGTCACACAACAGCGGTTCCAAGGGACTGCGGACCAGTGATGTGAGGTCCTGCATTGAGATCCATCAAGATGCATCGAGATGCATCACACAGCAGTGGTTCCGACGAGCTGCGGTACTGCGGTGCTAGGTCCTGCATTGAGATGCATCACCCAGTGGTGGTTGTGAAGGGCTGAGGGATGATGCGTTGCACTGCGTCGGTTCTGCGGG
The DNA here is from genome assembly GCA_963921515.1 of Calotriton arnoldi. Taxonomy (NCBI): domain Eukaryota; kingdom Metazoa; phylum Chordata; class Amphibia; order Caudata; family Salamandridae; genus Calotriton; species Calotriton arnoldi. The sequence continues at coordinate 480,956 of CAWUFW010005533.1, read as the reverse complement.
GACACCAGCTGGGCTGGCAGAGCACCTTCAGGCCCATTTCCAAAGGTCTGGGACTGAGCTGGCACCACTTGGGGGGTGAGGCTCACAGCAGGCTGCATCCAGGTTCAAGGTGGCTGGAGCCTTTTTTGTCCCTGAGGCACCAATCAGGAGGCCAGCCAGCTAGCTCTTGGAGTCACTTTGGTGGTCCTAGGTTCAAGATGCAGCCTTCTTCCTTAGAAAGCAGGGAAGCAGAGCAGCAGTCTTTCTTGCAGTGCAGCGCAGCAGTCCAACTGCATTGTCCCGAGGTCCAAAGGTTTACTGAACAGTTGGGTCTGAAGGTCAAATATTTATACCTGGTGCCCACTTTGAAGAAAGAGAAGTTTCTATATGCTTCCAATCCCAGAGATGCTTGGAATTTCCTGCCTCTCTGTCCGGGCCCCAGTTTATCTGGAGTCACAAAAGACTAGTGTCAAACCCTTTATGAGTGTGCTCAAGCACAGGCTTTGTGATGTGCAAGTGTGGTAGGTGGCAGCTCCTCTCACTCATCAATTCAGCAATGGCCCAGCCTGCCAACATGCCAACACTAATTCCCCCTTTGTCTCATTGTCTGAGAGCAATACACAAAGACCAACTGCCAGCTACACCCAGTTATGTGACCCAGGATACAGGTTGCAGGCACCAAACGGCTGGGAGAAGAAAAGAAAATACCAACTTTCTAAAACTGGATTTTCAGAATTGTGACTTAAAATCTGACTTTACCATTAACGTGGGTTTTAAATTATAATTCCATAGACATCAAACTCAATGTTACTGTCTGCTCCCAATTGAAAGTTACCACTTATTAACTGTAATAAAGGACCCCAATGTTATCGTATGGGAGATGTAGGCCTCACAGTAGTGAAGGACATGTAAATCTTAACAGTACATGTCAAATGTTTTAAATACACTGCACTGTGCCCTCTGGGCTGTGTAGGGCTCACCCTAGGGGTGACATATTTATTAAAAAGGGAGGTTTGGGCCTGACAAGAGGTTTATCTTGCCAGGAAAAAATGACAGTTTAAAACTCCACACACAGGCTGCAGTGGCAGGCCTTGGACATGTTTAAAGGGCTACTCAAATGGGTGGCATTTATATGAGTGCAGCGGGCCCACTTATAGGATTTAATGTGGAGGCCCTGGGTAGCTGTAGTACTACTTACTAGGTACTTACAAGTATATTAAATATGCCAATTTGGTGCAAGTCAATTTTATCATGTTTAATAGAGAGAGCACAAGCACTTTAGCAATAAATAGCCGTGATAAAGTGTGCAGAATCCTAAGGTCTAGAAAAACGAAGTCCGCAAAAACACGAGGATGGAAGGGGAAAAGTTGGAGGAAAACCAAGCTGAGGATGTCACGTCCAACACCCTGCACATTTGATGATACCTTTGAATGTGTTCTGCAAGACCGCATCCCATTCTGCATCTGTGAAGGACTGTCCTTGTTCTCCCTCTCGTATATACTGAAATAGTTTATTGCCCTGTGTTTCGTAGTGTGCTAATATCTTGTGCAGTCTAGAGACGAGACAGGCCTCATCTTCAGCCTGTTTGAGTACATTTTTATAACTGGGCTATTGACCATTTGGTCCTTTCCCTCAATTCACATATTCATGGCTCAATGATGGACTTGAGTGTATTGAACTGTTCTTGCTCTGGTAAATATAATCAGTTTTAAGTTGCTCAAAGTGTTTTAATTTCTCCTTTGCCAAATAGGTTATCCTCCTTGTTGCACCTTCCTATTTGCCATTTTTGAAGACCTCAGCTAAACTCAGGATACTAAGAATGGGCATGCATTGGGACAGGAAGCTAGGGAGAACTTATATAGTTTCGCTTTGGTCCCAGACCCGAAGAGTGGCTCATGTGTAGTCATACTGGCAGGTCTGTCTTTCCAAGACAATTGCTTCCTCCCTGGGAGATCTCCTTGCTATTGTGTGATCTAGAAAGCACCAATGTTTCTGCTTTAGACTGGTTAGTAGAAGCAGACGTGCGTTGCCTGGCAGCACATTAATATATCTGCTATGCCCATGCCTCCCTTAACACTGGACAAGCCCCTATCTTTGTTGGTATTCCTGCCTTCTTTCCTCCATCTATAAAGTTTGTGTCCATCATCTGTAGTTGGTGGACAAATTTATGTTCTATCCAAATGGGTATTGATTCGAATAAAAATAGGATTCTGGGCCAAATCATCATCTTCGCCATAGCTATTCTTCCTAGGCAGGATAAAGTCTGATTGTACCATCTCTGTAGATCTTGCTTGATTTACTGGGACCACTGGGGAAGGGTAGCTGTAAATAGCCTGCTATGGTTGGTGTCAAATGTATGCCTAGATATGTAATAGAGGAGGTACTCCATTTAAATGTGGAGTGCTGGGTAAGGCATGCTTTGTCTTCTCTCAGAGTCAGGATTAAGACTTCTGATTTGTGCTTGTTTAGATTAAAAACATATACTGCATAGAAACAGCTTAGCTCATCTGTGAGAGGCAGCATTCAGGTTAGTGAGTTCCCCTTATGTGATCATGATATTGTCAATAAATAATGCAATTTTGAATGTATCTGTACCTAGTTACATTCCAGCAAAAATGTTATTCTCTCTGGGGTAACCGCTCTATATACCATGAAAATAGTAAGGATGATAATGGCCATTCCTGTATAGTTCAACATTGGATGGGAATCTCATCAGTCTCTACTGTTAGCACATACTCTAGCTGTGGGTGAATCACAGGGCCATTTTTAGAAAGTGTAGCCCTAAATCCTTTTTACAGAAGACCAACCTTAAGAATGTCAAATTGACCCTGACAAATGCTTATTCAGCACCCAATGATGGGAGTAGCACTTTCTTGTTTTGGTTTGTTGACAATGTCAGTGATGTGTGCTGCTTTCTTTATGATGTTTACATGTTGTCTCAAATATTTGACATTACAACGCGTAGTAATACCACGCATGCCATGACAAAGCGGGTATTACTACGCCAATGCCATTACAACGAGCTATCATTACAATGCAAACTTTTACCACGTATATGCCTTTATCACACATGCCATTACAATGCAAAGGCACGTGTGGTAAAAGCATAAAGCATAAACTTGGCAAAAGTGGTGAAGGTAGGTAAATAACTCTCTCTCTCTCTCTCTCTATATGTATATATATATATATATATATATATATATATATATAAACACATATAAATATTTATTTATTTAAAATATATATCTTTTTAGCCCCCAACCCAGCCCAAAACCCAAACCCACCCAAACCCTAAAATGATCCTTTCCACCCCAAAAACCCCCTAAACCCTAAAATACGCTTACCACCCCAAAACCCAGACCCACTCTAAGCCCTAAAATTACCCTTCCCACCCCAACAGCCAAACCCACCCTAAACCCTAAAATTACCATTCCAACCCCAAAACCCAAACCCACTCTAAACCCTAAAATTACCATATATGTACATGCGCTGTGATAGCATGCAATGTAATGGCACTTGCGTTGTAATTGCATGCTATTTATCCCCTTCGCTGCTAGGCCTTTCCCCCCCCCTGTGCTAAGCCTTTTTTTGGCTATTTGGGGTAGTTCGCACTTAGGCCCCTGTAACGTTTTGACCACATAAGGTATCCACGCCAAATTTGGGTCCTTTTTTTACAACATCATGGGGATTCTAAAGGTACCCAGGGTTTGTGGATTTCCCTAGAAGGGACCCAGAAATTAGCCAAAATACAGCTAAATTTTGTTTTTTTTGGGAAAAATGCAAAAAAAGGGCTACAGTTGAAAGCGTCTGGTTTTTTCCCTGCAAATGGTATCAAAAAAGGGATTGTGGTGCTGAAATCACCATCGTCCCGTTCAGGGACGAGCAGACTTTTGTCAGAAAATCAACATTTTTTACACAGTTTTGGCATTTTTCTGGGACATAGCCTATTTTTGCTATTTTTTGTGCTTTCAACCTCCTTCCAGTTAATGGTAGAAATGGGTATGAAAGCAATAATGGATCCTAGAAAGCTATACATTTCTGAAAACTAGACAACATTCTGAATTCATCAAGGGGTCATTTGTTTAGATCCTAAAAGTTTTCTTTATAGAAACTAACAGGTAAACATAGGAAAAATTGAAAATTAGTTGACAAAAACAGGCATTTGTGTCAACATTTTCACCTGTAACTTCTTCTAATTATGACAGCTATTTGAAAGCAATATACCGTTACATCCGCTGGACCTTTATGGTTGTGGCGATATATAGGACTTGTAGGTTCACCAAGAACCCGACAGAACCCAGAGCCAATAACTGAGCAGTGTCTTGCAATGGTTTTTATTATGTACCGGGTATATAGCAATTATTCTGGGAAAATGTATACATGGAAAAATCGATATGAAAGACACCTATTTATTTCTGAAATGGGAATAAAATATAGAGTTTAGAAACAGTAGATATTTGCACATTTCCAAAATTGGGAGTACCCATACTAGCATGAAAATTATAGGTCATTATTCAAAATGACTTCTTTTTACACAGTGTCTTTCATTTGGAAGGCAGAAATGCATCCAAAGTCAATAGGTAATAACAGTTGCTCTACAATTCTGTATTAACCTAAGTCTCCCAATAAAAATGGTACCTCACTTGTGTGGGTAGGCCTAGTGCCCGCGACAGGAAACGGCTCAAAACGCAACGTGGACACACCACATTTTCATAGTGAAAAATGACCCTTTTTTTGCAAAGTGCCTAGCTGTAGTTTTTGAACCCTATCTCTGCCGGCATCTAGGGAAACCTAGCAAACCTCTACATTTTGGAAAACTAGACACCCAGGGGAATCCAGGATAGGGTGACTAGACTGGCTCTCACCAGGTTCTGTTACCCAGAATCCCTTGCAAACCTAACAAATTGTCAAAAAAACCACATTTTCCTCACATTTCTGTGGTGGAAAGTTCTGGAATCTGCGTGGATCCACAAAATTCTACCCACCCCGCGTCTCCCAAAGTTTTTCGAGAAAAACGGCACCTCACTTGTGTGGGTAGGCCTAGTGCCCGCGACAGGAAACGGCCCAAAACGCAACGTGGACACACCACATTTTTACAGTGAAAAATGACCCTTTTTTTGCAAAGTGCCTAGCTGTAGTTTTTGAACCCTAGCTCTGCCTGCACCTAGGGAAACCTAGCAAACCTATACATTTTTGAAAACTAGACACCCAGGGGAATCCAGGATGGGGTGACTCGACTGGCTTTCACCACGTTCTGTTACCCAGAATCCCTTGCAAACCTAACAAATTGTAAAAAAAAACACATTTTCCTCACATTTCTGTGGTGGAAAGTTCTGGAATCTGCGTGGATCCACAAAATTCCACCCACCCCACGTTTCCCAAAGTCTTCCAAGAAAAACGGTACCTCACTTGTGTGGGTAGGCCTAGTGCCCGCGACAGGAAACGGCTCAAAATGCAACGTGGACACACCACATTTTCACAGTGAAAAATGACCCTTTTTTTGAAAAGCGCCTAGCTGTAGTTTTTTTAACCCTAGCTCTGCAGGCACCTAGGGAAACCAAGAAAACCTATACATTTTTAAAAACTAGACACCCAGGGGAATCCAGGATGGTGTGACTTGACTGACTCTCACCAGGTTCTGTTACCCAGAATCCCTTGCAAACCTAAAAAATTGTCAAAAAAAACACATTTTCCTCACATTTCTGTGGTGGAAAGTTCTGGAATCTGCGTGGATCCACAAAATTCCACCCACCCCGCCTCTCCCAAAGTTTTTCGAGAAAAACGGCACCTCACTTGTGTGGGTAGGCCTAGTGCCTGCGACAGGAAACGGCCCAAACGCAACGTGGACACACCACATTTTCACAGTGAAAAATGACCCTTTTTTGCAAAGTGCCTAGCTGTAGTTTTTGAACCCTAGCTCTGCCTGCACCTAGGGAAACCTAGCAAACCTATACATTTTTGAAAACTAGACACCCAGGGGAATCCAGGATGGGGTGACTCGACTGGCTTTCACCACGTTCTGTTACCCAGAATCCCTTGCAAACCTAAAAAATTGTCCAAAAAAACACATTTTCCTCACATTTCTGTGGTGGAAAGTTCTGGAATCTGCGTGGATATACAAAATTCCACCGACCCCGCGTTCCCCAAAGTCTTCTGAGGAAAATGGTACCTCACTTGTGTGGGTAGGCCTAGTGCCAGTGACAGGAAACGGCACAAAACGCAACGTGGACACACCACATTTTCACAGTGAAAAATGACCCTTTTTTTGCAAAGTGCCTAGCTGTAGTTTTTGAACCCTGGCTCTGCCGGCACCTAAGGAAGCCTAGCCAACCTATACATTTTTAAAAACTAGACACCCAGGGGAATCCAGGATGGGGTGACTTGACTGGCTTTCACCATGTTCTGTTACCCAGAATCCCTTGCAAACCTAAAAAATTGTTTAAAAAAAACACATTTTCCTCACATTTCTGTGGTGGAAAGTTCTGGAATCTGCGTGGATCCACAAAATTCCACCCACCCCGCATTCCCCAATGTCTTCCAAGAAAAATGGTACCTCACTTGTGTGGGTAGGCCTAGTGCCCGCGACAGGAAACGGCCCAAAACGCAACGTGGACACAACACATTTTCACAGTGAAAAATGACCCTTTTTTTGCAAAGTGCCTAGCTGTAGTTTTTTAACCCTAGCTCTGCCGGCACCTAGGGAAACCTAGTAAACCTATACATTTTTGAAAACTAGACACCGAGGGGAATCCAGGATGGGGTGACTTGACTGGCTCTCACCAGGTTCTGTTACCCAGAATTCCTTGCAAACCTAAAAAATTGTCAAAAAAACACATTTTCCTCACATTTCTGTGGTGGAAAGTTCCGGAATCTGCATGGATTCACACAATTCTACCCACCACCCGTTCCCCAAAGTCTTCCGAGAAAAACGGTACCTCACTTGTGTGGGTAGGCCTAGTGCCCGCGACAGGAAACGGCTCAAAACGCAACGTGGACACACCACATTTTCACAGTGAAAAATGACCCTTTTTTTGCAAAGCGCCTAGCTGTAGTTTTTGAACCCTAGCTCTGCCGGCACCTAGGGAAACCTAGAAAACCTATACATTTTTGAAGTCTAGACACCCAGGGGAATCTAGGATGGGGTGACTTGACTGACTCTCACCAAGTTCTGTTACCCAGAATCCCTTGCAAACCTAAAAATGTTTTTAAAAAAACACATTTTCCTCACATTTCTGTGGTGGAAAGTTCTGGAATCTGCGTGGATCCACAAAATTCCACCCACCCCGCGTTTCTCGAAGTCTTTCGAGAAAAACGGCACCTCACTTGTGTGGGTAGGCCTAGTGCCCGCGACAGGAAACGGCCCAAAACGCAACGTGGACACACCACATTTTCACAGTGAAAAATGACCCTTTTTTGCAAAGTGCCTAGCTGTAGTTTTTAACCCTAGCTCTGCCTGCACCTAGGAAACCTAGCAAACCTATACATTTTTGAAAACTAGACACCAAGGCAAATCCAGGATGGGGTGACTTGACTGGCTCTCACCAGGTTCTGTTACCCAGAATCCCTTGCAAACCTTAAAAATTGTCAAAAAAACACATTTTCCTCACATTTCTGAGTTGGAAAGTTCTGGAATCTGCGTGGATATACAAAATTCCACTGACCCCGCGTTCCCCAAAGTCTTCCAAGGAAAATGGTACCTCACTTGTGTGGGTAGGCCTAGTGCCCGCGACACGAAACGGCGCAAAACGCAACGTGGACACACCACATTTTCACAGTGAAAAATTACCCTTTTTTTGCAAAGTGCCTAGCTGTAGTTTTTGAACCCTAGCTCTGCCGGCACCTAGGGAAACCTAGCAAACCTATACATTTTTGAAACCTAGACACCCAGGGGAATCCAGAATGGGGTGACTTGACTGGCTCTCACCCGGTTCTGTTACCCAGAATCCCTTGCAAACCTAAAAAATTGTCAAAAAAACCACATTTTACTCACATTTCTGTCGTGAAAAGTTCTGGAATCTGCGTGGATCCACAAAGTCCACCCACCCCGTGTTCCCCAAAGTCTTTCAAGAAAAACGGTACCTCACTTGTGTGGGTAGGCCTAGTGCCCGCGACAGGAAACGGCACAAAAGGCCACGTGGACACACCACATTTTCACAGTGAAAAATGACCCTTTTTTTGCAAAGTGCCTAGCTGTAGTTTTTGAACCCTAGCTCTGCCGGCACCTAGGGAAACCTAGCAAACCTATACATTTTTGAAAACTAGACACCCAGGGAAATCCAGGATGGGGAGACTTGACTGACTCTCACCAGGTTCTGTTACTCAGAATCCCTTGCAAACCTAAAAAATTGTCAAAAAAAACACATTTTCCTCACATTTCTGTGGTGGAAAGTTCTGGAATCTGCGTGGATCCACAAAATTCCACCCACCCCGCGTCTCCCAAAGTTTTTCGAGAAAAACGGCACCTCACTTGTGTGGGTAGGCCTAGTGCCCGCGACAGGAAACGGCCCAAAACGCAACGTGGACACACCACATTTTCACAGTGAAAAATGACCCTTTTTTTGCAAAGTGCCTAGCTGTAGTTTTTGAACCCTAGCTCTGCCTGCACCTAGGGAAACCTAGCAAACCTATACATATTTGAAAACTAGATACCCAGGGGAATCCAGGATGGGGTGACTCGACTGGCTTTCACCACGTTCTGTTACCGAGAATCCCTTGCAAACCTAAACAATTGTCAAAAAAAACACATTTTCCTCACATTTCTGTGGTGGAAAGTTCTGGAATCTGCGTGGATCCACAAAATTCCACCCACCCCACGTTTCCCAAAGTCTTCCAAGAAAAACGGTACCTCACTTGTGTGGGTAGGCCTAGTGCCCACGACAGGAAACGGCTCAAAATGCAACGTGGACACACCACATTTTCACAGTGAAAAATTACCCTTTTTTTGCAAAGCGCCTAGCTGTAGTTTTTTAACCCTAGCTCTGCGGGCACCTAGGGAAACCTAGAAAACCTATACATTTTTAAAAACCAGACACCCAGGGGAATCCAGGATGGTGTGACTTGACTGACTCTCACCAGGTTCTGTTACCCAGAATCCCTTGCAAACCTAACAAATTGTCAAAAAAAACACATTTTCCTCACATTTCTGTGGTGGGAAGTTCTGGAATCTGCGTGGATCCACAAAATTCCACCCACCCCGCCTCTCCCAAAGTTTTTTGAGAAAAACGGCACCTCACTTGTGTGGGTAGGCCTAGTGCCCGCGACAGGAAACGGCCCAAAACGCAACGTGGACACACCACATTTTCACAGTGAAGAATGACCCTTTTTTTGCAAAGTGCCTAGCTGTAGTTTTTGAACCCTAGCTCTGCCTGCACCTAGGGAAACCTAGCAAACCTATACATTTTTGAAAACTAGACACCCAGGGGAATCCAGGATGGGGTGACTCGACTGGCTTTCACCTTGTTCTGTTACCCAGAATCCCTTGCAAACCTAAAAAATTGTCCAAAAAAACACATTTTCCTCACATTTCTGTGGTGGAAAGTTCTGGAATCTGCGTGGATATACAAAATTCCACCGACCCCGCGTTCCCCAATGTCTTCCAAGAAAAATGGTACCTCACTTGTGTGGGTAGGCCTAGTGCCCGCGACAGGAAATGGCCCAAAACGCAACGTGGACACAACACATTTTCACAGTGAAAAATGACCCTTTTTTTGCAAAGTGCCTAGCTGTAGTTTTTTAACCCTAGCTCTGCCGGCACCTAGGGAAACCTAGTAAACCTATACATTTTTGAAAACTAGACACCGAGGGGAATCCAGGATGGGGTGACTTGACTGGCTCTCACCAGGTTCTGTTACCCAGAATTCCTTGCAAACCTAAAAGATTGTCAAAAAAACACATTTTCCTCACATTTCTGTGGTGGAAAGTTCCGAAATCTGCGTGGATTCACACAATTCTACCCACCACCCTTTCCTCAAAGTCTTCCGAGAAAAACGGTACCTCACTTGTGTGGTTAGGCCTAGTGCCCGCGACAGGAAACGGCTCAAATTGCAACGTGGACACACCACATTTTCACAGTGAAAAATGACCCTTTTTTTGCAAAGCGCCTAGCTGTAGTTTTTGAACCCTAGCTCTGCCGGCACCTACGGAAACCTAGAAAACCTATACATTTTTGAAGACTAGACGCCCAGGGGAATCTAGGATGGGGTGACTTGACTGGCTCTCACCAGGTTCTGTTACCCAGAATCCCTTGCAAACCTTAAAAATTGTCAAAAAAACTACATTTTCCTCACATTTCTGAGTTGGAAAGTTCTGGAATCTGCGTGGATATACAAAATTCCACTGACCCCGCGTTCCCCAAAGTCTTCCAAGGAAAATGGTACCTCACTTGTGAGGGTAGGCCTAGTACCCGTGACACGAAACGGCGCAAAACGCAACGTGGACACACCACATTTTCACAGTGAAAAATTACCCTTTTTTTGCAAAGTGCCTAGCTGTAGTTTGTGAACCCTAGCTCTGCCGGCACCTAGGGAAACCTAGCAAACCTATACATTTTTGAAACCTAGACACCCAGGGGAATCCAGAATGGTGTGACTTGACTGGCTCTCACCCGGTTCTGTTACCCAGAATCCCTTGCAAACCTAAATAATTGTCAAAAAAACCACATTTTACTCACATTTCTGTGGTGAAAAGTTCTGGAATCTGCGTGGATCCACAAAGTACACCCACCCCGCGTTCCCCAAAGTCTTTCAAGAAAAACGGTACCTCACTTGTGTGGGTAGGCCTAGTGCCCGCGACAGGAAACGGCGCAAAAGGCCACGTGGACACACCACATTTTCACAGTGAAAAATGACCCTTTTTTTGCAAAGTGCCTAGCTGTAGTTTTTGAACCCTAGCTCTGCCGGCACCTAGGGAAACCTAGCAAACCTATACATTTTTGAAAACTAGACACCCAGGGAAATCCAGGATGGGGAGACTTGACTGACTCTCAACAGGTTCTGTTACCCAGAATCCCTTGCAAACCTAAACAATTGTCAGAAAAAAACACATTTTCCTCACATTTCTGTGGTGGCAAGTTCTGGAATCTGCGTGGATTCACAAAATTCCACCCACCCTGCGTTCCCCAAAGTCTTTCAAGAAAAATGGTACCTTACTTGCGTGGGTGGGTCAAGTACCCGCGACAGGCAAGGGCCCAAAACCTATTGAGGCGACATCAAAATCACCTATCACAAACCAACCTGGTTTTGCAAAGGGGTCCCATGACTTTTGGCCCGGGGCTCGGCGGTCACCTAGGAAACCTACCAAACCCACACATTTCTGAAAACTAGACACCCGGGGATTCCAGGGAGGTATGGCTTGCGTGGATCCCCCAACGCTTTCTTACCAAGAATCCCCTGCAAACCTGAAATTTAGCTGAAAAAAATCACTTTTTTACACATTTTTGTGTGGGAAAGTTGTGGCATCACGGGGCTGACACAAATTTCCTACCACCCAGCGTTCCCCCAGGTCTCCCGATAAAAATGGTGCCTCACTCGTGTGGGAGGCCCAAGTACCCACGACAGGCAAGGGCCCAAAACGAATGGAGGCGACATCAAAATTGCCTATCACAAAACGACCTGGTTTTGCAAGGGGGGTCACCTGGGTTTTTGGCCACGTGCTCGGCGGCCACCTAGGGAAACCTACCAAACCCACACATTTCTGAAAACTAGACACCCGGGGGATTCCAGGGATGTATGGCTTGCGTGGATCCCCCAACGTTTTCTTACACAGAATCCTCTGCAAACCTGAAATTTAGCTGAAAAAAATCACTTTTTTCACACATTTTTGTGTGGGAAAGTTGTGGCATTACCGGGCTGACACAAATTTCCTACCACCCAGCATTCCCCTAGGTCGCCCGATAAAAATGGTGCCTCACTCGTGTGGGAGGCCCAAGTACCCGCGACAGGCAAGGGCCCAAAACTTATTGAGGCGACATCAAAATTGCCTATCACAAAACGACCTGGTTTTGCAAGGGGGGTCACCTGGGTTTTTGGCCCCGTGCTCGGCGGCCACCAAGGGAAACCTACCAAACCCACACATTTATGAAAACTAAACAACCAGGGGATTCCAGGGAGGTATGGCTTGCGTGGATCCCCCAAAGTTTTCTTACCCAGAACCCCCTGCAAACCTGAAATTTAGCGGGAAAAAAATCACTATTTTCACACATTTTTGTGTGGGAAAGTTGTGGCATCACCGGGCTGACACAAATTTCCTACCACCCAGCGTTCCCCCAGGTCTCCCGATAAAAATGGTGCCTCACTCGTGTGGGAGGCCCAAGTACCCGTGACAGGCAAGGGCCCAAAACGTATTGAGGCGACATCAAAATTGCCTATCACAAAACGACCTGGTTTTGCAAGGGGGGTCACCTGGGTTTTTGTCCTTGTGCTCGGCGTCCACCTAGGGAAACCTACCAAACCCACACATTTATGAAAACTAGACACCAAGGGGATTCCAGGGAGGTATGGCTTGTGTGGATCCCCCAACATTTTCTTACCCAGAATCACCTGCAAACCTTAAATTTAGCTAAAAAAAATCACTTTTTTCTTACATTTTTGTGTGGGAAAGTTGTGGCATCACCAGACTGACACAAATTTCCTACCACCCAGCGTTCCCCCAGGTCTCCCGATAAAAATGGTGCCTCACTCGTGTGGGAGGCCCAAGTACCCGCGACAGGCAAGGGCCCAGGGGGTGCAGAAAGACTGAAATTATGCCCCAAAAAATGGGGGGAGCAAAGGCCCTTGCCCAAGGGGCTGCTCCCCCCTCCCTGGTGGCTAGTGGGTGGATCCCTGCTTGGGGATCGCCCTCCTGGGGCAATCCCCAAGCAGGGATCCACTAGGGAAGGGTACCATTGGAAAGGGGAGATCCTCCCCTTTCCAACGATACCTCTCCCAAGTGTTTCAGTGCTCGGGGGGCTGAGTTTCGTTTTCAGTCTAATGACGACAGCGCGCCATGCGCACGATTGTCATTAGACTGAAAACAGCTGATGGGCCTCGAGAGGTTGGGAAGCTCTTCCCCACCTCCCGAGGCACAAAAAAATGGAAATCCCTCTGCTGTTTACAGCAGAGGGATTTCCTGCCCTTGTCCTCATGACGGAATGGTTCCGTCATGAGCACAGAAGCACCGATGCTCATGACGGAACCATACCGTCATGAGCATCGAAAGGATAAGAGACTTAACAAATAGAAATGCTTCATTTTACTCGTCACACAAATGTGAACAAAGTTATAAGAAAATCAAGCATGCAATTGAGAACGCTAATGAAATGGCCTAATTTGATCTGAAGCTTTATACAAAGGTTGTTGTTGATGCAAGCCTGGTCAGGTTGGGCACAATCCTTGCCCAACATAGTGGACACCCAATTGCTCAAAGGCATACTGTGGCATATGCAAGCAAATGTCTGTCACAAACTGAAAGTGCCTATTCACAACCTGAGATAGAAAGTTTAGCAGTGGTGTGGTTTGTGAACATTTCTACATATTCATATATAGAAAACCTTTCATTCTTGTAACAGATCATAACACATTGCTTATCATCTTTGGCAACCCAAAAGCCAAGATGGCTCCTAGAATTGAACATTGGGGTTTGTGACTACAGGAATATGACTGCACTATCGTGCACCAACCAGGGAAAGATCAAAACCCTGCTGACTATTTTTCACGAGTGCCAGTACAGTGCCATAGTACCCCTTCCAAAGCAGCTGAACCTTACATTATCATCATCATAAAGTCTAGTTCACCTGCCGCTATGTCATTGGAACAAATCATTGCTGAATCAAGCAAAGATAGTGACATGTTGATATTAAAAGACATTATTGCACATCAATCCTGGAAACAGCACACTCGACGTCTCACACGTGACAGCAAATATCAGAAAAATGTGAAAGATGAACTGTCCGTTACTCAAGAAAGTGTCATCTTACAAGGTTCAAGAATTGTCATACTAGAGAGTCTGCATCACCAAGTAAATGAAGTGGCCCATGAAGGACATTGTGGAATTGTTGTCACTAAATGAGATATCCGAGACTTAGCCTGGTTTACTCATCTTGACAAGAGAGTTGAAAGAGAGTTGAAGGTCTGCCATTTGTGCAATTACTTATCCCCCAAAACCACTCATCATACCTTGAACATGTCTGATTTACCAAAACATGTATGGGAGAAAATTGCTGTTGATTTCTTTGGTCCTCTTGGCAATGGACAGCACTTGATGGTGGTTATCGATGAATACTCCCGTTTTCCATTGGTAGAAGATCTCTCATCGATCCCTCAAGAAAGTGTCATTGAGAGGTTAGATAGCATTTTTTCAACATGGGGTTTCCTTCAGGTTTAAAGTCTGACAATGGCCCATCTTTCAACAGCTGAGAATTCAAAGACTTTCTTAATCATCTCAATGTGAAGCATCAGAAAAGCACACCTCTTTGGCCACAAGCAAATGGCGTTGTTGAACACTTTATGAGCACACCTAAAAAGACCATTAAAGCGTGCTACATTGGAAAAGCTTGATCTGAAGTCAGCTCTCCAATCTCCATGCTGTTCTTCGAGCTTACCTGTCGACTCCTTATTCACCGACAGGTGAAAGTCCTGCCACCCTGATGTTCAGAAGAGCCATGACGACCAAGTTACCACTTTGGAACAACAGAAGATCTACAACAGATGGTGAACTTCATCAAACAGACTTGTGTCGTAAGGAAAAGATGAACATATATACCGATAAGCATCGATGTTTCAAGAACACTACTTTTAATGAAGGAGATTGAGTATTGGCACAACAACAGAGAAAACGTAAATCTGATGCTCCCTTTGATGCCGCACCCTTCAAAGTGGTGACTAGTAAAGGACTAGTTCGATTGAGATTATGGAGAGCCCCCTGACTGCATCTGTCCCTACATTACCAGTGCCGGTCATGGATGCTTCTCTTTTCTGTTCCAAGCCTCACAAGACATGATCTGGGCGTTTGGTCAGAGCTCCACAATGACTTATAGAGGAGTTGTAATTTAACAAGGGAGGAGATGTAGTGTCTTGTGAGTTAGGGAAGATGGGGCCCTTTTGGTTTCTGATGCACTCCGTAGAACTGTGATGTACATTTTTGGTGTGGTGAATAGAGTTCATGTTTAGAATGTTGAGTTACCAGTAACAAACAGAGGAATAAAGATGTGTAATATCAAGCTCTGTGTGTGGCATATTCATTTATGAATGCCCAGGCTGGGGAGGACACTAAAGATAGTCACCTAACAGAAATTGTGCCAGAAGAGAATTCCGATTTAGAGCAAGTGAGTACGGCATACAGTCCTGCGGTGTAACGTGGGTTGAGCTCAATTCCTATAGCAACCGGAGAGGTCAAAGGTGCCAGGAAGTTTGATGCCAAATTCCTCCGCTACAATGTCTCTATTAACACTGGTATTTATTAAAAATAAATTAGCTAATTGTTCACTGAAGAACTGAGAGACATTGTTGGAACTGACAGCGGCTACACCGGACAATTTGTTAATGATTTCAAAGAGTTCTTTTTGCTTATTATTGGATGTAACAATTACACTAAAAGAATGCTGGTGCTGAGCTTCTTATATTGCCAATTTATTATTCGAAAAGGATACCTTATATTACGATTTTTTTAAAGTATCAGAGTTCAACGCCACAGTCGCACAGCACATTTACCATTGCAGGGCATATTCATGACATTTGAGGCGCAGGGCAGCGCAGCAAGTCACCTGTTGCACTGCCCTGCGTCAGAGGGAAAGGGCAGAAATGTGCTGCATTTATACAATATGGCGCATTCCTATCCTATTCCCTTGTGCTGGTGCCAACGCAGGCACCCTTGCACCATTGTGCAAGGGTGCCTGTGTTGTAGACAGAATTATTTGTGTGCAGGAAGGGGCACCTTACTGCACAAAAACAATCCTGAGAGGCTTTTTTCTCTTTCGATGTGTGCTGCATTATGCAGCACACATCGAAAGAGAAAGAAATGAGGAGAAATAAAGATATTTCTCCTCGGTACACTCCTCTTATCTTTTTGGCCCTTTCCAGGTTTACAAGGTCCTCAAAATCTGGAAATGCATCAAAAACCAAGGGAGTTGCGTGGGAACACCCATGCAACACCCATGGAACACGATGCCAGGGCAGAGTACGGCAATGCAGCGATTTGCACTGCATTGCTCTATATTTTTGGAGCTACTCAATGCCACGCAAAGTGGCTTTGCATGGCTTCAAAAGTATGACCTAAGGTTTGCGTTGCTCTTGCACCACATTGCATGGTGCAAGAGCAACGCAGATCATGTTATAAATATGGCCCTATGTTTGAGTGTATGAAGAGTTTCATTAGACAAAGTGGAACATTTATGTTTCTTCATGTCAGGTGTCTAAGAAGAAAGCGCCAACCCTTCTGGATGAGAAAAGATGAAGTGGCAGTTTGTACTGTACTCCTCCGAGGGGGAGAGACATCAAACAAATATTGCTAAGAGTGATGTCAGGCAAGGGACTCATAGAAGACAGAAGGATGCTCTAGGAGTTTTAATATGTTCCTTCTAAAAAGTGCAGAACAGAAATATTACAAATGGTATGCAAGAAGAAAACAACTTCAATGTGATGAAACCAGCCAACAAGGGAGATAGAAATAATGGAGGTCATAGCTTCCGGAGCAGAGATTAGGCCAAATATATGCGCTGATAAATGGGTAGCCTAGTAAATTATTGCTTACATTATACATTTTTATAACAATATTTACTATTAATACAGTAACAATTAGTAGTACAAAAAATGAAACTTAAAAATAATAACTAATAAAAAACAATATAAACTATATATATTATATATCTTCTGAACCTATTACCCATAGACATTTACACGCAAAATCAAATAAAAATAATATCTGAAAGAAACAATACACATTAGTTTAACAAATAATACTAATACAATAATTAATAGAAAAATAATTAAAATCAATTAAATAATTTATAAAATTCTAATTCTAATCAACTAAATAAAAATTATAGCAATTGATTATCATTTTCTTTTAAATCATCCAGTAAGTATTTTACAACAAAAATAATGTACATAATTTATCATCAAAGTAACACATGAAAAATACTAATAATATTTATAAACCAGGTAAAAATAAATATTAAAAATGTCCCACCCTATTTCTTTAGAAAAGTTATATTCTTACCATCTATATTCTGTCCCATGATATTTTTTGCATCGCAATATTTTGACACAATATTTGTGTCCCGCAATATTTCTGATTTGATATTATGGTGGAACACCCCCAGATGACAACACTATCCATGATGGAAAAACTGCTGGCCAAGTTAATTGGTCAGGCACGTAGGTGGGCTGGCCTGGCTAATTCCTGTGCTCTGGGAGGATGAATTTTTCCAACAGTAGTCCACTGTGCATGGGAAATTCATGCAATGGTGGCAATTCTCCACCTTAATGGGCTCCCTCTGATGATTGATAAAGAGATTTATGCATTGAATAACATTTTGAAATGTTACCAAAATGTGGCAAAGATTTGCTGCCAATCTTCAGGGCCATTGCATGCACAAAATTCTATTGAGGCACCAGAACATAAGAGGACCACCAACAAATCCTACTGTCAGTCCCCATACAACACCCACAAACGTACCAACTAGACCACCTAAACCGCCACCAACTCAACCACCACCGACTCGACCACCACCAACGCAAGCACCATCAGAAGCAGACTTGTAATAACACTCACAACCAGTTTTGTACAGGTAAAGTTGTAAGCTTAACTCCTGATAATAATTGTTCATTTTTCAGCATTCTCTTCTCTATCCACAACATACACATTTAAACACACAATTAAAATAGCATTTGTATGTACCATTCCTAAAAATCTAGAAACCTGGATGTGGCCATAGGTCATATGCAATGTCTATATGTAAGCCACAACATTTGACCTTGTTATGCAACATACACCAGGCTATTCTGCTCTTGCTCACAACTTCTGGGATTACAAGAGCACTCCACCCCCATGTAGTTAAGACATCGGAAGCATGACTTAAGGATACTAAAATTGTGTTCAGTGAAGACTTGTGAATATTTGAGAAATGTGCATGTATGCTCTATTGTTCCTCTGTTGAGGTAGTGTGGTTGGACATGTCTGAAGGGTGTGAGGAAAAGGGAGAGAGAGGATAACCAGCATCACTTGCAACAATGGAACCTTTTTAAAAAAAAATATGGTTCTAATCTAAATGTGCTGCTTCATGCATACATACATGTACTGCCTGTAAAAGTCATGTGTATCTATTGTGTTGTAGTGTGTAATGATTGAGTATGTTTACAATGTCATCCCTCAAATACATTATACATCCATAGTGTGAGATGTTATTATTACTTACATATGAGCCACATGTCAGTAAAACCCCACTAACCAATATGACTGTTGTGTGTGCTTCTAGGAAAGATAGCATTCGCATGAGTGAAGCAGCCCCTGGCATGGCAGACAGATTGCACATTGATGGAGTGCTAGATGTGTCTCTTGCGGAAAAGGTGTTCCCTATGGTGAGGTGGCTGAAATGTCATGTGTGCAATCAATACCACGAAAGACATGAGGGAAGTGGGTAAAGGCCTTAAAATACCTTGACACCCATTGCCTTTTCTCCAGCGACAATGGTATGATAATGAACTGGAGGCCGTGGCTTGCCTGTGAGATGCTTAGATTGTCAGAAGTCACCTTCTGGAAAGACCCAGAGGCAATGAAATGGAATGCAGCTAGTTTTTAAACATGGACAAGGATAGCTTGAGAGCAGGATTTTGTTGAATCAAGCTCCTGCTCCCATGTCAAGGATCACTTGAGGGGAGAATGATATCTAGCAATGACTGCTCCCCTGGAAATGCCAAAGATGTTGAACATTTGCATATAAGCCCTCTCCCTCCGCCATAAACAATTGTTTCTCAAAATGAGGGACCAAGCGACAAAAACATTAATCAACATAGTGAAGTTCAAAAAAAGTTGTTTGGTGTGTGAGTTAATTTTCTTAGGTGGTCACCATATGTGATTGTTTGGTGTTGTGATGTGTTCAACCTGTAGATGGGTGGTGGAGTCTACAATCATCACTCCTTCCCCGCTGCATTGCCAGGTGTGCTGTAAGTGTAGTGAGACTTGTTATAAATTAAAATAAAATAACTATATAAATTTGAATAATCGAAAAAACCCATGAAAAAAGTGAAATGGTGCATTTTACACATCACTTTTCCAAGAATTTGAGAAATTGTTCAAGATGTGCCTAATGTGGCTGGCCCTCATCAGAGACTTTATGAATCAATTGTTTTGATTAAAGGTTTCAAACAGACAATGTACAATCCTCAGCAAGCGTACCTGCATTAACATTCATTCATTCACTTCCCATTATCTTCTTTAACTGTCCTTTTCACTGTGTGGTTCCTATTTCTTAAATACAATCTATCTTTTCTCATTTTGACACATCTTTCAAGTTTTGTTCTGTGTTTGTTGTGAGTAATTATTTGGCACCCTCCTTTAGGTTTGTTGTCTTTCATGATCATCTGTGGTGTCAGCTGTTTGGCTCTATAAACTTTAGATCTCTGATGGTTCTCAGGCATGTAAGTTCTCTCTTTGTTTAGCAAAATAAAGAAAAATCCATCCCTATATGTCACTGAATGTTCTTTCTGTTCCATGCACATCATGTGTCATTTTTTACATCCCTAAGATGTGCCAATGTTTAGGATGTCATTTACATATGCTTGGGCAGGCCTCTGTTTCCCACTTGACCAAGTCAGTGATTAACCAATCAGTATGGTCCCTTATGAGAAGCCAAAAACAAAGAGGGAGTTAAGAGGTACAATAAGTCGTGGAACCAGCCTCCTCCGCAAGTAATGAAAAAACAACTAGAGTCCACTCTCAAAACCAAAGAACCGTGCTATCCTTACTATAAAAACCCAAGAGAAATACTTGGGGGCATATTCACAAGGACTTATCGCCGAGTTATCGCCACCTTAACGCATCAAAAGTGGAGATAGATTTAACGCCCCATTCACAAGCGGGTGCAAACAGCAGACATCGCCAGTATTCCCACGATAACTGCCGCAAATTTTACCCCCACGGGTGACACCAACAACTAACCCTAATGAGATGCAGAGTAGGCGTTCCCGTGCAAAAACACACGAAAACACCACTACACCACTTTCACAACGAACTGCCAGATCTGCGATGCGAACCAAAAACAGGCGATAAGCCGCGGTAGCAGCAGGGAATTAACACCTGCCTTTTGCTGGTGTTAAGCAGGACGACTACCTGCTGCATGAAAGGGAGCCCAGCCAAGAGCCACATCTGAAGACCCACAGATGCCATCGAGACAATGATCATGCAGCTCGGAGACCCATGAGGGCCACAACACCCACCGCCACCACTCCCAGGCCCCCCCCCCGGACCCTCCCTCCCCCGGACAAACACATACCGTGCACGACACAAGAGCCACAAAAAGCACGTGATGTCGCACAATGACAAAAAGAAACACACATGTGTGGTCAGAAGAACGAGAAACAGTCACTCATCATTGAAGTAACAACCAAAAACTTTATTGAAATACAACACAAAACACCAATGCGGAAGACTCCTGTCGGGTCCGTCTGGGACAACCTTGATGTCACAGCCTGGAAAAAAAAGCACCAAATCAGAACATGTGTCATGCGCACATCTAAGGAGCGAGACACAGAGAAGGAAAGAAAGGCAGAGAGAGAAAGAGAGAGAAGGAAAGGAAAGGAAGGGAGAGAGAGAGAGAGAGAAGGAAAGGAAGGGAGAGAGAGAGAGAGAGAAGGAAAGGAAGGGAGAGAGAGAGAGATAGAAGGAAAGGAAGGGGGAGTGAGAGAGAGAGAAGGAAAGGAAGGGAGAGAGAGAGAGAGAAGGAAAGGAAGGGAGAGAGAGAGAGAGAGAGAAGGAAAGGAAGGGAGAGAGAGAGAGAGTGAGAGAAGGAAAGGAAGGGGGAGAGAGAGAGAGAAGGAAAGGAAAGGAAGGGAGAGAGAGAGAGAGAGAGAGAGAAGGAAAGGAAGGGAGAGAGAGAGAGAAGGAAAGGAAGGGAGAGAGAGAGAGAAGGAAAGGAAGGGAGAGAGAGAGAGAGAAGGAAAGGAAGGGAGAGAGAGAGAGAGAGAGAAGGAAAGGAAGGGAGAGAGAGAGAGAAGGAAAGGAAGGGAGAGAGAGAGGGAGGGACGCTGCCACCCCGCGCACTGAGGCACCACTGCTCACCTGCTGCCACCGGTGTGTCTCCAACCACGTGCCGGTATATACTGCAAGCCACCAGGTCTGCAATCTGTAATCGAGGCCAGAGTCAATCATGGCAGAGTCCATCTCACTGCACACGGCAACAACGCCTGTCCGTCCTGCGCACACATGCAGCTGCACCCTACCCCCTCCCGCCGGCCAGCGCTGGCTGTCCACACTTGCGCACCCAGGCCCCACTGCTCACCTGCCGCCAACGGTGTGTCCACCAGTGGGCACAGCACGTGCCCGTGCAAGCTCCAGGCCCCGGTCCCACCACCATGGCATGCTCCACATCATGCGGACCCGCACCACGGACCAGCAGGTCCCACACATGACGCTGAGTCCTGAGGCATCAATGGCAGAGACCACATCAGTGAACACGTCATCATCGCAGGCTGCACACCCGCTCAGCAATTTCGGTGCCACTAACCCTGTGCAACCCCAGTCAGCGCCACGTGGTGGTAGGCCCGTGACGGCCGCAAGACTTCGGGTGCCACTAACCCTGTGCAACCCCAGTCAGCGCCACGTGGTGGTAGGCCCATGACGGCCGCATGGCTTCGGGTGCCACTAACCCTGTGCGCAACAATTCATGGGCCCTTTATGATTGAGAATCGTGGAACGTCCGTCATCCAGTCACCACCGGCAGTGGGGAATGTGACGTTGTCGGCCCCTTATATTGGCGGGGTCACATGGCCTGTGACGCCTGTGCCGGATGGGTGAGGTGTGTGTGCAAACCTGCTCTCAGGGAGTGGCCGTGACATGCTGACAACTAGACCAGTGACCTGCAGACCACTAGCGTGTAAACCTGCAACATGTAGCTATGTGGCCCCCCCCTCGGAGCGTAAGCGGAGTGGTCTGGCCTGGCGTACGCCGGACCAGCGCAGGGCTTGCAACAATGACTATGGGGCTCTGGGCGTGGTTCAGTCCATGTCCGGACAAGGAAGTGACTAATGCGTGTGTCCCTGTTGTAGTGTCTACGGCACTCGGAACGCAATCGGCAATGTAGCACACTGTGACTGGAATCCCACTAGATGAGCATCATTGTGGAGGGCCAGCCAGAGTCCATCGGGGAATGACAAGTACAGTGTAAGAGGAAGGGTACAGTCTGCAGTCTGATCGCCATGTCATTGGTCACCAAACAGGATATGGCAGTCCATGTCGCGGTCCAAGGTCAGTGCAGCAGAGTGTATCGGGGGTCAGTGGAAGGTCATGGGGCCATGTGCGGCACCAAGCAGCAACAGGCCAGGTGGCGGACATGAATGCTAGTGCCTCCTTCTGATCTCAATCCCATCCACGTCCTCGTCCTCGGATGTGTGCTCTGCCCCACCTGTGGAAAAAGGAGGAAAAACTGCTATAATGGGTCCAGATCGTTTTTAAGGACTATACCAAGTAGGTATTTTGATGAATGCATGTTGAAATAGATGCATATTAGCCATTGAGATTGATCAGGCTTATCACACTAGGGAGTAGTTAGAGTGTCACAAGGGATCATTAAACTTGGTCCTGAAGAGAAGCTTAGGGGTAGGCTTCGAAACATGTAGACCTGTGAGGAAACTGCCCATTATAGCACTTTTTCCTCCTTTCTCCCCACTTTTATTAATACCAGCTATAGGGAGTATTAAAGTTTAGTTTTCCACACAGCCAGGTATTTTTTAACTCACTTATTTACTGACCCTTCCACTCTCACACCAAACACATATAGTTCACTTCACTTGTAAGTGCTCCCATGTCTCCGTAGGTCGTAGCATACCCCGTCCCGCAGCGGGGCGGGAAGAACCCGATGATGAAGCATGCCACCAAGGGACCTATTGGTGGGTGAGGGTTATTTTAAAAACACATGTTGTTTTCCCATGCAAGAAACCAAGAAAAGGGAAAAGTGTACGTGACTTAGTTGTACATACAAGACCGCGAAAATCGACAGGCAGTGGATTACCTAATACTCTACTTCCACCACTCCAGGGTCACCACCCCTGCGGTCAATGTAGTGTTTGCCATCTAACTAGAATGAGCAAGAACATTACCTTTAACAATGATACCAAATGGGAACAACGTAGATTCACCACGTGCAATAGCAAAAATGTGATCTACATGATCACCTGCCCCTGCGGCCTACAGTATATCGGGATGACCACACGCCCTGTGAAAGTCTGCATCTGCGAACACAGGAGTAACGTGATATGCAAAAGACCCACAACAAAAATGTCAACCCACTACCTAGAAACCAACCATACCACATTAGACCTGCAGTGGACAGTTACCGAACAACTATACTCAGAAGCCACTCTTTTCGAAAAGGAACAACGCTGGGTCTTCCGCCTTGGCACACACACCAGGGGCCTCAATGATGAGATTCCATGGGGACTAATCAAATAGTCTACTTCCATTTAGCCATTATGCGAGAAAGGCATTGTTATAATGCATTCTGTTTCTCATGAACAGCAAAGGGCTCCAACATGATCCATTCATTAACACTGGTTTCAGACACTGGCCTTCTATTTCTCCACTTATGTTTGGTAACGAGGTAATTCAGCATATCCATGCACAGATACTTTCAATAATAACCAACCAGGAAGCTCTACCACAAGTACATGACTAGTTATGCCTTTCCGTCATCGCTAAATGATCTCCATTGGCACTCGTCTCATAAATGTAGTTAATGATAAAGTGATAAAATTTGGCTCAATTTATGTATTTGAAATATATTGCTTCAAATCCCAACTTTGTTAGTTATCCCTGACCGGTATAACTGCATCTGCGAACTCGCATACGTTAAGAAAACAACCAGGAAGTGTTGCCATTATGAGGCGGCCATTTTGTGAACTTTAGCATTCAAGTTGCACTGCCCTCACTGCTCCGAAACCAGGAAGTTAGCCACCCTGATGGTAGGCGGACATTTTCAGAATTAGCAGTCTAGCGTTTGGTGTCCACACGCCCGCTGATTGCAGAATCAACCGGATACAAAAACCGGCGTTTGGCAAACATTCTCCGTTCATCGGAGCCACGGGCAGGCAGTGTTCCTTTGGGTGAGCGAGCAGCTTTGACAAAGTGAGTACGGCATAGCCGATTCCCTGGGCAGCAGATCCTGACACTTTACGAGCTTGGAAATATATATATAATCTTTTTCCTTGACTGAATCCTTACTTTACCCACAGTGTTTGACTACAAGCACTCCTCCCCTCCTGTGTTGTAGCTCATGGGGCCCTAATTAGGTGACCTAAATGTATGTTACCTGTTTATTTTCTATAATTTGTTGAGAAATTATTACATCATGTTTTCTCCCCTATATAGATGATTATTGGTACATAGCACCTATGGATTGAAAAACAGCACCGATCTTTGGCATATGAAAACTCACTTAGAGTGTGTGTTTTTTGTTACATGTAATTGTCTTGTACGTCGCAACCAGAACAATATAAAGGGCAGCACGATACACACGTGAGATTGACAATGTACTGTTGTGCATGAAAAATATATCACTACGAGACCTTTCACAAGCATGGTGAAGGGTGGTTTCTAGTATATTAAAGTATATACTATGTTCAATAAATATGTTCCTATATCCTTCCAGATCGTTTTTAAGGATTATACCAAGTAGGTATTTTGATGAATGCATGTTGAAATAGATGCATATTAGCCATTGAGATTGATCAGGCTTATCACACTAGGGAGTAGTTGGACTGGCACAAGGGATCATTAAACTTGGTCCTGAAGAGAAGCTTAGGGGTAGGCTTCGAAACATGTAGACCTGTGAGAAAACTGCCCATTATAGCACTTTTTCCTCCTTTTTCCCCACTTTTATTAATACCAGCTATAGGGAGTATTAAAGTTTAGTTTTCCACACAGCCAGGTATTTTTTAACTCACTTATTTACTGACCCTTCCACTCTCACATCAAACACATATAGTTCACTTCACTTGTAAGTGCCCCCACGTCTCTGTAGGTCGTAGCACGCCCCGTCCCGCAGCGGGGCGGGAAGAACCCGATGATGAAGCATGCCACCAAGGAACCTATTGGTGGGTGAGGGTTATTTTAAAAACACATGTTTTCCCATGCAAGAAACCAAGTATTTCCTTATGAGAAGCCCATCTAATATCAGGCCTCCCTACCAGGAGAATGCTACTTAGGGAGTCTGGGATATGAATCCCTGTCATTTCTGCTATGGTTGGTATAATTTCCTAATTTGAGGACAGCTCCATAGTGTATGTGTTATTGAACCTTCCTGCCACAACTACTCCAGCACAGGCAAGATCCAATCATTTAGAGGCAATTAAGTGTCCAGTTCCATCTCAGGAATACCCTTTGTAGGAAATTGGGTTACTGTTTAAGGGGGGTGAATCCCTTCTCCAGCAACAACGACAGTTCCTGTCAGGGTGAATCACAAGCAAACCCCAAATTAACCTGTGCTTAACCCTCTCTTAGTTTGGCATAGGCAGTCAATCTTAACTTAGAAGCAATGTGTAAAGTATTTATGCAGCACTTCAAACAGTAATAAAGTGAAAACACAAACCAAGAAAAATCCCACATCAATTTAGGAAAACAGCGGTTCCAAGGGACTGCGGACCAGTGATGTGAGGTCCTGCATTGAGATCCATCAAGATGCATCGAGATGCATCACACAGCAGTGGTTCCGACGAGCTGCGGTACTGCGGTGCTAGGTCCTGCATTGAGATGCATCACCCAGTGGTGGTTGTGAAGGGCTGAGGGATGATGCGTTGCACTGCGTCGGTTCTGCGGGGACACCAGCTGGGCTGGCAGAGCACCTTCAGGCCCATTTCCAAAGGTCTGGGACTGAGCTGGCACCACTTGGGGGGCGAGGCTCACAGCAGGCAGCATCCAGGTTCAAGGTGGCTGGAGCCTTTTTTGTCCCTGAGGCACCAATCAGGAGGCCAGCCAGCTAGCTCTTGGAGTCACTTTGGTGGTCCTAGGTTCAAGATGCAGCCTTCTTCCTTAGAAAGCAGGGAAGCAGAGCAGCAGTCTTTCTTGCAGTGCAGCGCAGCAGTCCAACTGCATTGTCCCGAGGTCCAAAGGTTTACTGAACAGTTGGGTCTGAAGGTCAAATATTTATACCTGGTGCCCACTTTGAAGAAAGAGAAGTTTCTATATGCTTCCAATCCCAGAGATGCTTGGAATTTCCTGCCTCTCTGTCCAGGCCCCAGTTTATCTGGAGTCACAAAAGACTAGTGTCAAACCCTTTATGAGTGTGCTCAAGCACAGGCTTTGTGATGTGCAAGTGTGGTAGGTGGCAGCTCCTCCCACTCATCAATTCAGCAATGGCCCAGCCTGCCAACATGCCAACACTAATTCCCCCTTTGTCTCATTGTCTGAGAGCAATACACAAAGACCAACTGCCAGCTACACCCAGTTATGTGACCCAGGATACAGGTTGCAGGCACCAAACGGCTGGGAGAAGAAAAGAAAATACCAACTTTCTAAAACTGGATTTTCAGAATTGTGACTTAAAATCTGACTTTACCATTAACGTGGGTTTTAAATTATAATTCCATAGACATCAAACTCAATGTTCCTGTCTGCTCCCAATTGAAAGTTACCACTTATTAACTGTAATAAGGGACCCCAATGTTATCGTATGGGAGATGTAGGCCTCACAGTAGTGAAGGACATGTAAATCTTAACAGTACATGTCAAATGTTTTAAATACACTGCACTGTGCCCTCTGGGCTGTGTAGGGCTCACCCTAGGGGTGACATATTTAATAAAAAGGGAGGTTTGGGCCTGACAAGAGGTTTATCTTGCCAGGGAAAAATGACAGTTTAAAACTCCACACACAGGCAGCAGTGGCAGGCCTTGGACATGTTTAAAGGGCTACTCAAATGGGTGGCATTTATATGAGTGCAGCGGGCCTACTTATAGGATTTAATGTGGAGGCCCTGGGTAGTTGTAGTACTACTTACTAGGTACTTACAAGTATATTAAATATGCCAATTTGGTGCAAGTCAATTTTATCATGTTTAATAGAGAGAGCACAAGCACTTTAGCAATAAATAGCCGTGATAAAGTGTGCAGAATCCTAAGGCCTAGAAAAACGAAGTCCGCAAAAACAGGAGGATGGAAGGGGAAAAGTTGGAGGAAAACCAAGCTGAGGATGTCACGTCCAACACCCTGCACATTTGATGATACCTTTGAATGTGTTCTGCAAGACCGCATCCCATTCTGCATCTGTGAAGGACTGTCCTAGTTCTCCCTCTCGTATATACTGAAATAGTTTATTGCCCTGTGTTTCGTAGTGCGCTAATATCTTGTGCAGTCTAGAGACGAGACAGGCCTCATCTTCAGCCTGTTTGAGTACATTTTTATAACTGGGCTATTGACCATTTGGTCCTTTTCCTCAATTCACATATTCATGGCTCAATGATGGACTTGAGTGTATTGATCTGTTCTTGCTCTGGTAAATATAATCAGTTTTAAGTTGCTCAAAGTGTTTTAATTTCTCCTTTGCCAAATAGGTTATCCTCCTTGTTGCACCTTCCTATTTGCCATTTTTTGAAGACCTCAGCTAAACTCAGGATACTAAGAATGGGTATGCATTGGAACAGGACGCTAGGGAGAACTTATATAGTTTCGCTTTGGTCCCAGACCCTAAGAGTGGCTCATGTGTAGTCATACTGGCAGGTCTGTCTTTCCAAGACAATTGCTTCCTCCCTGGGAGATCTCCTTGCTATTGTGTGATCTAGAAAGCACCAATGTTTCTGCTTTAGACTGGTTAGTAGAAGCAAACGTGCGCTGCCTGACAGCACAGTAATATATCTGCTATGCCCATGCCTCCCTTAACACTGGACAAGCCCCTATCTTTGTTGGTATTCCTGCCTTCTTTCCTCCATCTATAAAGTTTGTGCCCATCATCTGTAGTTGGTGGACAAATTTATGTTCTATCCAAATGGGTATTGATTCGAATAAAAATAGGATTCTGGGCCAAATCATCATCTTCGCCATAGCTATTCTTCCTAGGCAGGATAAAGTCTCATTGTACCATCTCTGTAGATCTTGCTTGATTTACTGGGACCACTGGGGAAGGGTAGCTGTAAATAGCCTGCTATGGTTGGTGTCAAATGTATGCCTAGATATGTAATAGAGGAGGTACTCCATTTAAATGTGGAGTGCTGGGTAAGGCATGCTTTGTCTTCTCTCAGAGTCAGGATTAAGACTTCTGATTTGTGCTTGTTTAGATTAAAAACATATACTGCATAGAAACAGCTTAGCTCATCTATGAGAGGCAGCATTGAGGTTAGTGAGTTCCCCTTATGTGATCATGATATTGTCAATAAATAATGCAATTTTGAATGTATCTGTACCTAGTTACATTCCAGCAAAAATGTTATTCTCTCTGGGGTAACCGCTCTATATACCATGAAAATAGTAAGGATGATAATGGCCATTCCTGTATAGTTCAACATTGGATGGGAATCTCGTCAGTCTCTACTGTTAGCACATACTCTAGCTGTGGGTGAATCACAGGGCCATTTTTAGAAAGTGTGGCCCTAAATCCTTTTTACAGAAGACCAACCTTAAGAATGTCAAATTGACCCTGACAAATGCTTATTCAGCACCTAATGATGGGAGTAGCACTTACTTGTTTTGGTTTGTTGACAATGTCAGTGATGTGTGCTGCTTTCTTTATGATGTTTACATGTTGTCTCAAATATTTGACATTACAACGCGTAGTAATACCACGCATGCCATGACAAAGCGGGTATGACTACGCCAATGCCTTTACAACGAGCTATCATTACAATGCAAACTTTTACCACGTATATGCCTTTATCACACATGCCATTACAATGCAAAGGCACGTGTGGTAAAAGCATAAAGCATAAACTTGGTAAAAATGGTGAAGGTTGGTAAATAACTCTCTCTCTCTCTCTCTCTCTCTCTATATATATATATATATATATATATATATATATATATATATATATATAAACACATATGAATATTTATTTATTTAAAATATATATCTTTTTAGCCCCCAACCCACCCCAAAACCCAAACCCTAAAATGATCCTTTCCACCCCAAAAACCCCCTAAAACCTAAAATACGCTTACCACCCCAAAACCCAGACCCACTCTAAGCCCTAAAATTACCCTTCCCACCCCAACAGCCAAACCCACCCTAAACCATAAAATGACCATTTCCACTCCAAAACCCAAACCCACCCTAAACCCTAAAATTACCTTTCCCACCCCAAAGTCCAAACCCACCATAAACCCTAAAATTACCATTCCAACCCCAAAACCCAAACCCACTCTAAACCCTAAAATTACCATATATATACATGCGCTGTGATAGCATGCGATGTAATGGCACTTGCGTTGTAATTGCATGCTATTTAACCCCTTCGCTGCTAGGCCTTTCCCCCCCCGTGCTAAGCCTTTTTTTGGCTATTTGGGGTAGTTCGCACTTAGACCCCTGTAAGGTATCCACGCCAAATTTGTGTCCTTTTCTTACAACATCATGGGGATTCTAAAGGTACCCAGGGTTTGTGGATTCCCTTAGAGGCGAGCCAGAAATTAGCCAAAATACAGCTTTTTTTAAATGGGAAAAAAGGGCTACAGTTGAAAGCGTCTGTTTTTTCCCCTGCAAATGATATCAACAAAGGGGTTGTGGTGCTGAAATCACCATCTTCCCAGCTTTCAGGGACAAGCAGACTTTTGTCAGAAAACCAACATTTTTTACACAGTTTTGGCATTTTTCTGGGACATAGCCTATTTTTGCTATGTTTTGTGCTTTCAACCTCCTTCCAGTTAATGGTAGAAATGGGTATGAAAGCAATAATGGATCCTGGAAAGCTATACATTTTCGAAAAGTAGATAAAATTCTGAATTCAGCAAGGGGGCATTTGTGTAGATCCTTCAAGGTTTCTTTATAGAAACTAACAGTTGAATATAGGAAAAATTGAAAATTAGCCATTTGTGTCAACGTTTTCACCTGTAACTTCTTCTAATTATGACAGCTGTTTGAAAGCAATATACCGTTACATCCGCTGGATCTTTCTGGTTGTGGGGATATATAGGACTTGTAGGTTCCCCAAGAACCCGACGAACCCAGAGACAATAACTGAGCAGCATCTTGCAATGGTTTTTTATTATGTACCGGGTATATAGCAATTGATTTGGGAAAATATATACATGGAAAAATCGGTCTGAAAGACACCTATGTATTTCTGAAAGTGGAACAAAATTTGGGGGCATATTAGCAAGACCGGCGGTAAAATTATCGCCGCTTTAGCGGCAGGAAACTGCCGCTAAAACGGCGATAATGGACTTGCTAATATGCGTTATAGAATTCCAATAGAAGCCCAGGTTAGATGTGCAGGACATCTAACCTGGGCTTCTATTGGAATTCTATAACGCATATTAGCAAGCCCATTATCGCCGTTTTAGCGGCAGTTTCCTGCCGCTAAAACGGCGATAATTTTATCGCCGGTCTTGCTAATATGCCCCATAGAGTTTATAAACAGTAGATATTTGCACATTTCCGAAATTGGGAGTACCCATACTAGCATGAGAATTATAGGTCATTTTTTAAAATGACTTCTTTTTTACAGATTGTCTTTCATTTGGAAGGCAGAAATGCATTGAATGTCAATAGGTAATAACAGTTGCTCTACAATTATGTGTTACCCTAAGTGTCCCGATAAAAATGGTACCTCACTTGTGTGGGTAGGCCTAGTGCCCACGACAGGAAACGGCTCAAAACGCTACGTGGACACACTTTATTTTTACAGTGAAAACTGACCCTTTTTTTGCAAAGTGCTTAGCTGTAGTTTTTGAACCCTAGCACTACCGGCACATAGGGAAACCTAGCAAACCTATACATTTTTGAAAACTAGACACCCAGGGGAATCCAGGATGGGGTGACTTGCTGGCTCTCACCAGGTTCTGTTACCCTGAATTCCTTGCAAACCTAAAACTTTGTCAAAAAATACATATTTTCCTCACATTTCTGTGGTGGAAAGCTCTGGAATCTTAGACGATCCACAAGATTCCACCTACCCTGTGTTCCCCAAAGTCTTCCAAGAAAAATGGTACCTCACTTGTGTGGGTAGGCCTAGTGCCCGCGACAGGAAACGGCCCAAAACCCAACGTGGACACACCACATTTTCACCGTGAAAACGGACCCTTTTTTTGCAAAGTGCCTAGCTGTAGTTTTTTAACCCTAGCTCTGCCGGCACCTAGGGAAACCTAGCAAACCTATACATTTTTGAAAACTAGACACCCAGGGGAATCCAGGATGGGGTGACTTGACTGGCTCCCATCAGGTTCTGTTACCCAGAATCCTTGCAAACCTAAACATTTGTCAAAAAAAACACATTTTCCTCACATTTCTGTGGTGGAAAGTCCTGGAATCTGCGTGGATCCACAAAATTCCACCCACCCCGCGTTCCCCAAAGTCTTCCAAGAAAAATGGTACCTCACTTGTGTGGGTAGGCCTAGTGTCCGCGACAGGAAAAGGCCCAAAACGCAACGTGGACACACCACATTTTCACAGTGAAAACTGAACCTTTTTTTGCAAAGTGCCTAACTGTAGTTTTTGAAACCTAGCTCTGCCGGCACCTAGGGAAACCTAGCAAACCTATACATTTTTAAAAACTAGACACCCAGGGGAATCCAGGATGGGGTGACTTGACTGGCTCTCACCAGGTTTGTTACCCAGAATCCCTTACAAACCTAAAAATGTGTCCAAAAAAACACATTTTCCTCACATTTCTGTGGTGGAAAGTTCTGGAATCTGCGTGGCTCCACAAAATTCCACCCACCCCGCGTTCCCCAAAGTCTTCCGAGAAAAATGGTACCTCACTTGTGTGGGTAGGCCTAGTGCCTGCGACAGGAAACGGCCCAAAACGCAACGTGGACACACCACATTTTCACAGTGAAAACTGACCCTTTTTTTGCAAAATGCCTAGCTGCAGTTTTTGAACCCTAGCTCTTCCGGCACCTAGGGAAACCTAGCAAACCTATACATTTTTGAAAACTAGACACCCAGGAAAATCCAGGATGGGGTAACTTGACTGGCTCTCACCAGGTTCTGTTACCCAGAATCCCTTGCAAACCTAAAAATTTGTCAAAAAAACACCTTTTCCTCACATTTCTGTGGTGGAAAGTTCTGGAATCTGCGTGGATCCACAAAATTCCACCCACCCAGCGTTCTCCAAAGTCTTCCGAGAAAAATGGTATCTCACTTGTGTGGGTAGGCCTGGTGCCCGCGACAGGAAACGGCTCAAAACGCAAGGTGGACACACCACATTTTCACAGTGAAAACGGACCCTTTTTTTGCAAAGTGCCTAGCTGTAGATTTTGAACCCTAGCTCTGCCGGCACCTAGGGAAACCTAGCAAACCTATACATTTTTGAAAACTAGACACCCAGGGGAATCCAGGATGGGGTGACGTGACTGGCTTTCACCAGGTTCTGGTACCCAGAATCCCTTGCAAACCTAAAAATTGGTTAAAAAACAAACACATTTCCCTCACATTTCTGTGGTGGAAAGTTCTGGAATCTGTGTGGATCCACAAAATTCCACCCACCCCGCGTTCCCCAAAGTCTTCTGAGAAAAATGGTACCTCACTTGTGTGGGTAGGCCTAGTACCCGTTACATGAAACGGCCCAAAACGCAACGTGGACACACCACATTTTCACAGTGAAAACTGACCCTTTTTTTGCAAAGTGCCTAGCTGTAGTTTTTGAACCCTAGTGATCCAGCGGTCTACTAGCAACAGATACTCCACTACCATATACTCTCTTGGGCCCATACAACTCGCTTCCGCTCTGCGCTAAGTAAACCACTGGAACTTTTAGTTATATTCTGTTTCTTATGGCTCAAGATCTAGTTATCGCTTCTTTAACTAAACCTTCTGCTGATCAAACAGTTCTTTCCTCTGGTCAATGGACCAGTTAGGTAGAACTAGTTGATGGCGATATTTGACATGACTTATTATACATTTCTTAATAATAAGTATAAAATAATGACAGACTCAGTAAGTTTTTAAATCTTTATCTACATTAGGGGTTGTGAACCATCTCAAAGCGTTTCAATACAAACATCCTCATGCACGGGAGTGCAAATTCAAAAATATTTCAGATAACACTTATCAATTCAGATCCACACAATAACTATGCTCAGAAAGAAGAGGATAGAGACAGAAGAGCATTTATCAAACGATGAATTTCATAATTATCAAAGTATGGTGTGAAGACCAACCCCCTGGCCAAAGGGCTGGTTAGGGCCTCCCAGGACAGATCGGGAGACAAAGACTTCAGGA
Source organism: Calotriton arnoldi (assembly GCA_963921515.1). Lineage (NCBI taxonomy): Eukaryota > Metazoa > Chordata > Amphibia > Caudata > Salamandridae > Calotriton > Calotriton arnoldi. The sequence goes on along the minus strand of CAWUFW010005533.1, from coordinate 447,436 downwards.
CAGGAATCAGGACAGGATACTTCACCTCTCTAGTTACCGACGACTACGTCGCACCCCTCTCTGACACTCTCTTCCTCCTCATGGTTCTTCCGCGATCTTCTTTCTAACCCACCCAATTCAAATAGATGGTTCTGCATACAGTTTCTTCATCAGCATTTCAGAGCATCAGCACCACCCCGGCACACCCCGTTCTCAGGCTTTCTTCAACGTGCTCCAAAGCTTCTTCGTAACTTCCCCAAAGCTTGCTCTCTCTTCTAGCTAAACTACCTCAATTATACCTTTCCATAGGCATGTACCACCCATTAATGTTTCATTTTTCACAGAATACTAACTTCTGATTGGACAGGCGAGGGGGGATGATCATCACACCATACTTATACTTCATTTATTCCCTTAAACCATTGTTTCCAAACTCCTCCCCTCAAACTTTTATTCCGCCCTTCCTTTCCCATACATCTTTAAACTTTAATACAATTGTAACTGTTTTCTCGAATAAGTTCCTTCATATGAACTCTTGACCCTCATGTTCCCAGGGCACATCTCCGCTGACCTTGGACGCGTGACAAATCCTTAGTCATCCTCCAAGCTTCCGTACCAGGGCGCATGCGTCGCGCCATATCAATCTACTCGACTCAGACAACTTTAACAGGCCCAAATACGCACTAATAATAAAGTCAAAAGGAAAAGTGTTATTATCGAAAATAAATGATTTCACTGTATACCACCAACCTCTACTCTGACCTATACCATTTGTTATTTCTCTTTCTGCATTTGCCTTAGTTATAAACTCATTTTCTAATTTCAGCAAATAAGATGCCATGCATGTGAGCTTTCAAGCGGGCATTTTATAGCTCTTTGCGCAAGCGCCAGAATTTCCCTCCAAGCGTCAGCACGTCATACTACGTAGATGCAGTAGACGCATGCACAGTAAAGATCCCGTGTTAAATGCGTTCTAGTCCTACGGCCGTGTTATTTGCAGTTAGTAAACACATAGGCAAGCTTCATTCTTTTCCCGCGTGTAATGAGAATGCGTATTATTAATCACAAAATACGTTTGTTAGTGATTCGCTAGTAAGTTAAATCGAGAGGATTGCTTCCGAGCAAGTCTCGTGTCCGAGTCCTTGCTCCATCACTAGCTCTGCCGGCACCTAGGGAAACCTAGCAAACCTATACATTTTTGAAAACTAGATACCCAGGGGAATCCAGGATGGGGTGACTTGACTGGCTCCCACCAGGTTCTGTTACCCAGAATCCCTTGCAAACCTAAACATTTGTCAAAAAAACACATTTTCCTCACATTTCTGTGGTGGAAAGTTCTGGAATCTGCGTGGATCCACAAAATTCCACCCACCTCGCGTTCCCCAAAGTCTTCTGAGAAAAATTGTACCTCACTTGTGTGGGTAGGCCTAGTGCCCGCGACAGGAAACGGCCCAAAACGCAAAGTGGACACACCACTTTTTCACAGTGAAAACGGAACCTTTTTTTGCAAAGTGCCTAACTGTAGTTTTTGAACCCTAGCTCTGCCGGCATCTAGGGAAACCTAGCAAACCTATACATTTTTTAAAACTAGACACCCAGGGGAATCCAGGATGGGGTGAATTGACTGGCTCTCACCAGGTTCTGTTACCCAGAATCCCTTGCAAACCTAAAAATGTGTCCCAAAAAACACTTTTTCCTCGCATTTCTGTGGTGGAAAGTTCTGGAATCTGCGTGGATCCACAAAATTCCACCCACCCCGCATTCCCCAAAGTCTTCCAAGAGAAATGGTACCTCACTTGTCTGGGTAGGCCTAGTGCCCGCGACAGAAAACGGCCCAAAACGCAACGTGGACACACCACATTTTCACAGTGACAACGGACCCTTTTTTTGCAAAGTGCCTAGCTGTAGATTTTGAACCCTAGCTCTGCCGGCACCTAGGGAAACCTAGCAAACCTATACATTTTTTAAAACTATACTCCCAGGGGAATCCAGGATGGGGTGAATTGACTGGCTCTCACCAGGTTCTGGTACCCAGAATCCCTTGCAAACCTAAAAATTTGTCAAAAAATACACATTTTCCTCACATTTCTGTGGTGGAAAGTTCTGGAATCTGCGTGGATCCACAAAATTCCACCCGTCCCGCCTTCCCCAAAGTCTTCTGAGAAAAATGGTACCTCACTTGTGTGGTTAGGCCTAGTGCCCGCGACAGGAAACGGCCCAAAACGCAACGTGGACACACCACATTTTAAAAGTGAAAACGGACCCTTTTTTTGCCAAGTGCCTAGCTGTAGATTTTGAACCCTAGCTATGCCGGCAACTAGAGAAACCTAGCAAACCTATACATTTTTGAAAACCAGACACCGAGGGGAATCCAGGATGGGGTGACTTGACTGGCTTTCACCAGGTTCTGTTACCCAGAATCCCTTGCAAACCTCAAAATGTGTAAAAGAAACACATTTTCCTCACATTTCTGTGGTGGAAAGTTCTGGAATCTGCATGGATCCACAAAATTCCACCCACCCCGCCTTCCCCAAAGTCTTCCGAGAAAAATGGTACCTCACTTGTGTGGTTAGGCCTAGTGCCCGCGACAGGAAACGGCCCAAAACGCAACGTGGACACACCACATTTTAAAAGTGAAAACGGACCCTTTTTTTGCCAAGTGCCTAGCTGTAGGTTTTGAACCCTAGCAATGCCGGCAAGTAGGGAAACCTAGCAAACCTATACATTTTTGAAAACTAGACACCCAGGGGAATCCAGGATGGGGTGACTTGACTGGCTCTCACCAGGTTCTGTTACCCAGAATCCCTTGCAAACCTCAAAATGTGTAAAAGAAACACATTTTCCTCACATTTCTGTGGTGAAAAGTTCTGCAATCTGCGTGGATCCAAAAAATTCCACCCACCCCGCGTTCCCCAAAGTCTTCCGAGAAAAATGGTACCTCACTTGCGTGGGTGGGTCAAGTACCCGCGACAGGCAAGGGCCAAAAACCTATTGAGGCGACATCAAAATTACCTATCGCAAACCAACCTGGTTTTGCAAAGGGGGTCCCATGAGTTTTTGGCCCCGGGTTCGACGGCCATCTAGGGAAACCTACCAAACCAATACATTTATGAAAACTAGACACCCGGGGGAGTCCAGTGAGGTATGGCTTGCGTGGGTCCACCAACATTCTCCTACCCAGAATCCCCTGCAAACCTCAAATTTAGCTGAAAAAATCACTTTTTTCTCAAATTTCTGTGTGGGAAAGTCCTGGAATCTGCGTAGATCCACAAATTTCCTCCCACCCAGCGGTCCCCCAGGTCTCCCGATAAAAATGGTACCTCACTCGCGTGGGTGGGTCAAGGACCCGCAACAGGCAAGGGCCCAAAACCTAGTGAGGCGACAGCAAATTTACCTATCACAAACCAACCTGGTTTTGCAAGGGGGGTGCCATGAGTTTTTGGCCCCGGGCTCGGCGGCCATCTAGGGAAACCTACCAAACCCACACATTTCTGAAAACTAGACACCCGGCGGAGTCCAGCGAGGTATGGGGTGCGTGGGTCCCCCAACATTCTCCTACCCATAATCCCCTGCAAACCTCAAATTTAGCTGAAAAAAATCCATTTTTTCTCACATTTCTGTGTGGGAAAGTTCTGGAATCTGCGTGGATCCACCAATTTTCTCCCACCCAGCATTCCCCCAGGTCTTCTGATAAAAATTGGACTTCACTTGTGTGGGTAGGCATAGTGGCTGCAACAGGAAATGGCCCAAATCGTACTGTGGAGACTTCAAAATTACCTATAACAAAACTACCTGGTTTTGGGGGGGGCACCTGGGGTTTTGGCCCGGGGCTCGGCGGCCATCTTGGGAAACTAGCAAACCCAAACATTTCTGAAAACTAGACACCCGGGGGAGTCCAATGAGATATGGCTTGCGTGGATCCCCCAACGTTTTCCTACCCAGAATGCCCGGCAAACCTCAAATTTAGCTGAAAAAAACACATTTTCCACATATTTTTGTGTGGAATCACCATGCCGGCACAAATGTCCTACCCCACAGCGTTCCCCTGAGTCTCCCGAGTAAAATGATACCTCACTTGTGTGGGTGGGGCAAGGGCCTGTGACTGGGAAGAGCCCAAAAAATAGGGATTAAGGGTATATCACCAAGAATTCTAAGCGCTACATTTTTAAAAGAAATACGTTTTTAGCCAATTCTGCATTGGACACCCACACAAGTGAGGTATAATTTTACTCTGGACACTAAGGAGAACACTGTGGGGTAGGACATTTGTGCCGGCACGGTGATTCCACACAAAAATATGTGGAAAATGTGATTATTTCAGCTAAATTTGAGGTTTGCAGGGCATTCTGGGTAGGAAAACGTTGGGGGATCCACGCAAGCCATACCTCATTGGACTCCCCGGGTGTCTAGTTTTCAGAAATGTTTGGGTTTGGTAGTTTCACAAGATGGCCGCCGAGCCCAGGGCCAAAACCCCAGGTGCCCCCCCCAAAACCAGGTAGTTTTGTTATAGGTAATTTTGAAGTCTCCACAGTACGATTTGGGCCATTTCCTGTTGCAGCCACTATGCCTACCCACACAAGTGAGGTACCATTTTTATCGGGAGACCTGGGGGAACGCTGGGAGGGAGAAAATTTGTGGATCCACACAGATTCCAGAACTTTTCTACACAGAACTTTGAGAAAAAAGTGATTTTTTCAGCTAAATTTGAGGTTTGCAGGGGATTCTCGGTAGGAGAATGTTGGGGGACCCATGCAAGACATACCTCGCTGGACTCCGCCGGGTGTCTAGTTTTCAGAAATGTGTGGGTTTGGTAGGTTTCCCTAGATGGCCGCCGAGCCCGGGTCCAAAAACTCATCGGACCCCCCTTGCAAAACCAGGTTGGTTTGTGATAGGTAATTTTGATATCAACTCACTAGGTTTTGGGCCCTTGCCTGTCGCAGGTCCTTGACCCACCCATGCGAGTGAAGTACCATTTTTATCGGGAGACCTGGGGGAACGCTGGGTGGGAGGAAATTTGTGGATCCACGCAGATTTCAGAACTTTCCCACACAGAAATTTGAGAAAAAAGTGATTTTTTCAGCTAAATTTGAGGTTTGCAGGGGATTCTGGGTAGGAGAATGTTGGGGGACCCACGCAAGCCATACCTCGCTGGACTCCCCCGGGTGTCTAGTTCTCAGAAATGTGTGGGTTTGGTAGGTTTCCCTAGATGGCCGCCGAGCCCGGAGCCAAAAACTCATGGGACCCCCCCTTGCAAAACCAGGTTGGTTTGTGATATGCAATTTTGATGTCACCTCAATAGGTTTTGGGCCCTTCCCTGCCGCAGGTACTTGACCCACCCACACAAGTGAGGTACCATTTCTATTGGGATACCTGGAGAAATGCTGGGGGGTAGGAAATTTGTTGTTTCTTTCTGCTGCGCGAAAAGTTTGGCACAATAATGCAAGGAAAATGTGACAGTCACATTTTGAGGTTTGCAGGACATTGTGGGTGAGATAACTTGCTGGGATCCACAAGAGAGACATCACCATGTACTCCCATGGGTGTTTAGTTTAAGACAATATCTACAGTTGGTAGGTTTTTCTTAGATGGAATGTACACCTTGGCAGAGAGACAAAAAAGACAAAGATTACTGCACAGCCATCTATTCCTCAAGCACACACATACTGGTTGGATTTGGCACGAGGGCGAGTGATGGTTCAGTATATAAAATTTTATTAACAAGAGATTTCACAAAAATGAAATGCACTGTCAATAATTGAAAGGACAAAAAACTGAACCAGTGACTCGCAGCTCGTGAGCTGTAAAGCCACGTCAAGGCCCCAACCGCTTTACAGGCCAATCACACACCTTTCATATATGATACACACAAGACCATTCACACGACCAGGCACAAAACCAACACATTACAACATTCACAAAAAGGGACAAGGTACACCCTGCTTGAGAAAGACAGAAAAGACAAATATTTCTGCACAACCACCTATTCCTCAAGCACAAATACATACTGGTTGGATTTGGCACGAGGGTGAGTGATGGTTCAGTGTATACAGTTGTATTAACCAGAGATTTCACAAAAATGAAATGCACTATTAATAATTGAAAGGACGAGAAACTGAACCATTGACTCACAGCTCGTGAGCTGTAAAGCCACGACAAGGCACCAACCTCTTTACAGGCCATTCATACACCTTTCATACGTGTGACACATACAAAACCATTCACACCGCCAGCCGCAGGCCTAGCACATTACAACACTCACACCAGCAGACAGCGCCATTCAAGGGCCCATCACTTTCACACGCCCACATTCCTGACACAGCAACCACACCAGCTCATGGATTGCGTGGAGTGGCGTTTGGCTAGCAGTGTGTGTAGTGACCAGCAGCAAGTCACTACGCACACACTGCCAGCCAAGTGCCAGTCCACGCACACCACCAGCCGAGCGCCAGTCCACGTACACCGCCAGCCAAGCGCCAGTCCAGGCACACCACCAGCAAACGCCAGTCCACGCACACCGCCAGCCAAGCGCCAGTCCACGCACACCGCCAGCCAAGCGCAAGTCCACGCACACCACCAGCCAAGCGTCAGCCTACACACACCGCCATCACATTTAGGATTTTTTTATACAAAGCAGAAAACACAAACAAATTGCAAATAGATACAAATCTACTAACAAAAAATCTGAAACTAAATACATTGCACAAATGCCAACCTTGAAACTGAACAAAAAATATAAAACAATAGAGACCAGGCAGTTCACTTTACCACTCATGGATGCTCCCAAAAATTCTTTTGCGTGTGGTACATTCTTAAACAAGCAGGCACACACAGCGCAGGGTTAGAAGGACACTCGGGCAGTACATACGAGTCTCCTTCCGCGTACCTCTTCGCCAACAGACTCTACATCTCCTATTGGGAAAGTCTTTGGAGGGTGTGGGAGGAATGTGTTCAGGAAAGTGGCGATCTTTCAATCTAGCCACATCCTCCACCACTCCAACACTAGGAACACTTGCCTGTTCCACTACAACAAGGCTGCCTATTACAGACTCCTGAAACTTAGCAAAAGTCATCTTTGACTCAGGACAACAATCCTTGAATACAACAAAAGCATTAAAGGTTGCCAAGTGGAAAAGATGGATAGCCAACTTCTTATACCAAATGTAAGCCTTACGAAGAGCAGTGTAAGGTTCCAACTCTGATCTACTCTATCAACACCACCCATGTGCCTATTATAGTCTAAAATGCACACAGGTTTGCGCGCTTCTGCACCTGACCCCAAACAGTCACAGGTGAAGTGCTTTCATCATGGATGGTAGTCAGCATGTAGACGTCTCTCCTGTCTGAAAACTTCACAGCTAGAAGTTCCTCGCAATGCACTGCACTGTCCCCGCACAAGCTTTTGACAAACAAGTTCTTTTGGGAAACCTTTACGGTTAGAGCGAATTGTGCCACAAGCAACAGTGTCCACTTTGGCCAATTACCTGAACAACCGCACACCAGTGTAGAAGTTATCTACATATAAATGGTGACCTTTGTTAAAAAGACCTCTACCAAGTTCCCACACAATTTTCTCAGTCACTCCAAAAGTAGACGGACAACTAGGGGGGTTAATCCTGGATTCCTTACCGGTGTACACTCTGAAATTAGAGACATATCCAGTCCTACTGTCACACAGCATATACAGCTTAATTCCATAGCGTGCCCTCTTACTAGGAATGTATTGCCTAAAAACCAAGCGGCCCTTGAACAAGACCAAAGACTCATCCACTGCTATTTCTTTCCCTGGAGCATAGATCTCAGAAAATCGATCTACAAAGTGATCAATGACAGGCCGAATCTTAAAAAGACGGTCACAATCAGGGTGATCTCGTGGCAAAGCTAAACCATTATCGCCAAAATGCAGCATCCGAAGCAGAAGCAAATACCTATCACGACTCATGACTGCCGGAAATATAGCCGTTGCCATCAAGGGACTAGTAGACCAATATGAAGACATTGATGGCTTCCTTAGCAAGCCCATCAAAAAAGTTAAACCCAAGAACTTCTTCATCTCTTCCAGATTTGTGGGAGTCCACCGGGTAGCTCTAGAGTGGGGCCTAAGGCTGGCACTGTTGTCCCTCAAAAACTGTTCGGCATACAAATTAGTCTGCTCAACAATCTCTGCCAAATATACATAGTCCATAAACAACTGAAAAAAAATTATCGGCAAAAAAAAATCTGTATTCACTCTACACCCTGGAACACCAGTAAAGTCTGGCAATGCCGGCTGCACCATGCCTGGGGCAACCCAGAGGTCATCACTTCCAACTGGAAGCCTTGCAGCCCCAGGCTGCAGCCCAGATGCCTCTTCCTGCACTATCGGCACATCAATGTCCTCCTCTAAAACAGGCACTTCATCCGCACTAAGAGTAGCTTCATCCGCACTGAGAGTAGCTTCATCATCCGATGATTCCATGTGGAGAGAAAACTCACTGCCTGAATCTTCCACTCCCTCCTCTGCCTCAGATGCAGAGTCAGTCTCTGAACCATGGTCAGAGGAAGACTCAAAAAGCATTCCAACAACCTGCTGAGCAGTAATCCTGTGGCTAGCTATTATCCTTACTAAGAAAGGAGACTGCACAAACAAGTCAACAACAACCAACACTGCAAAATAAGTAAGTAAAAAAATGTGTGCCTTTATCACAAAGATCTATATACTCAAAAACTATACGATTCACTTGCAAGAGACAGCTACACTCACCAGCACCTACTCTGCAGAGACACAGCAAAAACCAACGATATCCCACTAGAAAGAAAAAAACAAAACCAATTACTCACAAGACAACAACATACACATCGAGCACAAATGCAAAAAGATTTTAACACTCAAAAAACAGAAGCCAAACATACTGCTATTATTACACCATTTGCAAAAAACACATTCATGCAGGGAAATGAAACTCATTTACATTGTACAAAAAAAATGTCTCTTACCAAACACATGCAACTACACAAACAGCAGAACCACCAGTAACGAAACCGCAACCTGGAACAGTCTAAAGAGCAAAAGCCTTGAACTAGAACAAAAAGGGAGAAATAAAACATTACAAATGCAATTCACAAGAAATAAAACAATTAGAATTATAACACGCTATGTCACTACCCAAATGGTCAATCTGCCAGATGGGCCTTCAAATAGGGCTGAGAAAAATGGGGTGTGATCTTGCCCAAGGGACCGGGTGAGGTTGTCTGCCAGGCCGATCTGTCCCCCAGGTGGGGCAGAAAACAGCAGACAGAAATGTGCCCCCCTTGCAAAAGAAATAAATCCCTGGTGCCTAGTAGGGCTTTCTGCCTCCCCCCTCCCGCCTAGGGCAGAAAGGCCAAAAAAAAGGGGCAGGCACGTCACCCCCTTGAAACCATGTCACTTCCATTACACACAAAACAAAATCCATGGTGCCTAGTGGGGTTTTCTGCCCCCTCCCCCTGGGGACAGAAAGGCCAAAAAAAAACAGGGCGATCCACCCCAGGGGGGGGGCATAATACACATATAAAAAATATTTGCCCCCTGGAAGCAACCCTTGCCCAAGGGGTCGCTTCCATTTCATTTAAAATAAACGCCCTGGTGTCTAGTGAAAAAAACGGGCCGATCTGCCCCCAGGGGGGCAGAATAAACATACAAAAAAAATCTGCCCCCTGGAAGCGACCCTTGCCCAAGGGGTCGCTTCCATTTTAATTTTAAAAAACGTCCCTGGTGTCCAGTGGGGTTTTCTGCCCCCCCCTAGGGGCAGAAAGGCAAGAAAATGGGCCGATTGCCCCCCAGGGGGGGCAGAATACACATATAAAAATATTTGCCCCCTGGTAGCGACCCTTGCCCAAGGGGTCACTTCCATTTTCAATTTATTTAAAATCCCTGGCTCTAGTGGGCTTTTCTGCCCCTGAAAGGCCAAAAAACTCAGCCGATCTGTCCCTAGGGGGGGCAGAAAAGTCTTAAAAATATGGTGCCCCTTGAGGAAGCGACCCTTGCCCAAGGGGTCGCTTTCATTTAAATTTGAAAGAACATCCCTGGTGTCTAGTGGGTTTTTCTGCCCACCCCCCCCCCGGGGACAGAAAGGCCAAAAAAATGGGCCGATCTGCCCCCGGGGGGGGGGGGAGAGGGGGCAGAATACACATACAAAAATATTAGGCCCCTGGAAGCGACCCTTGCCCAAGGGGTCACTTCCATTTTCAATTTATTAAAAATCTCTGGCTCTAGTGGGCTTTTCTGCCCCCCCTGGGGCCAGAAACGCCAGAAATCCAGCCGATCTGTCCCCGGGGGGGGCAGAAAAGTCTTAAAATGAATGTGCCCCTTAAGGAAGCGACCCTTGCCCAAGGGGTTGCTTCTTTTACATTAAAGAGAAATCCCTGGTGCCTAGTGGGGGCATTCCTGCTGCACGATCTCGACGCCATGCGCGATCGTGCAGTAGGAATGCTCTGCATTGAGACATCAGGGGAGAGGAAAAACTCTTTCCTCTCCCCGATGCCTCAATGCATCTCAATTTCCCCCCCCCGCCCCACCGGAGCAAGGAAACTTACCTGTTTCCTGAAGACGCACTGTAAGCAAATGGCTTCCAGTGCGTCTGGCTGCTCCTGATGACGTCGGCACGCACTGTGCGTGCTGACGTCATGGGATTGCCTGGGGGGGTTGGGGGTGGCAGCGGAAACTCTTCCGCTGCCATCCCCCTTTGTGTGGGCTAGATGGGCTGCCCATGGGGGGAGCGCCAGCGCTTCCCCCATGGGTGGGTGCCATGACGGAGCGGTTCCGTCATGAGCACACGCCCACCATGGCTCATGACGGAACCGCTCTTTCATGAGCACTCAAGGGGTTAATAGCATGCGTTGTAACAGTTTTGTTGTAATGGCTGTTTCCCTGTTGTCTCTTGTGTATCATCCCAGCCTGGCCGGGATGTACTAATTGATGCATCAATTTTTACAGGCAAGTTGCTAGAATTTTAGTGTCTATTTTCACACCAGTGTTAAGGAACGAGAGGGGTCGTTATGAACTGCTACTTTCTGAATCTTACCTGATTTTATTCTGATAGAAATTCTTGCCTCTGCATCGACGGGGAAACCTGTTCAGATTCAGCAAAATGATTAAACAGTTTATACAGGCATTTTAGCATTCATGCCACAAAAATTAATGATGGGAATATGTCCGAACCTGGCGTGTTCCATGACTGATTATTTTAATTTGCTAATTTTTTCTTGTGAGTTGGAGAGGTCTCACTCTGCTAGTGATGTTTCTGAAATTTTTGTTGGTGTGCCTCATTTGCGTATCTAGGTATGCTCTGGTAGGAACATATACACAATCAACACTAACAAATTCCCTTTTCGCTTGTAATATTTTCTAACCCTAAAAGATATTATTTAAAAAACGGTAGTAAAAAAGGACCACCCTATTGTCTAGTAAAACACAATTCTATGAATTTCAATAAAAAACCAGTTCTGTGTGTTTCAAGAAAACAATAAAAACAAGTGAACATAAAATTACAATAGTCTAAATAATGACAATGAAAAGCCACTTACACACATTACCCTGTCCCTTTTCTCTGAATAAGGGTAACTCCCTTGTGTTTTGGAACGCTTTGGTAGGAGCCTTCCGCTCTACTGTATAATTTTTTATAAAGTTCTTTGAAGACTTTTCTCTTCTTTATCTCCCCCATCACTTTCCCACTGAGTTCTATCATGATGGGGGCTTGGTAAGACCTAGCTTGGCATTATTCCAAGCAGCTTCCAGCCTTTTTTGCCTCAATCTTAGGGGCCGATTCCGATTCGGGCCGGAAATCTCTCCGACCGAGCCGGACCCGGAGAGATTTCCGACCAAATCGGACCCTAGCAGTCCGACCGAATGAGTACGATGCGCACGTATGCTATCGGACTCGATTCGGTCGGACTCCCATTGAAGTCAATGGGAGCCAGTCGTACGACGCGTACACGGGCTCCCATTGACTCAATGGGCACGACGCAAACAAGGGCGCCCCCTACAGCGTGTTCGCGTCGATGCGGGTCGCCCCGTATATGCACGTGTAGGGGCGACCCATGTGTCCCCCCTGTGTGCGACTCGCACGCCTATGCCTCCAGGGGGGTCCGACACGGACCCCCAAAGTGTGGCTCTGACAGCTCCTTGGAGCCGGGCTGCGCGAGTCGGTCGGAGCGGTCGAGGTGCGCATCGTACTTACCCGGCCGGGAAACGTCTCCATTGCGAGGTGCGCGTTGTCCCCGTGCGAGTCGGTCGGAGCGGTCGGGTCCTGCAAACGAGTCGGTCGGAGATTTCGCGAGCGCACACATCGTACTCGCTCGCCCGGACGCACGTACGACTCGGTCGGGAAATAGGGCTCCGAATCGGATCCGGTTAAGCCGAATCCGATTCGGTGCCCTACCGGCCGAGATCGGAATTGGCCCCTTAGTATCTTTGTTGGAAATTGACTAAAGAGTTTTCTGCCTTATTCAGTTCCATCAATCTGACCTGTCCTTGTACTGCTAGTATTTTCCTCCATAACTTTTAAAAAACGGTCTGTCTGCTCAGGCCCTGTAAGGTCAGATTCCAATTTTTTTATATTCTCTTCTCTGATTGCTAATATTCAAGCTGATTCAACAACACATAAATCCTTAATCACAGCCCTCAATGAGTCCACCACCATCTCCGGCTTTGGATATAGGATCTCAAAGTAGGATTATTTTAAATCGTCAGCTAAGGCAGCCTCCTGTCTGCGTTCCATCCCAGGCCAGGGGACACTAGCCAGGACCGTGGTCAGTGATCAGTAGGGTCCCATGTTGAATGTCAGTAATGCCCGCGCACTCATTGCAAAAATTCAAACCTGGATAAGTGACAATAACATTCTGTCCCCTTATCAAGCAGGATTTCGACGGAAAGTAAGCACTATTGATCAAGTTTTCCACTTTCTGTTATTAGCCTGGAAAACTGTAATTATTGGCCAGGGAAGCTTATATGTAGCTTTTATTGACCTAATGACCGGCATTCACCCTCATCCCTAGACGCAGACTCTGGTGTGTTCTGAAGGAGATGGGCCTTCCCCCCGATATACTAGCGCTGGTGGTCCGCCTTCATGAGAACAACTATGCTAGGGTCCAATGGGGTAGCCAGGGCCAATTGAGTGACCCGATTAGGGTAGACAGGGGGGTCCGCCAGGTTTGCGTGTTGGCTCCCACCCTTTTTTCACTCTTTATTAACGGAGTTGTACAGCATCTTGCCGACAGACCAACCGACGCACCGACCCTGGGGAGAGAGAAGGTGACAACTTTACTCTTCGCCGATGACACTCTGATAGTCTCGAAGACCCCTAGCGGCTTGCAACATCTTTTAAAATGCTTTGAGTCTTTTTGTGCTCTGAGAGGTCTTGAGGTCTTGAGGTTAATACCTCAAAGGCCAAACTTCTAATGCTGAATCCTCATAGCTCTTTCAAGGGCAAGCTGCTTCTGGATGGAACCCCTCTCGAGAGAGTCAGTACGTTCGACTATTTGGCCGTCACTCTCTCCGATGATTTAACTTGGAAACATCATGTTAAGATGCGGGACCTCCAACATAGGAGAATCATAGGGGCCCTAATTAAAGAACACAAAACCTCATCAAGCAAGCCAATAGCTGCCCCGCTTTGTATTTATGAACATAAGGCTGTGGGTGCAGCTTTATACGGAGCTGAACTCTGGGGATTTGACAAATTGGAGGCATTACTCATGACCGAAATTTTTTTTTTAAGATCACTATGTTCACTTCCCCAGAGCACTCCCCTGCATCCGATAGGATTAGACATGGGCAGAACCTCAATTGTAGAAAAAGCGCAGCTAAGACCCTTACTGTTTTGGTAACGCCTAAAATCCACCCCTGAGCTGTATCCATATGCTGCTGCCCTGGATGGGGTATATGCGCACAATCGCTTCGGGAAAATTGGATGGATGAGTAAGGTGAAGTCCATGTTAGACACTATAGGATTGAAAGGAACGTGGGACACTAAAGACCAAGCACTGTTGCCGAGTAAAGCCCTAATCAAGAAGCAATACTGCGATTGGGTGGCACAGTCTACTATTACCTGTCCAACTTGGGGCCGTTTGACACTCAATTTTATGGAGTTTAAACTGACAGGCGCCTACGAGCAATACCTGGAGTCTATCACTATCCCGCAGGACAGAAAGCTATTCATGCAACTTAGGTTTAGCACCCTTCCTGTTAACACCTTTACAGCCTCTTGGCGCAAATCCCCTACTGCATCACAGCTCTGTCCAAGCTGTGGACTTGCAGCTGAGTCAATCAGCCATATTTTTGTGTGCCCCAGATACCAGCTAGTAAGAACTAAGTGGTTGGCTCCGGCTTGCAGGCGGCTTGGCACCCGCTGCCACAGCGAAGCCTTGCGCATTTTAAAATCGGACTCAAGTCTTTTAATTGCTTATGCAGTCGCCAAATTCCTTGGTAGGATGTGGATTAGCAGAAGGTCTGTGATGAAATTACAGTTATTGTAATTCTTTTTAAAGGCCTGTTTTTACACTATCTTGTCTATGTATGTTAAATATTTTGGATTTGGTTTGAGTGCTACTACAGCACTTTGCCGGCATGGCGGGTCATGCTGTTCTGGTTTACAGTATAGACTTATGCAGTCATAACTTACAATCATCTTGCAATTCCTTTTAATAGTTTTTATCTTTGTTTTATCTACTATGTCTAAGCGACTATTGCTAGATGAATTTGATCTACTGTTTTTGCACATATACTTTTATTCTTGTTTGTACTACAGGCATATCACTACCTGGGTTACCATTATACTATTGTCAATCAATGGTCTTGAAGGTCTGCAACAGGTCTTGGCTACCAGCTTTAGCACTTTATGCTCTATCTTTCTGTTGATATGTATGCACTCTCACTTTCTGGTTCTTCCACCATAGGTTGCAGATTATTAACAGATCCGACTAATAGTACCATGCAGTTATTATACGCCTTAGTTGGACAGAGATAGATTTTAACCACTAGTATTTAGTATGCTGCTTTATTCTCCCATTGTACTGTATGCATTTATACTTTTTGGTTCTTCCTCCAGTATTTGCAGATTATCGATTGTTTCAGTTTTTAAACCATGTAGCCATTAATCATTGCGTTTAAATACACAATTCGCTAGTTGTCATAATGAAGGTATGGTTAACCTACAGATGTTGATTTTATATGCCTGCTTTTATTCCCTTTGTACTGTACGCGTTGCACTTTTATGGTCGCAATGACCGAAGTAAAGTTAAATTGATTGATTGATTGAGTAATGAAGAGATCTACTGCATGTTCTAAACTAGCATAGGTTTTGTGGGCTGCTGAATACTTTTTCTATCTCTTCAGTGTGATGTGTTATCCACACATCAATAAGGCCCATTTCATTCAACCACTCTTGTCTAATAATATTGTTATGCCCACATATCTCTGATCAGTTTTATCTCTATGTTCATTGAGCACTATTCCAGACTCACCCTGTAATCAGGAGTCTGCTGTCCAGGTAGGTTATGTTATGCTATATTATGTTATGTTATGTTATGTTAAGTTATGTTATGTTATGCTAAGGGGTGGGCGGTAAACTCCACTTCTCTGGCGGAGTTCACTGAGTTTTGCCGTTTTGGAAAAATGCTGCCAACCGCCATGTGGCGGAGTTTTTTCTCACAAGTGACTCACCAACGTTAAGCTGCCGAGTGCAAGCAAGAAAGTCGAATGCTAGACCTCTTTCCAGAGAGATTTCTCAACACAGGTGATAGCTGCAAGTTGTTAATGCTAGCATTGACAAAGATGCCACTCGCGTTGAGAAACCTGCTGCTCAAGTAGAAAACTACTTGAGCGGCAGAAAAAAGCGGCACTCTCTTGTTGGGCCGCGTGGTGCAGTTCGCCCTGTAAATTTTACAGTGTGGGACAAGCTCCTGACACTAAAAATCAGTGCACCGTACTCTGCTGCTTGTGGAACTCTGCGGAATCTCACAGAGTTTTTAGGTAACTCCGCGGAATTCCACAGAGTCAAACTCTGCGAGTTCCACCCACCCCTAGTTATATTATGTCATGTTATGTCATGTTATGATTTATATCGAAACATATACCCCAAAGGGCATCCTGGAACAGGGAGCTGAACAAAAGTAGCAACAGATACTGCAGGACAGTGAGGAAAATTACAGAAACATGTGAGTCTTAAGCATGTGAGTTGAGGTGAGTGTTAATAAGCTTTGGCCCATATAGGCTACTTGCACTTAGTATGAAGCATACACAGCAGCTAGGAAGATTGATGTCCTTGCAGAATTCCACTAATCAAAAGCCATTTGCCTTTCTTATCCTCATGCATGCCATCAAATAGCAGTCCTAAGTGTGGATTCCCACTACCTTGGATTCAGTGTTAGTTGAGGTGAAGTGCTGCACTAGGAAGGATCTTTATATGAATCTTCATATATCACGTATTAGAAGATGCATTTCCTGAAGAAATAATATACCCCCTCCCATTTGTTTTAGTGCACTCAGAGTCATAAGCCTCTTGCTAGAAGTATTTAGGCCTCTTACATTGCAATAAAATTAATTGTAGGTTTGTTAGGTCTCATCCCTTAGGTTCCTATTAGCCTTTTTTCCACTGTTCATAACTAGTAATAAGCTGCACAGAGGTGTATGATGGCTCAGGAGAAGCTATTACAATTTCTGAAGTGAGGTGAAGGTTTGCCTTGGTCTCCTTTCTCCTCCCTTCCCCTAAACTTGCATAGAACATAACTCAGAATTGAGGTTGGATAACCATTATTGAATAGTTCTTGTCTTGGATGACAGTTCTTATTTTGTTCATGTGGAGACTACCACACATTTCCCAGCTTTCCAGCTTTCCTTGAGCTCTGGGTTCCTGTAAAGATCACTCCAAAAGGTGGTAGAAGAATAACATACTACAGTTCCCCTGCCCCATTCTGTCATATCACCCAACCTTTCACCAAATGCATAGTCTCCTTGTTATGGGCAATGGTTCTGTTCATCATACTTTGGGGTCGGGTGTAGTTGAGGTATTTCCTGAGAGCTAGTTTGATGAAGTTCTTGTGACTCCCTAAAGCTAGTTGATAAGGGCATTTGGTTCCTTGGTTATTTCTTACTCATTTGCTTTTGTACTCTTTCTAGACACTTTTAATCATTTTCCAAGCTTTCCATCAGCTCTGTAGGATGGTTTTGATAAAGTAGTCTCACCATTTGCTTTTAGTGGGTTTAGGGATCATAAAGATATTATTTGCCTCTGAAAATTATCTTGGACCGCCTGGTGTTTACACTGGAATATAAAGCCAAATGTTACCCACCGAAATATGTGATTTTGCTGATCGAGGTAGTCAGTTACTACTTCATTTTTCTAAGGGAATGTTATGTTATGTTAATTTTGACTTGTAGAGCGCTTAATACCTGCAGGTCTCAAAGCGCTTCGAGAAGATCAGCAGAAGTTCCAGGGAGAGTTGTATCACAGAGGGAGAGTTATGCCCAGGCTTCTGTAAATAATAGGGTCTTAAGTTTCTTCCTGAATGGAAGGAGCCAGCTTTCGGAGCGAAGCTGACCAGGCAGCCTGTTCCAAAGTTGCGGCATAAGGACTGAGAAAGCTCTGCCACCTTTAGTAGTATAGTTGAATCGTGGGCATTTTAGAAGGCCTTCCGTGGAGGACCTTAGTGAGCGGCAGGGGGCGTATTTCTCCAGGCGTTCCTTGATGTAATTGGGTGCCTGTCCAAATAGGGCCTTGTGTGTAATGCAGAGGCCTTTGAATTTAGCCCTCTGCTTGATGGGCAGCCAGTGTAGTTGTTGCAGTAGGGGTGATGCCCGAGTGCGCCTAGGAAGCTTGAAGATTAGCCTGGCGGCATCATTCATCACCACCTGGAGTTTGCCCAGCAATGAGTCCGGTAGTCCGATGTAGAGCGAGTTCCCATAGTCAAGACTGGCCAAGATCAGGGCGGCCACCACTGTCCTCATGGTTGAGAAGGAGAGAATGGGGGAGAGTTTCCTCAGCTGCCTGAGTAGGCTCACACAAGTTCCGAACACGGTGGAGACTTGATTGGCTAATGAGAGTTTGGCATCTATTTTGATTCCCAAACTTTTTACCACCGGAGCTGGGGGAGGAGGATCACCCACCTCGTGCGGCCAGTAATGGGAATTCCAAGGGTTGCTAACATTGGTGACGGCCAAAACCTCTGTTTTGTCCGGATTGATCTTGAGTGAATTGGCCGTCATCCAGTTTACCACAAACCGCAGTACGTCTTTCACCCGGGTATGGGCCTGTGGGGTGTTTTCGATTTGTAGAATGATTTGCGTGTCATCCGCATAGTTGAATACCTGGCAGTCCATCAAGGCTAGGTCCTTTATTAAAGGTCTGAGGTATATGTTAAACAAGAGAGGGGACAGTGCCGACCCTTGTGGGACTCTGCAGGGAATGGACCCCCTCTCTGACACCCAGTCGTCCATCTGAATTTTTTGGGTGCATATAGGTTTCTGAAGAATGAAACCTGATGGCCCTTGTATGTAAAGTAAAGGTGCATGACATTTTTTTTTTTCTCTCACATAATTCCCCAAAATTTCAGGAGAATTTTGCAAAATTTCGTACCATTATGTGAAATGCAAACATGAAATGCACTACGTTTTATTGCGAAATACTTCCTTCCTTGTGTCAATTTTTGATGCAAGGACACATTTCACACAAAAAATAGATGGGAGAACACAATTGCCATGAACAACTGCCGCTCACCTTCTGGTTATTTGTGTTGTCCCCTTGCTCCTGTGCCATACGTTTGCTGCGAGTGTTGGGATAATTACGGGACATGGCATAATGGCGTAATTTTGGGAAGCATAGTGGTGTATTTTGGGAAATTTCATGTAACATGCGTAACACGGAATTCCTGAAATTAAATCATACCAGCAAATTTTAATTTATCCTGAGGCTAATCTGAAGTTTGGAGATGGTCAGGATAGTCAAGCTGTCCTCAAAATTCTATTTTTGCTGAACATGCATTAGAACATTGGGCAGTTTGTTGCTCGGACAGTGGGGGCCTTTTTATTCTCTGTGAATTCTATTAAGGGCTATTTCCACGGTGTCTTCTGCTTGTAGGAAGGATCTAAACATTTGCTGCACATAGGTGTTGATGTTATATTCTTCCTCCCTACATAGCATTTCTCTTATTCTTAGATTATTCCATGCATAAGTAGTTTTCTAGGTCTTCAGCATAAGTTTGCGAGTACAGGTTCTGCTTTTGTAAGGCCACTACTTCCTATCTGATGAATTCAGTTTCCTCAGATAGAGTGTCTGGACTCCACAAGGAAGAAGAAACATTTCTCCAGGCCATACTCATTTTCATGATTTCCTGGATGTATGCTTTCAGTTCCTCTTTCAGAGATGAGATACCCTTGCATAGGTGCTGGAAAAGTTACTATTTAATTTTTTTGTCATTTGTATGTCTGGATTTATGGTCTCAAGACGTTGAATCTCTAGAAGCTGTGATCTCTCTACCTTTCTTACTTACTTGAAAGTTTCAGATAAAAATCTTTCAGGTTCTTGTCACTCCATTTTTGATGTTGCCCATTTCTATTCTGTGGTTAGTAGCAGTGTTTAAGTTCTGTATTTGCAGAGACTTAGCAAGTTAATTGGTGGCCTCTAGTCCCATTGGTGGTATGATGCTTCAAAAGTAGGGGAATTGTTGTGAGGCAGATCTGAGCTTCTCTTTTCTTCACTTTTCCTCTCTTTTCATGCTTCTAGAGCAAAGTATTACTCATTGCTTTTTTCAGTGTTTGCTATCTGCTATGTATTTGCATCTTTCAAACAGAACGTACTTTAGGGGGTGATTCTGAGGGATCAGCTTGTACCACTTGCTCATGGATTTCAGGCTTCTTTCTGGTGAAGCAGGGGCTGGGGAAAAACAGGTAGGTTCACACCTATGTGTTCTTTATCTGACATTTTCTCCCCAGGGTGGGCTTTAATTTTTTGTCTATTCTTGGGGGGTGTTTATGATGTTCTTTGGCTTGCCCCAGGCTTCTAGCTGAGTATGAGGTGGTGGGGTAGATAGTCAGTCCATCACTCTAGTGCACCCTCCTGCTTTGCTCTGCTGCAGCAGCCTCACTACTGTTCTGAGGTAATCACTCCTCTTTATGCAGTCTGCCACTTTCTGGTGTGGGCTGGCAAATCCTCTTGCGAGGATGTCCCAGGGCTGTGCTGTTGTGACTATCCTCTCTCCTGGAGCCTCTCTAACTGTGCAAGACTTTGCTACCAATGGGCATTCTCCATGCACTGTTTACAGTGCTTGCACCCCATGTGCTCCGGCTCAAGGTCTTTTACTCAATTGAGGTTTCTCCTCAACATTACACATATTTCTTCAGGATCGTCGGTCTGTCGGATGCCCTATGAAACCCCTCCAAGCTTATGGCTTTATCACAGGAGATTTTACTTTGAAGATGGGGATAGATGTCAATGGGCTGAGGCAGAAGAGGGCACATGAGCGTACTTTTATGCCACAATCTTGACTGGCCTTATCAGAGATATGAAGGCAGACACTTAATTAACAAAATGACACCAAAATGACCCCAAAAATCCAATAAGGGGAACTGAGATATGATTTTTTTAATTTTTAAATAAAATTAACAACAATAAACACAAATTGCCAACCATGGGCAACTGCTCAAGCAAGACCAGGGCAAAGGTAAGTTTTAAGGCTGACCATCATGGAGAGCGGTTCAGATACAAGGACCAGGTTGGTTTAGGTTAAAGAGTTTACTTCTGACTTCTGAGAAGATAGATTCCTCAGTGGGGCATGGATGTAGGCTGGATATGAAGTCAGGGTCGTCAATTGGCTGCCGAAGGACAAGGACCTGGTGAAGCCATCAACAAAGCCGGGAAAAGTCTGAGCGGGGAGAGTCTGGAGTTCACATCCAGCAAGCTGTTTACCACATTTGGATGCTGCTCAGCATTAGGTCCAGTGAAGATCCCACCTTTGGACTTAGTCTCTTTTCTAGAAGTCGGATTTCTTCAGCATGGCAATGCTGCAGGCTGTAGCCTGAGGCGGTTCAACGCTGTTGGATGCCGGTTGGTGTCAGGCCCACTGAAACAAATTTGTTGCTGCAGAGAAGAATTTAGCAGAATCTGCAGCAAAGTTAGGCCCACCACTGATGCATGTTCAGCGGATTAGCTTGGCAGGTAGCTCTAGTCTTCTGTTGGTTCTCCAGGCAAAGCAACTTGAAAAAGTTGTGAAGTCCCAGGTTTTAGGGTTAGGCAGGCGGAGTACACTCTGATACCAGCAAAGGGTTTCAGGACCTAAAGACAGCACTTGCCAGTCAGGACTCACTCCGCAGAAGCCACCAGCATGGAGGTCAACCAACTGACCCTTAGAGTCCCCTTTGCAGTCCTCAATACATGTGGGAGCAGATCCAGATCTTAGGGTTGTCCTTCCAGGTCATAATGGCAGGTGCAGCCCTTCTTCTGTCATACACAGGCCCAGTAGTGTTCTGAAAAGGGTGCTACATTTATGCTTGACACTAGGCTGTGGGTGGGAGTGAATCCTCCCCACTCCCTGACCAATATAGAAAAAGTTCCTTGGGGTAACCCTACATACTTTTGCAGTAGTTCCTGCATGTCATTCTGCAAGCAATCCCACAGTGTCCCTCTCTACCTAAAACCAATGTGGCAGAACCTTTCCTCCCTTGTGCAGAACTCCTGTGCCCACCCTAGAGGTTTGGTCAGGGAAATGAGCAAACCCTCCTTTGCGGTCACTCCAAACAAGTTCATGGGGAAGCTTCTCTCCCACTGAAAATGGTGCCTGGCTAGCGAGGAAGAGAAAAAAGAAGCAGACACAAGTGTGAATAATATCTGCCAGTGGCTTAACTTAGAAGTTAATTAAGTTCATGGGTACATCCCAGATAGCAATCCTATCAGGAGAAGGTCAACTGCTTCCCCTTTGTCTCAGCTCTGGGAGCCATTTCATACCTAATCAAGGAACTATTCAACTCCTGGGAAGCGGCTGGGAGCTCAGGCAAATGGGCTTCTGAAGGCTTTAGGCAGGCTAAAATTAACTTTTTTAAACATACCTTTTGTGAAATATGTGTTACAATTGACTTTGCCAATGAATTTGGGGGCATATTAGCAAGACCCACGTTAAAATTATCGCCGTTTTAGCGGCAGGAAACTGCCGCTAAAACTGCGATAATGGGCTTGCTAATATGCGTTATGGAATTCAATAGAAGCCCAGGTTAGATGTCCTGCACATCTAACCTGGGCTTCTATTGGAATTCCATAACGCATATTAGCAAGCCCATTATCAGCGTTTTAGCGGCAGTTTCCTGCCGCTAAAACGGTGATAATTTTAACGTGGGTCTTGCTAATATGCCCTAGGTTTGTAATAAATGATTTAATATGCCCAAGAATGACCTTTTTATCTGGTCCCTAAGCAGAGATAACTTTATTAACTTTAATAAAGTATCCCAATAGAATAGCTAACCCTGCTACAGTGAAAAGAGCTTCAAGGGCATTGTCAATGTAAGGACATTTAGCATCAAACTTTTACCTGTCCTACTTTCAAAAATAATGCGCCTTAAGTTCCCATATAGGCTTACTTAGGGATGATTGATTAATATTAATAAGGAGGGTTTAGGCCAGTCGAGAGGATTTATTTGAAAGGTTGATTTTGCAGTTTAAACTTGCACAGCCAAGGTACTGATGGCAGGACTACAGTCAAGTGTTACATTGTCACTTAAGTAGTGGCATAACATGTGCTGCAGTTCGCTAGTGACATTTAACTCACGGGCTCGGAGTACATTTTGTACAATATGCTAGGGATGTCTAGGTAAGTTTCATATGCCAATTCAGTGTATATCAATTTCACATGCTTTTAGAGGTCAGAACACATACATTGGCAACTGGACAGCAGTGTCCCAATGTAGAGAGTCCAAAAACCAGCAATAAAACATAGCAAAAAGTGGGAGGGACCATGTAAAAAAGGCGCAAAAAGGAGCATTTTCTTTCACAGATTTTAGCCACCTCTAAGATAATGATAATGAGGATAATTAAATTACATCTTTCCTTTATTCCTTTTTCTTTCCTTCTTTTCCTATGTAATTCATTTATTGTTACAATCTTACCTTCTTTCTTCCTCTGTTTATTTTTCTCCATATTTCTTTCCTTGATTAATTTTTTCAATCTATTTTTCCATCTTAACTGACATTCATCTTTTTTCTTCTTTATTTATCACTTCTTTTCCATATTTCTTTTCTTTTTTCTTTCAGTCTTTATCGAGCTTTCCTTCTGTCTTTCTGTCATACCCTGTTCGAGTGGCCACAGGGCACACAGGGCTACTGAACTTCATCCATGGAGATTGAGGCCATTATATACTATTATCTTGGCTTGCGTTCTACTATGACTGCAAACTGGGACAAGTACAGCCCTTTCCACACTTGACTCTCAACATAGCGAGCAGGCACAGGCTTCTCAGCTAGGTAGTCTGGGGTGCGCAAGCTCAGAACTCAACAATCACCAACTGACACAACTACTTAGTACCTTTAATTGTCAACCCAATGCTTGTAATTTAAGAAATTAAAGTTTGTTTTAATCACAGAGCAATGCTAAATATTACACAATAAAACTTAGTACACAGGAGAGAGATCAAGGTTATGATTCTCCCTTGTGGCTGAGTTTTCTCTTGCTAATCTCACCCTGGTGACCACTTAATTGCTGTCATCTCATAGCAGCTAGAGCAGAGGCATGAATCAGGCTTAGGTATAGTATAACTTTCCCTCCACAAGCTCACTCAGTCCACACGTTAGTGGATGTAGTGCTTGAGCAGAGGTGCAGGACCTGCTGCTGTGGCTCAGTCTGACCACCGAATGGGGGTTAGTCCCAACCGAGTTAATCAGCCAAAGCAGACGCAGGGCCAAACTGGACTGTCACAGTCACTGTAGAGTTGTAGCCATGATCAGGTCACTTCAGTCTCCAAAGCCGATGCCACCCCAACTGGACTGATGCATCCAGGAAGATTTGAAGTGGTTTTTGAGAGACTGGGAGGACTCTCTGCAGCGCGGTCACTCCTAGCTTGCTGTCAGGTAGTCAGTTTTCTATGGTTGTCCCTGGGGCATGCTGGACTTCTCTTCCAGGACAGACTCTCCTCCTGCAGGGCCATGCAGACTACTTTACTCTCTCAACAGGCAGGCAGGTCTGCCTGGTCATGAAGGACTTGGAACTGGAAAAAAGTGGGCGGTTTGTGTCTCGTTTTATATACATTTCAAAGAAGGGGAGTGTAGCTCCACTGTTTCAAATTTCAGAACTAATTTGGCGTTGTTTGCTTTTAAAATATAGTTTTCAAAAAGCTCTCTTGTATAGTGATGCTTCTCCTAGTAGGTGGCACAGTGTCCTTTTCCAAATTAGGGCACGTACAACACAGGCACAATTAAGAGGGAGGCGTTTACACCTGGCTGTCATCAGTCCGTCTGAGGTAGCAATCAGGGGTAAATAAAAGGGTAGCACCTATTCTTCCTTTTTACATTACTCCTTCTTTATTTCCATCTTTGTTTCCTTACTTCATTCTCTTCATCGTTTTTGCCTTGCTTTCCATCTTTCTTTGATTCTTTCTATTGTACTTTCATTTCTGTCCTGCTTTGACTCCATTATTTCTTCATTTTTTCCTTCCTTTGCTCTTTCAGTCCTTATTTCCTCTTTCCTTCATTCTCTCCATCTCTTTGTTAGTCTTTTTCTTTCTCTCATCCATTCATTCTCTACATTTGTAGTTAGACATTTTCCTGCCTACCTCTCTTCTTCTCCCCATCATTGTTTTGGTATGTTTTCCATTGGTAAAATTACATAACATAACATGTATTTATAAAACACACATTCTCCCAGTGGCATGTTGGTGCTGTATTAGAAATATGATTGTATGTAACTCAGTAGGCCTCATTTTATAGAACTCAATAGGAGGGAAGGGTGACTGAACCCTCTGGGATTTTGGACCTGTGACACACAGATCTCCAAAATGTGTGCATTAGTTCACTGATTCATCATCAATCAATCAATCAGGAGTTTGTTAAAGCGCGACTACTCACCCGTAAGGGTCTCAAGGCGCTAGGGGTGGGGGGGGGGTGCAGGTTCCATTCCATCAAGGAGGGGGTCTGTCGAAGAGCCAGGTTTTGAGGTTTCTTGCTAAGATGGGGAGCGATGTTGTCTGTCTGAGGTGGAGCGGAAGGGTGTTCCATGCTTTGGCCGCGAGGAAGGAGAAGGAGCGGCCTCCCGATCTGGTCTTTCTGGTGCGGGGGACCACAGCGTAGGAGAGCTGGGCTGATCGTAGGGTCCTTTGGGGTGCGTGGAATTTGAGTCGGCTGTTCAGGTATGCTGGTCCGGGGCCGTGGAGGTCCTTGTGTGCGTGGGTGAGCATCTTAAAGGTGATTCTCGCCTCGACGGGGAGCCAGTGGGTGTGCGCAGGTGCTGGGAGATGTGGCAGTGTTTTGGCAGGTTGAGGACCAGTCTTGCGGCGGCGTTCTGGATGTTCTGTAGCTTGCGGGTGAGGTTTTTGTTTATTCCGGCATAGAGTGCGTTGCCGTAGTCGAGTCTGCTGGTGACCAGGGCGTGAGTGACGGTCTTTCGGTGTTCGAGGGGGATCCATTTGAAGGTCTTACGAAGGAGGCGGAGGATGTGGAAGCAGGAAGACGAGACAGAGTTGATCTGGCGGTCCATTTTGAGCTCGGAGTCCAGGATGATTCCCAGGTTGCGTGCGTGGTCTGTGGGGGTTGGCGGGTTTCCGAGGGCGGGGGGCCACCAGGTGTCGGGATTTGGGTCAATGATGAGTACTTCTGTTTTGTTGGTGTTTAGTTGTAGGCAGCTGTTTTTCATCCATTTGGCGACGGCTTCCATGCCTTCTCGAAAGTTGCATCTGGCGGTGTTGGGCTCGTTGGATAGGGAGAGGATGAGCTGGGTGTCGTCTGCGTATGACACGATGTTGAGTCCGTAGGTTCTGACGATGGGGGCAAGTGGAGTCATGTAGACGTTGAAGAGCGTCGGGCTGAGGGAGGAACC
Source organism: Calotriton arnoldi (assembly GCA_963921515.1). NCBI lineage: Eukaryota > Metazoa > Chordata > Amphibia > Caudata > Salamandridae > Calotriton > Calotriton arnoldi. The sequence continues at coordinate 421,439 of CAWUFW010005533.1, read as the reverse complement.
CTGGGGAACTCTGCAGGTGGTAGGTGTGGGGTCCGAGAGGAAAGGGGGAGTCTGACCCGCTGCGTCCTGCCGGAGAGGAAGGAGCGGATCCAGTCGAGGGCCTTGTCCTGGATTCCTGCGTCGTAGAGTCTGCGGATTAGGGTGCGGTGGGAGACTGTGTCGAACGCCGCTGATAGGTCGAGGAGGATGAGGGCTACTGTTTCTCCTTTGTCCAGTAGGGTGCGGATGTCGTCTGTTGCGGCAAGGAGGGCGGTTTCCGTACTGTGGTTTTTTCTGAAGCCGGATTGGGAGGAGTCTAGGATGTTGTGTTCTTCAATGAATGTGGCGAGTTGGCTGTTGATGGCTTTCACTGGGAACGGGAGCAGGGAGATGGGTCTGTAGTTTTTGAGGTCGGTGGGGTCCGCTGAGGGTTTCTTTAGGAGGGGGTTGACCTCGGCGTGTTTCCAGTCGTCGGGGAACGAGGCGGTCGCCAGGGAGCGGTTGATGGTGTGGCGGAGCATGGGTGCTATGTTGTCGGCAGCTCTGTTGAAGATGTGGTGGTGGCAGGGGTCCGTGGGGGCCCCTGAGTGGATTGACTTCATTGTCTTCAGTGTGGCTTCGGTGGTGAGGGCTGTCCAGTCGTCAATCGCTGGTTTCCGAGTGTCGGGGGTGGTTGGTGAGGGTTCAGTGTGTTGGTTGTCTTCGTCGAAGTTGTCGTAGATGCTCTTGATTTTGTGGTGGAAAAAGGTGCTGAGTTTGTCGCAGAGGTCTTGTGAGGGAGGGATGTCAGTAGACTCGCTGGTGGGTTGGGCGAACTCCTTGATGATGCTGAAGAGTTCCTTGCTGTTGTGCACGTGGGTGGAGATTCTGTCTTCAATCGCTTTTTTCCTCGTTTCTCTGATGAGTTGATGGTGGGCGTTGTTGGCGGCTCTGAAGTTGTTGTGGGCTTCTGTGGATTTGGTGTTCCTCAAGGCCTTTTCGAGGCGGCGGCATGTGCGTCTGGACTCTCAAAGTTCGGTGGTAAACCATCTGGCTTTCTTGGCGCGGGTATTGTTGTTTTTCTTGAGGGGGGCTAGGGTGTTGGTGCTGTCCGAGATCCATCTTTGCAGGGTTTGGGCTGCGGTGTTGGGGTCATCGTTTTCCGCAATGGTTGGGGTGGAGTTGTTGAGTGAGGAGGTGAGCTGGTCATCGGTTATTTTGGTCCAGTTTCTTCGTGGAAGCAGGTGCTGGTGTCTGTGGATGGTGGGTGTTCTGAAGGTGAAGTGGACGCAACGATGGTCGGTCCATGGGAGTTCGGTGGTGTGGCTGAAGGTGATGGAGTTTCCTGTAGAGAAGAGGGGGTCGAGGGTGTGTCCTGCTGAGTGCATGGGCTCAGTCACGATCTGGCGGAGTCCAATGTTGTGGAGGTTGTCCAGGAGGGATGTGGTGTTGGGGTCCAGTTGGTTGTCGAGGTGGAAGTTGAGGTCTCCCAGCAGGGTGTAGTTGGTGGATGCGATGGCCTGCGGGGAGATAATGTCTGTGATGGAGTTGGCGAAGGGTCCGCGGGGTCCAGGGGGTCAGTAGATGAGGGTTCCTCGGAGGGTGGCGGTGGGGCTGGCCAGTATCTTGAAGTGAAGGTGTTCCATCAGTTCTGTGGGCTCGTCGGGGAGTGTGCTCAGGCGGAGGCTGGATTTGTGGACCATGGCGATTCCTCCTCCTGGGCGGGTGGGGCGGTCCTTCCTGGAGATCTTGTATCCTTGGGGGATGGCGATGGCGATGTCCGGTCTCGAGGTGGTGTTGGTCCAGGTTTCGGTGAAGAACGCTACGTGTGGGGTGGTGCTGTCGAGGAGGTTCCAGATTTCTGTGGTGTGTTTGTGGAGGGATCGGACGTTGAGGAGGATGCATTGCAGGGTCTTCGGTTCGGTTGAGTTCTTGTGGGCGGGTTGTGCTGGATCCGTGTTCTTGGCGGTGCTGCAGGTGTGCCGGCAGCGGTGACAGCTGAATTGTCCGTGGGTGTCGGCTGGTGATGCTAGCTTGCAGTTGTTGTTGCGGCCTGGGTTGAGTGCGTGGAGTGCTGCTGGGTCGTAGCGTTGGCGGGGCGGAGGTCCAGGGTTCCTGGCAAAGGTCGCGGACGGGTCGCAGACGGGCGCAGACGGGCTTGCCTTTGACGCGCCTTCGGTGAACCAGCGGCGCGACCGCTGCCGCACAGCGGCCGCGCAATGGCCGCCATTAAGTAGGGGTCGGGGAGGGCTGGACAGCTGGGAGGCGGGAGCGGGGAGGGGAGCAGGGGGCAGCAGCGGCAGGGAAAAGTAAAGGGAGGAAATAAGGGATAAAGAAAAAAGGGAAAATAAGCAGAAATAAGGCACAAAAGAGCAGAGATGCAGAAAAGTGCAGAAAGGTGAAAGATAAAAGAGGGTAGAAAAACGAGTGAAAGAGCAGAGCGAGAGAAAGGGAAAATGAGCAGAAATAAGGCACAAAAGAGCAGAGATGCAGAAAAGTGCAGAAAGGTGAAAGATAAAAAGGGTAGAAAAACTAGTGAAAACGAGTGAAAGAGCAGAGTGAGAGGAAGGAGACACAGGTCCACTGGACCACCAGGGATGAGGCGCAGGGAAACCTGCGGGTGGAGGAGGGCCTCGATCACCAACACTCAAGAGTGCAGGGGCAGGCCTCACTTAATGGTGGAGCTGCGAGGATGGGAGAGCAATTTCACTGACAATGAGTCAGTGGTCTTGCTCGCCTGTCCCCGGAGTGGCCGCCATTAAGTAGGGGTCGGGGAGGGCTGGACAGCTGGGAGGCGGGAGCGGGGAGGGGAGCTGGATTGGGCCAGTCGCGCTGGGGGGGAGGGGCCGCGGGGGCAGCAGAGGCGGGGAAAGGTAAAGGGAGGAAATAAGGGATAAAGAAAAAAGGGAAAATAAGCAGAAATAAGGCACAAAAGAGCAGAGATGCAGAAAAGTGCAGAAAGGTGAAAGATAAAAGAGGGTAGAAAAACGAGTGAAAACGAGTGAAAGAGCAGAGCGAGAGAAAGGGAAAATGAGCAGAAATAAGGCACAAAAGAGCAGAGATGCAGAAAAGTGCAGAAAGGTGAAAGATAAAAAGGGTAGAAAAACGAGTGAAAACGAGTGAAAGAGCAGAGTGAGAGGAAGGAGACAGAGGTCCACTGGACCACCAGGAATGAGGCGCAGGGAAACCTGCGGGTGGAGGAGGGCCTCGATCACCAACACTCAAGAGTGCAGGGGCAGGCCTCACTTAATGGTGGAGCTGCGAGGATGGGAGAGCAATTTCACTGACAATGAGTCAGTGGTCTTGCTCGCCTGTCCCCGCAGTGGCCGCCATTAAGTAGGGGTCGGGGAGGGCTGGACAGCTGGGAGGCGGGAGCGGGGAGGAGAGCTGGATTGGGCCAGTCGTGCCTGGGGGGGAGGGGCCGCGGGGGCAGCAGCGGCGGGGAAAGGTAAAGGGAGGAAATAAGGGATAAAGAAAAAAGGGAAAATAAGCAGAAATAAGACACAAAAGAGCAGAGATGCAGAAAAGTGCAGAAAGGTGAAAGATAAAAGAGGGTAGAAAAACGAGTGAAAACGAGTGAAAGAGCAGAGCGAGAGAAAGGGAAAATGAGCAGAAATAAGGCACAAAAGAGCAGGGATGCAGAAAAGTGTAGAAAGGTGAAAGATAAAAAGGGTAGAAAAACGAGCGAAAACGAGTGAAAGAGCAGAGTGAGAGGAAGGAGACAAAGGTCCACTGGACCACCAGGGATGAGGCGCAGGGAAACCTGTGGGTGGAGGAGGGCCTCGATCACCAACACTCAAGAGTGCAGGGGCAGGCCTCACTTAATGGTGGAGCTGCGAGGATGGGAGAGCAATTTCACTGACAATAAGTCAGTGGTCTTGCTCGCCTGTCCCCGGAGTGGCCGCCATTAAGTAGGGGTCGGGAAGGGCTGGACAGCTGGGAGCGGGGAGGGGAGCTGGATTGGGCAAGTCGCGCTGGGGGGGAGGGGCCGCGGGGGCAGCAGCGGCGGGGAAAGGTAAAGGGAGGAAATAAGGGATAAAGAAAAAAGGGAAAATAAGCAGAAATAAGGCACAAAAGAGCAGAGATGCAGAAAAGTGCAGAAAGGTGAAAGATAAAAGAGGGTAGAAAAATGAGTGAAAACGAGTGAAAGAGCAGAGCGAGAGAAAGGGAAAATGAGCAGAAATAAGGCACAAAAGAGCAGAGATGCAGAAAAGTGTAGAAAGGTGAAAGATAAAAAGGGTAGAAAAACGAGTGAAAACGAGTGAAAGAGCAGAGTGAGAGGAAGGAGACAGAGGTCCACTGGACCACCAGGGATGAGGCGCAGGGAAACCTGCGGGTGGAGGAGGGCCTCGATCACCAACACTCAAGAGTGCAGGGGCAGGCCTCACTTAATGGTGGAGCTGCGAGTATGGGAGAGCAATTTCACTGACAATGGGTCAGTGGTCTTGCTCGCCTGTCCCTGGATTGGCCGCCATTAAGTAGGGGTCGGGGAGGGCTGGACAGCTGGGAGGCGGAAGCGGGGAGGGGAGCTGGATAGGCCCGGTCACGCTGGGGCGAGGGGCCGCGGGGGCAGCAGCGGCGGGGAAAGGTAAAGGGAGGAAATAAGGGATAAAGAAGAAAGGGAAAATAAGCAGAAATAAGGCACAAAAGAGCAGAGATGCAGAAAGGTGCAGAAAGGTGAAAGATAAAAGAGGGTAGAAAAACGAGTGAAAACGAGTGAAAGAGCAGAGCGAGAGAAAGGGAAAATGAGCAGAAATAAGGCACAAAAGAGCAGAGATGCAGAAAAGTGCAGAAAGGTGAAAGATAAAAAGGGTAGAAAAACGAGTGAAAACGAGTGAAAGAGCAGAGTGAGAGGAAGGAGACAGAGGTCCACTGGACCACCAGGGATGAGGCGCAGGGAAACCTGCGGGTGGAGGAGGGCCTCGATCACCAACACTCAAGAGTGCAGGGGCAGGCCTCACTTAATGGTGGAGCTGCGAGGATGGGAGAGCAATTTCACTGACAATGAGTCAGTGGTCTTGCTCGCCTGTCCCCGGAGTGGCCGCCATTAAGTAGGGGTCGGGGAGGGCTGGACAGCTGGGAGGCGGGAGTGGGGAGGGAGCTGGATTGGGCCGGTCGTGCTGGGGGGGGAGGGGCCGCGGGGGCAGCAGCGGCGGGAAAAGGTAAAGGGAGGAAATAAAGGATAAAGAAAAAAGGGAAAATAAGCAGAAATAAGGCACAAAAGAGCAGAGATGCAGAAAGGTGAAAGATAAAGGAGGGTAGAAAAACGAGTGAAAACGAGTGAAAGAGCAGAGCGAGAGAAAGGGAAAATGAGCAGAAATAAGGCACAAAAGAGTAGAGATGCAGAAAAGTGCAGAAAGGTGAAAGATAAAAAGGGTAGAAAAACGAGTGAAAGAGCAGAGTGAGAGGAAGGAGACAGAGGTCCACTGGACCACCAGGGATGAAGCGCAGGGAAACCTGCAGGTGGAGGAGGGCCTCGATCACCAACACTCAAGAGTGCAGGGGCAGGCCTCACTTAATGGTGGAGCTGCGAGGATGGGAGAGCAATTTCACTGACAATGAGTCAGTGGTCTTGCTCGCCTGTCCCCGGAGTGGCCGCCATTAAGTAGGGGTCGGGGAGGGCTGGACAGCTGGAAGGCGGGACCAGGAAGGGGAGCTGGATTGGGCCGGTCGCGCTGGGGGGGGAGGGGCCGCGGGGGCAGCAGCGGTGGGGAAAGGTAAAGGGAGGAAATAAGGGATAAAGAAAAAAGGGAAAATAAACAGAAATAAGGCACAAAAGAGCAGAGATGCAGAAAAGTGCAGAAAGGTGAAAGATAAAAGAGGGTAGAAAAACGAGTGAAAACGAGTGAAAGAGCAGAGCGAGAGAAAGGGAAAATGAGCAGAAATAAGGCACAAAAGAGCAGAGATGCAGAAAAGTGCAGAAAAGTGAAAGATAAAAAGGGTAGAAAAACGAGTGAAAGAGCAGAGTGAGAGGAAGGAGACAGAGGTCCACTGGACCACCAGGGATGAGACGCAGGGAAACCTGCGGGTGGAGGAGGGCCTCGATCACCAACACTCAAGAGTGCTGGGGCAGGGGCAGGCCTCACTTAATGGTGGAGCTGCGAGGGTGGGAGAGCAATTTCACTGACAATGAGTCAGTGGTCTTGCTCGCCTGTCCCCGCAGTGGCCGCCATTAAGTAGGGGTCGGGGAGGGCTGGACAGCTGGGAGGCGGGGAGGGGAGCTGGATTGGGCCGGTCGCGCTGGGGGGGAGGGGCCGCGGGGGCAGCAGCGGTGTGGAAAGGTAAAGGGAGTAAATAAGGGATAAAGAAAAAAGGGAAAATAAGCAGAAATAAGGCACAAAAGAGCAGAGATGCAGAAAAGTGCAGAAAGGTGAAAGATAAAAGAGGGTAGAAAAACGAGTGAAAACAAGTGAAAGAGCAGAGCGAGAGAAAGGGAAAATGAGCAGAAATAAGGCACAAAAGAGCAGAGATGCAGAAAAGTGCATAAAGATGAAAGATAAAAAGGGTAGAAAAATGAGTGAAAACAGCAGAGTGAGAGGAAGGAGACAGAGGTCCACTGGACCACCAGGGATGAGGCGCAGGGAAACCTGCGGGTGGAGGAGGGCCTCGATCACCAACACTCAAGAGTGTAGGGGCAGGGGCAGGCCTCACTTAATGGTGGAGCTGCGAGGATGGGAGAGCAATTTCACTGACAATGAGTCACTGGTCTTGCTCGACTGTCCCCGCAGTGGCCGCCATTAAGTAGGGGTCGGGGAGGGCTGGACAGCTGGGAGGCGGAGCGGGGAGGGGAGCTGGATTGGGCTGGTCGCGCTGGGGGGGAGGGGCAGCAGCGGCGGGGAAAGGTAAAGGGAGGAAATAAGGGATAAAGAAAAAAGGGAAAATAAGCAGAAATAAGGCACAATAGAGCAGAGATGCAGAAAAGTGCAGAGAGGTGAAAGATAAAAGAGGGTAGAAAAACGAGTGAAAACGAGTGAAAGAGCAGAGCGAGAGAAAGGGAAAATGAGCAGAAATAAGGCACAAAAGAGCAGAGCTGCAGACAAGTGCAGAAAGGTGAAAGATAAAAAGGGTGGAAAAACGAGTGAAAACGAGTGAAAGAGCAGAGCGAGAGGAAGGAGACAGAGGTCCACTGGACCACCAGAGATGAGGCGCAGGGAAACCTGCGTGTGGAGGAGGGCCTTGATCACCAAAACTCAAGAGGGCAGGGGCAGGCCTCACTTAATGGTGGAGCTGCGAGGGTGGGAGAGCAATTTCACTGACAATGAGTCAGTGGTCTTGCTCGCCTGTCCCCGCAGTCGCCGCCATTAAGTAAGGGTCGGGGAGGGCTGGACAGCTGGGAGGCGGGAGCGGGGAGGGGAGCTGGATTGGGCCGGTCGCGCTGGGGGGGAGGGGCCGCGGGAGCAGCAGCGGTGGTGAAAGGTAAAGGGAGGGAATAAGGGATAAAGAAAAAAGGGAAAATGAGCAGAAATAAGGCACAAAAGAGCAGAGATGCAGAAAAGTGCAGAAAGGTGAAAGATAAAAGAGGGTAGAAAAACGAGTGAAAACAAGTGAAAGAGCAGAGCGAGAGAAAGGGAAAATGAGCAGAAATAAGGCACAGAAGAGCAGAGATGCAGAAAAGTGCAGAAAGGTGAAAGATAAAAAGGGTAGAAAAACGAGTGAAAGAGCAGAGTGAGAGGAAGGAGACAGAGGTCCACTGGACCACCAGGGATGAGGCGCAGGGAAACCTGCGGGTGGAGGACGGCCTCAATCACCAACACTCAAGAGTGCAGGGGCAGGGGCAGGCCTCACTTAATGGTGGAGCTGCGAGGATGGGAGAGCAATTTCACTGACAATGAGTCAGTGGTCTTGCTCGCCTGTCCCCGCAGTGGCCGCCATTAAGTAGGGGTCGGGGAGGGCTGGACAGCTGGGAGGCGGAGCGGGGAGGGGAGCTGGATTGGGCCGGTCGCGCTGGGGGGGGGAGGGGCAGCAGCGGTGGGGAAAGGTAAAGGGAGGAAATAAGGGATAAAGAAAAAAGGGAAAATAAGCAGAAATAAGGCACAATAGAGCAGAGATGCAGAAAAGTGCAGAGAGGTGAAAGATAAAAGAGGGTAGAAAAACGAGTGAAAACAAGTGAAAGAGCAGAGCGAGAGAAAGAGAAAATTAGCAGAAATAAGGCACAAAAGAGCAGAGCTGCAGACAAGTGCAGAAATGTGAAAGATAAAAAGGGTAGAAAAACAAGTGAAAACGAGTGAAAGAGCAGAGTGAGAGGAAGGAGACAGAGGTCCACTGGACCACCAGGGATGATACGCAGGGAAACCTGCGGGTGGAGGAGGGCCTCGATCACCAACACTCAAGAGTGCTGGGGCAGGGGCAGGCCTCACTTAATGGTGGAGCTGCGAGGGTGGGAGAGCAATTTCACTGACAATGAATCAGTGGTCTTACTCGCCTGTCCCCGCAGTGGCCGCCATTAAGTAGGGGTCGGGGAGGGCTGGACAGCTGGGAGGCGGGGAGGGGAGCTGGATTGGGCCGGTCGTGCTGGGGGGAGGGGCCGCGGGGGCAGCAGCGGTGTGGAAAGGTAAAGGGAGTAAATAAGGGATAAAGAAAAAAGGAAAAATAAGCAGAAATAAGGCTCAAAAGAGCAGAGATGCAGAAAAGTGCAGAAAGGTGAAAGATAAAAGAGGGTAGAAAAACGAGTGAAAACAAGTGAAAGAGCAGAGCGAGAAAAAGGGAAAATGAGCAGAAATAAGGCACAAAAGAGCAGAGATGCAGAAAAGTGCATAAAGGTGAAAGATAAAAAGGGTAGAAAAACGAGTGAAAACGAGTGAAAGAGCAGAGTGAGAGGAAGGAGACAGAGGTCCACTGGACCACCAGGGATGAGGCACAGGGAAACCTGCGGGTGGAGGAGGGCCTCGATCACCAACACTCAAGAGTGCAGGGGCAGGGACAGGCCTCACTTAATGGTGGAGCTGCTAGGATGGGAGAGCAATTTCACTGACAATAAGTCAGTGGTCTTGCTCGCCTGTCCATGGAGTGGCCGCCATTAAGTAGGGGTCGGGGAGGGCTGGACAGCTGGGAGGCGGGAGCGGGGAGGGGAGCTGGATTGGGCGAGTCGCGCTGGGGGGGGAGGGGCCGCGGGGGCAGCAGCGGCGGGGAAAGGTAAATGGAGGAAATAAGGGATAAAGAAAAAAGGGAAAATAAGCAGAAATAAGGCACAAAAGAGCAGAGATGCAGAAAAGTGCAGAAAGGTGAAAGATAAAAGAGGGTAGAAAAACGAGTGAAAACGAGTGAAAGAGCAGAGCGAGAGAAAGGGAAAATGAGCAGAAATAAGGCACAAAAGAGCAGAGATGCAGAAAAGTGTAGAAAGGTGAAAGATAAAAAGGGTAGAAAAACGAGTGAAAACGAGTGAAAGAGCAGAGTGAGAGGAAGGAGACAGAGGTCCACTGGACCACCAGGGATGAGGCGCAGGAAACCTGCGGGTGGAGGAGGGCCTCGATCACCAACACTCAAGAGTGCAGGGGCAGGCCTCACTTAATGGTGGAGCTGCGAGTATGGGAGAGCAATTTCACTGAGAATGGGTCAGTGGTCTTGCTCGCCTGTCCCTGGATTGGCCGCCATTAAGTAGGGGTCGGGGAGGGCTGGACAGCTGGGAGGCGGAAGCGGGGAGGGGAGCTGGATAGGCCCGGTCACGCTGGGGGGGAGGGGCCGCGGGGGCAGCAGCGGCGGGGAAAGGTAAAGGGAGGAAATAAGGGATAAAGAAAATAGGGAAAATAAGCAGAAATAAGGCACAAAAGAGCAGAGATGCAGAAAAGTGCAGAAAGGTGAAAGATAAAAGAGGGTAGAAAAACGAGTGAAAACGAGTGAAAGAGCAGAGCGAGAGAAAGGGAAAATGAGCAGAAATAAGGCACAAAAGAGCAGAGATGCAGAAAAGTGCAGAAAGGTGAAAGATAAAAAGGGTAGAAAAACGAGTGAAAACGAGTGAAAGAGCAGAGTGAGAGGAAGGAGACAGAGGTCCACTGGACCACCAGGGATGAGGCGCAGGGAAACCTGCGGGTGGAGGAGGGCCTCGATCACCAACACTCAAGAGTGCAGGGGCAGGCCTCACTTAATGGTGGAGCTGCGAGGATGGGAGAGCAATTTCACTGACAATGAGTCAGTGGTCTTGCTCGCCTGTCCCCGGAGTGGCCGCCATTAAGTAGGGGTCGGGGAGGGATGGACAGCTGGGAGGCGGGAGCGGGGAGGGGTGCTGGATTGGGCCGGTCGCACTGGGGGGGGAGGGGCCGCGGGGGCAGCAGCGGCGGGGAAAGGTAAAGGGAGGAAATAAAGGATAAAGAAAAAAGGGAAAATAAGCAGAAATAAGGCACAAAAGAGCAGAGATGCAGAAAGGTGAAAGATAAAGGAGGGTAGAAAAACGAGTGAAAACGAGTGAAAGAGCAGAGCGAGAGAAAGGGAAAATGAGCAGAAATAAGGCACAAAAGAGTAGAGATGCAGAAAAGTGCAGAAAGGTGAAAGATAAAAAGGGTAGAAAAACGAGTGAAAGAGCAGAGTGAGAGGAAGGAGACAGAGGTCCACTGGACCACCAGGGATGAAGCGCAGGGAAACCTGCAGGTGGAGGAGGGCCTCGATCACCAACACTCAAGAGTGCAGGGGCAGGCCTCACTTAATGGTGGAGCTGCGAGGATGGGAGAGCAATTTCACTGACAATGAGTCAGTGGTCTTGCTCGCCTGTCCCCGGAGTGGCCGCCATTAAGTAGGGGTCGGGGAGGGCTGGACAGCTGGAAGGCGGGAGCAGGAAGGGGAGCTGGATTGGGCCGGTCGCGCTGGGGGGGGAGGGGCCGCGGGGGCAGCAGCGGCGGGGAAAGGTAAAGGGAGGAAATAAGGGATAAAGAAAAAAGGTAAAATAAACAGAAATAAGGCACAAAAGAGCAGAGATGCAGAAAAGTGCAGAAAGGTGAAAGATAAAAGAGGGTAGAAAAACGAGTGAAAACGAGTGAAAGAGCAGAGCGAGAGAAAGGGAAAATGAGCAGAAATAAGGCACAAAAGAGCAGAGATGCAGAAAAGTGCAGAAAGGTGAAAGATAAAAATGGTAGAAAAACGAGTGAAAATGAGTGAAAGAGCAGAGTGAGAGGAAGGAGACAGAGGTCCACTGGACCACCAGGGATGAGGCGCAGGGAAACCTGCGGGTGGAGGAGGGCCTCGATCATAAACACTCAAGAGTGCAGGTGCAGGGGCAGGCCTCACTTAATGGTGGAGCTGCGAGGATGGGAGAGCAATTTCACTGACAATGAGTCAGTGGTCTTGCTCGCCTGTCCCCGGAGTGGCCGCCATTAAGTAGGGGTCGGGGAGGGCAGGACAGCTGGGAGGCGGGAGCAGGAAGAGGAGCTGGATTTGGCCGGTCGCGCTGGAGGGAGAGGGGCCGCGGGGGCAGCAGCGGCGGGGAAAGGTAAAGGGAGAAAATAAGGGATAAAGAAAAAAGGGAAAATAAACAGAAATAAGGCACAAAAGAGCAGAGATGCAGAAAAGTGCAGAAAGGTGAAAGATAAAAGAAGGTAGAAAAACGAGTGAAAACGAGTGAAAAAGCAGAGCGAGACAAAGGGAAAATGAGTAGAAATAAGGCACAAAAGAGCAGAGATGCAGAAAAGTGCAGAAAGGTGAAAGATAAAAAGGTAGAAAAACGAGTGAAAACGAGTGAAAGATCAGAGTGACAGGAAGGAGACAGAGGTCCACTGGACCACCAGGGATGAGGCGCAGGGAAACCTGCGGGTGGAGGAGGGCCTCGATCACCAACACTCAAGAGTGCAGGGGCAGGCCTCACTTAATGGTGGAGCTGCGAGGATGGGAGAGCAATTTCACTGACAATGAGTCAGTAGTCTTGCTCGCCTGTCCCCGCAGTGGCCGCCATTAAGTTGGGGTCGGGGAAGGCTGGACAGCTGGGAGGTGGGTGGGGAGCTGGTTTGGGCCGGTCGCGCTGGGGGGGAGGGGCCGCGAGGGCAGCAGCGGCGGGGAAAGGTAAAGGGAGGAAATAAGGGATAAAGAAAAAAGGGAAAATAAGCAGAAATAAGGCACAAAAGAGCAGAGATGCAGAAAAGTGCAGAAACGTGAAAGATAAAAGAGGGTAGAAAAACGAGTGAAAACAAGTGAAAGAGCAGAGCGAGAGAAAGGGAAAATTAGCAGAAATAAGGCACAAAAGAGCAGAGATGCAGAAAAGTGCAGAAAAGTGAAAGATAAAAGGGTAGAAAAACGAGTGAAAACGAGTGAAAGAGCAGAGTGAGAGGAAGGAGACAGAGGTCCACTGGACCACCAGGGATGAGACGCAGGGAAACCTGCGGGTGGAGGAGGGCCTCGATCACCAACACCAAGAGTGCTGGGGCAGGGGCAGGCCTCACTTAATGGTGGAGCTGCGAGGGTGGGAGAGCAATTTCACTGACAATGAGTCAGTGGTCTTGCTCGCCTGTCCCCGCAGTGGCCGCCATTAAGTAGGCGTCGGGGAGGGTTGGACAGCTGGGAGGCGGGGAGGGGAGCTGGATTGGGCCGGTCGCGCTGGGGGGGGAGGGGCCGCGGGGGCAGCAGCGGTGTGGAAAGGTAAAGGGAGTAAATAAGGGATAAAGAAAAAAGGGAAAATAAGCAGAAATAAGGCACAAAAGAGCATAGATGCAGAAAAGTGCAGAAAGGTGAAAGATAAAAGAGGGTAGAAAAACGAGTGAAAACAAGTGAAAGAGCAGAGCGAGAGAAAGGGAAAATGAGCAGAAATAAGGCACAAAAGAGCAGAGATGCAGAAAAGTGCATAAAGATGAAAGATAAAAAGGGTAGAAAAATGAGTGAAAACGCAGAGTGAGAGGAAGGAGACAGAGGTCCACTGGACCACCAGGGATGAGGCGCAGGGAAACCTGCGGGTGGAGGAGGGCCTCGATCACCAACACTCAAGAGTGTAGGGGCAGGGGCAGGCCTCACTTAATGGTGGAGCTGCGAGGATGGGAGAGCAATTTCACTGACAATGAGTCAGTGGTCTTGCTCGACTGTCCCCGCAGTGGCCGCCATTAAGTAGGGGTCGGGGAGGGCTGGACAGCTGGGAGGCGGAGCGGGGAGGGGAGCTAGATTGGGCCGGTCGCGCTGGGGGGGGAGGGGCAGCAGCGGCGGGGAAAGGTAAAGGGAGGAAATAAGGGATAAAGAAAAAAGGGAAAATAAGCAGAAATAAGGCACAATAGAGCAGAGATGCAGAAAAGTGCAGAGAGGTGAAAGATAAAAGAGGGTAGAAAAACGAGTGAAAACGAGTGAAAGAGCAGAGCGAGAGAAAGGGAAAATGAGCAGAAATAAGGCACAAAAGAGCAGAGCTGCAGACAAGTGCAGAAAGGTGAAAGATAAAAAGGGTGGAAAAACGAGTGAAAACGAGTGAAAGAGCAGAGCGAGAGGAAGGAGACAGAGGTCCACTGGACCACCAGAGATGAGGCGCAGGGAAACCTGCGTGTGGAGGAGGGCCTTGATCACCAAAACTCAAGAGGGCAGGGGCAGGCCTCACTTAATGGTGGAGCTGCGAGGGTGGGAGAGCAATTTCACTGACAATGAGTCAGTGGTCTTGCTCGCCTGTCCCCGCAGTCGCCGCCATTAAGTAGGGGTCGGGGAGGGCTGGACAGCTGGGAGGCGGGAGCGGGGAGGGGAGCTGGATTGGGCCGGTCGCGCTGGGGGGGAGGGGCCGCGGGAGCAGCAGCGGTGGTGAAAGGTAAAGGGAGGGAATAAGGGATAAAGAAAAAAGGGAAAATGAGCAGAAATAAGGCACAAAAGAGCAGAGATGCAGAAAAGTGCAGAAAGGTGAAAGATAAAAGAGGGTAGAAAAACGAGTGAAAACAAGTGAAAGAGCAGAGCGAGAGAAAGGGAAAATGAGCAGAAATAAGGCACAGAAGAGCAGAGATGCAGAAAAGTGCAGAAAGGTGAAAGATAAAAAGGGTAGAAAAACGAGTGAAAGAGAAGAGTGAGAGGAAGGAGACAGAGGTCGACTGGACCACCAGGGATGAGGCGCAGGGAAACCTGTGGGTGGAGGACGGCCTCGATCACCAACACTCAAGAGTGCAGGGGCAGGCCTCACTTAATGGTGGAGCTGCGAGGATGGGAGAGCAATTTCACTGACAATGAGTCAGTGGTCTTGCTCGCCTGTCCCCGCAGTGGCCGCCATTAAGTAGGGGTCGGGGAGGGCTGGACAGCTGGGAGGCGGAGCGGGGAGGGGAGCTGGATTGGGCCGGTCGCGCTGGGGGGGGGAGGGGCAGCGGGGAAAGGTAAAGGGAGGAAATAAGGGATAAAGAAAAAAGGGAAAATAAGCAGAAATAAGGCACAATAGAGCAGAGATGCAGAAAAGTGCAGAGAGGTGAAAGATAAAAGAGGGTAGAAAAACGAGTGAAAACAAGTGAAAGAGCAGAGCGAGAGAAAGGGAAAATTAGCAGAAATAAGGCACAAAAGAGCAGAGCTGCAGACAAGTGCAGTAATGTGAAAGATAAAAAGGGTAGAAAAACAAGTGAAAACGAGTGAAAGAGCAGAGTGAGAGGAAGGAGACAGAGGTCCACTGGACCACCAGGGATGATACGCAGGGAAACCTGCGGGTGGAGGAGGGCCTCGATCACCAACACTCAAGAGTGCTGGGGCAGGGTCAGGCCTCACTTAATGGTGGAGCTGCGAGGGTGGGAGAGCAATTTCACTGACAATGAATCAGTGGTCTTGCTCGCCTGTCCCCGCAGTGGCCGCCATTAAGTAGGGGTCGGGGAGGGCTGGACAGCTGGGAGGCGGGGAGGGGAGCTGGATTGGGCCGGTCGCGCTGGGGGGGAGGGGCCGCGGGGGCAGCAGCGGTGTGGAAAGGTAAAGGGAGTAAATAAGGGATAAAGAAAAAAGGAAAAATAAGCAGAAATAAGGCTCAAAAGAGCAGAGATGCAGAAAAGTGCAGAAAGGTGAAAGATAAAAGAGGGTAGAAAAATGAGTGAAAACAAGTGAAAGAGCAGAGCGAGAAAAAGGGAAAATGAGCAGAAATAAGGCACAAAAGAGCAGAGATGCAGAAAAGTGCATAAAGGTGAAAGATAAAAAGGGTAGAAAAACGAGTGAAAACGAGTGAAAGAGCAGAGTGAGAGGAAGGAGACAGAGGTCCACTGGACCACCAGGGATGAGGCACAGGGAAACCTGCGGGTGGAGGAGGGCCTCGATCACCAACACTCAAGAGTGCATGGGCAGGGACAGGCCTCACTTAATGGTGGAGCTGCTAGGATGGGAGAGCAATTTCACTGACAATGAGTCAGTGGTCTTGCTCGCCTGTCCCCGCAGTGGCCGCCATTAAGTAGGGGTCGGGGAGGGCTGGACAGCTGGGAGGCGGAGCGGGGAGGGGAGCTGGATTGGGCCGGTCGCGCTGGGGGAGGAGGGGCCGCGGGGGCAGCAGCGGTGGGGAAAGGTAAAGGGAGGAAATAAGGGATAAAGAAAAAAGGGAAAATAAGCAGAACTAAGGCACAAAAGAGCAGAGATGCAGAAAAGTGCAGAAAGGTGAAAGATAAAAGAGGGTAGAAAAACGAGTGAAAACAAGTGAAAGAGCAGAGCGAGAGAAAGGGAAAATGAGCAGAAATAAGGCACAAAAGAGCAGAGATGCAGAAAAGTGCAGAAAGGTGAAAGAGAAAAAGGGTAGAAAAACGAGGGAAAACGAGTGAAAGAGCAGAGTGAGAGGAAGGAGACAGAGGTCCACTGGACCACCAGGGATGAGGCGCAGGGAAACCTGCGGGTGGAGGAGGGCCTCGATCACCAACACTCAAGAGTGCAGGGGCAGGGGCAGGCCTCACTTAATGGTGGAGCTGCGAGGATGGGAGAGCAATTTCACTGACAATGAGTCAGTGGTCTTGCTCGCCTGTCCCCGCAGTGGCCGCCATTAAATAGGGGTCGGGGAGGGCTGGACAGCTGGGAGGCGGAGCGGGGAGGGGAGCTAGATTGGGCCGGTCGCGCTGGGGGGGGAGGGGCAGCAGCGGCGGGGAAAGGTAAAGGGAGGAAATAACGGATAAAGAAAAAAGGGAAAATAAGCAGAAATAAGGCACAATAGAGCAGAGATGCAGAAAAGTGCAGAGAGGTGAAAGATAAAAGAGGGTAGAAAAAAGAGTGAAAACGAGTGAAAGAGCAGAGCGAGAGAAAGAGAAAATGAGCTGAAATAAGGCACAAAAGAGCAGAGCTGCAGACAAGTGCAGAAAGGTGAAAGATAAAAAGGGTAGAAAAACGAGTGAAAGAGCAGAGTGAGAGGAAGGAGACAGAGGTCCACTGGACCAGCAGGGTTGAGGCGCCGGGAAACCTGCGGGTGGAGGAGGGCCTCGATCACCAACACTCAAGAGTGCAGTGGCAGGCCTCACTTAATGGTGGAGCTGCGAGGGTGGGAGAGCAATTTCACTGACAATGAGTCAGTGGTCTTGCTCGCCTGTCCCCGCAGTGGCCGCAATTGAGTAGGGGTCGGGGAGGGCTATAAGGCACAAAAGAGCAGAGCTGCAGACAAGTGCAGAAAGGTGAAAGATAAAAAGGGTAGAAAAACGAGTGAAGACGAGTGAAAGAGCAGAGTGAGAGGAAGGAGACAGAGGTCCACTGGACCAGCAGGGTTGAGGCGCCGGGAAACCTGCGGGTGGAGGAGGGCCTCGATCACCAACACTCAAGAGTGCAGGGGCAGGCCTCACTTAATGGTGGAGCTGCGAGGATGGGAGAGCAATTTCACTGACAATGAGTCAGTGGTCTTGCTCACCTGTCCCCGCAGTGGCCGCCATTAAGTAGGGGTCGGGGAGGGCTGGACAGCTGGGAGGCAGTGAGGGGAGCTGGACTGGGCCGGTCGCGCTGGAGGAGGAGGGGCCGCGGGGGCAGCAGCGGCGGGGAACGGTAAAGGGAGGAAATAAGGGAAAAAGAAAAAAGGGAAAATAAGCAGAAATAAGGCACGATAGAGCAGTGATGCAGAAAAGTGCAGAAAGGTGAAAGATAAAAGAAGAAGGGTAGAAAAACGAGTGAAAGAGCAGAGCGAGAGAAAGGGAAAATGAGCAGAAATAAGGCACAAAAGAGCAGAGATGCAGAAAAGTGCAGAAAGGTGAAAGATAAAAAGGGTAGAAAAACGAGTGAAGACGAGTGAAAGAGCAGAGTGAGAGGAAGGAGACAGAGGTCCACTGGACCACCAGGGAGTGCAGGGGCAGGGGCAGGCCTCACTTAATGGTGGAGCTGCGAGGATGGGAGAGCAATTTCACTGACAATGAATCAGTGGTCTTGCTCGCCTGTCCCCGCAGTGGCCGCCATTAAGTAGGGGTCGGGGAGGGCTGGACAGCTGGGAGGCGGGAGCGGTGAGGGGAGCTGGATTGGGCCGGTCGTGCTGGGGGGGAGGGGCCGCAGGGGCAGCAGCTGCGGGGAAAGGTAAAGGGAGGAAATAAGGGATAAAGAAAAAAGGGAAAATAAGCAGAAATAAGGCACAAAAGAGCAGTGATGCAGAATAGTGCAGAAAGGTGAAAGATAAAAGAGGGTAGAAAAACGAGTGAAAACGAGTGAAAGAGCAGAGATCGAGAGAAAGGGAAAATGAGCAGAAATAAGGCACAAAAGAGCAGAGATGCAGAAAAGTGCAGAAAGGTGAAAGATAAAAAGGGTGGAAAAATGAGTGAAAACGAGTGAAAGAGCAGAGTGAGAGGAAGGAGACAGAGGTCCACTGGACCACCAGGGATGAGGCGCAGGGAAACCTGCGGGTGGAGGAGGGCCTCTATCACCAACACTCAAGAGTGCAGGGGCAGGCCTCACTTAATGATGGAGCTGCGAGGATGGGAGAGCAATTTCACTGACAATGAGTGAGTGGTCTTGCTCGCCTGTCCCCGCAGTGGCTGCCATTAAGTAGGAGTCGGGGAGGGCTGGACAGCTGTGAGGTAGAAGCGGGGAGGGGAGCTGGATTGGGCTGGTTGCGCTGGGGGGGGGGCACGGGGGCAGCAGCAGCGGGGAAAGGTAAAGGGAGGAAATAAGGGATAAAGAAAAAAGGGAAAATAAGCAGAAATAAGGCACAAAAGAGCAGTGATGCAGAAAAGTGCAGAAAGGTGAAAGATAAAAGAGGGTAGAAAAACGAGTGAAAACGAGTGAAAGAGCAGAGCGAGAAAAAGGGAAAATGAGCAGAAATAAGGCACAAAAGAGCAGAGATGCAGAAAAGTGCATAAAGGTGAAAGATAAAAAGGGTAGAAAAACGAGTGAAAACGAGTGAAAGAGCAGAGTGAGAGGAAGGAGACAGAGGTCCACTGGACCACCAGGGATAAGGCACAGGGAAACGTGCGGGTGGAGGAGGGCCTCGATCACCAACACTCAAGAGTGCAGGGGCAGGGGCAGGCCTCACTTAATGGTGGAGCTGCAAGGATGGGAGAGCAATTTCACTGACAATGAGTCAGTGGTCTTGCTCGCCTGTCCCCGCAGTGGCCGCCATTAAGTAGGGGTCGAGGAGGGCTGGACAGCTGGGAGGCGGAGCGGGGAGGGGAGCTGGATTGGGCCGGTCGCGCTGGGGAGGAGGGGCCGCGGGGGCAGCAGCGGTGGGGAAAGGTAAAGGGAGGAAATAAGGGATAAAGAAAAAGGGAAAATAAGCAGAACTAAGGCACAAAAGAGCAGAGATGCAGAAAAGTGCAGAAAGGTGAAAGATAAAAGAGGGTAGAAAAACGAGTGAAAACAAGTGAAAGAGCAGAGCGAGAGAAAGGGAAAATGAGCAGAAATAAGGCACAAAAGAGCAGAGATGCAGAAAAGTGCAGAAAGGTGAAAGATAAAAAGGGTAGAAAAACGAGTGAAAACGAGTGAAAGAGCAGAGTGAGAGGAAGGAGACAGAGGTCCACTGGACCACCAGGGATGAGGCGCAGGAAACCTGCGGGTGGAGGAGGGCCTCGATCACCAGCACTCAAGAGTGCAGGGGCAGGGGCAGGCCTCACTTAATGGTGGAGCTGCGAGGATGGGAGAGCAATTTCACTGACAATGAGTCAGTGGTCTTGCTCGCCTGTCCCCGCAGTGGCCGCCATTAAATAGGGAGTCGGGGAGGGCTGGACAGCTGGGAGGCGGAGCGGGGAGGGGAGCTAGATTGGGCCGGTCGCGCTAGGGGGGGAGGGGCAGCAGCAGCGGGGAAGGTAAAGGGAGGAAATAACGGATAAAGAAAAAAGGGAAAATAAGCAGAAATAAGGCACAATAGAGCAGAGATGCAGAAAAGTGCAGAGAGGTGAAAGATAAAAGAGGGTAGAAAAAAGAGTGAAAACGAGTGAAAGAGCAGAGCGAGAGAAAGAGAAAGAGAAAATGAGCTGAAATAAGGCACAAAAGAGCAGAGCTGCAGACAAGTGCAGAAAGGTGAAAGATAAAAAGGGTAGAAAAACGAGTGAAAGAGCAGAGTGAGAGGAAGGAGACAGAGGTCCACTGGACCAGCAGGGTTGAGGCGCCGGGAAACCTGCGGGTGGAGGAGGGCCTCGATCACCAACACTCAAGAGTGCAGTGGCAGGCCTCACTTAATGGTGGAGCTGCGAGGGTGGGAGAGCAATTTCACTGACAATGAGTCAGTGGTCTTGCTCGCCTGTCTCCGCAGTGGCCGCCATTAAGTAGGAGTCGAGGAGGCTATAAGGCACAAAAGAGCAGAGCTGCAGACAAGTGCAGAAAGGTGAAAGATAAAAAGGGTAGAAAAAGCGAGTGAAGACGAGTGAAAGAGCAGAGTGAGAGGAAGGAGACAGAGGTCCACTGGACCAGCAGGGTTGAGGCGCCGGGAAACCTGCGGGTGGAGGAGGGCCTCGATCACCAACACTCAAGAGTGCAGGGGCAGGCCTCACTTAATGGTGGAGCTGCGAGGATGGGAGAGCAATTTCACTGACAATGAGTCAGTGGTCTTGCTCACCTGTCCCCGCAGTGGCCGCCATTAAGTAGGGGTCGGGGAGGGCTGGACAGCTGGGAGGCAGTGAGGGGAGCTGGACTGGGCCGGTCGCGCTGGAGGAGGAGGGGCCGCGGGGGCAGCAGCGGCGGGGAACGGTAAAGGGAGGAAATAAGGGAAAAAGAAAAAAGGGAAAATAAGCAGAAATAAGGCACGATAGAGCAGTGATGCAGAAAAGTGCAGAAAGGTGAAAGATAAAAGAAGAAGGGTAGAAAAACGAGTGAAAGAGCAGAGCGAGAGAAAGGGAAAATGAGCAGAAATAAGGCACAAAAGAGCAGAGATGCAGAAAAGTGCAGAAAGGTGAAAGATAAAAAGGGTAGAAAAACGAGTGAAGACGAGTGAAAGAGCAGAGTGAGAGGAAGGAGACAGAGGTCCACTGGACCACCAGGGAGTGCAGGGGCAGGGGCAGGCCTCACTTAATGGTGGAGCTGCGAGGATGGGAGAGCAATTTCACTGACAATGAATCAGTGGTCTTGCTCGCCTGTCCCCGCAGTGGCCGCCATTAAGTAGGGGTCGGGGAGGGCTGGACAGCTGGGAGGCGGGAGCGGTGAGGGGACCTGGATTGGGCCGGTCGTGCTGGGGGGGGAGGGGCCGCAGGGGCAGCAGCTGCGGGGAAAGGTAAAGGGAGGAAATAAGGGATAAAGAAAAAAGGGAAAATAAGCAGAAATAAGGCACAAAAGAGCAGAGATGCAGAAAAGTGCAGAAAGGTGAAAGATAAAAGAGGGTAGAAAAACGAGTGAAAACGAGTGAAAGAGCAGAGCGAGAGAAAGGGAGAATGAGCAGAAATAAGGCACAAAAGAACAGAGATGCAGAAAAGTGCAGAAAGGTGAAAGATAAAAAGGGTAGAAAAACGAGTGAAGACGAGTGAAAGAGCAGAGTGAGAGGAAGGAGACAGAGGTCCACTGGACCACCAGGGATGAGGCGCAGGGAAACCTGCGGGTGGAGGAGGGCCTCGATCACCAACACTCAAGAGGGCAGGGGCAGGCCTCACTTAATGGTGGAGCTGCGAGGATGGGAGAGCAATTTCACTGACAATGAGTCAGTGGTCTTGCTCGCCTGTCCCCGCAGTGGCCGCCATTAAGTAGGGGTCGGGGAGAGCTGGACAGCTGGGAGGCGGGAGCGGGGAGGGTAGCTGGATTGGGCCGGTCACGCTGGGGGGGGGGCCGCGGGGGCAGAAGCTGCGGGGAAAGGTAAAGGGAGGAAATAAGGGATAAAGAAAAAAGGGAAAATAAGCAGAAATATGGCACAAAAGAGCAGTGATGCAGAAAAGTGCAGAAAGGTGAAAGACAAAAGAGGGTAGAAAAACGAGTGAAAATGAGTGAAAGAGCAGAGCGAGAGAAAGGGAAAATGAGCAGAAATAAGGCACAAAAGAGCAGAGATGCAGAAAAGTGCAGAAAGGTGAAATATAAAAAGGGTAGAAAAACGAGTGAAGACAGCAGAGTGAGAGAAAGGAGACAGAGGTCCACTGGACCACCAGGGATGAGGCGCAGGGAAACCTGCGGGTGGAGGAGGGCCTTGATCACCAACACTCAAGAGTGCAGGGGTGGGGCAGGCCTCACTTAATGGTGGAGCTGCGAGGATGGGAGAGCAATTTCACTGACAATGAGTCAGTGGTCTTGCTCGCCTGTCCCCACAGTGGCCGCCATTAAGTAGGGGTCGAGGAGGGCTGGACAGCTGGGAGGCGGGAGGCGGGGAGGGAGCTGGATTGGGCCGGTCGCACTGGGGGGAGGGGCTGCAGGGGTAGCAGCGGCGGGGAAAGGTAAAGGGAGGAAATAAGGGATAAAGAAAAAGGGAAAATAAGCAGAAATAAGGCACAAAATGGCAGAGATGCAGAAAAGTGCAGAAAGGTGAAAGATAAAAGAGGGTAGAAAAACGAGTGAAAACGAGTGAAAGAACAGAGCGAGAGAAAGGGAAAATGAGCAGAAATAAGGCACAAAAGAGCAGAGATGCAGAAAAGTGCAGAAAGGTGAAAGATAAAAGGGTAGAAAAGCGAGTGAAGACAGCAGAGTGAGAGAAAGGAGACAGAGGTCCACTGGACCACCAGGGATGAGGCGCAGGAAACCTGCGGGTGGAGGAGGAGCCTCGATCACCAACACTCAAGAGGGCAGGAGCAGGCCTCACTTAATGGTGGAGCTGCGAGGATGGGAGAGCAATTTCACTGACAATGAGTCAGTGGTCTTGCTCGCCTGTCCCCGCAGTGGCCGCCATTAAGTAGGGGTCGGGGAGAGCTGGACAGCTGGGAGGCGGGAGCGGTGAGGGGAGCTGTATTGGGCCGGTCGCGCTGGGGGTGGGGCCGCGGGGGCAGCAGCGGCGGGGAAAGGTAAAGGGAGGAAATAAGGGATAAAGAAAAAGGGAAAATAAGCAGAAATAAGGCACAAAAGAGCAGAGATGCAGAAAAGTGCAGAAAGGTGAAAGATAAAAGAGGGTAGAAAAAGCGAGTGAAAATGAGTGAAAGAGCAGAGCGAGAGAACGTGAAAATGAGCAGAAATAATGCACAAAAGAGCAGAGATGCAGAAAAGTGCAGAAAGGTGAAAGATAAAAAGGGTAGAAAAGCGAGTGAAAACGCAGAGTGAGAGGAAGGAGACAGAGGTCCACTGGACCACCAGGGATGAGGTGCAGGGAAACCTGCGGGTGGAGGAGGGCCTCTATCACCAACACTGAAGAGCGCAGGGGCAGGGGCAGGCCTCACTTAATGGTGGAGCTGCGAGGATAAGAGAGCAATTTCACTGACAATGAGTCAGTGGTCTTGCTCGCCTGTCCCCGCAGTGGCCGCCATTAAGTATGGGTCGAGGAGGGCTGGACAGCTGGGAGGCGGGAGCGGGGAGGAGCTGGATTGGGCCAGTCGCTGGGGGGGAGGGCCGCGGGGGCAGCAGCGGCGGGGAAAGGTAAAGGGAGGAAATAAGGGATAAAGAAAAAAGGGAAAATAAGCAGAAATAAGGCACAAAAGAGCAGAGATGCAGAAAAGTGCAGAAAGGTGAAAGATAAAAGAGGGTAGAAAAACGAGTGAAAACGAGTGAAAGAGCAGAGCGAGAGAAAGGGAGAATGAGCAGAAATAAGGCACAAAAGAGCAGAGATGCAGAAAAGTGCAGAAAGGTGAAAGATAAAAAGGGTAGAAAAACGAGTGAAGACGAGTGAAAGAGCAGAGTGAGAGGAAGGAGACAGAGGTCCACTGGACCACCAGGGATGAGGCGCAGGGAAACCTGCAGGTGGAGGAGGGCCTCGATCACCAACACTCAAGAGGGCAGGGGCAGGCCTCACTTAATGGTGGAGCTGCGAGGATGGGAGAGCAATTTCACTGACAATGAGTCAGTGGTCTTGCTCGCCTGTCCCCGCAGTGGCCGCCATTAAGTAGGGAGTCGAGGAGAGCTGGACAGCTGGGAGGCGGGAGCGGGGAGGGAGCTGGATTGGGCCGGTCACGCTGGGGGGAGGGGCCGCAGGGGCAGCAGCTGCGGGGAAAGGTAAAGGGAGGAAATAAGGGATAAAGAAAAAAGGGAAAATAAGCAGAAATATGGCACAAAAGAGCAGAGATGCAGAAAAGTGCAGAAAGGTGAAAGATAAAGAGGGTAGAAAAACGAGTGAAAATTAGTGAAAGAGCAGAGCGAGAGAAAGGGAAAATGAGCAGAAATAAGGCACAAAAGAGCAGAGATGCAGAAAAAGTGCAGAAAGGTGAAATATAAAAGGGTAGAAAAGCGAGTGAAGACAGCAGAGTGAGAGAAAGGAGACAGAGGTCCACTGGACCACCAGGGATGAGGCGCAGGAAACCTGCGGGTGGAGGAGGGCCTCGATCACCAACACTCAAGAGTGCAGGGGTGGGGCAGGCCTCACTTAATGGTGGAGCTGCGAGGATGGGAGAGCAATTTCACTGACAATGAGTCAGTGGTCTTGCTCGCCTGTCCCCGCAGTGGCCGCCATTAAGTAGAGAGTCGAGGAGGGCTGGACAGCTGGGAGGCGGGGAGGGAGCTTGATTGGGCCGGTCGCGCTGGGGGGAGGGGCCGCGGGGGCAGCAGCGGCGGGAAAGGTAAAAGGAGGAAATAAGGGATAAAGAAAAAGGGAAAATAAGCAGAAATAAGGCACAAAAGAGCAGAGATGCAGAAAAGTGCAGAAAGGTGAAAGGTAAAAGAGGGTAGAAAAACGAGTGAAAACGAGTGAAAGAGCAGAGCGAGAGAAAGGGAAAATGAGCAGAAATAAGGCACAAAAGAGCAGAGATGCAGAAAAGTGCAGAAAGGTGAAAGATAAAAGGGTAGAAAAACGAGTGAAAACGAGTGCAAGAGCAGAGTGAGAGGAAGGAGACAGAGGTCCACTGGACCACCAGGGATGAGGCGCAGGGAAACCTGCGGGTGGAGGAGGGGCCTCGATCACCAACACTCAAGAGTGCAGGGGCAGGGGCAGGCCTCACTTAATGGTGGAGCTGCGAGGATGGGAGAGCAATTTCACTGACAATGAGTCAGTGGTCTTGCTCGTCTGTCCCCGCAGTGGCCGCCATTAAGTAGGGGTCAGGGAGGGCTGGACAGCTGGGAGGCGGGAGCGGGGAGGGGAGCTGGATTGGGCCGGTCGCGCTGGGGGGGAGGGGCCGCGAGGGCAGCAGCAGCGGGGAAAGGTAAAGGGAGGAAATAAGGGATAAAGAAAAAAGGGAAAATAAGCAGAAATAAGGCACAAAAGAGCAGAGATGCAGAAAAGTGCAGAAAGGTGAAAGATAAAAGAGGGTAGAAAAACGAGTGAAAACGAGTGAAAGAGCAGAGCGAGATAATGGGAAAATGAGCAGAAATAAGGCACAAAAGACCAGAGATGCAGAGAAGGGCAGAAAGGTGAAAGATAAAAAGGGTAGAAAAACGAGTGAAAGAGCAGAGTGAGAGGAAGGAGACAGAGGTCCACTGGACCACCAGGGATGAGGTGCAGGGAAACCTGCGGGTGGAGGAGGGCCTTGATCACCAACACTCAAGAGTGCAGGGGCAGGCCTCACTTAATGGTGGAGCTGCGAGGGTGGGAGAGCAATTTCACTGACAATGAGTCAGTGGTCTTGCTCGCCTGTCCCCACAGTGGCTGCCATTAAGTAGGAGTCGGGGAGGGCTGGACAGCTGGGAGGCAGGAGCGGGGAGGGGAGCTGGATTGGGCCGGTTGCGCTGGGGGGGGGGCGCGGGGCCAGCAGCAGCGGGGAAAGGTAAAGGGAGGAAAAAAGGGATAAAGAAAAAAGGGAAAATAAGCAGAAATAAGGCACAAAAGAGCAGAGATGCAGAAAAGTGCAGAAAGGTGAAAGATAAAAGAGGGTAGAAAAACGAGTGAAAACGAGTGAAAGAGCAGAGCGAGAGAAATGGAAAATGAGCAGAAATAAGACACAAAAGAGCAGAGATGCAGAAAAGTGCAGAAAGGTGAAAGATAAAAAGTGTAGAAAAACGAGTGAAAACGAGTGGAAGAGCAGAGTGAGAGGAAGGAGACAGAGGTCCACTGGACCACCAGGGATGAGGCGCAGGGAAACCTGCGGGTGGAGGAGGGCCTCGATCACCAACACTCAAGAGTGCAGGGGCAGGCCTCACTTAATGGTGGAGCTGCGTGGATGGGAGAGCAATTTCACTGACAATGAGTCAGTGGTCTTGCTCGCCTGTCCCCGGAGTTGCCGCCATTAAGTAGGGGTCGGGGAGGGCTGGACAGCTGGGAGGCGGGAGCAGGGAGGGGAGCTGGATTGGGCCGGTCGCGCTGGGGGGGGACGGGCCGCGGGGGCAGCAGCGGCGGGGAAAGGTAAAGGGAGGAAATAAGGGATAAAGAAAAAGGGAAAATAAGCAGAAATAAGGCACAAAAGAGCAGAGATGCAGAAAAGTGCAGAAAGGTGAAAGATAAAAGAGGGTAGAAAAACGAGTGAAAACGAGTGAAAGAGCAGAGCGAGAGAAAGGGAAAATGAGCAGAAATAAGGCACAAAAGAGCAGAGATGCAGAAAAGTGCAGAAAGGTGAAAGATAAAAAGGGTAGAAAAACGAGTGAAGACAGCAGAGTGAGAGAAAGGAGACAGAGGTCCACTGGACCACCAGGGATGAGGCGCAGGGAAACCTGCGGGTGGAGGAGGGCCTCGATCACCAACACTCAAGAGTGCAGGGGCAGGGGCAGGCCTCACTTAATGGTGGAGCTGCGAGGGTGGGACAGCAATTTCACTGACAATGAGTCAGTGGTCTTGCTCGCCTGTCCCGCAGTGGCCGCCATTAAGTAGGAGTCGGGAGGGCTGGACAGCTGGGAGTCAGGAGCGGGGAGGGAGCTGGATTGGGCCGGTTGCGCTGGGGGAGGAGGGGCCGCGGGGGCAGCAGCGGCGGGAAAGGTAAAGGGAGGAAATAAGGGATAAAGAAAAAGGGAAAATATGCAGAAATAAGGCACAAAAGAGTAGAGATGCAGAAAAGTGCAGAAAGGTGAAAGATAAAAGAGGGTAGAAAAACGAGTGAAACGAGTGAAAGAGCAGAGCGAGAGAAAGGGAAAATGAGCAGAAATAAGGCACAAAAGAGCAGAGATGCAGAAAAGTGCAGAAAGGTGAAAGATGAAAAGGGTAGAAAAATGAGTGAAAACGAGTGAAAGAGCAGAGTGAGAGGAAGGAGACAGAGGTCCACTGGACCACCAGGGATGAGGCGCAGGGAAACCTGCGGGTGGAGGAGGGCCTCGATCACCAACACTCAAGAGTGCAGGGGTGGGGCAGGCCTCACTTAATGGTGGAGCTGCGAGGATGGGAGAGCAATTTCACTGACAATGAGTCAGTGGTCTTGCTCGCCTGTCCCCGCAGTGGCCGCCATTAAGTAGGGGTCGGAGAGGGCTGGACAGCTGGGAGGCGGGAGCGGGGAGGGGAGCTGGATTGGGCCGGTCGCACTGGGGGGGGAGGGGCTGCAGGGGTAGCAGCGGCGGGGAAAGGTAAAGGGAGGAAATAAGGGATAAAGAAAAAAGGGAAAATAAGCAGAAATAAGGCACAAAATGGCAGAGATGCAGAAAAGTGCAGAAAGGTGAAAGATAAAAGAGGGTAGAAAAACGAGTGAAAACGAGTGAAAGAGCAGAGCGAGAGAAAGGGAAAATGAGCAGAAATAAGGCACAAAAGAGCAGAGATGCAGAAAAGTGCAGAAAGGTGAAAGATAAAAGGGTAGAAAAACGAGTGAAGACAGCAGAGTGAGAGAAAGGAGACAGAGGTCCACTGGACCACCAGGGATGAGGCGCAGGGAAACCTGCGGGTGGAGGAGGGCCTCGATCACCAACACTCAAGAGGGCAGGAGCAGGCCTCACTTAATGGTGGAGCTGCGAGGATGGGAGAGCAATTTCACTGACAATGAGTCAGTGGTCTTGCTCGCCTGTCCCCGCAGTGGCCGCCATTAAGTAGGGGTCGGGGAGGCTGGACAGCTGGGAGGCGGGAGCGGTGAGGGAGCTGGATTGGGCCGGTCGCGCTGGGGGTGGGGCCGCGAGGGCAGCAGCGGCGGGGAAAGGTAAAGGGAGGAAATAAGGGATAAAGAAAAAAGGGAAAATAAGCAGAAATAAGGCACAAAAGAGCAGAGATGCAGAAAAGTGCAGAAAGGTGAAAGATAAAAGAGGGTAGAAAAACGAGTGAAAACGAGTGAAAGAGCAGAGCGAGAGAAAGTGAAAATGAGCAGAAATAAGGCACAAAAGAGCAGAGATGTAGAAAAGTGCAGAAAGGTGAAGGATAAAAAGGGTAGAAAAACGAGTGAAAACGCAGAGTGAGAGGAAGGAGACAGAGGTCCACTGGACCACCAGGGATGAGGTGCAGGGAAACCTGCGGGTGGAGGAGGGCCTCTATCACCAACACTGAAGAGCGCAGGGGCAGGGCCAGGCCTCACTTAATGGTGGAGCTGCGAGGATAAGAGAGCAATTTCACTGACAATGAGTCAGTGGTCTTGCTCGCCTGTCCCCACAGTGGCCGCCGATTAAGTATGGAGTCGAGGAGGGCTGGACAGCTGGGAGGCGGGAGCGGGGAGGGAGCTGGATTGGGCCAGTCGCGCTGGGGGGAGGGGCCGCGGGGGCAGCAGCGGCGGGGAAAGGTAAAGGGAGGAAATAAGGGATAAAGAAAAAGGGAAAATAAGCAGAAATAAGGCACAAAAGAGCAGAGATGCAGAAAAGTGCAGAAAGGTGAAAGATAAAAGAGGGTAGAAAAACGAGTGAAAACGAGTGAAAGAGCAGAAGCGAGAGAAAGGGAGAATGAGCAGAAATAAGGCACAAAAGAGCAGAGATGCAGAAAAGTGCAGAAAGGTGAAAGATAAAAAGGGTAGAAAAGCGAGTGAAGACGAGTGAAAGAGCAGAGTGAGAGGAAGGAGACAGAGGTCCACTGGACCACCAGGGATGAGGCGCAGGGAAACCTGCAGGTGGAGGAGGGCCTCGATCACCAACACTCAAGAGGGCAGGGGCAGGCCTCACTTAATGGTGGAGCTGCGAGGATGGGAGAGCAATTTCACTGACAATGAGTCAGTGGTCTTGCTCGCCTGTCCCCGCAGTGGCCGCCATTAAGTAGGAGTCGAGGAGAGCTGGACAGCTGGGAGGCGGGAGGCGGGGAGGAGCTGGATTGGGCCGGTCACGCTGGGGGAGGGGCCGCGAGGGCAGCAGCTGCGGGGAAAGGTAAAGGGAGGAAATAAGGGATAAAGAAAAAAGGGAAAATAAGCAGAAATATGGCACAAAAGAGCAGAGATGCAGAAAAGTGCAGAAAGGTGAAAGATAAAAGAGGGTAGAAAAAACGAGTGAAAATTAGTGAAAGAGCAGAGCGAGAGAAAGGGAAAATGAGCAGAAATAAGGCACAAAAGAGCAGAGATGCAGAAAAGTGCAGAAAGGTGAAATATAAAAGGGTAGAAAAACGAGTGAAGACAGCAGAGTGAGAGAAAGGAGACAGAGGTCCACTGGACCACCAGGGATGAGGCGCAGGGAAACCTGCGGGTGGAGGAGGGCCTCGATCACCAACACTCAAGAGTGCAGGGGTGGGGCAGGCCTCACTTAATGGTGGAGCTGCGAGGATGGGAGAGCAATTTCACTGACAATGAGTCAGTGGTCTTGCTCGCCTGTCCCCGCAGTGGCCGCCATTAAGTAGGGGTCGGGGAGGGCTGGACAGCTGGGAGGCGGGGAGGGGAGCTTGATTGGGCCGGTCGCGCTGGGGGGCGGGGCCGCGGGGGCAGCAGCGGCGGGGAAAGGTAAAAGGAGGAAATAAGGGATAAAGAAAAAAGGGAAAATAAGCAGAAATAAGGCACAAAAGAGCAGAGATGCAGAAAAGTGCAGAAAGGTGAAAGGTAAAGAGGGTAGAAAAACGAGTGAAAACGAGTGAAAGAGCAGAGCGAGAGAAAGGGAAAATGAGCAGAAATAAGGCACAAAGAGCAGAGATGCAGAAAAGTGCAGAAAGGTGAAAGATAAAAAGGGTAGAAAAACGAGTGAAAACGAGTGCAAGAGCAGAGTGAGAGGAAGGAGACAGAGGTCCACTGGACCACCAGGGATGAGGCGCAGGGAAACCTGCGGGTGGAGGAGGGCCTCGATCACCAACACTCAAGAGTGCAGGGGCAGGGGCAGGCCTCACTTAATGGTGGAGCTGCGAGGATGGGAGAGCAATTTCACTGACAATGAGTCAGTGGTCTTGCTCGTCTGTCCCCGCAGTGGCCGCCATTAAGTAGAGGTCAGGGAGGGCTGGACAGCTGGGAGGCGGGAGCGGGGAGGGAGCTGGATTGGGCCGGTCGCGCTGGGGGGAGGGGCCGCGAGGGCAGCAGCAGCGGGGAAAGGTAAAGGGAGGAAATAAGGGATAAAGAAAAAGGGAAAATAAGCAGAAATAAGGCACAAAGAGCAGAGATGCAGAAAAGTGCAGAAAGGTGAAAGATAAAGAGGGTAGAAAAACGAGTGAAAGCGAGTGAAAGAGCAGAGCGAGATAATGGGAAAATGAGCAGAAATAAGGCACAAAAGACCAGAGATGCAGAGAAGGGCAGAAAGGTGAAAGATAAAAAGGGTAGAAAAAGCGAGTGAAAGAGCAGAGTGAGAGGAAGGAGACAGAGGTCCACTGGACCACCAGGGATGAGGTGCAGGAAACCTGCGGGTGGAGGAGGGCCTTGATCACCAACACTCAAGAGTGCAGGGGCAGGCCTCACTTAATGGTGGAGCTGCGAGGGTGGGAGAGCAATTTCACTGACAATGAGTCAGTGGTCTTGCTCGCCTGTCCCCACAGTGGCTGCCATTAAGTAGGAGTCGGGGAGGGCTGGACAGCTGGGAGGCAGGGAGCGGGGAGGAGCTGGATTGGGCCGGTTGCGCTGGGGGGGCGCGGGGCCAGCAGCAGCGGGGAAAGGTAAAGGGAGGAAATAAGGGATAAAGAAAAAGGGAAAATAAGCAGAAATAAGGCACAAAAGAGCAGAGATGCAGAAAAGTGCAGAAAGGTGAAAGATAAAAGAGGGTAGAAAAACGAGTGAAAACGAGTGAAAGAGCAGAGCGAGAGAAATGGAAAATGAGCAGAAATAAGACACAAAAGAGCAGAGATGCAGAAAAGTGCAGAAAGGTGAAAGATAAAAAGTGTAGAAAAGCGAGTGAAAGCGAGTGGAAGAGCAGAGTGAGAGGAAGGAGACAGAGGTCCACTGGACCACCAGGGATGAGGCGCAGGGAAACCTGCGGGTGGAGGAGGGCCTCGATCACCAACACTCAAGAGTGCAGGGGCAGGGGCAGGCCTCACTTAATGGTGGAGCTGCGTGGATGGGAGAGCAATTTCACTGACAATGAGTCAGTGGTCTTGCTCGCCTGTCCCCGGAGTTGCCGCCATTAAGTAGGGAGTCGAGGAGGGCTGGACAGCTGGGAGGCGGGAGCAGGAGGGGAGCTGGATTGGGCCGGTCGCGCTGGGGGACGGGCCGCGGGGCAGCAGCGGCGGGGAAAGGTAAAGGGAGGAAATAAGGGATAAAGAAAAAGGGAAAATAAGCAGAAATAAGGCACAAAAGAGCAGAGATGCAGAAAAGTGCAGAAAGGTGAAAGATAAAAGAGGGTAGAAAAACGAGTGAAAACGAGTGAAAGAGCAGAGCGAGAGAAAGGGAAAATGAGCAGAAATAAGGCACAAAAGAGCAGAGATGCAGAAAAGTGCAGAAAGGTGAAAGATAAAAGGGTAGAAAAACGAGTGAAGACAGCAGAGTGAGAGAAAGGAGACAGAGGTCCACTGGACCACCAGGGATGAGGCGCAGGAAACCTGCGGGTGGAGGAGGGCCTCGATCACCAACACTCAAGAGTGCAGGGGCAGGGGCAGGCCTCACTTAATGGTGGAGCTGCGAGGGTGGGACAGCAATTTCACTAACAATGAGTCAGTGGTCTTGCTCGCCTGTCCCCGCAGTGGCCGCCATTAAGTAGGAGTAGGGGTCAAGGAGGGCTGGACAGCTGGGAGTCAGGAGCGGGGAGGGAGCTGGATTGGGCCGGTTGCGCTGGGGGAGGAGGGCCGCGGGGGCAGCAGCGGCGGGGAAAGGTAAAGGGAGGAAATAAGGGATAAAGAAAAAGGGAAAATATGCAGAAATAAGGCACAAAAGAGTAGAGATGCAGAAAAGTGCAGAAAGGTGAAAGATAAAGAGGGTAGAAAAGCGAGTGAAACGAGTGAAAGAGCAGAGCGAGAGAAAGGGAAAATGAGCAGAAATAAGGCACAAAAGAGCAGAGATGCAGAAAAGTGCAGAAAGGTGAAAGATGAAAAGGGTAGAAAAATGAGTGAAAGCGAGTGAAAGAGCAGAGTGAGAGGAAGGAGACAGAGGTCCACTGGACCACCAGGGATGAGGCGCAGGAAACCTGCGGGTGGAGGAGGGCCTCGATCACCAACACTCAAGAGTGCAGGGGCAGGCCTCACTTAATGGTGGAGCTGCGAGGATGGGAGAGCAATTTCACTGACAATGAGTCAGTGGTCTTGCTCGCCTGTCCTCGCAGTGGCCGCCATTAAGTAGGAGTCGGGAGGGCCGGACAGCTGGGAGGCGGGAGCGGGGAGGGAGCTGGATTGGGCCGGTCGCACTGGGGGAGGGGCCGCGAGGGCAGCAGCGGCGGGGAAAGGTAAAGGGAGGAAATAAGGGATAAAGAAAAAGGGAAAATATGCAGAAATAAGGCACAAAGAGTAGAGATGCAGAAAAGTGCAGAAAGGTGAAAGATAAAGAGGGTAGAAAAACGAGTGAAAACAAGTGAAAGAGGAGAGCGAGAGAAAGGGAAAATGAGCAGAAATAAGTCACAAAAGAGCAGAGATGCAGAAAAGTGCAGAAAGGTGAAAGTTAAAAGGGTAGAAAAGCGAGTGAAAGAGCAGAGTGAGAGGAAGGAGACAGAGGTCCACTGGACCACCAGGGATGAGGCGCAGAAACCTGCGGGTGGAGGAGGGCCTCGATCACCAACACTCAAGAGGGCAGGGGCAGGCCTCACTTAATGGTGGAGCTGCGAGGATGGGAGAGCAATTTCACTGACAATGAGTCAGTGGTCTTGCTCGCCTGTCCCCGCAGTGTCCGCCATTAAGTAGGAGTCGAGGAGGAGCTGGACAGCAGGGAGTCAGGAGCGGGGATGGGAGCTGGATTGGGCCGGTTGCGCTGGGGGAGGGACGCGCGGGGGCAGCAGCGGCGGGGAAAGGTAAAGGGAGGAAATAAGGGATAAAGAAAAAAGGGAAAATAAGCAGAAATAAGGCACAAAAGAGCAGAGATGCAGAAAAGTGCAGAAAGGTGAAAGATAAAAGAGGGTAGAAAAACGAGTGAAAACGAGTGAAAGAGCAGAGCGTGAGAAAGGGAAAATGAGCAGAAATAAGGCACAAAAGAGCAGAGATGCAGAAAAGTGCAGAAAGGTGAAAGATAAAAAGGGTAGAAAAACGAGTGAAGACGAGTGAAAGAGCAGAGTGAGAGGAAGGAGACAGAGGTCCACTGGACCACCAGGGATGAGGCGCAGGGAAACCTGCGGGTGGAGGAGGGCCTCGATCACCAACACTCAAGAGTGCTGGGGCAGGGGCAGGCCTCACTTAATGGTGGAGCTGCGAGGATGGGAGAGCAATTTCACTGGCAATGAGTCAGTGGTCTTGCTCGCCTGTCCCCGCAGTGGCCGCCATTAAGTAGGAGTCGGGAGGGCTGGACAGCTGGGAGGCGGGAGCGGGGAGGGAGCTGGATTGGGCCGGTCGCGCTGGGGGAGGGGCCGCGAGGGCAGCAGCAGCGGGGAAAGGTAAAGGGAGGAAATAAGGGATAAAGAAAAAATGGGAAAATAAGCAGAAATAAGGCACAAAGAGCAGAGATGCAGAAAAGTGCAGAAAGGTGAAAGATAAAAGAGGGTAGAAAAATGAGTGAAAACGAGTGAAAGAGCAGAGCGAGAGAATGGGAAAATGAGCAGAAATAAGGCACAAAAGAGCAGAGATGCAGAGAAGGGCAGAAAGGTGAAAGATAAAAAGGGTAGAAAAACGAGTGAAAGAGCAGAGTGAGAGGAAGGAGACAGTGGTCCACTGGACCACCAGGGATGAGGTGCAGGGAAACCTGCGGGTGGAGGAGGGCCTTGATCACCAACACTCAAGAGTGCAGGGGCAGGCCTCACTTAATGGTGGAGCTGCGAGGGTGGGAGAGCAATTTCACTGACAATGAGTCAGTGGTCTTGCTCGCCTGTCCCCGCAGTGGCTGCCATTAAGTAGGAGTCGGGGAGGGCTGGACAGCTGGGAGGCGGGAGCGGGGAGGGGAGCTGGATTGGGCCGGTTGCGCTGGGGGGGGCCGCGGGGCCAGCAGCAGCGGGGAAAGGTAAAGGGAGGAAATAAGGGATAAAGAAAAAAGGGAAAATAAGCAGAAATAAGGCACAAAAGAGCAGAGATGCAGAAAAGTGCAGAAAGGTGAAAGGTAAAAGAGGGTAGAAAAACGAGTGAAAGCGAGTGAAAGAGCAGAGCGAGAGAAAGGGAAAATGAGCAGAAATAAGGCACAAAAGAGCAGAGATGCAGAAAAGTGCAGAAAGGTGAAAGATAAAAAGGGTAGAAAAGCGAGTGAAAACGAGTGCAAGAGCAGAGTGAGAGGAAGGAGACAGAGGTCCACTGGACCACCAGGGATGAGGCGCCGGGAAACCTGCGGGTGGAGGAGGGCCTCGATCACCAACTCTCAAGAGTGCTGGGGCAGGGGCAGGCCTCACTTAATGGTGGAGCTGCGAGGATGGGAGAGCAATTTCACTGACAATGAGTCAGTGGTCTTGCTCGCCTATCCCCGCAGTGGCCGCTCATTAAGTAGGGGTCGGGGAGGGCTGGACAGCTGGGAGGCGGGAGCGGGGAGTGGAGCTGGATTGGGCCGGTCGCGCTGGGGGGGGAGGGGCCGCAAGGGCAGCAGCAGCGGGGAACGGTAAAGGGAGGAAATAAGGGATAAAGAAAAAAGGGAAAATAAGCAGAAATAAGGCACAAAACAGCAGAGATGCAGAAAAGTGCAGAAAGGTGAAAGATAAAAGAGGGTAGAAAAACGAGTGAAAACGAGTGAAAGAGCAGAGCGAGAGAATGGGAAAATGAGCAGAAATAAGGCACAAAAGAGCAGAGATGCAGAGAAGGGCAGAAAGGTGAAAGATAAAAAGGGTAGAAAAACGAGTGAAAGAGCAGAGTGAGAGGAAGGAGACAGAGGTCCACTGGACCACCAGGGATAAGGTGCAGGGAAACCTGCGGGTGGAGGAGGGCCTTGATCACCAACACTCAAGAGTGCAGGGGCAG
Organism: Calotriton arnoldi; assembly: GCA_963921515.1. Classification (NCBI taxonomy): domain Eukaryota; kingdom Metazoa; phylum Chordata; class Amphibia; order Caudata; family Salamandridae; genus Calotriton; species Calotriton arnoldi. Next base: position 387,001 of record CAWUFW010005533.1, on the reverse strand, counting down.
GCCTCACTTAATGGTGGAGCTGCGAGGGTGGGAGAGCAATTTCACTGACAATGAGTCAGTGGTCTTGCTCGCCTGTCCCCACAGTGGCTGCCATTAAGTAGGAGTCGGGGAGGGCTGGACAGCTGGGAGGCGGGAGCGGGGAGGGGAGCTGGATTGGGCCGGTTGCGCTGGGGGGGGGGGCCGCGAGGCCAGCAGCAGCGGGGAAAGGTAAAGGGAGGAAATAAGGGATAAAGAAAAAAGGGAAAATGAGCAGAAATAAGGCACAAAAGAGCAGAGATGCAGAAAAGTGCAGAAAGGTGAAAGATAAAAGAGGGTAGAAAAACGAGTGAAAACGAGTGAAAGAGCAGAGCGAGAGAAATGGAAAATGAGCAGAAATAAGGCACAAAAGAGCAGAGATGCAGAAAAGTGCAGAAAGGTGAAAGATAAAAAGTGTAGAAAAACGAGTGAAAACGAGTGGAAGAGCAGAGTGAGAGGAAGGAGACAGAGGTCCACTGGACCACCAGGGATGAGGCGCAGGGAACCCTGCGGGTGGAGGAGGGCCTCGATCACCAACACTCAAGAGTGCAGGGGCAGGCCTCACTTAATGGTGGAGCTGCGAGGATGGGAGAGCAATTTCACTGACAATGAGTCAGTTGTCTTGCTCGCCTGTCCTCGGAGTGGCCGCCATTAAGTAGGGGTCGGGGAGGGCTGGACAGCTGGGAGGCGGGAGCAGGGAGGGGACCTGGATTGGGCCGGTCGCGCTGGGGGGAGGGGCCGCGGGGGCAGCAGCGGCGGGGAAAGGTAAAGGGAGGAAATAAGGGATAAAGAAAAAAGGGAAAATAAACAGAAATAAAGCACAAAAGAGCAGAGATGCAGAAAAGTGCAGAAAGGTGAAAGATAAAAGAGGGTAGAAAAATGAGTGAAAACGAGTGAAAGAGCAGAGTTAGAGAAAGGGAAAATGAGCAGAAATAAGGCACAAAAGAGCAGAGATGCAGAAAGGTGAAAGATAAAAAGGGTAGAAAAACGAGTGAAAATGAGTGAAAGAGCAGAGTGAGAGGAAGGAGACAGAGGTCCACTGGACCACCAGGGATGAGGCGCAGGGAAACCTGCGGGTGGAGGAGGGCCTCTATCACCAACACTCAAGAGTGCAGGGGCAGGCCTCACTTAAGGATGGAGCTGCGAGGATGGGAGAGCAATTTCACTGACAATGATTCAGTGGTCTTGCTCGCCTGTCCCGCAGTGGCCGCCATTAAGTAGGGGTCGGGAGGGCTGGACAGCTGGGAGGCGGGAGCGGGGAGGGAGCTGGATTGGGCCGGTCGCACTGGGGGGGAGGGGCTGCGGGGGTAGCAGCGGCGGGAAAGGTAAAGGGAGGAAATAAGGGATAAAGAAAAAAGGGAAAATAAGCAGAAATAAGGCACAAAGAGCAGAGATGCAGAAAAGTGCAGAAAGGTGAAAGATAAAAGAGGGTAGAAAAACGAGTGAAAACGAGTGAAAGAGCAGAGCGAGAGAAAGGGAAAATGAGCAGAAATAAGGCACAAAAGAGCAGAGATGCAGAAAAGTGCAGAAAGGTGAAAGATAAAAGGGTAGAAAAACGAGTGAAGACGAGTAAAAGAGCAGAGTGAGAGGAAGGAGACAGAGGTCCACTGGACCACCAGGGATGAGGCGCAGGGAAACCTGCGGGTGGAGGAGGGCCTCGATCACCAACACTCAAGAGGTCAGGGGAAGGGGCAGGCCTCACTTAATGGTGGAACTGCGAGGATGGGAGAGCAATTTCACTGACAATGAGTCGGTGGTCTTGCTCGCCTGTCCCCGCAGTGGCCGCCATTAAGTAGGGGTCGGGGAGGGCTGGACAGCTGGGAGGCGGGAGCGGGGAGGGGAGCTGGATTGGGCCGGTCGCGCTGGGGGGGAGGGGCCGCGGGGGCAGCAGCGGCGGGGAAAGGTAAAGGGAGGAAATAAGGGATAAAGAAAAAAGGGAAAATAAGCAGAAATAAGGCAAAAAAGAGTAGAGATGCAGAAAAGTGCAGAAAGGTGAAAGATAAAAGAGGGTAGAAAAACGAGTGAAAACAAGTGAAAGAGGAGAGCGAGAGAAAGGGAAAATGAGCAGAAATAAGTCACAAAAGAGCAGAGATGCAGAAAAGTGCAGAAAGGTGAAAGTTAAAAAGGGTAGAAAAACGAGTGAAAGAGCAGAGTGAGAGGAAGGAGACAGAGGTCCACTGGACCACCAGGGATGAGGCGCAGGGAAACCTGCTGGTGGAGGAGGGCCTCGATCACCAACACTCAAGAGGGCAGGGGCAGGCCTCACTTAATGGTGGAGCTGTGAGGATGGGAGAGCAATTTCACTGACAATGAGTCAGTGGTCTTGCTCGCTTGTCCCCGCAGTGGCTGCCATTAAGTAGGGGTCGGGGAGAGCTGGACAGCTGGAAGGCGGGAGCGGGGAGGGGAGCTGTATCGGGCCGGTCGCGCTGGGGGGGGAGGGGCCGCGGGGGCAGCAGCGGCGGGAAAAGGTAAAGGGAGGAAATAAGGGATAAAGAAAAAAGGGATAATAAGCAGAAATAATGCACAAAAGAGCAGAGATGCAGAAAAGTGCAGAAAGGTGAATGATAAAAGAGGGTAGAAAAACGAGTGAAAACGAGTGAAAGAGCAGAGCGAGAGAAAGGGAAAATGAGCAGAAATAAGGCACAAAAGAGCAGAGATGCAGAAAAGTGCATAAAGGTGAAAGATAAAAAGGGTAGAAAAACGAGTGAAATTGCAGAGTGAGAGGAAGGAGACAGAGGTCCACTGGACCACCAGGGATGAGGCGCAGGGAAACCTGCGGGTGGAGGAGGGCCTCGATCACCAACACTCAAGAGTGCAGGGACAGGGGCAGGCCTCACTTAATGGTGGAGCTGCGAGGATAAGAGAGCAATTTCACTGACAATGAGTCAGTGGTCTTGCTCGCCTGTCCCCGCAGTGGCCGCCATTAAGTAGGGGTCGGGAGGGCTGGACAGCTGGGAGGCGGGAGCGGGGAGGGGAGCTGGATTGGGCCGGTCGCGCTGGGGGGAGGGGCCGCGGGGTAGCAGCGGCGGGGAAAGGTAAAGGGAGGAAATAAGGGATAAAGAAAAAAGGGAAAATAAGCAGAAATAAGGCACAAAAGAGCAGAGATGCAGAAAAGTGCAGAAAGGTGAGGCGGGAGCGGGGAGGGGAGCTGGATTGGGCCGGTCGCGCTGGGGGGGAGGGGCCGCCGGGGGCAGCAGCGGCCTTCTCTCCATTTTCCTCTCCTTTCTCCTTTCCTCTCCTTCTTTCTCTCCATCTATCTGTATGTTTTTCAGCATTCAGCCATCTTTTTCTCCTTTCACTCTACTCTCCATCCACCCATCATCCATTTCTCCTTCCACCCTACTGTCCATCCACACACCGTTCATTGATCCTTCTCTCACCAATGATGCATCCATCCATCCATCCATCTCTCCCTCCCTCCCTCCCTCCCTGCCTTCCTTACGTTTGTGCTCTATTGTTCCATTGTTACGTTCTTTTTCACACCCCACAACTCATTCGTAGTCAAGGTCGTAGGAGCTGTAAAAAGCAATTTAATGTTTCAAATGCCTCAGAACTACCCAGTGTCAGTCCCTCCTTGCTCAAGCAGCTACATTGAGGGATTCATGTTGGCCGTTCTTGCAGCGACCCAATCGTTCATCTTTAATGTCCATATGCTCGGGTTAATTTTGTAGGAGGATTTACGCGGGATCACACGTGGGATCATGGGAGTCTGCTTAAAAATGAGGAAATAAAAGAGGAATCTGAAACTGGGTACAGATTCCCTAGCAGTTTCACATTTCACCTATTTGAGCTAGACACTCCATCTGCTTCCACCAGGTGGCCTCTCTTGGTGAAATACCACAAATGCACTAAGGGCTTGATTCACAAAGGTAAACTTACACATTTGTGCAAGTTTATCATTGTTTGCTAGTCACAAAGGGGCATATTAACAAGGGCCATATCGCCGCATTCCCGGCACATAGCGCCGGAAAAGCGGCGATTTACACATCGCACAATCATCAAGGCGGCGCTAACATGCATTAGCGCATGTTAGCTGCCGTTTACGAGACGCCTCGAATCTTAGCGATATACATCGCTAATCAGATGCAAAATAGGCGTTCCCTCGTAAACCAACATGAAAAAAGTCGCTAAGGAAACACCGCGGTATTTACAACCCGGCCCCAAACACGCGAAGCGATAATTAAAGCCGCGTTAACCGCGGTTTCGCCGGATTCCTACGTCTGCAAAAATCCCGACTTAGCTATAAGTTAAATGGGAGGTGGATTGCATGGTTAAGTCCACATCTCCCTATTTACAACATTCTCATTAGCGCTGTTCTTATTTCGCTGTATTCCGCCGCTATTGATGTGTATCGCCATCTATCGCCGGGTTTCATATCGCCTGTCAGCAAAGTGTTGCAAATACGCCGCTAACACGGCGATGTGAACCGGCGATAGACGGCGATAATGCAAATCGCGCTAAGCGCGATTTGCGATGATTACCGCGGCCCCTTGATAATATGCCCCAAAGACATTTGTCAAGTAGAATCTTTGCGATTGCAGAGCCTCCGCACATAAAAAGATAGGACAGTCCTATCTTTTTATGTGCTGGAGACCCTCCAGTTGTAAAGATACTACTCGTAAAATACCTTTGTGAATAGCAAGCAATAGTACACTCACCCGAATATGTAAGTTTAATTTTGTGATTCAAGCCCAAAGTGTTCGGCAGTTAATGACTGACTCTGGATTGCCAGGGATCTTTTAATGAGGCTCTAGGTTTAGCATCTTGTTAAAATAATGTTTAGCTCCTTACAAATGCATGCATGATTTAATTCTGGGGCTGAAGTTTAGCGTAAACTTGCTCAGGCAGTGTCCTTTTTTAGAAAGTAAGAGAAATTCCAAGTAGAATTTATAGAATACTATGGGCCTAACTATGGGTGTGTAAACTCTTGTTTACCCATTGGTCAGAATTATGAGTACGAAGGTATTTAACACATTCAATAGTCCCCCTTGACAGTGGCATGGAAGCGCCCAGCGTTAGGCCGGTGGGGCTTGCTCCAGGCCTAGGGACCTGGGGCAACACTCATTGGATGCGTTTTGCCCTTCATATACAGCATTATCAGATAAATGAATATTCAGAACAATAACAACTAACTTCTAGCTTTGCCTACCTGCTTGTTCTGGATATTGGTGAGCTTGTGCCCTTTGCATTATGACTTTTGCCTCAGGTTCATGCAGGTAGGTGGCACCAGTTCAACAAAGTATACGACACAGAGAGATAAACCCACCTAACTGGCGCAATTCCTATGATCGAGTATCAAGGTCTAGAGTATGCAGGGGTCTGATCTAAGGCCCGGTGATATCTGCCGTGTGCTCGTGCCTCCTCTGATGTGTTTGAGCTCCATGGAGTCTTAGAAGGCGGCAGTGGCCTATACCAATATCTATTGCTGCTACACAATGGTATAGTGCCTGATTGTGTCCTTGATAAAGGCCCTGTGTGGCCAGTGACAATGGTGGTTATTTATTATTGCAGCCGGATTTTCAACGTTCCCAGTAGTGATATCTTTAAGATTTAAAACAGGATGATGTGGCAGTACCATTAGAGTCTGTTGCACCAGAGCAAATCTGAGGGGTATCAGAGACGGTCTGGTTAAGACCAGGCGCAGTTTGCAAGCCCCTCAAACACTCCCTTCGCCCACCTTTTCAAACATTTGGTCTAATACTGCCGAAATCATTGTACCTGTAACCCATCTTTGATTCCATACTAACTGTTTCCTCTCCTTTGCTAAAAGTAATGGTATCTGGACACTTACGAGGGACACTACAGTCACAAACAAGCATTTGCAATGCAATAGGTCTCGCATTTGCAAGAGTTTGAGCTATTGGCATTGTAAATTACAATGCCTTTTATTTATGTGTTGGTTTTGAAAACAGAAAAATAATAGGCATTGTCATTTACAATGCAAATGGCTCCAACTTTCGCAAATGCGAGACCTATTGCATTGCAAATGCTTGTTCTCTATTGTCAGCCATGCTAGCAGATCCCCAGATGTATCCACTTGATCATGTTGGGTTTCTGTATGTGTTCAATAATCATGTTTCCCATGCCTCGTCTAAGTCAGCCATTAGTTTGTGTTGTGCCTCCCAGGTCACTTCATCATGTGGGGCCGGCCTGTCTATATCTCCTATCTGTTGTTCTAACATCATGACCGTGCGCCTCAAGGATCTCCGCACCTCTTAAGTCGTGGACATACATTTCCCTCTTATGGTCCCCTTGACGGCTTCTCATACTACCCCAGCAGAGGATACAGTCCCTTCATTTGTATCAAAAAATTCCCTTACTGCATGTTTGATTTCCTTTCGATACACTTGGTCACATAAGGCACGAGGCTGGAGTCGCCATTGCGGTATCGGCACCACATTCTACCGCAATTATTTGTGTGTTTTGTGTGTATGAGCTTTTTGTAAAATTCGTCGTGTATATTTCATTTGTGGTAGTTGTGTATATAAGACATGTTTTTATGTGTTTTTGAGTTTGCAGTGGCCTGTCAATGTGTGTGTTTATGTAGTGCAGTTTAGGTGTTAGTGCGTACTATAGAAGTATTTTATTTGAAACATTCAATTGCATCAATCACATTAATGGCTAGTAATGGTCGTGTAAAAGTGATGATAAACCAGTTTCCTGTTGATTTTAACAGTGATGGTTGGTGAGATTTGAAAGTGGTGGGGAGCAAAGGCAGTCCCACAAAATGCACAGAGCATCTGAGCCCATATTCATCCACAGTGGTTTGGAGGCGATCATTATCGTTGTTTAAAAAATACTTTTAACTCTGAAGCAAATGCTGTGTGGGTGCCAAACGCTACCAGTTAAACATTACCAGAAAACATGACTAGGCGTCAACATAATACAATAGAAATAGTGGCAGTTGCAGACATTTTAAAAAGCAGCAATGCGTATACCACTTCTACAAGAAATACACAACAGCTCACCTGGAGCTCCTAGGAGAAAGAAGCAAACAACAGAAGGACACAAAACAAGAGAAAAAGAAACTGGCATAGCAAGGGCATCATACCCAGCTAAGGAGAAGCTTGCCCCTTTCAGGCAAGATGATGTCACCCCTGAGCCAGGGAAAGACCAGTCTACCGGTCCTCACCTCTGCTCAGAGACACACAAGAAGCACGTGAGATTGGGGTGCAAGGAAGTGGCCGATTCTTTGATGCCTACTGTGTGCCTGTAAACTGCCCTTATGCTGCCCTTCTGCTGCCAGTGGGCGAGTAGTGGGCACGCTACAGATTTCTACTTGGGCTTCTGGGCTCCACCCCAAACTCTGGTGTTGTGTGCCATTCCAGATGTTGTAAGCAGCAGCTCTTGAGCTGGTTGACTCAGTGTACGCCGACTACATGGAAGGCTCTACAGCGAGAGGCATTGCATCGCAGACACTACAGCAGGCGTCACTACATCGGAGGTAATGTTTTCTACATTTACATCAGGAGTCACTAGATCAAATGGGGCATTGTATCAGTACAGGTAACGAAAAATGTTTTTTAAAATATTTGTGTATGTATTCTGACAGTAAGACATGAAATATTAAAAAATGCAATCCCGTTCCTGTTGTGAGGGTAATGTATTAACCCACCCCATGGGTGGCCACACTACACAAGTTAAAGCAGTAGGTGAACAGTGACACCTCCACAAGGCTGCAGTCTGTGTACTTGAGACAGGAAGTTCCACATGAACAGGGTCTGTGCCCAGAGCAGGTGAGGTGCATTCTCATCGCTGGAGAGTGTTGAGTGAGGTGCAGTTCAAGAGTTGACTGAGACAGTGACACAGAATATAGACCGGTTTATGCAGGAGGGAGTGGCAAGAGACATAGAGGGGATAAGGATATTGGAGCTCCCTAATGGAAACATGTGATTGGCAGTTACTTGTATGGGCGCTAGCAATGCGACCTAAAACATGCACCGATGCCACGGGTAGAACCTTTAAAATGGAGAGTGCTGATGCCTGTAGATTTATTTATTTTTGTATCCGTTTATCCTGAGGGATAGCTCTGCAGCCCAATGACTGCCCTGTGACATCCGTCTAACCTGAATGATGCATCAGCTACTTCAGCCAAGGCCCATGCTGGGTGCCTAACACGACTGGACAGCCCTGCAGCCTAGCGCTGAGCCTGAGCCTATTTCATCTGGGCACTCTGGGAGCTTAATGCTTGCACCTACACCATCTGTGAAACTTGCACAACAGCGCTGCTCTCTGAAGCCGAAACCGGTGGTATCCGAGGGTCTGTGGCAGTAAATACCGGTGCTGCCCGAGGTGAGATGCTATGGTGTGCCTGTAAGCGGAGGGGAAGCCTTGCCTTCGTGTGCCTGAGGCTGTACCATAAACGAGGGCAGGCTCTGCTGTGCACAACTGCACATCCCGAGCCTGTGGCATCTGTGAACCCAGGATGATAGCTATCTTGTCTCTCATACCCTATCACCCGACACAACCCTGTCCCATGCATCTGAACATATTATCTTTACTCCAAGGAGTACCTGAACAATCAATAACCATTGCGCGCCTCGCTCCTCACTTACTGAAAACCGTGACCTGAAGAAACGGTTCACAACATCTCTTTCCTTCTTTCATTTAGTTGCTTCCCTTTGAAATGGATCCAAAAAAGAACCAGCGCACGCCTCGCGCTTAAAGTAAAAAAAAAAAAACGAGATGGGAGAGGAGGGGGCAGCCGGGGGAGGGGAGAGAGGAGGGGGCCTGCGGCTGTTTCCCTTGCGGGAGCGAGCAGGAACCATATGTTAAAGCTCGCTCCCGCAAGGGAATCGCCAAACGTGCACGCGTTGCATTCAAATCAATGCAATGCGTGCACGTTTTGACTGAAAAACAGAATCCATTGCTAAAGGTCTTTTTCCTATGCAGCGCATGCGCTCTGCGTAGGCGAGACCTAAAAAGAGAGAAGACCGCTAAGAACGTCCTGGAGGTTATGGCAATCTCTAAAGAAGGGGATTTTCAAGATCCACAAGTCCAGTTAGTTGTAACACCAATAATGGATCCTGGTGAGAGTGCCCCTTTCCAGTCAATTAGAACTGCCAACAACACTCCAATCCAGCCCTCCCAGTCCCATATTATGGATTATTTTAAACAGGTGGATAAAGTCCAATGTGAAGATGGTCTGTCATTACCTATATCAGCCCCAGCAGTCCTATGTCCATCAGCAGTAGCAGCATGCAATGACATGCTACTTGAGGGTTCTGACCCTCGTGATTGTTTAACACAGCCAACTGATGGTGAAACATGCTTAACAATGGCTGCTCCAATTAAGGGGGGTCACATGCAATGATAGTTAAGGCTTAAATTCATGTGGATCCGGAGTATTTTGTTTCATTCTCATTCTCCACTAATGCATCTTCAGGTTTAACAACATTAACAACTATACCCATTGGACAAAGCTGCTTATCCAAAGCATTTGATACAGCACAAATCAAATTAAAACAGCATACCTGTTTGAGTGACTGTGACAATTCCATCATATGTCTGGCCGATATTCAATTAAACCAAGGTCTACCTAAGTTATCCAAATCTAGTAAAAATGAAAGGAATGTGACAAATCTGTCATATGCCTGAATGAAACCCAATCAAACTTCTCAAGTCACCAAAGTTCTCCAAGAAATTAAATGAGTGTGTCAACTCAGACTCATGTTGGGACGATGAACAAACAAATCTAAATCTATTGAAGTCACCCACAGCAAGTAAGAGTCTACAGAAATTAAAATTGGATCCCAGTCTTGGTGACAATAATAGCCCTGCTATCTGTATCTATAATAGCCTAGAAAATCCAAAAATGCCTAGGAAGCAAATGCTGATAATAGCACCTCCAAAGTCAATAATCAATATAAAATATTATCAAAACCTGGGTTCCTGTGAGTCTATCGATCAGCCATTAAAAGCCAAAACTGGTATGGATCATTTTAGTCCTGTTCCTGAGGAGAGTTGTAAATATTCTGATCTACAGCTAATTCTAACACCTCAAAATATTAATGTTATTGTATCAAGCCAAGGCCCCACAATAGCTGTTCAAATGGACTATACATTAAACTCTGCTGATCTCTTCATTTTGGATAAGTATGATGTACATAATTCTGTGGATGCAAGATCATCCAAATATCACAATACAGCAGATGATGGTGTAAGCAAAATTTGCTTGGGACAATGGATGCTATAACAAAAACACCAAACTCTCATACTAATAAATTAGAGATTCAGGTGGAGCTATTAAACACCCTAGCTTTGTATGTTGGTGTGATAGATTTCAAATTACACATCTTGACTAATTTGGTGATAAGAGTTCAATCGGATGTTAACCACCAACTAACAAAGTGTACAAACTCGCATATTTTGGGTTATGATTCTGATCACCCAACTGTAGTGGAATCCCGTATAGATGAAGTAAAGAAGTTGGCTTCCCAATCAAAGGCCAAGCCAATAGCCTCACCACATTTGGACGTATGTGCGGGGAGTGTTAATGAAGTCCAGTGACTCAAAAAGTACAATTTAATGCCCTCGCACATGATCAAAATGATCAACTACTAGGCTACTCAACCTGTTGCTGTCGAAGATTAATAGAGAAAAGTGGAGATACTAACAAGTCATAACGAGCTTTGGGATCAGAAAAAGACGAAAGTCCTGTCTCAATAGAAGATCTTGACAATGAAGGAAGTCAAGTCTCAATTCCTATGGACCCCCATAAGGGTTCTAGTGGTCAGCCACCACTAACAAAAAGGGCCAGAAAGATGTTAAGGAAGGCCCGGAACAAAATAAATAAGGTTCCAGAAATATTGTCTAAACATATGAAGTTGCCAATGGATTGTTTTCCCATTTTTAAAAAGCGTTGTCAGATCACACAACTCACATAACTGCAGGATATAACTTCAACCAGAATGGGGGTGATCAACCCTGTCCAGAATCAAACAATGGAGATGAGTTCCCAGCCCAGTCCTATGTTACTGGGTTCCCAAAAAAACGACAGATTAGAGATATCAAGGAACACTTAGGTTTGTCAACCGCAAATTTTTGCAAATAGTGGGACAGTTCCTGTCCCATATTTATTTTATTTTATTTTATGTCATTTATAAAGCGCATGAATCACCCCGGATGGGGTATCTCCGCGCTAAGGGCGACTAGAAGAGGCACGAAAAGCTAAAAGAGTGATGTTTTAAGTTTTTTCCTAAAAATCAGGTAATTAGTGCATTGGCGGATATCCAGAGATAACTGGTTCCATATTTGTGGGGCTAGGTAGGAGAACGCTTTGCCTCCTAATCTGGTTTGTTTTATGCGCGGGACGGTGAGAAAACCCTTATCTTTTGATCGAAGGGTACGCAAAGGTGTATATCTAACCAATTTGTCTGCTAGATATTTTGGTCCCATTTTGTTAAGGCCTTTGAATACCAAACAGCCAATTTTGAATTCAATTCTTTTACGTATGGGCAACCAGTGTAATTTACATAACAGGGGACCTGAGGGAGTTCGGGAGGGAGCACTGGTTACCAGACGGGCCGCCGTGTTCTGGACCACTTGTAAACTGCTCAAGGAGGTTGTCTTAGCAGAGATCAGCAAAGCATTGCTGTAATCCAGTCGGCTAAGGACCATAGCATGTACCAAGGTTTTTCGTGTGGAAGAAGGGAGAAGATGGAAAACTTTACGGAGCAGGCTGAGAGCATGGAAGCATGTCCGTTTAGTTGTAGCTATATGTTCATCCAGATTAAGTTTGCTATCAATTAGCACGCCCAGATTCTTAACCACTAATTTAGGGGATGGTGCAGGACCCAGTTCTTCTGGCCACCAGCAAGGTGACCAGCTGGTCACTGCGTCTTTAAACAACATTATTTCTGTTTTATCTGCGTTTAATTGCAGAAAGTTGTTGCTCATCCACGATGTAATAGTTTTCATGCCATTTGTAAAAATGCTCTTGATGTTAGGAGTGTTTTTATCGAAAGAGAGAAGGAGCTGCGTGTCGTCCGCGTAAGAAATGGGAGTAAACCCAATATTTCTTAAGAGTACTGCGAGTGGGGCGACATATATATTAAATAATGAAGGGCTGAGACAAGAGCCTTGAGGCACACCCTTTGTTACCATAGTTGTCTGAGATTTGAAGGGACCAAGATTAACTGTTTGTGTTCTTCCCTTTAAAAAGTCCGTTAGCCAGTCTAGTGCATTGTCCTGAATGCCTATGGCCCGTAATCTCTCCTTCAAGATCTGATGTGAGATGGTGTTGAATGCTGCGGAGAGGTCGGAGCAGTATAAGAATTACTGACTCGACCAGCATCCGCATGCATTCGAATGTCATCCATGACATTAACCAGGGCTGATTCTGTACTGTACTTGAGGCGGAATCCCGACTGTGAATAGTCAAGACAGTCTGATGATTCAATGAAGGTGGAAAGATGAGTGTTAATATGTTTTTCCAGTATTTTGCTATACAGAGGAGAAGTGAAATGGGACGATAGTTGGAGATTACATCAGGGGCAATTTGGTATTTTTTCTAATAGGCATTATCTGGGCAGCTTTCCACTCAGAGGGAAGCTTGCCTTCTTTAATCGAACTATTTAAAATGGAGCACAGGGGTGCAGCCAGCTCTGCTGCTAGACCTCTGGAGATTTTAGCTAAATATGTCAGTCTTAATCAGTGCATTTCTGGGCCCATGTTAGACAACTAAATTAGTTCTGCAGGTAACCAGAGAAGATTTTCCCCTAAGGGTAATTGGAACAGTCTTTCAGTATGCATGCCACTCTCAGGCACTGAACCCATTAAAGTGTCCTCAGTTGGACATATACCGAAAAAACATTCTCTCAACGCTTTGAAAATAGAAATTTATCCTCAATATGAATCCAGAAGAATGCATGATATTCTGAATCCGGGAACACTTTTGAAATTAATATCATCTATTCATGAACTATCCTTTATTTCAACTGTAGATCTTCTTATCAGTCTAATTTAAGCACGCTCTTCAAAATTCTGCATGGGAGTCTACTATTACAACTTGGTCTACCAAAGAAACAATAAATAAAATTCTTGAATACAGCTCATACTTCACAGAGTGGGGTATTGGGATTAAAAATTCACCCCTATAAAATATCCCTTTATGTTGGAAGTAGCAATTCCAAAAGCTGAGAATGTCTCATTTAATACTAAAAGGTGCCAGTAAATAATCTACCCCACTTCTTAGAGGTGCGATTGAGCCCCTTAGCAACTCAGTTAATATTACAGGTCTTACAATTACAAATACGCTATCAGAAGTCTGTACCTGTGAATTACTGACCAAAAACAAAATGTCATCGGAAGATTGGGCATGGCTACCAGCAACCCTATCAAACACATCACCAGGTGGTGGGGAGTGAAGTCTGCATAACAATAACATTAAAAATAAGCAACTGTGGATTTGCTCTTGGAACAATCATGGCCTTGCTCGATTGTTGGCCAACCCTCATTTAATCTCCTTTTTACAATCTTTGGAAATTTTGATGTTTCAGGTAACATGGAAGACAGGATACTCCATTGCTTGGCTATAAGGAATTTAATATTCCATCTACGCGCTCAATTAACCAAGGTTGCGCTAAAGCCGGCCTATCATTCTACATGACAATAGAGCTGAATGCCAAGGTAGAAGTAATTGTCTTGCAATTGTCATGGTTACAAGGGGTTCTCCTACAGTTTGATTCTCATATGATAATAACATTGAACATCTATCTAATTACAAGGAAAATAAACAAAATGACTCAGCTGTTTACCCTGTGAGACATTGTAAAATCTTTGGCAGACTGTTATCCGATGGCTGGCCTAATAATTTCTGGCGACTTCAATATACACTTGGGGGCAGATTTACGTTGAACTAATGCAGCGGGGTACAGCAATCCATTTTGCTGCGCCGCGCTGCGTTAGTTTTGAAGCACAGGGATGCGACATATTTACAAGAATATGTCGCATCCTTGTGCTTCCCCCTGCGCTGGCGCACAAACTGCAGCCATGCGCCGGCGTAGGCATCCTTGCACCATGGTGCAAGGATGCCTGCGTCGAGGAGATTGTTTTTGTGCAGGAAGGGGAACCTTCCTGCACAAAGCAATCACTACAACCATTTTCCTCTTTCAATGCGTGCTGCAGAATGCAGCACGCATTGAAAGAGGAAAAACGAGGAGAAATGAAAACATTTCTCCTCGGTGCGCTCGCTACGCCACCTCTAGGGTGGCGTAGCTTTCAGACGCATCTCCAGAGTTACGATTTCTCGTAATTCTGGAGATGTGTCTTGTTCCATGAGTGTTGCGTGGGAACACCCACAGCAACACCCATGGAACGCCCCTTCACCGCAAAGTGCTGCGTGTGAAGGGGCCGTATTTACAAGGAGAGGAAAAGTCACGCAGGGTGGCTTTTCTTCTCCTTGTAATTATGGAGCAGCCCCCTGCGCCACCAGTACGTCACGAAAAGTGACGTACTGGTGGCGCAGGGGGCTCGTAAATCTGCCCCTTGGTCTCATTTAAGTCCTAAGACTGGCCAAGCAATGGATCTGCTAAGCTGTGTCGTGATAATCTGCAGCAGCTTGGCCTAATTATGCTTAATGAATCGCCCCTGTGTAAATCAAGGGAAATCCCAACATTTAAAAATTCGAATTATGGTTCAATTATTGACTATACTTTTATTTTTATATCAGCTGACTTGGATCCAAATATCCATGATTATAAGATGATTCCAAGAGTGGAAAGCGACCACAATCCCCAGTCATTAACCTTGGATTTGCCAATAAGTTGTAATCATAAAGGCAATGTACTTCAACATTCAACCACTTCAACCTATAGTTTGAAAAGGTTGGTTTGGCAATCAGACAATCTGAAAAAATGGAGTTTGCTGACCAGTTAATAAATCAAAGTGCCTCAAGTAGTCTGAGTGGAGGAACGGTGGTATCCACGTGGAAACTCATTTCTGCATCATTAATGGAGAAATTCACTGCAAGAAAGTCAGTCGAGGCCAACCCCTTGAATACATCAACCAATAGGTGGTATTCACATAAGCTACTTAACTTGAAAAAAGGCTCTTACCAGGGCCTCAAGGGAAGTTTTCAACCACCGATACCGGCCAACCTATCATTTCCTTAATGAAAAGCTGAAGCTACTGAGAAGGTCCTATAGACAGGAAGTCTGGAAGGCGAAATTGCAATATCAACAGGGTTTATGGCTTAGGTTACTAAATGCTACCAAGACCAGCAATGCTAAAGCATTCTGGGGGGTCATCAATGAGCTGAAAAAAGGTGGTAACAGGTCCTGTAGGGTCAATATCATGGAGGAGGTTTGGGTAAAGTTTATCACCAACTTGCATGGGCACAGTGCTGCCAACCTAAGCCCAGATACGGGAAATGTAACAAAACATCAGCATTGATAGGGAGTAGCCCAATACAGGCACTATATCTGGAACATTTGAGTAGAAAAGAAATAGCTAATTTTCTGCGCCGGATTAGATCGAATTGGGCCCCTGGCCTTAATGGACTACCCAGTGCTATATTTCGAGTCAATCCTGACATGTGGCCCGAAGTCCTGACTCCTTTGTATAATGAGGTTCTAGCAATGAACATTGCTCATAAGTCCTGGCAAGTAAGCATACTGCAGCCAATTTATAAAAGCGGGCCAGCAGATAATCCCTCAAATTATCTGTTAATTGCCATAGCTGATGTAGATGCAAAGGGCTTTGCTTCCCGATTATTGACCAATCTGGAAGAATGGGCAACATCGCAGTGAATAATTCCAACTAAGCAATCTGGATTTCATAAGGGTCAATCTACAATCACTAACCTATTAACCCTTAGCATACTGGCTGAGCGTGCTGTTTTAAAAAAACAAAATATATATTTGTTTTATTGACCTAAAAGCTGCGTTTGACTCTGTTCCGAGATCCATACTATGGCAGAAACTTGCTAGATGGGGTATTCCACAAAACCTACTTGATGCTATCATACTTTTGTAAAACAAACACTTGGGTTCAGGTTAAGTTAGGTGATGGATCCAGCATGTCTCGGAGAATTAAAACCCACAATGGTCTAAAACAAGACTGTGTATTGGCTCCATGCCTCTTTAACCTTTTTATTTCAGATGTTACAGCATTTTGAAACAGTCAATACCCACCCTCCCAAACCTGGAAATGAACATCTTAAATAACTTCAGTATGGGGATGATACGATTTTACTCCTGATAGGCCTACAACGACCAATCACTGCTTTTGATGAATACATTACAGTCAACTGTTTGGAAATTATTGTCAAGAAAAACTAAGATTATGAAAATTGGCACAGCGAAATCTAAGACTCAACCCTGGAAAGCAAGAGGAGGGCCAATAGAGATTGTGATGACTTACACGTACCTGGGCATTTTATTTGATAATAAAGTTTCATTTAAAAGTAATTTTAATGTCTTAAGAGCAAAAACATCATCTCTAATATATGCTTTTAAGTAATTACGTAAATCATTAATATGCCGATCGTATTATTATCTTCTTAAAGTCATGAGTGCCACGTTACTACCAACTATTGCATATGGCTCACCCATCACCAAGAAAAAGGACTCGAAATAATAGGATCTATTGTTAATTAAGGCTTGCAAGTCTGACTTTGGAATTCTGAAATCAATCAGCCAAGCAGAAATCCGCTTGGAGTTTGGTCTTCGAAGACAGTTCTTGTTGGCGCAATGGTCGTTTTTGAAATGCATACATTCACTGTCCCTATCTGAATGTGGCTCCTTAGCAAGTAGCTGATGGTACGAAATAAATCACTCTGAGGCTTGGAGATCCTACATTTTAACTTGCTTTCAAAACATTTGATCTGCAGCCGGGGTATTAGGAAATGAATAAGCTCAGTTTTAAACAGCTTTTGAACAGAATGACAAAAACGAATTCATTTATTGCAGATAAAAGGGCTTTATCTGCAAAGAAGCACGCCTGGACAGTGATCAACTCACATCAGAGCATGATAATTCAGCCTTATTTGACTACTTTCTTTTCATCCCGTATGAGGGACAAATATTTAAAGGTACGACTTGGAAGGTATCCCACTAAATACGGTACGCCAAAATGGATTCAGCAATGGACAACTAGTGATTGTAGACTGTCTGGGCTTTTGCAAGAAACTCTATTGCACATTGTTTGTGTCTGCCCAATCCTGCTTAATGCACATCATATTCTTTTAAAAGCCTCCTTTCTTAATGTAGGGGTGAGATCCACTCGTCAGTCTCTTATTTTATGTTTATCTGGTGCTTCAATCTCATTAACTTGCCGGTTGATAAAGTTTTTGACCATTGCAGAAAGAATGCTTGCATCAGCAGTTTAAACACTGTTGTTTTTCTTGTTTTATAACATTGAGTGATTATTGTATTACTATGTTACTGAAACGTCTTTTCCACTTATAAGTTTATGCACTTGCCACTTTCCTGGCTATAACCTGAATAAATTATATAACCGGATATTCACAGTGCTGTATTGTACCAAGGCACATGGCACTTTTTTATCAGGACTAATATATTCTTAGGTCTAAAGTTGTAGTGGAATGATTATTGCATATGCTTTTTTGTTTGTACTGTAAAACATCAACTAGTGGTGTGTTTTTTTTTACCCAAGATTAAGTCGACTATTTGTTCTTAAGCACGTGGCACTTTAGAATATTGTAAAAAGTTATTTTGTGGTGTTTACATTGACCAAATAAGCACGTGGCACTTTAAAGTTTGTACAGTTTCTTGCCGGCAGCATTAACTTTAATGTGGCTAAATGTATGAATAGGGAATTTATTAACAGTAGTGTGCTCTCTGTTTCAAGCACTAGGCATTTTTCTGGATCATGGTTGATTCTTTTTGCATTAGGATAAATTAACTCATGTTTAATTGAGTTAATTTAAATGTTGAAGTTTGTAATTTGTTTTTTTATGTGTATTGTAAAACAACATTTTGTGATTATTTTTATTAATCAGACAATAAATATTTATTTACTATCATATACGGCACATTCCTGTCCTTTACCCCTGCACTGACGCACCAATGGCTGCCATACGCCAGCGCAGGCACCCTTGTGCCATGGTGCAAGGTTGTCTGCATTTTAGGGGTGATTATTTTTGTGCAGGAAGGGACACCTTTCTGCACAAAAACAACCATTGGAGGCGATTTCCTCTTTCTATGTCAGCACACATAGAAAGATGAAAAAATGAGGAGAAATAATAATACTTCTCTTCGTTGCTCTCCCCTTACGCCAACAGTAGTGAGGCTTAGGCTTTTGATGCATTCTCAGGTTAACAAAATCTTGTAAATCTGGAAATGTGTTAAATGCCATGGGTGTTACGTGGGAACGCCCACCGTAACGCCCATGGCACACCTCCCTATTGCAGGGTGAGGCAATGCAGCCACTTGCGCTATGTTGCCTCAGTCATATCTACAAGCCAATGAAAAGCAGCACAGCGCGACTTTACGTGGCCTTATAGATATGGCCCTGAAGTGAGCGCTGCCGGACTGTCACTAAACGTGACGCTCACTGCGGTGCAGGGGACTTGTAAATAAGGCCCTTAGTGTTTACTGTATCATGCACATTTTGGTGCATTAAATACCAACACCCGCATGCTATTCCCCACCAACTCGTAATAGATGTTATTTATGGCACTCAAAAAATAAGATATCCTGTGGTATCGTCAGGTGCGTTAAATAACACCTAAACTCATAATCAGGCACTATGTCTGATTAATTCATCTATAAATATGATTAAGGCACCACATTGGAACATAGATAAGATAGAACGTTAGAGAATCTGCTTTAGGTGTTTATCACAATATGCCAAAGCTTTGTGTACAGCTTTTCAATGAATTTCCCTGTCGATTGTGTTCACTAAATTAACAAAAACAGTGTGAAGACACCACAAGGCGCAAGATCAAATGAGAAATTCTTGGTATCGCGAACCAGATGGATATGAATGCAGCGTATGTACTGTAAAAGGGTCACAGAATAGATAATTAGACCGGCCAAGAAAGACCAGTTGTAAATAAAAGGGAAAACTAATGTTTGGAAGAGTACCTTTACTCAAGAGGAGTGTACCTAATGAATTACTTTATTGATGATATCTTGTTTTATGGACTGTTATTGCATAACAAAGATGCTAACAGATAAGCAGCACACATCCCAGTAGTTCAGTGCTAGATTAATCAGGCTTTGCGGATATAGTCTGAAGAAATGTGCAGGACAGATAATTAACTTCTATTCTTGCTTCTTAGAATCCCTGTTGATACAGACTCATCATAAACATGTCTCTCTTAATAGAAAACATTTTGCCTGGACGCAAACATCTCTGTTTCTTGATTGCTGGTCAGAGGCAGAGCACAATACATACTTCTTTGTGGCAGACGTCAGTTTTGTTGTGGTAACATTCTGCATTCGAAAAAGTAAAACGAGACTTGCCGTAGGCAATGTTCCTCTTGTTTAGAAGTCGGAAATCTATTGACTACAGTACTATATTTTATGAAAACCGTGCCTTGGTGACTGATGCAATTGGAGAGTATTCATTCTTTGCAAGGAGGTTAACCGCAAACTTTAAAAAATCAGGAAATCTCACAGCTCCAACATATGTCTGGAAATATATTTTACAGTCCCATAATAACATATTTTTATAATTTCTCAAACACAAATTAAAAGATCTAATTGTCCCTTTTGGGTATGATTATCGATTTAAAAAAAATAATTGATCCATCAACGGTAGCCATTGCAACTTTATATTGTTCTTCACACTTGTCCTGGTCTTTACAGTCTCTAGAGAATGTAGATTCATCATATGATTAACTCTTGTCACGGAAAATGCATTCTCCTGCTTAACTACTCAGCTAGTTTCAAGAAGGAAGCATTGAAATGTAAATGCTGGGTTGCCGCACTCAGAAGCTGAGATCCCACGTGTAAACTACTGCAGCCCCCTCAACGGTGATTGCTGTGGTTAGCATTTATTTTGAGATAACCTAATCCAATACTGCTCACTTGAAAGTGTGCTGATGTGCAAAACTACTAGCTTTCAAACAAAATCGTCGAGTACCGTGATCACATAGTTATTACGTTTTCAAGAGAATGCAAAGGATGTCAATTATGAATGAATGTATTGCTCTGAAGTTCTCCCTGGTTTCAATGTATGCGGGACTTGACATCAACTATGAGGCACATTTATGGGAATTGTGGTGCAGGGCAGCACAGAAAGTTACCTTGCTGCACTGCCCTGCGTCACAGGGAAAGGGCAGGAATGCACTGTATTTATCCAATATGGTATATTTCTGTGCTTTCCCCCTGCGCTGGCACAGTTTTGGCAGCCTAGCGCCAACGCAGGCACCCTTGCACCATGGTGCAAAGGTGCCTGTGTTGTAGGCAGGATTGATTTTCTTCAGGAAGGGACACCTTCCTGTACAAAAACAATCCATAGAGGCATTTTGTTCCTCTTTGTATGTGTGCTGCAGAATTCAGCACACATAGAAAGAGGAAAAAACGAGGAGAAATATATTTCTGCTCATTACACCTCACCTGAGGAGGTATATCTTTTTGGCACTTTCCCAGGTTTAGATAAGGAGAAACTCTCTTGGAACTGATAGGATTTACCACATATCATTCATTCTCACTCAAATCTATTAAAACCATACACTTCTTCAAAGATTTCTCATAAACCCAAATAATGGGCCCCAAAAAACAACCACAAACACATTAATGAACAACTCTGTAAATTTATAAAGGTACAAATTTATTTAAAAGTTTTTTTACAAACATATAAAAATGCAATGATAAGATACAGAATCACAATTAAAAATTACAAGTTACAGTACATAGGAGACAGTAGAAACATGTGAAAGACATTCGAATCATCAATTAGTGGTTACTTCAAGCGAATCAATCAATTTCAAAACAATCCATCGATAAAATATGGAGATTGGATATGGAAAGTTCTGTGAATATAACCAAAGAAAACTCCAAAGGGCGTCGAAGCGTTTCGGTGGCAATAAATTATTCAGAAACCACCTTCATCAGGACTAGAATGACAACTGTCTCTTATAATATTTAATTTCTGATGCAAATTCACGTAACCTGTATGGTAAGTGTGAAATGGGCTGTTGTCCTCCAATTCGATAAGGAGAGACGATAATGATGTTAAAAATATATATATAAAAAGGGACCTTAAGTTCCTAATGTTCCATTTGCGGTCTCTTTAAATACAGAATTAAATAACCTTATCCTAATCCTTAGTTTTTGAATAACATTTAAAGGGTCGTAAACCTCACATCCGGATTGAATCCCCTGTGATATCAGTGGGATACTTTTTAGTCTACTAGATTCTCTTTTATTCCGTGTTCTTCACAGAATTATGGGAGGACGAAGTATATTTGTATAAGCGATGGGCGCTGAATACTCTGTTTTATTTAGACAATCTCATTCGGATATGTCAAGCATGCGTCCTCCTCTATACCGGTTCTATCGTTTCACTCTCTGGTCAAGGAGTGTGGACTAGACAAAAACAAGTAGCGTCTCCTGATTAGGGGACGGCCCCCTGAGCACAGCGTGGAGCCTGAAAAGTGAGTATTTAAGTTGTTTGATGAAACAAGTAAACAATAACTTTGATCCTCAGTAAAACGATGAGAGTATAGAACAGTTATTCGATGTATGATATTATTATCTTCATATCAGGACATCAAGTGTAACTTTGACTGCGACAATCAAGATGTTTTTACATGATTCTCCCGATGCATTTCGGGCTATAGAAGCCCTTCGTCAGGGGACAAACTCTACAAAGAAATCACAAAGCAATGATGGTATGAGGGAACCAACCATGCAATAATAATGCCAATTTGCTATAACACCAATCGTGACAAACATTTCTAGCGAGTGTCACTGCGGGAATGCTTAACAATGTGAGTGCTTGAAGCATATGAACAGAGAAAGCGGGTACGTGCATCACCACAATATGCAACAAAATAATAAGCTGGTACCTGCTAACGCAAATACTCAAACAGGACGATCACAAATGCATGCATATGAAAGACGTTGAAAAAGATACAAAGAGAAGTAAGCTCCAACATAGTGTCAATACGTTTTTAAAAAACGTGAACGAGGCTATAGGTCTGAGTGAACTGCATGTGGATAAAAACACTGTGCAGAGACATAATTAGTAGGCGTGAGCCAAGTGAACAACGTAAACGGGTGAAAATGCTGTGAGGCTATGAAAATAAATAGACCCAAAACTCCATGAGAATACTCCTCTAGGCGTCCCAGAGTGAGAAGTTCTAATATGACGAGCATGCGTAAGCCGGCATGAACCAAAATACTTACATGAGTCAAGTCACTTCGCGTTACGTGTAGTATTGAAAGAGTGACCCGGGCTGAAAGCTCCGAATATAGAAGGTGAAAAGAGGCAAGTGAAAGAGGACTGAAAGCGGTCCAAGTGTAAAAATAAATTCTAACGAGCGCCATCTTAAAACATAGGAGAATTCTAACAGTGACGGAGGTGTGAACATCAATCACAAGAGAGACAGTGCATGTATCATGCTTGCTTAAAATAACCAAACAAAAACACACATTGTACAGAAGGTACATTAAAGGAATGGTAAATGCACAAAATACATAAAAAAAATGCTGGCCCTCCAAGTTAAATCAGTATAAAGATGGTGTAGAATTGCGGGAGATAACAGGGAGGGTTGATAACAGCCAGACACATACACAATAGATTAAGGTGAGAAAGGTTATGTAATGTTGAACGCTGGAGAAGGTGGGGTGGAAAAGTAGCGAGAAAAATGGACTGCTTGAATACAAAGTACATAAGGAGTGAAAACAAAGAAAAGATTCCAGATAAGGACAAACTAGTGAGGTGAGGTACATAAGGGGTGAAAACGGTGAGATTAATTTAGAAAAGAACAAAATAGTGTAAAAATAATAATCTTAAGAGTTTGGATTAAAGATAAGTATCTGAGAAGTTAAGAGCACCCGAGATGTATGGTATAATGCAACAAAATAGAATGAAGAGAGCTGAGAGGATAAGAGAATCAATTATGAGAGTTACAGATAGCACAAAAATTCCATTCTGTCATTCAGGCCGTTAGGCTTAAGAGAATTGAGAAATTTGATCCAATGATTTTCTCTTTGGAGCAGACGGTTGTTATTGTCTCTTCCTTCCAATTTCTCCATTGTTTCCAGTACCAAAAATTTGAGTTGACTTATGTTGTGATGATGTTCTAGAAAGTGGGCGGCCACCACTGATTTCATATATTTGGTCCTGATGCTGCTCTTGTGCTCATGGATTCTGGTCTTGATTTTTCTTACAGTTTTGCCCACATAAACTAGGCCACAAGGCCATTTCAGAAGATAAATAACGTTAGTAGTGTTGTAATTTGCAGTCACTCTTAAATTAATTCTTGTCCCTTTCATTGGGTGTGTCATCCAAGATCCTTTAATAACGTTATTTCAATTGCTGCAATTGTAACAGGGTGTGGATCCTTTGTAGGTGGTTATTGTGATGTCTTTGGATGGCTGAGTGAGCAATTCCTTGACATTTTTACCTCTGCTGTATGCAAAAATAGGTTTCTCTGAGAAAAGACCCTTGAAGTCTGGTTCCATAGCAAGAATAGGCCAGTGTTTATTGATGGTAGTCTTAAAACGATGACTCATAGTGGAAAATATGGCCACCACCACCATCCGATTCTGAACCGGCTTTTGAGTCTTTGTGAGTAAATCAATCCGTGTTTTAGTGGTACTTCGGGATTTGGCTTGCTCCAACACGTTCTGAGGGTAACCTCGTTGTGCAAATCTCGTTAGCATGGCGTCGATTTGATCAACGCAAGTTTCTGGTTGAGATATGATCCGTTTGACTCGTTGTCACATTGATTAACACGGCATACGAAGACATTTCCAATAGGACTGAATTAAGAGCAGACACATTTGCTTTTGCAGATGAAGATGCTACAAAAATTTACGCATTGATACAAGAGGAAACCACACCATTATCAAGTACCAAAAACAAAGGGAGCAACATCAAACAACTACTTTATTTAACAAAGAGAGAAATCAACCAGAGATTACACGCCAGCACACTAATAAAATACCATTGTGCACAGAGAATCCCGAGAGGGTTGCGGATTCCACTTAAACCCTTACTTTGTAAAAACAGTCCAAGATTTGTTGAGAAGTGGTATGCCATCCTTAACGAGTGCTCCCTCGACCTTATTCTTTTGATTATTGAAGAACTTTCTAGAATCCTTGAAGACCTTTCTAAAGACACTGCCCAAACAAAAACTGAACTAACGAACATGATGGACACCGAAGATTTCACCAAAACATTGGAAGATATCAATGTTCAACTTAACAAGTACACACAAGAAATTAATGAAAGAAAAATGCGCAAGTACAAGCGTTATACCATTGACTATAAACTGGGAGAAGTTTATTCATGGGCAGAAGTTTATGCTAGACGTAGACAGAATCGACCATATAGTCAAAATACTGAAACTGAAACATCTACCTCGGATAGTGAGATTAGATCGAAACCACAACGAACAACCACCATACAACCTCCTATCACAGCCAGTACAGAAGCGCCACAAACTACTGGTGTTCCTTTTTTAGAGGAAGGTACAAGAGAGAAGCACGACCCAGGAGGAGTCAAAGAAAAAGGGAAAGAGAACTCGGACGCAAAAAATCTCCCAGTAACCAGCAAGAGACTCAAAGGGAAGAAGACTTAGACCCCAAGAACTTGGTTATCAACATCTCTTCTTATACGCTCAGTCCCATTGAAACCAGAACCCTACAGAAAGGCACGTCTTTCGTACCTACATGCCACACTAATTCTCTGGAGCTAGAGATTACCTTATTCAGATTGATGCATAATTTACGCCTAAGGAATTTTTTTGAAAATATCATTGAACAACGAAAGTCTAAAGATGAGGACTTATTGAAGGGTTTAAGACCAAAAAGCATCTGTACGGCTCCTGTTAGCCACAAAAGCCTTGATACTTTTGAGAACCTAGTCAAACATGATTTACAATCATTCAACTTTCAGAAGAAATCCAAACATTGTAATCTAACCATTAAAGAAGCTGAAGTGTTAAAACATCTAGCCAACAACCCCACCATCATGTGTCAAAATGCCGACAAAGGCGGGGCATTGGTAATCATGGATACCAGCTTTTACAGACAACAGGTTCAGAATCATGTCATGGACACTGAGACTTATTCAATGCTCAAACACAATCCCACTGATCAATTCTCCAACATCCTCAAACTCATACTGAAGAGAGCAGTTGATAATGGTGTGATCACTGAGAAAGTGAGCAGATATTTGACACAAACCAATCCTAAATCGCCTGTAATGTACATGTTACCTAAAGTACATAAAAATTTACATCGGCCTCCATTCAGACCCATTGTCTCCACTAGAGGGAGCCTTCACGAACCTGTAGGCAAATGTCTCAACAAACACTTACAACCTTTTGTTTTAAACATGAGAACCTACATCAGAGATACTACAGATTGTATCTCTAGAATCAACCAAAGGCGGATGAAGAACTGTGGTTATGTACAGTAGATGTCAAATCTTTATATACCTCAATTCCACACGATCTGGGTATTGAAGCCATAGAAGACACCTTGTTACACTCAATCCTTGATCCCAACTTGCAACTTTTCCTCATGGAAATACTCCACTTCACACTTTATCAAAGTTACTTTAAGCGGGAAGACCAGTGGTTTTACAGCTCACTGGTACTTCTATGGGCAATTGTGCTGCTCCAGTGTATGCTAATATTTTTATGCATAAATTCGAGGAAGACAACATCTTGAGCTTGAATATCTGGAAAGAACATGCCTCAGTTTTCTTGAGATACATAGATGATATTTTCATCTTATGGAGAGGGCCATATAACAGGTTGATTGCTGCACTGAACGCTTTAAATGAAATTAATGACAGGATTCAATTCACGTTTGAAGTTCATCAAATCATTATGACGTTCCTAGATGTTCAAATCAGCAGAATTTCCAACAAGCTGGAAACAAATATCTTTAGAAAAACCACTGACAGGAACAATGTGCTGCATTTTAACAGCTTTCATCAGAAATCCCTCAAAAATTACTTACCGTACTCACAACTGTTGTGAGTCAAACGGATTGTATCTCAACCAGAAACTTGCGTTGATCAAATCGACGCCATGCTAACGAGATTTGCACAACGAGGTTACCCTCAGAACGTGTTGGAGCAAGCCAAATCCCGAAGTACCACTAAAACACGGATTGATTTACTCACAAAAACTCAAAAGCCGGTTCAGAATCGGATGGTGGTGGTGTCCAAATTTTCCACTATGAGTCATCGTTTTAAGACTACCATCAATAAACATTGGCCTATTCTTGCTATGGAACCGGACTTCAAGGGACCTTTCTCCGAGAAACCTATTTTTGCATACAGCAGAGGTAAAAATGTCAAGGAATTGCTCACTCAACCACCCAAAGACATCACAATCACCACCTACAAAGGATCCACACCCTGTTACAATTGCAGCAATTGCAATAATGTTATTAAAGGATCTTGGATGACACACCCTATGAAAGGGACAAGAATTAATTTAAGAGTGACTGCAAATTGCAACACTACTAACGTTATTTATCTTCTGAAATGCCCTTGTGGCCTAGTTTATGTGGGCAAAACTGAAAGAAAAATCAAGACCAGAATCCATGAGCACAAGAGCAGCATCAGGACCAAAAAGATGAAATCAGTGGTGGCTGCCCACTTTCTAGAACATCATCACAACATAAGTCAACTCAAATTTTTGGTACTGGAAACAGTGGAGAAATCGGAAGGAAGAGACAATAACAACCGTCTGCTCCAAAGAGAAAATCATTGGATCAAATTTCTCAATTCTCTTAAGCCTAACAGCCTGAATGACAGAATGGAATTGTTGTGCTATCTGTAACTCTCGTAATTGATTCTCTTATCCTCTCAGCTCTCTTCATTCTATTTTGTTGCATTATACCCATACATCTCAGGTGCTCTTAACTTCTCAGATACTTATCTTTAGTCCAAACTCTTAATATTATTATTTTTACACTATTTTGTTCTTTTCTACATTATTCTCACTGTTTTCATACCTTATGTACCTCACCTCACTAGTTTGTCCTTATCTGGAATCTTTTCTTTGTTTTCACTCCTTATGTACTTTGTATTCAAGCAGTCCATTTTTCTCGCTACTTTTCCACCCCACCTTCTCCAACGTTCAACATTACATAACCTTTCTCACCTTAATCTATTGTGTATGTGTCTGGCTGTTATCAACCCTCCCTGTTATCTCCCGCAATTCTACACCATCTTTATACTGATTTAACTTGGAGGGCCAGCATTTTTTTAATGTATTTTGTGCATTTTCCATTTCTTTAATGTACCTTCTGTACAATGTGTGTTTTTGTTTGGTTATTTTGAGCAAGCATGATACATGCATTGTCTCTCTTGTGATTGATGTTCACGCCTCCGTCACTGTTAGAATTCTCCTATGTTTTAAGATGGAGGCTCGTTAGAAAACTTTTGTACAATTGGACCGCTTTCAGTCCTCTTTCATTTGCCTCTTTTCACCTTCTATATTCGGAGCTTTCAGCCCGGGTCACACTTTCAATACCACAAGTAACGCGAAGCGACTTGACTCATGTAAGTATTTTGGTTCATGCCGGCTTACGTGTGCTCGTTATATTAGAACTTCTCACTCTGGGACGCCTAGAGGAGTATTCTCATGGAGTTTTGGGTCTATTTATTTTTATAGCCTCACAGCATTTTTACCCGTTTACGTTGTTCACTTGGCTCACGCCTACTAATTATGTCTCTGCACAGCGTTTTTATCCGCAGGCAGTTCACTCAGACCTATAACCTCGTTCACATTTTTTTTAAACTTATTGACACTATGGGGCCGATTCCGATTCGGGCCTGAAATCTCTCCGACCGAGCCGGACCCGGAGAGATTTCCGACCGAATCGGACCCGTGCAGCCCGACCGAACGAGTACGATGCGTCCGTATGCTATCGTACTCGAGTCGGTCGGACTCCCATTGAAGTCAATGGGACCCGGTCGTACAACGCGTACGCGGGCTCCCATTGCCTCAATGGGTGCGAGGCGAACAAGGGTGCCCCCTACAGCGGAGTACACGGCGAAGCGACTCGCGCCCTACACGCCACAGGTAGGGGGGACCCATGGGTCCCCCTGTGTGCGACTCGCGCGGCTACGCATACAGGGGGGTCCGACACGGACCCCCGAAGTACGGCTCCGACTGATCTTTCGAGCCGGATGGCGCGTGTCGGTCGGACTGCTCGCGGCGCGCATCGTACTTACCCGGCTGGGGAACGTCTCCATTGCGCAGTGCGAGTCGTGTCCGAGCGAGTCGGTCGGTGCGGTTAGACCCGGGAACGAGTCGGTCGGAGCGGTTGGGACGCCCGAACAAGTCGGTCGGCGATTTCGCATCGTACTCGCTAGTCCGGACGCGCGTCCGAATCGGTCGGGAAATAGGGCTCGAATCGGATCCGGTTATGCCGAATCCGATTCGGAGCCTACCGGCGAGATCGGAATCGACCCCTTAGTTGGAGCTTACTTCTCTTTGTATCTTTTTCAACGTCTTTCACATGCATGCATTTGTGATCGTCCTGTTGAGTATTTGCGTTAGCAGGTACCAGCTTATTATTTTCTTGCATATTGTGGTGATGCACGTACCCGCTTTCTCTTTTTATATGCTTCAAGCACTCACATTGTTAAGTATTCCTGCAGTGACACTCGCTAGAAATGTTTGTCACGATTGGTGCTATAGCAATTTGGCATTATTATCGCATGGTTGGTTCCCTCATACCATCATTGCTTTGTGATTTCTTTGTAGAGTTTGTCCCCTGACGAAGGGTTTCTATAGCCCAAAATGCATCGGGAGAAACATGTAAAAACATCTTTATTGTCGCAGTCAAAGTTACACTTGATGTCCTGATATGAAGATAATAATATCATACATCGATTAAATGTTCTATACTCTCATCGTTTTACTGAGGATCAAAGTTATTGTTTACTTGTTTCATCAAACAACTTAAATACCCGCTTTGCAGGCTCCACGCTGTGCTCAGGGGAACGTCCCCTAATCAGGAGACGCTACTTGTTTTTGACAAATAGAAACCATTCACTAATCAAAGAGGAGTAGAAAATCAAGAGACAATATTATACCTCATTCATAGAAAGCATTATGTCTCAATATTTAACTCCGAGTCCAAATTCCTAAGTCACAGGTGTTAAATGACAGACTGAATAAAAATAAATATAAAATTAAAATAAAAGTAATAATAATACTCAAAGAGTCTATGCGTGCATCTGGTCAAAACTGAGAGATAGTGATATAATTAATAGATTATGTATTTATAATTCTAAGTTATTATAGTAGGGGGTGGGAGGCAGTAGTGTGTATGTGAACGGGGTGAGTAAAGCATGCTCCTTGTATAGTGAAAAACGGCATGTTCGGAAACATAATCATATTCATATTAAAAAAACAGTTATATAGAAACTTCGTACTGAACAATAACCGTCAAGTTCAAGGCAAACTTCAATCCAGTCTGCCGTGAGCTTAAGTACCCAGAAAATATTGCATCTCATAGTCAATAGTTAAGCCTCTATCGACTGCCGAGAATTCCATAATCCAGCGTGACTCACATTGTCTCAGTCTGAGTTCCCGGTTACCACCCCTAGCGTCACTCCTGACAGTTTGCATTCTATGAAACCTGAAACTCTTGTGTACATTTTGAGCCATACAATCTTTAGCGTGCATTGCCATCGGATACCTGGGATCTTGTTGTTACAGTGCCCTATAGTTTTCCGAAACCCGTTCTCTCATTGTCCTTATAGTACTACCCACATATATCAGGTCACACTTGCAAATCAGCACACAAAATGAGTAAGTTACACAAAATGAGTAAGTTACACAACATGAGTTAGTAAGTGCCTTCTGTGAAAACCAAAATGAGTAAGTGCCTTCTGTGAATACCAAAATGGTAGTAAGTTTAGGATTTTGTCTTAAGTTAGTTCTGTGAATCGGGCCCAATATTTGGTGTTGCAGTCCATTTGTGTCATGATCTTATTTTCCCGTGTGCCGTTATAGCTGAATTTAGTGATAAGGAAGTAAGTAAGTAAGTAAGGGCTTATAAAGAGCACGAATGCCGAGATGTCTTGGTGCTGGAGAGAGCAAGAACGGTGCAGAGGTCAGGAGGGGCTTGATCGCTATTGGGGAGGGAAAAGCCTGGTTTTAACCTGGCTCCTAAGCTGGAGTCTGGACGATAAAAGCCTAATACTGAGTGGAAGTTCATTCCAGAGCTTGGATGCCAAGAAAGAGAGACATCTGCCTCCCCATCTGGTTTTCTTAACTCTAGGGACGTGGAGGGCTTTATTGGCAGATCTTAGCATCCTGCAGGGGCATGCAATTGGAATAATTTACGGTAATCGTTGGGCCCCCCCCCCCATAAAGGGCTTTATAAACCATGCACAGCGCCTTGAACTCAGTTCGCTGCTTAACTGGTAGCCAGTGCAGATTTCTAATGGCGCCAGAAATGTGACTATATTTTGGAATGTTTAACAGGGTACGTGCAGCAGCATTCTGTAGGGATCGAAGTTTCGACAGCTGGCATTTGTCAACGCCTAATTACAAGGCGTTACAATAGTCTAAGCGGGAGAGAATAAGAGCCACCACAACTGTTTTCCTCAGCTCCATAGGTAGAAAAGGTAGGATTTTACGAAGCATTTTTAAAAGAAAGTAACAGGCAGAAGTCAGGTGATTGATCTGCCCTGAGAAATTAAGCTGAGCATCACATAAAAAACCAAGGTTTCTCACTTTGGTAGCAGGGACAGGACAGACTCCTGCCACTGCTGGCCACCATAATTGGGTCCAGATAGGAGGACCATTTCCAAATTCCATGTACTCGGTCTTGTCCGTGTTTAATTTTAAGTAGTTCTTATGCATCCAATTCATGATGTGGCCAAGACAGCTATGGAATTTGTCCGCCACCGAATCTGCCATTGATAAAATTTGATACTAGCGAGAAGCCATGGTCCCTGATTAGTTTGGCCAGTGGGGTCATATAAATGTTGAACAGCGTTGGGGAGAGTGCTGAACCTTGTGGCACTACCCCAGGGAGATCAAATTTGCCTGATTCAAGGGTGTCCCAGCACACCCTCTGTTCTCTGGCAGAGAGGAAGGAGGAGAGAAGGGTGAGCGTGGTGTCTCCAACTCCTACTGCCTCCAGCCGTCACGTAAGTATAATATGATTAACCGTATTGAAAAGCTGCTGATAAGTCAAGTAGGATCAGGATGGCCCTGCCAACCGTGTCAATTTGCCATTGTATTTCCTCAGCGGCCATGACTAATGCAGACTCCATCGAGTGGCCCGATCGAAAGCCATGTAGTGTAGAGTCTAAAAGGTTGTTGGAATTTAGATAGTCTGTGAGCTCTGAGTTAATGGATTTTTCCAAAACTTTGGCTGCTAGAGGCAGACAGGAGATCGGGCAGTAGTTTGTTACCTCAAAGGGATCCAGGGATGGTTTCTTTAAAATAGGTCGGATGCAAGCTTTCTTCCAGGAGGTCGGGAAGACACCATTGTTAATAACATTGTTCAAGACGGGGGCAAGTAGGACACTGACTTTGTTCGAGACACCATGAATGATGTCCGGCGGGCATGGGTCAGTTGGAGATCCAGACTTGATAGCCAGTAGTAGGTCATTTACGCTGTTGGCTGGCAAGGGGGAGAAGCAAGACAGGTGACAGGTGAGAGATATCACGTCTTCCGTGAATGTGGCCTGAGGGGAGGGGGGCCAGAGCTCTGGCTCTCCAATTCCTGATATATTACATGAACCGTTGACTTGAAGAAGGTGGCCATTTTATCACAGAACACTTGATCCGTGGCAAATACATTGCCCTGTTGGAGCTTAGATAGTACATTGACGGTCTTAAAGAGTTCTCTGGTGGAATTTTTGGACCCCTCTATTTTTCTAGTGTAGAAGTTCTTTTTAGAGCTGATAATAGCGGCTTTATAATCAGTTAGTGCGTGGTTATAATTCTTTTTGGCCGTCGTACTGTAATCCACCCTCCATACGTGTTCTAGGTGTCTGCAGGTGGATTTAGATGTTTTCAGCTTGAGGTTGTACCATGGGGCGATGGGTTTTTTCCTACGTTGTTTGACGGTTCTCTCTGGAGCCAATTGATTATTGGCTGACCTAATCCAATTCTCATAGGTTTCGGCCGCCATGTTGAAATCTGCAGCTAAGGTGGGCATACTGTTATCCAACAGGTCTGTTAGCACCTCAGGCCTGATGTTCCGACCAGGACCGTACTTTGGTCGGAGGCGGGGGTGGTAACGGCGAGTCTTTCTTTTGCCCTCCGGTAGTTTGAAGACAATTGCCGTATGGTCGGTCCAGGTCAGTGGCAGAATACTATTAATACTAATGGAGGAGTTGTTCGTATAAGTCCCATCCAGCATGTGAAGTGCCTTGTGAGTTGGTTCTAAGACTATCTGAGTAAGGCCAAAGGCTTCCTGAGTGTCTATCAACACAGAGGTACAAGCATCATCCCAACGTTCTAGGTGAAAATTGAAATCCCCTAGTATGGTAAACGAGTCTAGACACGATTCCAACAAGGACTGTAAGGCTTGTGAAAATGGGGATTTGGGTCCGGGCTGCCTGTAGAGGAGCAGACCAGGAAAGGCTAACACATTCCGGATTTTGATGTTGAACCTCATGGCTTCTGCTCCTGGTAACAGAACAGGCTCAAAAGCAATTTTAAACTCGGACCTATAGATAATAGCAATCCCACCAGCCATTTGCCCTGATCTGTCTAGGCTGGCAAGTGAGTAGCCCATTGGTAGCGCAATCACCCAATCAGGTTCAGATGAACCAGTAGCCCAAGTTTCAGTAAGAAATGCTACATCAGGATTCAAGGTTTGCAGCAAGCATTCTAACTCATATTTGTGTTTGATGGCAGATCTAGCATTAAGTAATATAGCGCTAAGTAAGCAACCCTTGAATTGTGGAGCATTAGTACCCTGTAAGGAATCCAGAGAAGGAGAGGTACAGTGGGAGTTCCGATTATTGGTTTCCCGAATTGCGTGCATTTGCCGACCTATCGCTTCAAGGAAGCCAAAAACCAGGGAGGTTGCTAGCTAAAAGTGCGTACCTGCAGTGGGGGCATAGCAGGGCATTGTTATTCCTTTCACTGAGTAGAAACGCAACATTGCAACACCTACCAGTGTTTAAGGACAGTAGCTGTTCCCTGGTGTAGGTTAAGTTAGGAAAATGGGCAGGGGTCCTGGTGCATGGCGCATTCCGGGTACTGACGGGTGCAGACGGGCTTGCTTTTGGCACGCCGGTGGCGCAATGCCATCGATGGCCAGCTTACACATGCTGCAATGTCCGCATTTATATGTACCTATCATTTTCTTATGTAACCATGTCTCCTGAGTTCGAGGTGTTGGATAACTAGGGCTTATCATGTGTCGTAGAGTCCTCCCTTTTCGATACATAATACTTGGTCGATCCAGAATTTGTGATTGTAAAGTTTTATCCGTCCATAGTAGAAACCAATGCTTCCTAAGTATGTTGTAGATCTTATGTGATTGTGGATGATAGTTGGTCACTAACCGGATCAGTTGTCTGTCTTCCCTTGTTACAGCTTTTTTGTCCTTAAGTGTGTCCACCCACTTCAAACTATGTGCCCTCTCTCCAGCCCGTGCAATCACTTCTCTATCATAGCCACGTCTCAAAAATCTGTGTTTGATGTCTGAAAGATTCAAAGCACATTTGTGATCCTCACTGCAATTCTCCTCGCTCTCAACATTTCCTCAAAGGGGATTGAGTTAATCTGACTCCTTGGATGTAAGCTATCAGGTACATGAGGTAGATTTCCTATACATCCTGCTCTGTACCTTGCCCTCCTGAATATATAATTCAACATCCAAAAAGACCAGCTTTTTTTGCTGAACTCCTTCGTAAACCTCATGTAGTAGACATTATCATTCAAGAAATCCAAAAATACCATCAGATCCGAGTTACTACCAGTACATATTACCAAACAGTCGTTGATGTTCCTCCCCCAGTAGTAAATGTTAGCAGTCCATCTTTGTCCCCCCTGGCCCCAGATATGCTCCTTCTCAAACCACCCTATAAGAAGGTTGGCAAAGGAAGGAGCAAATCTGGAACCCATCGCAGTTCCGCATGATTGTCTGTACCACTCCCCATTAAAAAGGAAGACATTATTATTCAGAATCATGTCAGACATCTCTATCAGCATGTCAGAATTTTCCAAACTCAACTTGTCTCTTGTCTAGAAAGTATCTCAGAGCTCCAAGTCCATCTCTGTGTGTGATATTGGTGTATAAGCAGACGACATCAAGTGTAACAAGAGTCATTTCCGGTTCCCATTTGACATGAATAAGTATATTGAGTATATGTTTAGCATCCCTTATATATGCCGGTAGATTAGATACAAAGGTTCTGAGAAACATCTCCACAAATTTGGAGAGACTCTCTGTTGGGCCCCCTATTCCAGATATTATGGGTCTCCCTGGAGGAGAAGGTAAGTCCTTATGCACTTTGGGTAAAGTATAAATGCACGGGTATCTCGGTCGATCCACCATCAAATAGTGGTACTCATCATCACTCAGTAATCCCAAACCATGCCAACCCTTCAAACGTCCATTGATGATTTCAGTTATGTCAGAAATAGGGTTGTGTTGTAATTTCTGTTTAAGTTATGTTGTACAAATGCTTAGTTTATTCTTTTTTGTAGCCCTGATGAAGTCTATGGGGTATAACAACCCTTGACGAAACACGTGTTGGCTGCATGATTGGAGATGTATTAAAGAACAGAGAACATTCAACAAAGATACATACATTTTTTGTACTTATTTGCTTTGAATGTTTGTGTTGCTCAAGGGTTTCATTATACTATTCGAATTAGGGACTCTGTCCTTAATACAAGTTCAGTGATAGAATATCGATGACAAAAACATCGATGTTAAAAATATCGAAAAAAAACCTTATAGAATACAAAAATATCGACTCCCATTCCTACAAAGGTAAGTGCAAAAATATGGAATCAAAAATATCCATGTAAAAATATAGATGTAAAAAATACCAATTTAAATATATATATATAAAATCAAATAATATATATTAAATATATTAAATATTAATATTAATTTTGACAAAATTAATTAAATTAAAATACATTTTAATAAAATATAACAAATAAACTTAATAAAAAAATAAACACACAAACATAATAATTTACACATATATATATATATATATATATATACATATATATATATATTTACTTTCAAATAATAATAAACTATTATCTTTAATTTATTTTAAAACTTTAAAATTATATAAAAATAAAAAACATATATATCAATAATTTAAAATATAAAAAAACATTTTACAAAAATGTAAACCATTAAACTATTAGAAAATATTTATACGTACATTTCCCAATACAATCAGTGCAACAGTAGGGAAAGTGTTGGATAGTAAAATAATTACATTTACTATTCCAACTCCAGTGAGTGCAATAGTAGGGAAGTGATGGATAGCGCAGGGGTGAAAATTACTTTTCCCACTCCAGTGAGAGCAACAGTAGGGAAAGTGTTGGATAGCGGAGGGGAAAAAATTACTATTCCCACTCCAAAGGAAGCAACAGTAGGGAAAGTATTGGATAGCGGAGGAGTACAAATTACTATTCCCACTCCATTGAGTGCAACAGTAGGGAAAGTGTTGGATAGCGGAGGGGTAAAAATTACTATTCCCACTCCAGTGAGAGCAACAGTAGGAAAAGTGTTGGATAGCAGAGGGGAAAGAATTACTATACCCACTCCAGTGAATGCAACAGTAGGGAAAGTGTTGGATAGTGGAGAGGTAAAAATTACTATTCCCACTCTAGTTAGTGCAACAGTAGGGAAAGTGTTGGATAGCGGAGGGGTAGAAATTACTATTCCCAATCCAGTTAATGCAACAGTAGGGAAAGTGTTGGATAGCAGAGAGGTATAAATGACTATTCCCACTCCAGTGAGTGCAACAGTAGGGAAAGTGTTGGATAGCGAAGAAACAAAAATAACTATTGAAACTCAAACAATTAAAACAAAATAACAAGTACATAGAAAAAACCTACAAATAATATATAATATAAAATAATGAATACATTTATAAAATAAAATTCTTTTAAACTAGAACATATTTACAAACAAATACATTAATACATACATTTATTTATTGTATTTCCTACCCTATAGCACCACACCAATAACAAAACACTTCAACATTTCTAATTAAATTCTTTCCAAAATTAACATAATTAATAATGAATTTGAAAAATATTATTAATCAAAAAAACTAATAAACATTAATTGCCTACTGACACTTTAACACTATGATATCCACAACACACACCTAAAGTAAACTCTAAAATAATAAAACACAATTAAAACTTATTTATAAATTAAAAACTATTACTATTAACAACTAATAATTAAAGTAATTAAAATGTATTTAATACCCACCCTTTACCCCTTTAAAAGTAAAAACAACAGACCAAAAATTAAACAATTACCCAAAATACATATCAAATAATTAACATTAATTAACAACTATATATTAATTAATTAAATACAAATTACTTCTCACCCTTTACTCCTATAAACACAAAAACAAATGCCTAAAATAATTACACAATTACCATAATTAATTACCAGTTAATTAATTAAAATGAATTAACCGCTAATTAATAATTCAATTAAAAAATTACTTCCCACCCTTAAAACCTATAAACACCACAACACACACCTAAAACTAATTACACAATTCCCATAATTAATTACCAATTAGTCAATTTAAATGAGTTAACAACCAATTATTAGTTAATTAATAAATTACTTTAGACATTTAACACTAAAACATCTCAATTAAACAAATATTAATAAATAAAAAATAATCAAATAATTAAATTACTTCCCACCCTATTCCCCTATAAACCCACAACCCGCTACAGAACTAAAAACGAAAAATTCAAATAAACAACAATTAATAACTACTATAAATGTAACACATATATTAAAAATACAAACGCTTCTCATACAAAAAAACATACAACACACATATAAAATAAATACTAAAATACATAACATTAATAAACAAACAATATTTTTAACAACTATATTTTTGCAAACGATATTAAACACTTTGATATTTTTAACATTGATATTACTTACCTAAAATCGATATTCTTGACCACGAGAATCTGTATGTCCATATTTCTGACATTTGCAACTCGATATTTGTGCAAGTCGATATTTTTGATTCGATATTCTGTCTCTGCACCTACATCTCGGGGTGCGAAGTGGTCACCCTTCCCCTTTGCAGCACCGCTCGATATTTGTCTTTGTGAGTAATGTGGGGTTACTGAGGGGTTTGCGCACAAGTCCGCCCATACCACTAAGGATCTTAAACCTTCTAAAAGTAAGGTCTGCCATCTCTAAACCTGAGGAGGCTGGCCACTAATAAATATCTCTGCAAGTCACAGTCTTGCTACATGTGGTAGGAAAAACTCGGGTGAAAAAAATGACCTAGCAAAATACTAATACTCTATGATATTGGTCTGTTTTTGTGCAGGATTTTAGGTTTTCCCTATGAAAGGGGACCTTGTTTGCAACTGATATTACCACACAGTACACTGTTCTCTGGGCACTGCTCGGTCCGCGTGATGTTCTCCAGGTGTGGCCTGGATGAATACAGGGCCGGACTGGCTACCGGGCGTTTTGGTGTGCTGCCAAGCTGGGGGCTGATTTCGTTGATGGGGACCTGCGTGTGCTGAAAACCATCCGTTTTGCAATGTTTATTTAAAAGCACACGCAGGTCCCCATCAACGAAATCAGTCCCCACCGAAGTGAAATCAGCCCCCAGCTTGGCAGCACACCAAAACGCCCGGTAGCCAGTCCGGCCCTGGATGAATATGCCTGGTAAAAAATGCAGAACAAAATGAAATTTCAACAAAATCTTCTATTTAGCATTTGGCACAAACACTTTTAGCGCCCTCTTTCAAAGACATGACGACACTCATAATGAGATTGTCAAAAGCTCGTTTTGGAGTCTGACTGTGAAGGGACGTTACTGAGCAGTGAGGGTGATGTCGGTTTTGGAATGCACGTACGTGTTATCACATGAGTAACACACAATTAAAGGGAATGTCATGCCAGAGCTAAGCATTTGAAAAAGAATGCCTTTATTTACAACATGGATTATTAGATAAGCAAAAATTAAGGGCAATGCAAAATAAAACAGAATTGATTAATTTCTTCTCAAACCACAATATAACCTCAACCAGTTTTCATAAAGGCGATCCCTTCTGACTGACAAATAAACTCTAGATTGGAAACAATTGGCTGGTATTGTTCTATTGCTCGGGACTTGAGGGTGTCAGTGAGACTCAAAGAT
This sequence comes from Calotriton arnoldi, assembly GCA_963921515.1. Taxonomy (NCBI): domain Eukaryota; kingdom Metazoa; phylum Chordata; class Amphibia; order Caudata; family Salamandridae; genus Calotriton; species Calotriton arnoldi. The sequence continues at coordinate 348,478 of CAWUFW010005533.1, read as the reverse complement.
GCTTATAGCAGTGTCTTTTCATCCAGTCAATGAATCTATACCTGCCAATGTCAATGAAACAAAGGCCACACATTCTCTGGTCGACCCACTTATTTTTCTCAGGTATCGCAAAGTTGGGTCGAATCAGCTTTGCAGCTTATCGGTCAATTCTTGGCCTTTCAGATAGTACCAAAGCCAGCAGTCATGCTGCAGACCCCAGGCCTTTTGAGCACAAAATCTCTCACCTTAAAAGCATCACAAAATGAAGTCAATGGGAGAGGATGTAGCCTTACGGCTAGAGTGGTCTACCTGGAAGCTGAAGAACCCGGTTCGAGTCTCGGCAACGACGCTCAACATCCTGTGATTCTGGGCAAATCACTTGATCTCCCCGTGTCTAACAAAAATTAATGTGTCCTTCTGTAACAAAACTGGTGCTCATGTAAAGCGCTCTGATACCCGATGTCTCTGGTCTAGTTCGCGCTATATAAAACTCTAAAAAAAATAAAAATAATAATAAAACAAAATCGAAAGTCTCTGTGTACATACAAATGTAGATGGCCCAGTTGTCTTTAGAGGGGGCATGCATCCCAATATAAATATTTCCAATTTTAAATTTCAGTTGCCATTGTTTTGGAACAGTTGTGTTGTATTGCAGCATGTATATAGCACTTGCTACCCTTATGTGATGTGCTGTAGCACTTGCCTACATGATACACCATGTAGGGTGTGTGGTTGGAAGAATGCTGTCTATTTTTGATCCTGTGTGGGAAGTGTTTCCATGTCGTGCAGAATGGCATCGAGGTGTGGTTATCGTGTTTGAGACACAACATATAGTAGTGTGTTGAATGATGAAGTGTGAGAGACAGACATGCAGTTTTATGGTTTTCAGTATGCTGTTAGCTTTGAACAGCCCTGCAGGCCCCCTAGTGATATTTCATGTGCTATAGTAAGCTTAGCTTGTTACTTCATTGGGTTGTGCAATCTGAGATTTTGTGTATAGTTGTAGTCCTAAGCTGCCACGGTTAAAGGGAGAGCGAAGTGGAGAGATCTGTTGGGATGGACATTTTTATTATCATCCCGTATCTGAGTTTCTTTGTGAGATGTAAAGAAGTGGACAGATTGTATAGATATTTGGGACCTGAGTGGGGGACTATATAAAAGTCATCCAAATTATCCAACAATGTGTTACAGATCTCTTCAGTTATTCCATGCCTTTTGATTTGGTGATGGATTTTGGTGCTGGTGATGGACACCCATCATAGCAGCTATGCCTTGTGAGTTGTCATTCCCAGGAGAGATATTAAAGCGGGTTGGAGGATAGTCCCCCACATCTTGACCCCAACAGGATAGAAGATGATGGCTGCTCATTAATATTTTAATGGCCTATTTGGTCTTGGGCAATTATGACATCCTGTATCAAGTGTGACTGCCTTGATAAACTCTCCTAGCCTTGACAGGGGCATATTAATAAAGGCAAAGGTTCCCACACCAGTAGTGGTCTGTTAAGGTAAACCACCAAGGTTCATCAACCTACCAGTCATCATGTCAGGGCAGTATGTGGGGTCTTCTCTGCAGTCCTTAGGCCAGGCCCATGCCTTTGCGCCAAATCTATTCATGGTTCAGTTCTTACTCTGGCAGGGCACATAGCTACTTTGAGAAAACTGAAATGAAAGTATGAAGCCAAGGAAGGTGTGGATATTATAACATATTCTGAGCTGTTTGTTGGAATCAACTCCAACTACTGTACCTGTTTGGCAGTCTGCTTACTCAGTTGTTAAAAAGTTCCACTTTGTTATGCTTTGCTTCCAAGTACCATAGAGTCACTTTTGTCTATCGGAGACAAAACAGGCTTTTGCTCAGAGGAGCTGCCTGTCACGCTTCACAAAGCTTCTCATCAGCAACATTTTAACATGATATGGCTGCACAAAAGCAGGAAATCACCACCTCTTTGAGTCCTGGGGATGCTGTCAAACCAATTATGCACCTAAATAACTGAGATAATGGCTTCCTGTTGTAGATCTGTGATGGGAAGGGACACATTCCTGCACGTACACAATCATTCATGGCGTTTTGCTGTTTCTATGTGTGCACAATGCAGCATGCATAGAAACAGCACAAATGAGGAGAAATAAAGCATTTCGCTATGTTGAGACCACTCATTGCCCACCCTTTCATGCCAAGTATAGCGTGGAAGGGTGCCCTAGTTACAAGGCGGCATTAAGTCACGTTAATTAGATTAACGATGCCTTGTAAATAATGCGAAGCCCCTATTGCCACAGGAACGTCCTTAAAAGTGACGTTCCTGTGGCGATAGGGGCTTGTAAATATGCCCCTAAGTTTTCTCATGCAGTTTGGCCAGGCTAAAATATTTTGCATTTTATTAAGATTGAAAAATTTTGAAACTTTGTAAACCTTTAATAGTGGGGGGAAAAAATCATTAAAAAAGACTTTTAACAGATTTTCCCACAAAAATATTTCCTGTTTAAAGTGAGTTCTGTTGGGGTTGTTTCCCACAAAATCTAATTTTGTGGAATTATATTAAAACCAATAATTTGTATAAAATATTTGCATCCATTGAAAGCTCTCTGTTTTTTAAATAAGAATCAATTCACTGCCTTGGACTGGTGGCCAAACAATGTCGTCAACCCCCTTCTGCCTACTGACATAGCAAGGAGTCTTGAAATCAATGTTGACAATGATTTATCTTTCTGTCAACAAGTTAACACTGTCTTATGGGTCTGTTCCTCCTTGATACAGTCCCTGAAAAAGTTCTTTGATTTTCTTTCCCAGTCAGCAAGAATGACAGTTGTTCACGCCCTGATCACAGCCTTGATTAATGTATCAATGTTTACCTGGGTTTGCCAAAATACCTGATCTAGAAGCTTCAGGTGGTTCAAAATGTGGCAGTTTGACTGGACATCAAACTTCATTGTAAAAGTTCCACTGCTGAGGGCCTACAGGAACTCCACTGGCTTCCTGTTGAAAAACGGATTTTATTAAAATCCTTAACTATATTTTACAGGGCTTTCTATCAAACTCTTCGCAAATTTCTCTCAGACCAACTTACCCCTTACTCTCTTAAGAGAGTTTAAAGATCTGCCAACAACAAACTACTACTGATCCCTAAATTTCGACTGCAAACCAGGGGAGGCAGCCCCATATCCGTACTCGGGGCTAAGGTATGGAAACTATCCATCAATATTGTTACTTTCAGGAAGCTTCTCAAAACCTGGCTTTTTCACAGTCTTAAAGCATCATTTTGTCTTATTACACAGAGGGTAACAAGTTCTTCGTTCATTGATTTCAGCACGGAGATGCCCGTAAGTTACTTTTGCACTTTGCAAATGTTTATTTCATTCATTCATTTGCAAAACATACAGAGTTTTGAAAAAGCCTGCAGAGTTTGCAGACAGCAACTTTATACATCCAGGAATCATGTCAACAGAGAAGTTGCAGATACTCTCTGTCACCTCATCATTGAGTGTTTCTCTGTAGATGAACCTTCATAATAACTGAAACCTCAGCTGAACATGGAGAAAAACATGGTCTTGTATGAGAATGTCAATGAGAGAAGGAGGAGATCACATTTGCATCTGCCGCAGGCTGTACTAATCTCTTTGACAGTGTCCTCTGTGCCTTGTTTTACTCCTGTTGAAAGCATAATGCTGGATTCCAATGCTGCACATGTGAAGCTTTTTGGATAGCACTACGGGCCTAATTTAGGTATCAGTGGAAAAGTTAATCCATCGCAAACGTGACAGATATCCCGTCCACGTTATTACAAGTGCATTATATCACATGTAACTTATCATGAGGCAGATGGGACATCTGTCACATTTGTGATGGAGTATTCGTCCACCAAAGTCTAAGACAAGCCCTAGGGCTTTCATTTGGATTTAGGCTCTAATGCAAATTCCTCAGATTTCTCAACATAACCTTTGTATGCTGGGACTCCACTGGTAGAATTTCCACCCCATAGTATCCCTGCAATGGGGCAAATCTGCTAGTGGATTAGTATCTCTAACTAACCCTCCCTCAAGAAAATCAGGGACTAAATTTGCATTTGGTGCGTGACTGCCCCATGTACAAAATTGTCTTCCTTGATTTTTGAGAGAGCACTGTGTTTGACCCGCTGGTTGATTCTTTGCAATCAAAGTGTTAGTTTTGGTTGCTGGCACTTCTGCACTTACTTACCAGTGTGGGTCCATGCTTCTGCTGCTCATTTCTTTGTGAGGTTGAGAATGCAGAGGCAAGATGTCCTCCTTGCAGCATGCTGGAATTCAGTTTATGGGTCCACCTTCACTGTAGCGGATGCTCTAGTACTCCTTCCTGGTTCAGGAGAGGGTTTTTATCTGCCCAAAGAAAAATATCAGATCAGATGTTATAAATCTATGTCTTCCCAATCCATAGTTGCTACACATCACTTCTGTGTCATGTCTAAAAAAAGTAATGCAGTAACACTACATAAAGCTTAAATCTGTTTTTATTCACTGCAGAGTAAAGCTTCACAGTGTTCAGTCTTTGTCATGTTCTAGCCCAACCTACTCCCGCATTCACCTTTTCTTCTTCAATGTAGTTGGCTTTTTTTCATTCTTGTTCTATTTTCTCTTATTTTGTTATGCTTGCCTTATGTTTTTAAGCATGTGTGCCTGCTGTGACTTTGTGTTGAAAGACGTGCTTCTAGCACCTTCCCTTGTCCTCATCTGTCAATCCTCTGTTTAAAGGTGGTCTCTCTGTGAGGTTCTCCAGCAATACTTCAGAACTCTCCTAGTTCTGTTGACTCTTAGCTGTCATGTGCCCCACTTGTCCCGATGGTCCATGTTGAGGGCTCCTGTTATAGGTGTGGCCCCTTCTACTGTCTATTGGTTGGCACTTTCCTTGGTCGGTATCCTCTTGTTATGGTTTGTGGCAGCATCTCTCTTGCTAAAGGCCTGATAGGGCTGCCACATTTGGTGGGTTTCTCTTTCCTAGCAACCTGCTGGTTTGTTGCTCACCCTGGATTATTGTCTTGGGAGTGGCTCTGCCTCCATCTGTGCCTCTGTTTGGGAACTGCATGTGTGTTGGGTCTGGTGCCCTTATTCCTTGTGATTTGTTTCCCATCTGTGGGATAATTAGTGTTGTTCAGTCTGTCCCTTCCTTTAAGTTCCTTCCGATCCCTTTTAGATCGATCTTCCGTGCATGTTGCATTATGGAATGATCTGCTTCTGTTCTACCCTGTCTTATGAGTGGCTTATTTCTTGGGCAGCTTTCCCTGTTGGTCTTCAGCTCCTTTTTGGCCATGGTTGGATGTGAGTCTACGCCCTATCACTTCCTTGTTCCTGTATCTGTTCTGTCTGGGTCTGTTGTCTCCAAAGCTACTCTTTATTCTCAGGGTGTCCCTCTTGTTTTGGGGGTTTTGTTTCCTTTTTGGGTGATTGGGCCATGGGTTCACTGCTCAGGAGTAATCTCATATAGTAAGGTCTGGGACAAGGAAGGATTGAGGAAGAATGGAGCTGATTCCTTACCAATAATCATCAGTTTTCTGATTACCTTTCCTTGTCCCAGTACATACATCCCAACCTCCTTTCACTGGCTACAGCCTCATTTAGTGGTGCTTGATGATGACTGCCAGTGCTTAATTTTAGCTGGTGGCTGCAGGCAGGTCCCACAGGCACTTATTGTTAGGGACAGGCACTTATTTTTACTTGCCCAACGCAAGCAAGAGAGGTTAAAACACACAGGGGGTTGATAAAGAGAAAGGTGGAAAAAAGGGGACAAAGGGAGAAAGCAGGAACCTGCAAGAGTGAGATAAAGTGGAAGGGAGTGTCTGTTGTTGAATTAAAGGCATGAAGTGGAATCAAGGCTATGTAGCCTTGGTATTTAGCATGTCGACATTCAATTACAGCAGATTCTTGTGGAATTCAATATGTGAGAAGGAGGCTCTTTATGACCATCGTTTTTTTTTACTTTTTGTCGAATGGAATTTTTCCAGTTACTGAGACAAGGCTTCGTCAATTGTATTAAACAACAATCTCTTCTGTAAAGAGCGCATTTACAATTTCGAAGAACTGTGAATAACAAGCGTCAATTTGAACAATTTACCTGGTTTACTAGCTTTGCAAAGATGGAACACTGAGTAGGCCTTGGCTTGTTTCAAACTTCTGACCTGCTGATCACTGCTTTTATTGTTTTAGCACCATGCAAAGCCACCAAATATAGTATTAAGGTGGATAAACTTTGAATGTGATTGATTTTTGCTAGGTCTATTCTGTAGTTAATGAGAAGAAAGCTACCCATATATTGCAATGTTTAAATCTGTCTTGTATATTATATCATCGGAGGTGGCTCAGCTGGCTACCTTTGAAACTAAAAATGTAAGTCCGTTTTTATATAGCGCAGCTACTCACCCTTACGGGTCTCAAGGCGCTGGGGGCCGTCATGGAAATTAAGTGAGCTATTGCCCAGAGTCACATGGTGCTGAGCTGAGCTGCCGCCGGGGATCGAACCGTGAACCCTGTGCTCCGAAGTCAGCTGCCCTGGCCGCTGCACCACACCTCTCCACAAACTAGGGGTCCTGGGTTCCAATTCTCCTCGAGGCAGTTTGCTTAATATAGTTTTACAATTTTTTGGCGTAGGGCAGCACTGCAACCCTTCTTGCTGCACTGACCTAAGTCAAAAGAAAAAGCAGGAATGTACCATATCTATAAGATATGACGCTTTCCTGTCTTCTTTTACTGCACTGGCGCTCAAAGGACTGTCTTGCAGGCACCCTTGCACCATGGTGTTCCAAGAGAGCACAGATCTCACAGCCTTCCTTCCTGTGGGGCCAGCACCTGTTTTACTCAGGTCCAAGTGATTTATTTTCCGGAAATAGTATAATACATTTCAATTATGCAGCAGACATTACTTTGAAATACACAATCTAGAGATCAGAAAATAATTTTCAGTAAGTGAGAAGTGTAATGTAATTCTTTGTTGCTAGATTATCAAACATCATTGCAATTAAAAACAATAAAATCATGAATAAAAACAAATCCCTTTCTCACCAATTAATATACAACTTTTCACACATAAAAGGAAGGTTGTTTCTATTGTTACATGCCACACTAGAACATTGATACCACAATTGCACTTTTTTATTACAGTTGTTAAAAATTCATGAATCAAATAAGTGAGAAGTGTTAGACATGCATTCAGTAAATTAGAATAAAAATCAAAAACAGCAGCATCAGGAATCACAGCAGTGCTTAATTTGAGCTGGTGGCTCTGGATCAGCACTTAATTGTCAACACCGGCGCTTTTGACAGTCTGCCACCAGGTGGTGATGTCTGACTAATTCTGAGATGACTACAATAACATTTAATTATTAATTCATTATACATTAAAAATGAGAATTACATGCTGCCCAAGCCATTCTTGTAGCTTTGGGCACCTGGAATAGTCTGAATTGTCACACTTGTAGGAGTGTGATGGTTAGTAGTTGTGGTGCTACTAACATTGGCAGCATGGCAGGGGCAATGCCGATGCAAGCTGCAGTGGCCTCCTGACGAGAGCCCTTGCACTTCATTTTTTACAAATTAAGCACTGAATCACAGGAACTAAAAAACACACTTGATAATTTACTCACAGGCAGGGTTCACTCAGAAAAGGGACGGATACGTCAAAATGATGGTTAGTGATAAGACAACATCGACTAGCTCCAGAGCACATAAAATATGGTGCATATCAGGTTGGGGGGTGGGCGCATCACATTAGGTGAGCACTGTGAGCCCTAAGTTAAGACCCATGGCCTCATTTAGAGTTTGACGGACAGGAAACTCCATCACAAATGTGACTGAGGGCCCGCTCTGCATATTACACATGCATTAAATCCTATGGCGGACTGGATGTCCCTCAAGTTTTGATTGAGTGTCCTGTCTGCCAAACTCTAATTGTGGCCCTCAGTCTCTGCCACAGTTTTGGGCTGACTGTTTCTTAAGTAGTTGAAGAGCTGGAGCAGTACAATTTTATCACCTTACATTGTAACTAGCTGCTTGGTACAGGAACTTTCATGGCATGTGCTGCTTTAGGCCTAGAATATTGCAGCATTTGTTGAAATATCTAAAGTAAACAACATAAAATAATAACATACACAAAGCAACATAACAGCACGTATAAAACAAACAATTCAAAACAATAAAATAGTCAAAACAGAATGCAAGACAGCAGCTGCAGTACATCACACTAAATTCACATGGCAATAATGCAGCTCAAAAACCATCCGAATACATTACTACCTCAACAAAATGCCCTACAATAAACAAGCAAAAACATTTTTTGTCACACAATACCACCTGCACCGTCCTGTTTTCATAAGCCTATGGTAAAGGCTGTTTGGACTAAGAACTGCCTTAACCTACCACCAAGGACATGAAATAGCGCCAAGGAAAATTGTTTTGTAATACAGAACCCGGCGCGGGTCTGTTCCATTTTCCGTGAAACGGGTACTTTGGCTTTAAAAACACAATTTGCTACGATCGTTTGCTGCAAAACACCACTCACACAAAGGAATGCTTAACTAGTTCAACAAGCACATTCACGAATGGGGCCAAGGAAAAAGCAAAATAACATATATTCTTGGCAAATGTTTTTGTTCAGTCCTACAGAAACATATTAAAACATCGCACGCAAATATAAAACTGCAAATATATTATTGTGCTACAATTAAATGCACGCTGACAGGTAAGATAAAATACGGTACTCTTTAAACACTCTACTCATACCTAACATTACATCTGCTTTGCGCTTTAGGCTGGATGTCTGACAATGTGATGTTCGTGAAAGCATATTGAAAGTGCACACAGAGGTTCACATAAGGTACTGGAATGAATCACTCTTTAAATCATTGTGTACATGAACACTAGACATGCGAGAGCCTTCAGACAATATAACATGCATCCTGAAAAATACCTCAAGTCAGCCAATGGGTAGGCCTGGGCCGGAACAGCATGTTTTCACTCTGCGGCTCAGATGCTCAGAGTAGGAGCTGTTTCCCCTCAAGGCTCCATTTTGCTTCCGCATAGGAGCAAGGAGGAATGGCCACAGAAGCATACATGGGCCCTGATTTAGAAAGAGCCTCCGCACACGGGCGGAGGCTCCACAGTCGTGGCGGGATCTCCGCAGTCATGGCGGGATCTCCACATTCGTGGTGGGATCTCCGCAGTCGTGGTGGGATCTCCGCAGTCGTGGTGGGATCTCCGCAATGGGAAACTGCAGTGCAGAGATCCCGCCATGAGTGTGGGGATGCCACCACGAGTGCGGGGCCTCCACCCCGAGCGCAGAGGCTCTTTGTGAATCAGGGCCATGATGTTCTGGCTCACTCATTGGTACCAGTGATGCAGCTATTCTGTTTGAACTGTTTAATTCCACCCTGCTTCCCAAAAACAACTGGGCATAGATTTACAAACAGTTTGTGTTGGGTTGGAGTTCTTTTTCTAATGCAACACGACACAGAGTATATTGTTGAGATTTACAAACCGATGCACATCACCAATTGCCCTAATTAAACCAATGTAACGCAACACAGTGCAATGCACTACCTTGCATTACTTTGCATCAAGCGGGAGTTCCATTGGTGGTGCATGGGGGTTCCCATGCAACCCTCATGGGTTTTGACGCAAATCCATAGACAGGGATCTGCAACAAAATCCTGTGTCTCCCTAAAGCAGGAGTAACGAGGCAAAATGTTTTCATTACTCCTCTTTTTTTCTCTTTGCATGTGTTCTGGAGCACACATTCAAAGACGAAAATAGCTCAAAGCATAGTTTTTGTGCAGGAAGGGACCACTTCCTGCACAAACATTATGCTGACTACAACGCAGATAACTTTGCACTATGGTACATTGGCTCATGGCAACCACAAGTGTGCTGACGCTGGGAGAGAGCAGAATTGCACATTGGTGGCTGGCAGGAAACGGGGGTGGCGGGGTGGGGGGAAGCTCGGAGGGGGTGGGTAAAACCACCTTTTGATGGCCACCACCTCTTCTCTTCCTCGTGAGTCCTGGAAGGAGGAAGCACACAGCCTCCCAGAATCCCCTAAGCCAATCACAATGCTGCAATGCAGCATTGTGATTGCTCTGAGCACTGTGGTTCGGCGTTCAGACAGGGCCTGGGAGTCTGTGCATGTTCCCCACCAGGCTGCGCATTACAACCTGGTGGGTAACATGCAAAGTTCGCATGACTGTTCGGCCAGCCCAAGCCCGCCAGCCAAACAGTCATGCACACTTAGAGTGTGCCACCACTCCTCCCCCAGTGACACCAGCCCCGCCACGCCCTAACTAACCCAGCCCCGCAGCCACAAAAAATAAAATGATAACTTCGTTATTATCATTTTATTTTTTCCTTTTTTCACTGCTCTGAGAGCAGTGGAGAGACGCTCCTCCGCCTTAGTGGAGGAGTCGCTCCTGGAATGGCACCATTTTTAAGTAGATATGCTACAGTTCTGATCTCTCCCGTTCACTCAATGAAACTCAGCAACTTGATGTGCTGCGTTGCAGGAACTCTTTGTGAATATGCCCCTTGGCATGTCTGAAAGATGTACTTGCTTCCTTCAGGGGTGTAACACAGGTGCCTGAAGCCTGTGTGCCAAGGGGGGGCAACTTTCCAGTAGGCCCCAACCACTCAATGGATCCTCATTCAGCCCGAGACCAATACATATCTGTGAGATGGGGGAGACTCGGGACCCCTCATCATGTACTGCAGTGGGGGCATCATTATGCGTGAAACCACTAACTTCTCTTATGTTACACCACTGTCGTCTCTTAGCTGAGATATAACGTGACCTCATTTCTGTACATCATCTATGTGCACTCATAAATTCAGAAACAGTCACTTGAACTATATATATACTTATCATCATATCTTTCAAACCGCTGCAAATTACAGGTGTCACTATAAAACAATGTTATGGTGCTCAGTTTGTCAACTTGGAAGACTGAGGGCCAGATGTACGACCCTATTTTGCATGCGCAAACGGGTTTGCGACCCGTTTGTGCATGCAAAATGTGAAAGGGCTATGTACAATTCCTAAATAGCGAGTCACAATTTATTTGCGACTCGCTATTTAGGAATTGCGAGATGCTATTAGGAAGGGGCGTTCTCTTCCTAATAGCGACCGCAACCCCATGTATGAATGTTTTGCGACCGCAATTACCACCCTCTTCAAGAGGGTGGTAATGCAGTCGCAATTTGGAGGGGGTCCCCTTCCACTTTGTGACTGTCTTTAAAAATATTTTTTAAGGGCAGGCAGTGGTCCCAGGGACCATTACCTGCCCTTACAAAATGAAACGAAAACGTTTCATTTTTTTTTTTTTTAAATGCAGCCCGTTTTCCTTTGAGGAAAACGGGCTGCATTTAAAAAAAAAAAAAAAACTGCTTTATTTAAAAGCAGTCCCAGACATGGTGGTCTGCTGAGCCCAGCAGGCCACCATCCCTGGGAGGGCCTGTCATTCCCAAAGGGCTCGCAAATTGCGAGAGGCTCATTAATATTCATGAGCCTCGCAATTTGAGACACTGTTGTACATTGGATTTAGCGACTCGCAATTTGAGCAAAATCCAATGGACGTACATCTGGCCCTAAGTCCTCCCTGGCAGAATTCAAAGCTAATACATACAGGCCAAGCAGAATATCAGCAGCGAGCATGAAAATCACTGAGCCATCTGGCTGGATGTTCACTCCTTCGCCGTTGCCCCAGGGCAGCATACTAGTGATGGAAAGAGGAGCCGCGCCCCATCATCTGTGGTCTTCGCAGTGGAGATGAAGAGCTGAGAAGACATCAAGAGTACAGCAGCAGAAGATAACAGTACAGGGGGGCAGATGTATATGAGTAGCACTAGCACCTCTTGGCAAGCACTTGTACAGCCCCTCCCTTCTCCCCGGATTCCAGCCCTAAATCTCCACTCCGCATTCTTCCTTCTTTCCATTGTTTCCTCCTTTATTCCCTGGTCTCTACAGCCTCTTTTCTTCCTCGGCTCACACGAGGTACTATCTTCATTGTTTTATTACCTTTCCCTTCCCAGTGCGTATTTTTTACTTTTTTATCTCCGTTCTTATACATTTCCTTTGTCTTTTCTGTGTGGCACATCTGTACAGAGGAGTTTCAATATGTCTTCCCTTGGAGCCATGTCATCCCCCCAGATTTGCAGCAGAGCCCCAGCACCAACACACGTCTAACGTTTGTGCCGTGGTCTTCTGCTCAAACTTCATCAGGTTCATCTCAAACAATTCTTTCGATATAACACTAACTTGGTGTAGTTAAATACGTGGAGGTGCCAGGCCATGAGCAATAATAATAGGAGAGGTATGCCATTAGATTCACACAAACGTCTACGCTTGTCTCTCTCTTTATATCACTCTTTCATTGTCTTTGTCTTTCTCTCTGTGTCACTTTCTTCTTTATTGTCTCCTCTCTCTCCCTCATCACTTATCGTCCACTTTCTATCTCTATAGTCAGTGTCCTTTCTCTCTTCTATTTCTCCCAGGCCTTCTGAAAGAAGAGGATCCATGAGGAATTAGTTGGAAGGCCTTTAAGCAGCAGTACATTCGTCCTGCATAGAACACTTTCATGTTTGGGGACCTGTAGGGCGTGTACCTAGATGAACAACAGAATATAGCATTGCTTTTTTTGGAGTTATGAACAGTACCAGGGAGACCTAACTCAGACCTGGTTACTATAGGAAAAGGTGTTTTTTGCAGTCCACCATGTTTATCTTTACAAGCCTCAGTTGCTGTGACTTTTGGATTAATAGCAGGGAAAGCTTTATGAACACCTATCACTGCATGGGTGTTTCCCTGACAAATATGTGCCTAATTGGAAAACACTTCTATTTGGTTTGTAGGTACGTTCAAGGTAACAGCTCACATAGATTTTACATATGGAATGCAAATAAAATACCTAGAAACATATTTACTAATGTCTGTACCAACGCAAGGCAGCAAGAAAAGTTGCTGTGCTGCATTAATTGGACAGGAAGAGAAGAAGTGCACCATATCTACTAAGATATGGCACACTTTTGCTCCCTCCTAGCCCTGGCATACTGTGCGCTGCCTAGCGCCAAAGCAGGAACCCTTGCACCATGCTGCAAGGGTGCCTGCATTATGGGAAGGATTGTTTTTGTGCAGGAAGGAATACCTTCCTTCACATAAACAATACAAAGAAGCATTTTCCTTTTTCTATGTGTGATGCCGAATGCAGCATTAAGAGAAAAAGAAATAATGAGGAGAAAAAATCTCCTCATTACGCCATCCTCTGGCAGGTATACCAATTTGACGCAATTGCAGATTTACGTAACTTTATAAACGTGGAATTGCATCAAATCCATGGGTGGATATACTGGAATGCTCATGCTCGATACAGGTAAAATGCCTACCAGCTCAAAAAGTGACGTAATTCATTGCAAGCCACTGCGTTGCATTATATTTCTTTACAAAGTCACACAAGGCGGTGCAAATCGCCCCTCACATGGCTATGCAAATCTTGATAAAACCTTTGCGTTGTTCTTGCATCGCCTTGCGCGACCCAAGGACAACACAAATACACTGTGCACTAATATGAGATGCAGCAAAACGTTCTGCATCTGCATGTGGAACTAACAACATTGAAAAGTGGCTGCAAGAGAGCCCAGTAACAGCTGATAAAACCTCAGGGCCTTATTTACAAGCCTTTTGCGCTGGCGGTCCGTCACTTTTAACATCGGAAAAAGTGACGTACGGGTGGCGCAAGAGGCTTGTAAATAAGTCCCTCAGTGTTAAAATGTCAGACACAATCTGTTTTAACATTTAAAACATGAATGAATGATGAAATTACTTTTTGTACACGTCACAATATATGACTTTTATAAAAGAGATTCAATTAAACTTTCCATAAGCTTGAGTCAACCCCAGTTTGTCAAGGTAGGAGCCTCTTGCACTGAATTTTGGTTTTCTCTCCAACTTCAGGGCACTTGATTAGGTGTCAACTTCCTGAACAATTAGTGTTCTGCCAGAAACAAAACTAGTTCTGACTCCCTCCACTGTGTGCATGCAGTCCATCAAGAAAGCAAGATGATTTATTTTCAGGGCTTTTCAGCCTACACCTGTGCTTAGGAAACACATATGAGTAGAAGGAAAGACAAGTCCACAGCTCAGTCACAGAAAGACATCCTGCCTTTTGCCATAGACAAATGAATGTCAACAGCGGATCACTGTAGGGAACACCTTTGAACCCAAGAATTCCAAAGAGAGCATGGAACCTTTCTTCAAGGAGAAGATAAGAGGGGTGTCAGACAGGAGTGTTTTTCACCTTTATGAGGAGCTGACTCTACAAAAGCAGTATGAACGAACACAAAGGTGGGCAGAGGACACCCAGGGAGAGACGCCTGTACCATCTTAGAAACCTAGAAATAGTCCTTCTTGACATTGTTTATACCATGCAATGCAAGAAGTCCTGAAAGATCTAGCTGGAGAAAGTGGCAGAATTTTACAATCACATAGTGAATGCAGAATAGTCACTAGTAAATGTGAATTATAAAATAAGTCTCCCTCCACCGAGAATTTAAAATGATGCCTGACCGGACACATAAAGATGTCTGCATGCAAGAATTGTTCTCCCCCGCCTAAGAGGAATGTGGTAATATTGACTTTAGCTCTCACTTGAATCCCGGCTTCCAACAGGTATTCTCAGGGCTAGCATAGCAAATCCCTAGTATCTGGCAAATAAATACTAAGGGGGATATTCTCAAGAACATGCGATAATCATCGCCAAAATAGGTTAACGCAATTTATCATATTGCCGTCTATCGCGTGAAAATAACGCTGTGTTAACGTCTTATTCTCAACACGGCGGTAACATGTGATAGTTTCCCGATAACGTGTCAAATGTCTGCAATAAAATTACCGGGACGGCGATAAAAATCTAAAGCCGAACATGAAAAAAGTGGCGATGGGCCCAACCGCGATAAGAAAATCAGCGATAAGCTGCACCAGGCCTGCAATTCCCACAAGTCAGGTGGGAAAAATCACTATAAAAGCCGAAAAAAAAACCACAAACAAAACCAAAACAACTGCAAAGCACAATGGAGGTAGCCGGAGCAAGTACAGAGGACAAGCAGAACCCCACAAGCCCCACGGAGGACCAGCCTGGGACCTCAGGGTCAGGGAAGGGCAAGGAGAAGAAGAAGAGGAATACGCGGTTCAGTCCGCAGGAAAACAGGATCCTGATAACGGAGGTGATAAAACACCATCAACAACTGTTCGTCACCTCCACTGTGTCATTGGCAACAAAAAATGGAATATGGCAGTCCATCGTGGACAAGGTGAATGCAGTCGGAGTGCTGAGGAGGACAATGGAAGAGCTCAAGAGGCGCTGGAATGACGTGAAGTGCAAAACCAAGCAGAAACTCGGCAACAACCAGAAGGCAGCAATGCAGACTGAAGGGGGAGTCCAGCGCCACAGGAGGAGTTGGATGAGATGGAGGAAATGGTGTCCACAGTCATCAGTGTGGAGACGGTGGCAGAAGTTGGGGGACCGGACACTGCTCAACATGACCTGACACAACAGCAACAGGGTGAGTAACGACCAGGGACTGGGGGGACGGGGGAAATGGGCACAATGGCACACATGCACAATTAAGTATAGCACAGTGCACACCCACAATGACTCTGGATCATGTCCCTGATCCCCTTGGCACACTGCAGCACACCTAGAAACAGCAAGTAGGCCCCCGTCGACTATGTGCCCAGAGGGGGCCCTTCCCACACATCACCAATCTCACAACCAACCCATGCACATGTGCCAAACCCAGCAAAGCCGCGTGTCAGTGAGCCACACTGACAATGCAAGTGACACTGCATGACAAATAGCATGGCTGCAGTCAATATATCATGACATGTTGCACGCCACGACACTGAGGTGGCTGAGTGTGGACCACATCCGTAAAAAAGCAGGTCACTCTCTGACACATCCACGTGCACAAACAACCCCTGACGTCAACAACACATCTGCGGACAAACCATGCCCCAGAGTCCCAACTCCCACCAAGAGCCCAATTTACCCAAGTATGCAACATCTCAGCACTGTATAAGCACAGAAGTCAAAGGCACACCGCCTGAAAGGGATAAGGGCCAGCAAAATCAGAGCTGCAGGGGCGACTCTCCCAAAATGCAGCACACACACATAACATTCAGAGCAATTCAACATTGACAACAATGTGGTACAAACTGCAACACGTTCACAACAGAACAGAGGACACAACTGGTGCCGCTTGTGTGTAGAAACTGGCCAATCACATTTGGCATAGCAGGGACATGTGAGATGACAATGTACAAGTACAAACACACATCTGCGATGTTGTCAAAATGTCCACTGTCCCGCATCAAATAGGCAGCTCCTCCCAAACAGTCACAATGTACATTGTCATGCAGTCTGTATGTAAACTTGCACAATGCGTCAACATACATGTGAACACAATGTTAAACTGCATCTCCCCTTCACATTGCAGAGGGAGAATCAACACCTCCTGCAGAGCAGACCGAACATCTCTTCACTGATGACGAAGAGGACCTCCATACCTTTGACACCGACGCCCTCCAAGAGCTCATGGACAGCATCGGCACCTCACCTCCAGGAGCAGGGCAGCCCAGCTGCATCGAGGAGACCTCACCCCCTGCACAGACCACACAGCAGGAAGCACCCACCACCACAGCTGACTCCCAGGACCCCCACGAACAACACATGGCCTTCCAACGCCGTGTGTTAGGGTGCCAGGAGAAGATGGCTGATCAGGTGCGGGTGGGGTTCGACCTCATGGCAGCCAAACTAGATGCCATATGTGGGTGTCTAAGTCCCATCAGGGACCACTTACAGACCCTAACGGACACCCACAGTCCGCTCCATGCTCTCCAACGATCCATGGCTGACATCGCTGGAGTCCTGACTCTGAGACAAGGACAACTGTCTAGTCAGAGTGGCTCCAGCGATGTCAGCCGGGAGTTGGGACACATGGGGAGGCTCATGGAGAACATGGAGCGTATGCAGGCGGAAGGAATGGCTGCCACGGCTGCACACCAGCGAGATGTAGCTGGGATCTTCCATGCCCTACAGACCGACATCATGGCATTGCCGCCACAAGGCCTGGCGCCGATGAATGCTGCTGCTGCTCCTACATCCACACCTCCGCCCCCTGATGTGTCAGTGACACACAGTGATGCAGACAAAACAACACCACCCACATGTGAGGCACATGAAACATCAGAGGACGAAGATGCGGATGAGTCTGCCTTAGTGGTAAGAAGGAAGCAGTAGCATTCATCTCTGCCATATGGCCTGTTTCTGCTTGGTTCTGCCCTCTGCATCATCACCTTCCACTGTCCCCCGATACACTCTGCGACACTGACCTTGGACCTCGACATGGACTGCCATATTCTGTTTGGTTACCAATGACACAGCAATCAGACTGCGGACTGAACTCTTCCTCTTCCAATGAACTTGTCATTCCCTAAAGGACTCTGGCTGGCCCTCCACGGGGAAACAATGTAAAGTGGGGTTTGCATGGCCCTGTACTGCTCCAGCTTCAACACTCCACTGAATGTGAATAAAACATTCAAATTCACACAGGTGTGTCATGTCTATGATCATTCAAATATGAAAGTATGGATGAATGTAGGGTCAGTGATTCCCCCTTACGTCCATGTTGCTCATGTTGTGGGACTTGAGTCACAGGGTGCAACATTGCCGATTGCGGTCCGGGTGGCGCCAACACTACAACAGAGACACACGCATTAGTTACTTTCTTGTCCAGCCCAGAACTGAACCACGCCCAGAGCCCCGGGCTCATTGTTCACACCCCTACGCTGGACTGGCATACGCCAGCCCAGCCCACTCCGCTATGCTTACAGGGGGGGACGACAAAGCTACATGTCCCAGGTTTTCCCTGTAGTGATCTGATGATCACTGGTCTAGTTGTCAGCATGCCACAGCCACTCCCTGAGGGCTGGTTTACACCCACACCACACCCATCCAGCACAGGCGTCACAGGACATGTGACCCTGCCAATAAAAGGGGCCTACCACATCACATTCCCCACTGCCGGAAGTGACATGATGGCGTCCGCACCACGAGACTCAATCATAAAGGGGCCATGACTTGTGGCGCACTGGGTTAGTGGCACCCGATGCACTGCGGCCGGCACGGGCCTACCGCCACGGGACGATGACTTGCGGTGCACAGAGTTGGTGGCCCCCGTTGCACTGCGGCCGGCACGGGCCTACCGCTACGGGACGATGACTTGCGGTGCACAGAGTTGGTGGCACCCGATGCACTGCGGCCGGCACGGGCCTACCGCCACTGGACGATGACTTGCGGTGCAAAGAGTTGGTGGCACCCGATGCACTGTGGCCGGCACGGGCCTACCTTCACGGGACGGTGACTTGCGGTGCACTGAGGCAGGGGCACCTGAAGAGCTGAGCGGGTGTGCAGCCTGCGATGATGCATAGACCTTGATATGCCGTCCTGCCAATCAAGATTCGATTTGAATTGAGGGCCCTGCTGGACCGCAGTGTACGCCGAAGGCAGCAGTCAGCACACACATGACTCCGCTGTGCGGTGCCGCAGGTGCGCTGGGGGCCTGTGGCGCGGACTCCAGCGATCGGCTGAGGAGGTTGCACTGGCACGTGGTGGGCCCTCTTGGAGACACGCCGGTGGCGGCAGGTGAGCATTGAGGCCTGGGAGCGCAGAGGCGGCCAGTCATCGCTCAGCAGCGGACTGGTCTGGGAACCAGGGCTGGGGTGCAGCAGGTGCACAGGATCGCGAAGGCACGACCGGTCACGGCGGCGGCCTCGTGGCTGGGTGGAGGGCGCCGCCCTGGCAGACACAACCCTGCATGCGATGACGAGATGTGCACGGGTTGGCTTGGGACGTAGCCACCTCGTCTCCAGTGTAAATCTGGCCATTGAAGGTGGTCGGCCACGTGTGTGTAGGCCTATGGACAGGATATGGCGGACACAGAGACACACGCAGTAGTTACTTTGGTGGCCATCCCGGAACTGAACCATGCCCAGAGCCCCGGGCTATTTATTCACGACATACGCCGGCCAAGGACACTCCACTCACGCTTACAGGGGGGGACGACATAGCTACATGTCCAAGGTCTTCCCCACTGCCTGAGGTGACATGGTTGCGTCCACTGTCCACGACACTACAAACACCAGCAGTATATGTCCACATGACATGTCTGTGCTCTGCAGACTGAAGTCTGTCCAGCACATCACCGCCACACTTGGCATTGTGTACATTCTTATTGATGGGTCACTTGCCTCCTTCGCACATACTTGGTTCCCCCCTCTCCCCACATTCTGCAATTGTGTGGCAGAGGTGCCATGCCGTGGATGGTTTGTCTACATGGCTGGCCGCGGTTACCACAGTTACTTGTGTTGTCGTGTCTGGTAGTTGGGCATGTTGATTGGCATGTTGTATGTGATTTTGTAACGTGTGCATTCCCACAGTTGTGAGTTGTATGATTGTGGAGTTGAGGTGTGTGATGTGTTGAGTTGGTACTTACCGACGAGCAGTGCATTTCCATAGGTGCCATCCTCAAAGCGCTGGTTGGTGATGGACTTGCGGAAGATGTAGGAATCATGCACACTGCCTGGGAAGTTTGCGACAACATTCGTGGACAGGCCCCGGTGGTCCACTTTTGCCTGCACATTGATGGAATGCGTGTGGTTTCTGTTGCGGTTATTGTGTGCAGTGTCGGCAGGGGGCACAAGTAGTACATGTGTGCAGTCAATTTCCCCCAACACGTGCGGGAAGCCAGCTATGGCGTAGTTCCCTTGCTTGGTCTCCAGGTGTTCCTGCACAATGTGGGGGAGGTGAAGGTGCAGGGGTATCAAGCTGATACAAACCGTGATGCTTACAGGTATGATAAATCCTGCATATTAAGACCGTAACAGGAGTTCGTGTGGTCGTAAGCTTCCTTTTCTTTCCTACGAAGATTACGCTCACACGAACTCTTGTTACGGTCTTTTTATGCAGGATTTATCATACCTGTTAGCATTCCGGTTTGTCCAAGTGCAATACACTGTACCAGATTACGTTTGTGACTATACGGACGCTTGACCATTGTCACCATTTATCCAACAGGTTTCTGAATACTGACTTTCGGAATATGGAATTGTATTGGGGAGTTCCCGCAGCATATGCAGTTAATTGAATCCATACGTTGCCCTGATGAAGTTCCCGTTGGGAATGGAACGCGTTGGCTGAGCTTTTCGTATTGTTGATTTATGTATTTGTAATAAAGAACTGTTTTTACACTACTGTTGACTACTAGACTTCATGACCTGGCGCACCCCCATTTCAGTAACTACAAACTTGGATCTGGAGCACAGAGGCGTCAAGCAACGGCTGGCGTTGGGGTTGGTTGCACAGGAACACTACGAATTGGAACTAGCGTGTGGTGCGGATACATGGGCCCGCCGTTGCTTTTGTGTACATGCATCCAAGACATGTGTGTGGAAGTTTGATAGGGCTGGCTGTGAGACTCCTCTGACTGTGGCAGTTGTTTGTTGGAAGGTACCAGAGGCCAACAGGTGCAGCACAGCCAGTAGCTTTGTCTGCGGAGGGATGTTAGTTCTCCGCTGTGTTGGTACCGTCAGCCTGTGGGCAATGTGGGCCAGGATGCGGAGGATGGTTGTCCTTTTGAGCCTGTAGTGGGCAATGGCATCCTCTGGTGTTGAGTGTCTGAGGCTGGTGCGTTTTAGGAACGTCCGCTGTCTTCTTCTGCGCTGCCTAGGTGGTAGTCCGGGGGGGGGGTCCGGGCTGGGGAGGGTCCTGGGGGTGGGTGTTGTGGCCCTCTTGGGTCTCCAAGCTGCATGATCATTGGCTCCATGGCATCTGTTGGTCTTCAGATGTGTCTCTGGGCTGGGCTCCCTTTCTACTGCAGGTTGTCGTCCTGCTTTACACCAGTAAAAGACAGGTGTTAAATCCCTGCTGCTAATGCGCCTTATCGCCTGTTTTTGGATTGCATCGCAGATCTGGCTGGTCGTTGAGAATATCGCGGAGTGGTGTTTTCATGTGTTTTTGCACGGGAACGCCTACTCTGCATATCATTAGCGTTAGTTGTCGCTCTCATCCGTGGCGATGTTTTTTGCCGGCAGCTATCGCAGGAAAACTGGCGATATGGACAGTTTGCACCAGCTTGAGAATAGGGCGATAAATCTATCGCCACTTTTGCGGCGCTAAAGTGCCGATAAATCGGCGATAAGTCCTTGAGAATATGCCCCTAAGAGTGTCACAGGACTTGTGGGGAAGGAGGGAGCATCAAAATAAACATTGTCCTACTAGTGTGATTTATAGGAACTGGGCTTTTGGTTGGTCCAGAAGGAGGGGTTGAGAACTGTAATTTGTGACCAGGTACACCAAAAAGAGTACCCGAGAGTTTGGAAGCAACTGGAGAGTAAAGGAAAAGATATTCATTTTTCATTAAAGTGAAGACTTGGAAATGTTTTGACTCCCATAAAACCAGGACCAGGTGCTAATCCTACTAAAAAATGATGCAACCCCAGCACCTCTGTTTCTAGGTTTCTGATACTTGGAGCTTTTGAGTGCAACATTTCAGGCTACCCCAGGACCTGGAAAAAAAGGACTATATCCTTGTGGAGCTGTGCATGTATACAGCATCCAGAATAGCTGTGCTGAAGTCTTTTTAGCCTCAAAAGGTAAAACTGTTGAGTGGAACAAATCACTAGGCTGTAATCAACCTATGATCCATGCTAGTTAGCCACTAGGGTGCCTAGGTCCTGTCTACCACACCTCTTGGACAACTCTGTCTTTCGAGTTTCCCATTGTTTTCTATGAGTATTGTTTGCTTTTTCTACAGTAAATCATAACCGGTGATCCATTTTATCAATGCTCGTCATTTTAGTGTCATTTTTAATCACTACTTGATAATCTGGTGTACTAAATTTGTTTGGGAGTTTTATCTGACACATTTCGTGACTTTAATGTTTTTTTATGCTGGTAAATACGAAACATGCATTTTCTCTGAGGGTAGCCTGTCACTTCTGCTAATCTATCAATAGTAAGCCCAGAATTCCTCAGAGCAGCTTAGATTGTTAAAACCCATAGTAGCTCAGCCACAGCATACATCAAGACACAGACCTCTTTCATGCCTCATTATATTCCCAGTTTCATACCAGTAAAAAAACAATGTTGTGGTCAGCAACAGGAAGGATGTCAAGAGGATGGAGAATAAATCACTCAGTATTAAGAGTAACTTTAAGAGTAAATGATTGGATAATAAATTCTCTAGATGAATTAATTCCAGTAAGGTCTAAGGAGCCTGGTCCATGAAAGAACTTCACTCTATCAAACAATTGTGTAAAAAAGCAGAACAGACATAGAAACATTTGAAAATAAGAATGAACATCAGTTTCAAATATGCAAATACAAAAATTGTTAAAACAAATCGAAGGCCAAAATCTGTCATAACAGAATTTTGACATCTATTTTCCCCAATAATGGACTTGGCCCTTTCTGCAGAGCCATCCCTAAACTTTTTGTCTTCAACCTCATAGTTTCTGAACGCGTTTTTGTGTGCTTGTAGGAGTCTGTGCACTTTACCAATGCTAACCAGTGCTAATGCATTTGTTTTCTCTCCTTTAAAACATGGTAAGATTGGCTTATACACAAGTGGCATATTTAATTTACTTGTAAGTCCATAGTAAGGTGGCACTACCTGTGCCCAGGGCATGTAAATTAAATGCTACTAGTTGGCCTGCTGCACTGATTGTGCCACCCACTTAAGCAGTACTTTAAACATTTCTTAGGCCTGCCACTGCAGCCTGTGTGTGCAGTTTTAAACTGCCATTTTGACTGGGAAAAATAAATCTTTTGCCAGGCCCAAAGCATCATTTTTAATACATATAAGTCACTCCTACAGTAGGCCCTGGAAAGCCCAGAGCGCAGGATGCAGAGTATTTAAAAAGTTGGACATATACATTTAAGTTTTACATGTTGTGGTAGTATAAAAAACTCTTAAACTACTTTTTTATTACTGCAAGGCCTTCATCACCCACAGAATAACATTGGAATTACCTTATTACATTTAATAAAATGTAATTTACAAATAGGAATAGGTGACCAATTCATGTTTGGTGTCTTTGGAATTGTAATGAAAAATATTCACTTATGGTGAAGTTGAATTTTAAATTGCAATTTAGAAAATGTCACTTTTAGAAAGTTGCCATTTTCCTGCTTTAGCCATTTGGTGCCTGCAACCTGTGCCTGGGTCACATGACTGTGTGTAACTGACAGTTGGGCTTTGTGTATTCCTCCTAGAAGCCACACACAATAGGGAGCTTTGATGTGCCTGGGTGGGCCATCACTGCCAGGATGGGAGGGGGGAGCTGGGCACAGCCCCCTTACACTTGAATAGGCTGTTTCCTGCCTCCACACAAAGGGCTACATACCCTCTGTAGTTAGTCTGGAGCCAGGGAAAGAAAGGCATGCCTCTAGAAGCCTTGCCTCACTTCAAAGGCACAACTGGGTATAAATAATAGACAACAGCTACCACTTCAGTACACTTCTAAACCTGTGGATATTCTGCCAAGAAGGACTGCCATGCTGCTGAAAGGACTGCCACTCTGCTGGACTGCTGCTCTGAAGGACTACTGCCCTGCAGTGCTGACCTGCTGACTGTTGCCCTCTTACCTGGGTGGGAAGGACTGGATCTGCAACTCTGACCACAAGACCCCAGAGTGACTCCAAGGTACGGTTTGCTGGGCTCCTGATCAGAATCCTCAGGGACAAAACAGGCTTCCAACAACCTTGAACCCAGCAGCTGGACTCTGCCATCTGTCAGTCCTGCCTCCCAAGAGGTGCCACCTCAGTCCTGGACTCTTGGGAGTGGTCTTGAAGGTGCCCTGCCAATTCCAGCTGTGGCCCTCATCTGAACTGATGCAAAGCCCTGCAAAGTCTTGCCACACAACTGCTAGCCTAATTGGAACTGACGCAAATCCCTGCCAAGCTACACCACACAGCTAGGTTTGTTCATATTCTGCAGAACTCAACATTTTGAACAGGTGCAACACCAAGGCTGGGATTGCTGTGATGCTCACACATTCAAAATCTTTTTGAAGAGGTTGGCAACTGTGTGACTGTCCAAAGCAAAGGTATTAGGCTATGGTAGGAGTGCTCCAAGTAACACTGACCTAATAGATTACTGCAATAGTCCAAAACATGGAAAACTAAACAATGAATGCAAACAGCAGATAACTGAGTAGCGGCAGCAGGATTTTCAGGGTGCTGGCATGGAATGTCACCTAAGTGAGAATGGTGTCAGAACTCGCATATCAACGGACTCATCAATCAATCAATCAATCAATCAATCAATCAGGGAATTGTGAAGCGCGCTACTCACCCGTGAGGGTCTCAAGGCGCTGGGAGGGGGGGTGCAGCTCCAGGTCAGCCGAAGAGCTAGGTCTTGAGGCTCTTCCTGAAGGTGTGCAGAGTAGGGGAGCGTCTGATGTTGACCGGGAGCTCGTTCCAGGCCTTTGCCACGACGTAGGAGAAGGCTCTTCCACACGATCTGGTTTTGCGGATGCACGGGGTTTCAGCTAGGGCAAGGTCGGTGGAGCAGAGGTTTCTTTTGGGTACATGGAAGGAGACTCTTTCGTTGAGGTATTTGGGTCCGGTGTTGTGGAGATATTTGAAGACGTGGGTGAGTAGCTTGAAGGTTACTCTCTTCTCGACGGGGAGCCAGTGGAGGTCTCGCAGGTGCTGGATGATGTGTTCATGTTGTGGAATGCCCTCGACATCCAACTCATCATCCTATATATTCCTCTAAGTGAGTTCAGCACCCACTCTGGACACCTGTCTTTAAGCTATATGTCACTCACACCTTAATTGAACATGTTCTGTCTGTGATGAATGCTTGTACAACTCTGCCTTGCTAGATCTGTTCTGCAGAAAATTGGAATATTGCACATACTGCCTTCTTAGAGAGAAGGAAGCTTGCTTTGATATTGCCATGCTGTCTCTATTCTGTGAGGCAGTCAAGCTTGCACAGCTGCTGTCCGATTTGTTCCTGTCCTGTGATGAAACAAGCTTGTGCAGATGCCACCCCGAATCCATCCCAAGATGCTTGTTTCCGGTCTAGGAAGGACCTGGCCTGGCAGTTCGGGCTAGACTGTTTCAATGGGAAGCAGGTTCAAGACTGATTTGCATATTGCTGGGTCCAAACTGGAGTGGCATGGTGGGCAAAGAAATTATGGATTGGGATGTGACCCGAGCGATTGCCAGAGGCTGAGATTAATTCAAGCATTCCATCCATCCCCTTACTGTTTTTGCATTTGCCCCTCTAAGTGCACTGGGTATTCCAAGACAAGTGTCCCGGGCTCACTGTGCCACTGGATTCAAGCTAGTCTGGCAGATGAGGGATGATACTCCAAAACCAGTCCCAGGATACTTGTTTCCAGACCAGGGAGGACTTGGCCTGGCAGTTCGGGCTGAACTGTTTCCATGGGGAGCAGGGCCAAGACTGATTTGCATATGACTGGGCCTAAACTGGGGGGGCATTGTGTGCAAAAAACAATGGAATGGGATGCGGCCCTGAGCGACTGCCAGTGGCTGAGATCAATTCAAGGATTCCATCCATCACCCTGTTCTTTTTGCATTTGCCGCCCTAAGTGCGCCGGGTATGCCCAAACGTGGGTCCTGGGCTCACTGTTCCACTGGATTCAAGCTAGCCTTGCTGATATGAGGTGAAACCCCGAAACCAGTCCCAGGATGCTTGTTTAGAGTCCAGTGAGGACCTGACCTGGCAGTTCAGGATGGACTGTTTCCATGGGGAGCAGGTCAAGACTGATTTGCATATGATTGGGTCTAACCTGGGGTGGCATGGTGGGCAAAATAATGGATTGGGATGTGGCCACACGTGATTGCCAGTAGCTGAGATTAAATCCAGAATTCTGTCCATCATCTTGCTGTTTTAGCATTTGCTGCCCTAAGTGCACCGGATATACCCAAACATAGGTCCCAGGTTCACTGTGCCACTGGATTGAAGCTAGCTTGGCTGATTAGGGTGACACCCCAAAAATGCTATTCCATTCTACAGCAGTCCAGTCTACACCATTACACTCTACTCTATTCCACTATATGCCACCCCACTCTGGACTACTGAACTCGGTGTCACTTCAGTCTACACTATTCCACTCTGCGCCACTCCACTCTACACAATTCCACTCTATGTTATTCCACTCCACACCACTCCACTCTACGCCACTCCCCTCTATGACACTCCAATCTATACCACTCCACTCTATGCCACTGGACTCTATGCTTTTCCACTCTATACCATTCCAATCTATGCCAAACCACACTATGCCACTCCACTCTAATCTGTTAGACTGTACCCAACTCCACTTTACGACACTACACACCACTCCACTCTACGCTTTTCCACTCTACCCCATTCTATGACATGCCACTCCACTGTACACCACTCTACTCTATGACATCCCAGTTCACTCTAAGCCATTCCATTCTACGTCTTTCCACTCTAAAACACTGTACCACACATCACTCTATGACACACCACTCCATTCTACTGTACCCCACGCCACTCTACTCTATGCCACTCCACTCAACTCTACACCACTCCACTCTACATCACTCCTCTCTATGCAACTCCACTCTACAACACTGCACTCATCGTAATTCCACTCGACGCTATTTCACTCTACACCACTCCACTCTACCCCAAAGCATTCTAATCCATTCCACTCTATGCCACTCAACTTCATGCCACTCCACTCAACCCTACTCCACTCCATGCCACTCTTTGCTATTCCACTCTATGTCACTCCACCCAACGCCACTCCACTCTACGCAACTCAATGCAATGCCACTCCACTCTACACCACTCCACACTATGCCACTCAAATTACACCACTCCACTCTAAGCCACCCCATTCTAGGTTATTCCACTCTATGCCACTCAACTTTATGCACCTCCACTCCATGCCACTCCACTCTAAGCCACTCCACTTTACAATATTCCAATCTACGCTACTCCACTCTACACCACATGACACCACTCCACTCTATGCACTCTACTCTACAACACTCCACTCAACATTATTCCAATCTACAGCACTCCACTCTATGCCACTCCACTCGACGCTTCTCCACTCTCCACTATTCCACTCTACGCCACTCCACTCTACACTATTTCACTCTACGCCACTTCACTGTACGCCACTCCACTCTACGCCACTCAACTCAAGGACACACCTCTCTGTGCCACTCCACTCTACGCTACTCTACACTATTCCACTGTATGCCTCTCCACTCTACGTCACTGCACTCTACGCTATTCTGCTCTATGCCAGTCCACTCTATGCCAATGTACTCCACTAAAAAGTGCATGTTAAATGTGTTAAAACTGCATGCATTGCCACAATGCCAATAACTAAGGTTGCAATCGCTTACCATGGCAAAATCTGGAAATTCAAGATTTTCAAAACATCTTAGATCCTAGACTGAAGCTAGAGGATGGCAGGTATTTTTTGGATTATCTAATCAGAGAACCAATAATTTACTATACAAAATGAACAAAGAATGGGGTAAACAATGTATGCTGGGCTTGTAATGCATGGCTATGCAACCATCTGTGCAAAGTGATGGACGCAAAAGTTGGCTTAAATTGCAGAGGCCAAGTTTGGTGTAATTCTTTTCAGTCAATTTTTCTGTCTTGAAGTGCAGATATTACTACGCATATTAAAATGGGAAATGTCTCTTTTTTCCCTCCCATCCTACTATTGGGAACAGCTTGATGGCTGCATGGATATTGCCATTCCAACCCCAAAGTGGATGAACTTTGCTAATGGAAAGCTTTAGATGGATCGAATGGAGACAAAGATATTCACAAAACATCCCATATCAGTGCTCAGATCACCAACAGGTATAGGTAGCTTTGGAGAACGAACTCCACCACATTCTGAGGGATAAAACATGCATAAGGACAAATAAAGAGAGATAGGGAGGACAGAGAAGAAAGGCGACAAAAACAGTAAGGCTAACTGAAGTCACTTATTGTAAAGGGACTAGGGACTAGAACCTGAGGGCCACATTTATGAGAAGTGACGCATCGCTGCATGAAAGCAGCGATGCGTCACTTCTCAGTGCGCCCTCCTTGTGACATGATGGATGCGTCATATTTACTGTATGACGCATCATGTCGCAAGGAGTTACAGATACGTCAGTATTTCTGACGTATCTGTAGACACAAAAGTGACGCATTGCTGGAGTGTGTCACAAAAGTGACGCAACTCCAGCAATGTCTACTTTCACATTGGGCAAGCCCCATGTGAAAGGGCCTGCGTTAGTCTTCCGCCTGCTGTGAGGCAGGCGTAAGATATTGACGCA
Organism: Calotriton arnoldi; assembly: GCA_963921515.1. Classification (NCBI taxonomy): domain Eukaryota; kingdom Metazoa; phylum Chordata; class Amphibia; order Caudata; family Salamandridae; genus Calotriton; species Calotriton arnoldi. Next base: position 320,082 of record CAWUFW010005533.1, on the reverse strand, counting down.
TTTGCGTCCTAGAAGTGGTGCAGTGAAATCTCATAGATTTCACTGCGTCACTTCTACGAGGCTTACTTGTGTGGGAACGCCCCCCCTGCATACATTATACCTGACGCAGGTATAATGTAGCGCAGGGGTTTACAAAGTGACGCATCTGCTGAGATGTGTCACTTTGTAAATAGGGCACAACGGGGGCACGTTTTACGCCGCTGATGCGTCACAAAAAGTGATGCAACGGAGGCGCAAAACTGTCGCAAGGCCTCATAAATAAGACCCTGAATGTTTCCCGAGCAGGCAAATTAAAGTAGCTTTTGACTGCTAAGGATGCATTCTGATTGATTCGTTTGTCTTAAATGTTTGATTCTTAGTGCTAATGCTGTTTTTTAAATGCACTACTCTTTTTGACGTACAAAGTTAACAACGGTGGGGCAGATTTACAAGAACTGGCACATCCCTGCAGATTAGCAGGGATGCGCCAGTTTAATTGCGACACGAAAAAAACCCTTGCGCCACCATGGATTCGCCGCATTTACAATGCGGCGCACCGTGGCGCAAGGATAGACAGATGCATGATGCATCTTGTCGGCATAAGGGCAGCGCATTGCTGGAGTCGTGTCGCAAGTACGACGCAACTCCAGCAATGGTTAGGAATGCCTATTCCTAACATGCTGCGTCACTCCTTGCACCTGCTTCAAGCAGGCGCAAGGTTTTGATACGAGTGGCGTCGTAAAGTGACTCAGTGAAATCTTGTAGATTTCACTGCGTCACTCTGCGAGGCTTTCCTGCTTTGGAACGCCCACCCAGCATACATTATACCTGACGCAGGTATAATGTAGCGCAGGGCTTTACAACGTGACGCATCTCCCTAGATGCGTCACGTTGTAAAGATGTCGCAACGTGGCGCATTGTTTACAATGCCGCAGCGTCACAGAAGTGACGCAACGGCGGCGTAAAGTTGTCGTAAGGGGCTTGTAAATCTGCCCCGTTAAGATTTGTAGTATTCTCATTTTTTCCAGTTGTGGCATTAAACGATTAAATCGTAAGGATTTAAGGTAAGTCTAAATATTGATGGCGTTCTATGATTATTTATTGTGAATGTAGGGGCAGATTTACAAGCCCCGTACGCCACTTTTGCGCCGCCGTTGCACCACTTCTGTGACACAACGGCGGCGTAAAGCCAGCGCCATGCTGTGGGGTATTTACAATGTGACGCATCTAGGGAGATGCATCACGTTGTAAAGCCCTGCGCCACATGAAACCTGCGTCAGGTTTCATGTGGGCGTTCCGGAGCAGGGGGGGCGTTCCGGCGCAGGAACGCCTCGCAAAAGTGGCTGAGTGAAATCTACAAGATTTCACTCAGTCACTTTTCCGACCCCGCTGCGTCAAAACCTTGCGCCTGCTTGAAGCAGGCGTAAGGTGTGATGCACCATGTGCAAGATAGGCCGGGTTGGCACAGTGCTGGAGTTGCGTCGTGCCCGCGACACAACTCCAGCACTGCGCCAACATTACGACGGCAGATGCGACACGCATCTGCATTTCCTTGCACCATATTGCGCCGCATTATAAATGCCGCGCATCTGTGGTGGCGCAAGGATTGTGATGCGTGTCGCAAGTTTCCTGGCGCATCCCTGCTGATTTGCAGGGATGCGCCAGGAATTGTAAATCTGCCCCGTAGTGTTTAATGACCATCTATACCGACAAATGTAGGCATGTTATTCAAATAATTAAATTTCGTTACTTTGCTGTAAACTTGTATTGCAAGTACAAGCCTCTTGTCTTTTTGTTACACTGCATCACGCTTTTAATATATTCTGTATTACCTTTTCCGTCTTATTTATATTTCTTCTTTTGGCGTGTTTAAATAACATGGAAAGTCAGTTGCCGATTGAACACGTTACCAGTGTGTGTGTTAGCCAATAGCTTTCTAATTTTCCCCACATGTTTATCACCATTTGCATTAAATTATTTTGTCTAAACCCTTTTGCTTCTCGTTTCCTTTTTACGTTGTTTATGTCCTCTGGTTGCTATGTTCTTTGCCAGTTTTTGTATTAGCGAGTTTAAACCCGTTTTTTTTAATTAGTTTGTCTAATATGATCACTCTACAGTCTCCTCTCTTTAATTGAAACGAGCTTTTGTTTTCTAATGGTATTCCTCAGTTTCCTATTGGACCTTAAAACAACCAGAAAATATTTGACAGTGCTGCATGCGTTTTTCACTTCAAAATTCTGAAGTCTGGTATTTGATAAGATGTGCCAGCTCGTAAGAGATCATTACTTGCTCTCTAGGTCGAATTTTGCTTTTCAACTCCTTGCACGTTACACGGTGGCAAGTAGCATTCTGGAGAATTTCACTAAGCAGGGAAAGTGTGATTGGAACTCAAAATAAATCTGTGCCATAGCAAGGATGTCAGGCTGGGTAGTAAAGGATAACCATATTAGGGATGGAAATGGCCCCTCACACCCCTGCACCGGCTGCACCAGTGATAGGTACGCTCCTGAAACCAAGGGCGAATGTATGAGTGGGCAAGTGAGTGAATGGGTGTGTTTTCACAGTATCAGCCTGCCACATATAGAAGATCTCTTAGTGGTCTATGGTTTTTGGACACTTAAAGCCTGATTTAGAGGTTGGACGAAGTGAAGGATAGACCGTCTGCCTTATTACAAGTACCATAGGATATAGGGGCATATTATCAAGGAAGTGCGATATTTATCGCTAACCGCGCATAGCGCGTTTTTTTTTAACGCCGCCTATCGCTGGAAATTATCGCTGAGATAACACCCTATTAGTAAGGTTTATCTCCATAGCGATAATATTTCCAGCGATAGCGGCAAAATGCAAAAATATCGCTGGAAAACCAGCGATATTCTCGCATTAACGCTATGGTGGATTTAGCCTGACAATCCACCCCCTATGCTACAAACAGGTAAGTCACCCTCAGTAGCAGGTGTAAAAATCTAGCGATAAACGCGCTTAGCGCGAATTATATTATCGCTTCGCCTGCCTTGCTAATAGGGGGTAGTAGTTTTAGCGACTGTTTTCAGTCGCTTTTAGTGGGAAACGCCTACCTTGCATGTCATTAGCGATAATTATCGCTGGCATGCAAGGCGATGTAAAACCGGCCGCTATCGCCTGAAAGCTGTCGCTAACGCCTGTTAGCGACAGCTTGCTGATAGGGCGATATAATTATCGCCGCTTTAGCGGCAAAACTGCCGCTAAAGCGGCGATAATGGGCTTGATAATATGCCCCATAATGCTTTTATAATAAGGCGGATGGGGTATCTGATGGAATAAACCAATAACCAAACCCTTAATCAGTCCTTCAGACAGCTGAACCCCTATGTTCAGTCTATTTGATCTTTACTGCGGATTCTACAGTACATGCAACAAACATCATAGTTAAAACACACTGGGCCTATCATAGTTAGATGGGTGATTCAGGGAGGATAAAGAGGAATTGCATTTCAAATTGTAATCACTTTCAGGATGGACGACTTCATTACGTTCAAACTTCATAAAACATTTTGCATTACGGTACTTTGAATTTCCTTTCATTCTCCAGCCTAATACATTTTCCTTTATGTAGAAAAGCTGCCTACATGCCTGCGTTCCTAACAGATGTCCCTGTTTTGTCCATCATAGTAAAATGTAACCCTTGCAGGGAAATGGACCGCCGCAGATTCTTGGGGTTTTCAACCTTCATAGCCTTTCAGCCACTTACATGTTTGGCGGTCATCAGTTTATTCTTCACTCTGTGAGTTGTGCCAAGACTGCTGCAACACCTTTGTTTCAAGCATCTGCTTGAACTGTGAATGGCTGAGAATAGTCCGACACTTTTATGACTGTGATTTTGCACATCTGATACAGAGCCTCAAAGAGCAACTGACTCTTAGCAGTTGAAATGATCTACTTATGCTTCGTCAAGGGCAGTGCATGCAAGGTCCACTATGGTGAAGTTGGCCTCAAATGTTGGGTAGTAGCTAGTCAGAATAAGGGACTCAATTAGAGGTGAGCGGTAATGAGGCATCTGCCAAAACTCATTGGATGCTCTGTTCGCCCACCTGTTGGTTCCTCTAACTCATTCTGAGAAGATGGAACTGGTGGATTTCAAATGGAGGAAACTTAATTGGTTCTGTCAGCAGAACATCTGTTTGGTGTACCTGTCTCAACAGAATGACCAACTCCATTGCATCATAATGCCTGCCCTACAGAAAGTTGCCTTTCTTCCTCTCAACTAACCATTAAAATGTATTTTGTTCAAAGTAACCAGGACTCAATTGAAACTAATGAGTTTTAAAAAAAATCTTTTGGTTTTGTGTTGAAACATTCTCAACAAAGCATCCTTCATGCATTCATATGTTGCTTCATCAATATAACACAGCTGGACAATAGCTTAATTCCCACTGAAGGCATGAAGTTTCAGTAGAACCACCACCTTCTCCTCCATGCTCAACTTCTGCATGGCATGTACCAAACCAAAAGTAGATAGTTCATTCTCTTTATCTATATTGACGTGCGGTGAAGAGTTATCTGCAGGGAAAGCTACAATGGAGCAATTGGGAACGTAAGCTCCATCTTACTCTAACTGTGTCGAGGGCATGAGGATATTGGCAAACATACCTCCTTTAGCACAGTGCCCCTTTTAATCATAGCGCTCCCTTTTTCTCTTCCTCATAGTGTTTCTCTTCTCATTATTCTGCTACTTGACCCTGAACATTTCCTGATCAGTGTCTCTTTACTCGAGTCTTCTCTAAAGTTTCATCCATTTGAGCGTTTTGAGGTCAGCGAGGAATCTAGTATGGACTGATACTCCTGGGAAGCGGAGTTTATGTCTAGGCATAATTTATGCTTTCCCACATAGTCAACTGAGTTCACCTTAGCGAGTACAAGTGATGTTTATGTACTTTGCCCAAATTTCTCCAAGGCCAATTTAAATTTGTCAAGTCCTCCTGCATGCTACATTTTTGGAGCAGGAAGTCTCATTGACTGGACATCCTGTAACACAAAATCTTTAGGTAGCAGGTAGCAGCCACTCCCTCTGCAGGTAGGAAGTATAGGGAGATGGAGGGGATGGGAGAGTCAACAGAGTTGGGGCACATGTGTAAGGGTGGGTGGAACATGAGGAAGTTTGCGTGCTGGAATTCTACTGAGTTACATAAAAACTGTGAGATTCTGTGGATTTGTGTTAACGCATGCAAATATGGAAGTTGCACTGCAATTTAGCACTGGTAGCGTGTTCTGCGCTGAAAAATTTGCATGAATGGCATCATGCAATACACAAGAGTGCCTAGCCATTTGAGTTCATTTTGCTGCAGCTCGAGTAGAAATTCTTCTTGAGAAGCAGCCCTCTGACTCAGTCCTGCAACCGCTTGTGACTACCAACATTGAAATATTTCGACGGAAGTCTTCCTAGTGTTTGAAACTCCCTAGGGGACTCAGAATTTCACTGGCACTCGCCAGCTAGAATTTCTGGAGGCTTGTGGGATAAAAAATTCCACCACGCAGAATTTGGCCAGAACTCCACATAACAAGAGTACCGTAGAGTCACCCAAATTCCACCAATTCCGCTAGTGGAATTACATTTTCCACCTGGGGCCATAATTAGGGGTTTTGCAGAAGCAGACTATAGCTTGATGATGGGACAGGGCTGTAGAGAACTGGGTGCAGGTGTCAATTGAGACTTTGCCCTGGGGTGAAGGCATGGACGCATGGAGGTTGACAACAGACCTCCTGAAGCCCTGTATGGCCATTCACCTCTGTCGGAACAATTTCCAGTTGCAGCAAAGAGCAGCTGACATTGCCCTTTAAAAAACAAAAATGTTGCAAGCTTTGCACTTTGAAAAGCATGTGAAATTAAAAAATGTTAATAATCTGCGGGGCATGGCTGAGGCAAAGACCCAAAGGCATGTGTCTCTTTTAGGCTCCAAGTACCAATCTCATTCACTTAGAAAATCCCTATCCAGTTCTGCCCCAAATGTGATGACAGATTAGTGGCCACCCTGTGAACAAATCGAATAAGCAGCCAATAAAGAACACACAGCCTGTGCGTTGAAGACCTTATCGGTCCAAGATGGTGGCCTCTTTGTAATGAATGCAGAGCAACCCTTTAAACGAGATGTAACCTCCTGATAGCATCAGAGAGGAGGGATGAGGAACACGGAAAAGGGCAAAAGACTTGGGCACTGCACTCTCCCCACTGTAAGTCGGCAGTGGATGGGCTCTGGACCAGAAGTGAGGAGCTCCAGCACAAGTGGATGGCTGTCAAGTGGAAATCCAGCTAACAGTTCAGCCCGACCTGCTTCGAGTGAGTGGACTGAGGGATAGGGGTCAATTTACCTTTGGCAGGGTGTGTTTTTCCAAGTCTCATGATCAATTATCTTGTCTCGGTATCACCTGCTGTGCCCTAACAGTCACTCAACAGACAGACTGTGGTCTTTAGCAGAGTCTTGCAGACCTTATATTGGGCAGCCCCCCTCTCGAGGTTGCAGGGGTCACCTTGCCCTAGGAGCGAGCATATTTATTTCTGTAGGAAAGTGGGGTATTATGTAGTGAGGTACCTTCACGTTACCCCAACAAGTCCTTTTCCTTTGGATTCACACTAATAAAATCCCTAGCTCAGTCCTGGTATTGTGGCACAGAGCAGTCAGGCTTTACTAGAGGAACATGTGTTAAGCATTTCAGAGTACCAACATGGACGATAAGTAATTGACACAACTCAAAAGAAATCCAACACCAATTTATAATAAGAAAGCACATTTTTATACAAATTTAGACATCAAAACAAAAACAATAGGATGAGTATAACTGAAGGTATGGGTTTTGAAAGGAAAAATAAATCAGTGCATTTACCTCTTGCAAAATGATAACATTGCAGTCAATGGGAAAAGATGCTAGTGACACTCGGTCATTAGCAAGTCGAGTCCAGTCGAAACCACGGGGGTAAGGTGATGAGGGTCGAAGGCCCAAGCTCTGACAGTCAGTTGAATTTTATGTGGCTTGTAGAGCCTGGGTACAGAGCGGTGCTGCCTGTCCCTGGTGATGAACCGGGGGAGCCGCGCGTGATGGTTTTGCTGCTTGTAGGACGCAGGTAAGGAAAGGGTTGCAAATGTTCAACAACAGGGCCACTGGGGCATCGGGTCAAAGATACTGTGGAGATCTCTCAATGTGCAGCATCGAGTAAAGGTAGTGGTAGCCGAGCCGGCCACCAACAAGCCTTGGTAGTAGCAAACACAGAGTTTGTTACTTGGACGTCCTGAATTCCGGGGGAAAACAGTAGTCACCTGAAACTTGCTGGAGGTCAGGACTATGTTTCCCACAATGCATTAGACCATTTACTTTTGTACAATCTACTCAGCAGGCCTGATGGCCAGTGATTCTTTGATTCTGGGAGTGTGCTTTTCCTGCGGCTGCTGGTGTCTAGTACACCTAGTCCAAGGGAGTTCTGGTGTTGCCTTTGGCTCTCAGAGAGACTGCCCTTTCCTTTGGAACCAGTCTCTGGTTCGGGACGAGTCGCAGTCGTTGCAGGATGGCTGCCACAGGAACAGGGTATCGAGCCTATGCTTTGTGCAGGTTCTTAAGTTGCAGACTTGGGCCTCTTCTTTGTCCTTTGCTACAAGTTGACAAGTTCTGAGGTTCTGGTGCCAGGGGAGCCCCTTAAATCCTAGATTTAGCATTAGGGGTGTGGGTGCTAGTAGCCAATAGGCTACTAGCCCCAGCGGCTAATCCGCCCCTCAGGTGACCACTTCCTGTGGAGGGTGGGACTTGTTTTACCTAGAAGCCTCTATTCTGCCACATTTAAAAATGGCAGAACACTTCTTCGGCTGTACAGACCAGGTAGCCCACCATAGCGGTGTGGCTATCCTTCTGGGGGTGTACACTTCCTGACTACCTCATTTCCCCACCTGCCTGGCTTGCAAATGTGCATGGGGAAGGTGACACCTCCCACCCAGGCAGGCCTTTGTTTCTGCCTTTTGAGAGAGTTCACATCTCTTGGTAAGGGGTAAAATTCCTGTTATGGTGGCAGCAGCTGCAGTCTTTCAGCCTGAGTACAGAAAAGGCTGGGGCAATCTGGTGGGCAACCTCTAAGGTAGCCACCAGGGTGCATGTCACATTAAATCCGAAATTAGAAAAAGGTTGGGTTTGATGAGATAATTTGTTTGATACCAAACATGAGACTTTTCAGTGGGACCATAATGGAGCTGGCAACCCGGGGGTGCCCCTGAACACTTACAGTAGACCCTAAAGGAGGGAGGCTAGTATAGAGACATATATGCCTGGGCTCAGTTTGCTTAACTTAGGGGTGACTAACATATATTAAAAATAGCGCTGTGATCTTACCACTAATAGTGAGGGCAAAGTCGAGTTTGAGCAGTTTTCACTGCTCCTGCAGTCTGCAATGGCAGGTTTGCTGTTATCTGGTTACTTGGGTCACTCAAGGTTGCACAATCAGTGCTGCAGGTCCTGGTGATCCCTCTAAATCTCATGCCCTGGGTACCACTGATACCTCTTACCAGGGACTTAAAAGGGGGTTAAAGTCCTTGACAATTGGGGTTACCAATTCACCTTCATCACATTTTTGGGATGCAGATCTGGCACAGGGTTCTAGATAGCAGGCTCCAGTGCACTTTCAGAGCATAACCATCAGCATTGGAAAAAATATGTGGGGGTGAACAAACAAAAAGGGCACTTTCCTACAATCTCCATGACACATTCCGCAGTGACAGGAGTGATGTACTTTCACAACACTCTGCTAAGATGGTACTAGAATGGTTGACACCACTAAAACAAGTATCTCCAATAAAAGCAAAAGCTAGAAATTGGTAACTGTAAAAGACATGCCTCAAATTTGTTGAAGCCAGTGGATGTCTCCTGTAATGGTATGCAGATAAAACCATTATAGGACCAGGAGCAGGGAGGGATTGAGTCATCTCTCAGTAGGTATGGTTTCTTTCCTTAATAATGTTTTGCACAAAGCCTTTCAGGCACAGCATGTTCAATGTTATAAATAATTTTTCTTTACAGTTGTTTCTTAACACCTTTTCCTGCTTCTTTTCTCCTATCCATGTTGTGCTATTTTTCTTGTCTTCATTATCCTGTTAAAATGGGATCACTGACAAAATATCGATGGACAAAATATCATGTTCCCAAAATATCGGGACATAAATATCGATGTCAAAAATATCGACATCCTATCTACATAATGGTAAGTACTAAAATATCGAAAAAAAATATCGTTACAAATATCGAAGTAAAAAATATATATATTTTTTTAATGGATAAAAAATAATGTAAAATAATACATATAGCTTAAAAAAAATATTTTGAATTATTAGAAAATGTTAACAATTATAGGTAATAAATGTAATGTAAAAATAAATTAAGTATACATATGTAAAATGTAATATATATTTACTTAATAATAATTAATAAATAATTATTTTAATAAATTATAAAATGTTAGAAATATATTAAAAATTATAAATACATATATATATATATACATACACCTGTAACATAAAAATAAAATATATATATATACATATTATAAATTAAATTATTTAAATATTTAATTTTTAAAACTACATTTTACACTACATTAACTGCAACAGTAGGGAATGTGTTGGATCGCGGAGGTGAATAAACTACTATTCCCACTCCAACGAGTGCAACAGTAGGTAACGTGTTGGATAGCGGAAGGGAATCATTTACTATTCCCATTCCAGCGAGTGCAACAGTAGGGAAAGTGTTGGATAGCGGAGGCGAATAATTTCCTATTCCAACTCCAATAAGTGCAACAGTAGGGAAAGTGTTGGATAGTGTAGGAGAATAAATTACTATTCCCTCTCCCGGGAGTGCAACAATAGGGAAAATGTTGGATAGCAGAGGGGTAAAAATTACTATTCCCACTCCGAGTGCAACAGTAGGGAAAGTGTTGGATAGCAGAGGGGTACAAATTACTATTCCCACTCCAGCGAGTGCAACAGTAGGGAAAGTGTTGGATAGCGGAGGGGAATAATTTACTATTCCCACTCCAATAAATGCAACAGTAGGGAAAGTGTTGGATACCGGAGGGAATAATTTACTATTCCCACTCCAAGGAGTGCTACAGCAGGGAAAGTGTTGGATAGTGAAGGGGAAAACATTACTATTCCTACTCCAGCAAGTGCAACAGTAGGGAAAGTGTTAGATAGCGGAGGCATAAAAATCACTCTTCCCACTCCAGGGAGTGCAACAGTAGGGAAAGTGTTGGATAGCGGAGGGGTAAAAATTACAATTCCCACTCCAACGAATGCAACGTTAGAGAAAGTGTTGGATAGCGTAAGGGTAAAAATTACTATTCCCACTCCAGCAAGTGCAACTGTAGGGAAAGTGTTGGATAGCAAAGGGAAATAATTTATTATTCCCACTCCAGCGAGTGAGTGCAACAGTAGGGAAAATGTTGGATAGCGGTGGGGTAAAAATTAGTATTCCCACTCCAGCAAGTGCAACAGTAGGGAAAATGTTGGATAGCGGAAGGAATAATTTACTATTCCCACTCCAACAAGTGTAACAGTAGGGAAAGTGTTGGATAGCGAAGGGGTAAAAGTACTATTCCCACTCCAGCAAGTGCAACAGTAGGGAGAGTGTTGGATAGCGGAGGGAATAATTTACTATTCCCACTCCAGAAGTGCAACAGTAGGGAAAGTGTTGGATAGCGGAGGGGTAAAAATTACTATTCCCACTCCAGCAAGTGCAACAGTAGGGAAAATGTTGGATAGCGGAGGGGTAAAAATTACTATTCCCACTCCAACGAGTGCAACAGTAGGGAAAGTGTTGGATAGCGGAGGGGCAAAAATTACTATTCCCACTCCAGCGAGTGCAACAGTAGGGAAAGTGTTGGATAGCGGAGGGGTAAAAATTACTATTCCCACTCCAACGAGTGCAACAGTAGGGAAAGTGTTGGATAGCGGAAGGGTAAAAATTACTATTCCCACTCCAGCGAGTGCAACAGTAGGGAAAGTGTTGGATAGCGGAGGGGAATACATTACTATTCCCACTCCAATGAATGCAACAGTAGGGAAAGTGTTGGATAGCGGAGGGGATAAAACCAAAAATTACAGCTATTGATCCAAAAACCACAAACAAAATAAAAACAAAACAATTACCAAAAATATTTATAAATTAATAAATGAACATTCATGATAAAATATTGATTAATTTATTTAAACTAAATTACTTTCCACCCTCTACCCCAAGAAACACCAAAACACACACCTAAAAATATTTACACAATTTCCATAACTAATTTTGCATTCATAAATTAATAACAATTAACAACAAATCATTAATTAATGTTAAAAAAAATCTTCACATTTACAACTATAAACCCCACAACTCACACATCAAAATAATTCCACAATTAGCATATGTAATATTTAATTAATTAATTAGCATTAATTTACAAATAATTAATTAATTATAAATAACTTACCTACCACCATATTCCCCTATAAATGACACCACCAATGTTGTAAAACATGACACAATTAACATAATTAATTAACAATTAATTAATTAATTAATTGATAACAATTCACAAGCAAAATAAAAACAATTAATAATAAATTAATTCACACAATAAACACTATAAAATAACATTAAATAAATATTATATTAAAAATATTAAAAAATGTATTAAAATTAAATTACTTCCCACCCTACTCCCCTATCAACCCACAACCCGCTCCTAAAAAAATTACACAATTAACACAATTACCAATTAATTAATAATATTTAACAACCAATTAATAAATAATTAATAATAAACTAATTACCACAATTAACAATAAAACATATTAAATACATAAATATTAATTAATAACAAATATTAATTAATTAATTGAAAATAAATGACTTCCCACCCTATTCCCCTATAAACCCACAACCCACTACAGAACTAAAACACTAAAATTTAATTAAAATAAAATTAATAACTTCTAAAAATGATTAATACATTTATTATAATTAAATTACTTCCCACCCTATTCCCCTATAAACCCACAACCCGCTACGGAACTGAAACGCAAAATTTACTTAAAATAAAATTAATAACTTCTAAAAATGTAATACATATATTAAAAAAACAAATGCAATACTTAGACAAAAAAATAGAACACATACATTTAAAATACATACTAAAATACATAACACTAACTAAAAAAACGATATTTTTAACAAGTATATTTTTTCTAACGATATTAATGACTTCGATATTTTAAAACGATATTAATGACTTCGATATTGTTAAAAACTATATTACTTACCATAGACTCGATATTCTGTACCACGATATTCTGACAGTCGATATTTTTGTATCCCAATATTTTGCACTCGATATTAGTGCAAGTCAACAATAAAAACTCGATATTCTGACTGTTTACCGTTAAAAGGATGAGTAAGGATAGTAATTTTCACCTTCTTAATTGTGAATTATGAAAGGATTACAACGATATAGCATTCTTGACTAATTATTCACACCAGATGCCCTTGCGAGTCCAGAATACACAAGAACATAAGTTCCATGAATTTTCTGCAGCTGGCATTCCCACAGCATCCTTGTTGGCCAATTTAAATCTTCTACCCCTTAACGCACTGGGCCTTAACTCACCAATTAAACAGCAAGCAGTGTTGCGATGGCTTCACTCTAAAAACTGTAGTTGTAGCCCTGATGTAGGAGACCCGTCCAGTTCAATAAACTTTATTCGACCAAGAGTGATCATAAAAGTATACATACAGGGGCGTGGCCAAGACCTCGATGGAGTGAGACGTGTGCTGCGAGGGCTCCGTCCTCTGGGGGCCGGCCGTGGGTATTTGCGAGTCCTCAGCGGCGTGGGGTTTGCGATTGGTGCCCCCCCAGTGTCTCTTCACCCCCTGTGTCTTCCAGTTGGAGCACCGGGGACTCCGTTGTAATGATTGTCCCAGAGCAGAGCGGAGGGCCTGGTGCGACGCTCCCGCCCGTCATCTTGCTTGCGGGCGCAGGAGAGGCCCATGATCTGTGGGAGCCCCGGACCCTGAGGCGGGGGCCGGCTGCCAGGGTGCGGAGGGTTGTAGGGTTGCTCTCCATGCCCCGAAGCCCCCGCGCCTGACTGCGCGCCTCTCCAGGGGCCCCTGCGGAGCCGTGCTGGAGCGGCGGCGGGCCGCGAGGTGAACCGCATGGAGCCCTGGGCCGGGCACCGACTACAGGCTGAGGAGACCATCGCTTGCGGACCCCTGCTGTTGGCCTTAAGGTGAGGAGGATGGTGGGCCAGTGAGGAGAGGCGGACCCGGCAAAGCGGCGAAGAGGTGGGGACCAAGAGCAGAGGTGCAGCCCCCCAGGGGAAAGCACATTGGATGCATCGCCCCGCAAGATACCAGCGCATCCCTGGGCCCTGCGGAACACGGTTGCTGGGCCTCCCCTGCCGTCTCCCTCGCTCCCTCCCTGGACTGCGTTGGCTTGGTGGGGGAGTCCAGGCACCTACACACGAGAGACTGCATTGCGATTGGGGCATCGACTGGTCTCTACGCCCCTGCCTGAGCCTGGAGGATCGAGGGACTCGGGCCTATACACAGGCTGCCTCCCTGCCTTAACGCCTGACTCCAGCATTTTGGGTCGCTACTTCTCTGCTCCCCCCTAACGGACTACCTTAGTTGGCTGGGTGGGGGGGCCCAGACATGGGCAAGAACGGGGTTGTATTGAGCTTGGGGCCTCGTTGGGGGCCTGCGCCTCTGCCTGAGCCCGGAGCATCGAAGGGCTTGGGCCTGCATACAGGCCGCCTCCCCGTGATCACGTTGGGGCTTGCGACCAGGGATACCGCCTCCAGCGTTCTGGTCTGTCCATCTTCTGCGGGGGGATTCCTGGGCAGCACTTGGGGTGGAGCTGCCCCACAACTGGGCCTCAAAGGGACACGGAGCCTGTAGGTCCCGGGCGGCAAGATCTCCGCTCGGGCTGTCTTTTCACCCATTCGCCGAGGCCTGGCCCGGGGAGGTGGCTGCCACTGACTTCTGGCTCTTATACCCTCGCTCCCCCCCGGAGGATTGTGCGGGGGACTAGTGCTGCGCCCAGCCACTCACCAGTGATGGCTCCCCTGTAATACCCCCAGGAGGGTAACAGACCTGCGGTTAGCACTGTGGAGGGAGCCCCGGATCCATCTACAGAGCTGACGTGAGAGCCTATAGAGGATCCTCCTTGGTGGACATGCCAGGGGTGAGCCTTGGGCCTGTCAGGCGAGGGGGCACGAACAGATTCAGCGCGGAGGCGAGGAGATCGGCTGGGTAGTCGGCCATCGCCTGGGGTTTGTCCCGCCTCTCTCATTTCTTCTCCTTGCGCCGTGGGCGGCCCCCCGGAGTCACCTACACTGTCTCCGCCATAGCCACGACTCATTCTGTATGCGACTTACCCTGGCTAGCAGCCTCCCCTCATGGTTGTGTATGGTGCCGTTCCAGAGGGGGACTCAAGTGCTGGACACTAGCGGAATCCTCCATGGGCTGGGAGTGGCCTCTGTCTAAGTCATGACCCGTACCAAATCGGGAAAAGCCACGGTACAGCCAGCCTCCAAGGACGCATCAGTGGCAGACCTGTGGACTAAGACTGCCTTGGCGCCTACCCAAAAGGTCTCTACAATGGCAACTTCTTTGGAAGCTGCTGAAACCAGCCCTATCACCCAAGCCTTTATGTCCAACTTCCTTCAGGAAATAAGTCTGAAATAAATTCTCTCAAAACAGAGGTCAAAACCTGCCTAAAAGATATCCGGCGAGACGTAACCAAAATTGGCATGAGAGTGGACGATCTCGAAAGAACCCTCGATACGAGGACAGAGGATTATGAGGAACTCTGGCGTCAAGTGGTGGCACTTGAGGAGCAACATGTGGAACTCCAAATTGAGCAGGAAGATTTAGAAAATAGAAGCCGCCGGAACAACCTCCGCATCAGGGGGGTTCCACGGGGAGCAGAGGGTCAGGACATCATGACCTATGTTGCAGATCTCCTCCAAACGATCCGGGGTGATGATGATGCCTCGCCCCCTACGCTGGACAGAGCGCACTGAGTTCCACCTCCGCGCGGGAAGGCCAACCTGATCCCTGACATCCTGACCCGGGTGCACTTCTTCACGGAAAAGGAGGCGATCCTCCGAGCGTCTCGAACCACTGAGGAACTGACATATGAGGGCCACAAAATCCAAATCTTTCAAGATCTCTCCCCAATCACTTTGCGTCGCCGCGGAGACTTCAAGCAAGTAACAGACAAACTTAAAGAACTGAACATCAAGTACCAGTGGGGCCATCCTTTCGCCCTGATTTTTCAGTGGGACGGCAAACGCAGATCATTGAGATCTTTCAAGGAGGCTTGTCAGTTGCTTCACCTCTCTCCCGACCCTAAGCCCTCCACCCCTACCTCTGCGGACACTGAGTCCAGGACTCCCATCCGCCCTGAGTGGTCGAGGGTCCCTCCTCCTTGTGCTAGAGCCTCTAAAGCAAGTGAGACGTTGCACCAAGCTAAACAGGACATCATCCACCATTTAAAATCTATAGAGGCTTCGCAATCTTCAGAAGGACGGGGCTCCCTGTCAGGGCCCCCCTCCCCCTCTGGTGCCGGGGTGGTGGCCCCTTGACATGGTTTAGACCTTTCGTGGCTGGGGGGGGTGACTCTTCATCCTGGTATCACAGCCATTTGCTTTCTCCATGAGAGTCCGAACTTGCTAGAATTGTCCCGGCGTCGTGGGGACCTCTGGTATCCTTTCTCTGGCTGCGATACATGGGCATGGTCCCGCAATAGGACCATGGGACTTGGGACCTACTCCTTGGGGGACCCCGTACTTCCCCGTTAACACTGTGGCGGGTCGGCCTCTGGGGGACGGGCCGCGGCCGCTCTCCTGTATTTGTTGGCACGCCCGCCATTCCCTTAGTCCCTGTGGGGAGTGACTTCCTCAGAGCCGCCCTGGTTTGCGCCATTGGGCCGCTCCTGGTCTGGGATGGTGTACTTTGGCCCTGTTGGCCTTTTGATTGCTCGGTTTGTTATTCTTTGCCCTATTCTTTTTTCTCTCTTTTCTTCTCCTTTCTCTGGTCTACTGGGGGGAGAGCACAGATATATTGTGACATCCTATATCCTTGGCGTAGGAGCTCCTGGGCATGGGAGAGGGGCTACTCTACTACACATTCGAGCGAATCCTGTCTACCTCCCCATCCTCTTTTCCACCTGACGCCAGCCCCACTTAGGTCAGGATCCAAGGGAGGGTGGTATGGTGGCTTGCACAATGGCCCACACTCTATTATGTCTGTAGTCGACGATGGCATAACTTAAATGTATATCCCTCAATGTCAAAGGCCTCAATGCCCCCAATAAGAGAAGGCAGGTGTGGCGCTACCTCCTTATTGATGACCCAGATGTCATTTTCCTCCAGGAAACACACCTCTTACGTAAAGACACGCATCGTATGTCCCACCCTAGATTCCCCAAGCAGTTCTGGGCGTCAGCGCAGACTAAAATGGCAGGGGTGGCTATTCTTTTTAAGGTAGGAAGACCTGTACAAGTTTCCCGGGTGCTGCGCGACAAGGAGGGGCGTTATTTAAAACTTACTCCACTCATCCATGGTAAGGCACACACGATGCTCAATATCTATGCACCTAACCATGCACAAGATACATATCTCCGGACCTTGCTTAAGGACTTGCTGTCCCGGGAGCTTGACCCCATCCTCCTCGGGGGTGATTTTAATCTAGTGTGGGACCCCAGCCTAGATCGCACCACCTCTTCCTTCCAGGGTACTGGCGCAATGTCTGCGGCACTCAAGCAGGACTTGGAGGCCTTGGGTCTCATTGACGCGTGGCGATACAAAGAACCTGGGACTAAGGATTACACCTTTTACTCCCATGTTCACCGCTCTTACTCTCGAATCGACTATTTCTTCCTGTCCCAGTCTCTCATTCGCTCTTTGGATTCAGCGGCGATCTCGGCTATATCTATCTCGGACCATGCCCACCTGGAGGTTACCTTGACGGGTATGGGCAGGAACCCCTGCTCTGCTCCTCGGTGGCGACTTCCCCCACATGCCTTATGGGACCAGGTCGATGTGGCCGAAATACGCCAGGCGATTCAGGCCTATTTTGTAGCTAATGACCTCCCGGACACTAATGGGCATGTCCTATGGGATGCCTTCAAGGCCACTATTCGAGGCGTCATTACGTCCATCTCCATCGCCCGCACGCGGGAATCCCGCCTGGTTGAAACCAATCTAGCTTGCGATATCAAACTGCTGGAAAAACAGGGGCAGAGTGCGCCAACTAGACAGACCCAGAAGCAGCTGGCCTCGCTTCGGGGCCAACTTAAGACTCTAAGGGTCAACAAAGTAGAACACTCCCTCCTAGCTCTGAAGCAGAAATTCTATGGTGGGGGCAACAAGGTGGGCTCCCTGTTGGCGCGTCGTCTTCGTCTACAGGTTTCCCATAACCACATCTCCAAGATCGCGCTTCCGGGGGGGGCGTGGGCTACCTCGGAATCAGCCAAGCAGCAAGCGTTTAGCTCTTTCTTCTCCGTGCTCTATGAACAGGGCGACACCTGTAGGGACAAGATAGACCCCTTTCTGGCCTCCTGTCCCTGGACGCCACTAGCTCCTTTTCATAAACAACAATTGGACGAATCCATCACTGCAGAAGAACTTCAAAAAGCATTGAAAAGTTTTCCTATTGGCAAGGCTCCAGGCCCTGATGGCCTTACGATACCATTCTATCGTCTTTTTCTCCCAGAGTTGAAGGCACCGTTGCTGCGACTCTTTAACTCCTTTGCAGATACAATGACTGTCACACCGACCATGGCCGGAGCCGAAATAGCGATTATCCCCAAGCCGGGGAAAGACCCAACATCTTGTGCTTCATACCGCCCCATTGCTTTGCTAAATGTCGACGTTAAATTATATACCAAAATATTAGCCCAACGTCTAGCTCCCCATCTACCTAGTCTGATTGAGCCCGACCAGGTGGGCTTCATACACGAACGACAAGGGGCGGACAATCTCCGGCGAGTAGCCCACTTGGTGGAAAAGGTCCAACGCCGTAACATCCCGGCTCTTCTCATTTCCCTCGATGCCGAGAAGGCATTCGACTGGGTGGACTGGTCCTTTCTCAAGGCGGTGTTGCAGAAGATAGGCCTGGGCCCGGTCATGATTGCCCGTATCATGGCCCCCTATGCGGCGCCATCAGCGCAGATCAGACTCAACGGTCTCCTTACCCCACCCTTCTCCATCCATCAGGGCACGCACCAGGGATGTCCTTTATCCCCCCTTGCTCTTTGCCCTGGCCGTGGAGCCCCTGGGTATTGCCATCCGCCAATCGGCGGAAATTAAAGGCCTCCGATTTGGGGGGAACAAGCACAAAATCGCTCTCTTCGCTGATGATCTCCTTTTGACACTTACTAACCCCGAGAGCTCCCTCCCAGTGCTGCTTGATGTACTATCAACCTTGCTAAGTCACAGGCGCTTAACCTTACCCTCTCCTCGCAACAACTTGAGGAGCTTGGGGACGGTATCCCCTTCCAGTGGGCGTCCCAATCCATACGCTATCTAGGTATTAATGTCACGGCTACGCTGGACTCGTGGACACAGGCAAATTGGCCCGCTTGTAGAAATTCAGTTAGAGATGACCTCCGGCGATGGAAATCGCTACCTATTTCCTGGCTGGGCCGCTTCAACGCAGTCAAGATGTCCATTCTCTCCAAGGTCCTTTACCTCTTCCAAGCACTTCCAACCCCTATCCCCCAAAGGGACATTCTGAGCCTTCAACGGGAGGTTAATGCGTTTATTTGTGGTGGGGGGAGGCCGCGATTCTCTACCAAAGTATTAACGCTGCCATGAGACCGGGGAGGGCTGCCATGCCCCGATTTTCTTGTTTATTATTGGGCGTCGCATCTGCACTATGTCTCAGAGTGGGTGGCTCGCGAAAGCGAGAAACATTGGTTCCACATGGACAGAGGTGTGGCCTGCTGCCCGCTATGGGCTCTGGCTTGGTTGCCGAGGGGTGCTCGCCATCGTAGCGCCTATATTGCTACCCCAACGCGAACGGTTCTAGAGATATGGGACAGAATTACAGTGGCCCGAGGTCTTACCTCCTTTCCCTCCCCTCACACTACATTGGCGCGCAACCCAGGGTTTCCACCAGCCCTCCAGCCCGCATCCTTTCCTGCATGGGCAGCTGGAGAGTGTTGTAAAATCGCAAATCTATTTGAGGGGGGGATTTTTAAATCTTTTGAGCAATGCAGGCAGGAATTTCACCTCCCCAACACAGCGCGTTTGGAATACCGTCAAATTCGCCTTTGGCTACATACTCCTTCATACTTACAAGGTTCTTCAACACTCACATGCGCAACCATCTCATACCTATCAACAACGCTGGCACACAGATCTTGAGGAAGACATTCCCCCTGACCACTGGGAACAATGATGGAGGGACATTCCTGGCACTTTTAAAAGCATTGCGCAACAGGAGACAGCTTACAAAATCATGACCCGTTGGTATTACACCCCCCTCAGATTGCAAAAGATGTTCCCCAATTCCACGCCTATCTGCTGGCGTTGCCAGACCGCCCCAGGTTCATTCATGCACATATGGTGGTCTTGCCCGCTTATAACGATTTTTTGGAAGGAGGTCTTGAGCCACATCAGGGAGGTGGTGGGCTTTCCCATTCCGAGTGCCCCAGGGGTAGAGATTCTAGGACTCCGGCCGAGGTCTCTTAAAGCACTCGGACTGGCGCTTGATCTTCCACATGCTTAATGCGGCGTAGCAGGTTATAGCGCTCCATTGGAAGAAGGCCCCCTCCTCGGTGTGGCTCACCCGTCTATGGCAGGTAATGGCGATGGAGCTCCTCTCCCATCGTCTAGCCCACACTGACGCTAAATTCAAGCGCACTTGGCAACCCCTAGTTTCCCATCTCTCTAAACTGGAACATGCTTGATCTGTCCCTCCCCGCTTACGAGCCCTCCAACTGTTTGACGACCCTCTGCTCCCTAGGGTAGAATCCTATGAGGAGGAGCTGGGGTAGGTGGGGTGGGGGTGGGGGTGGACAATCATCCCATGGGGTGGTTGGGTCCGATGCTCTGACCTGGGGACTTACTCCTCTTCCACTATAGCTCGTCCTCGCCAATGGAACGCTGCACCATCTCCTCTTCCCTCCTCTTCTTCTTTTCTCTTATCTTTCCTTCCTTAGCTTTTTGTTCTGGCTCTTCTTTGTTCCTTTCTTTCTTCACAGGCTAGCAGACATGGGGGCTCCCCCCGATACCTTGTTGCAGGCTGCATTTTGTGCCTCTAGCGGCTGTTGGTCCCTGGTAAGCTGGTTACTAACAGATCGCGACAAGCTTATGATGATTTCAATGACATGTTACCCACCACTAGAGCCTGCAGTGATAATCCACAGTCAGGTTAATCCTTTTTTGTTATCATTGTTATTGCTATCCATGTTCTTATTCCTTTGCTGTACTTATTGCTTGGCGATACACTACTGTCTCTTCAGCCTTCGCAATCAGTGCACCACGCTCGCTATAGGTTTATAGCAGACACAAATGTAATCGCTCAGGTATACTAGACTCGAGCAATTGAGGGACTCCTTTATGCTTGGTTAGTATTGGTGTTTCTGAGCCGGGAGGGGGCTTCTCCTATCTATCTTGCCATACCGCATCCTCCTGTTGTTTTTGTATTTGATGGCTAAGTGGTGTGCTGTATCTTTTATAACTTCACTGAAGTGGACCGACGATGTATACACTGTATTCTTGCCTGACTACTACTGCCTATTGCCTGGTGTTTGTTAATATTTTCTCTTTGTCTACAAACTTAATAAAAGAGATTTAAACAAAAGTATACATACATGTATAAACACGGAAAAACAAACAAGAATTAGCACCAGTAGATAAAAACAGTTACAATGTTAAAACAAGCAGATAAAAAACATCACAATTAAAAATATAGTTGAAGATAATACATTTAATGCCCAATAAAAATAATGTAATCATTAACAATTTCAGGCTTCGCTTATTGCAAGAGTCCCGAGGCCCATCCTGATTCTAAGAGCACGGCTGATAAAAAGCAATAACTGATGGCATACAGGCTCGGGCGACAAACACTGGAGCAGCTCAAGGCTCTGACAAGCTGATCTATAGTTAAAAGAACATAAAAGAGGTCTTAAATATTTAGCTCTGGGTTCTGAAAAAAGACTACAGAGAAACAGGAAATGAATTGTGATTGTTTACTAACATTATCACAACAACAAGGAGGTAAAAGCGAAAACCAGTTACCTTGAAGGGGGAAAACGGGCAGTAAATGAACAGAGCACAGCCTAAAACGTGTAAGGTAAAATCTGCGTTCTTGGGATGGAATCCAGACCAAGTAAGGTTCAACCCAGGCTGATGATAGGATATCCATATGATAGCAGGCAGTGTCCATAGCTTGGCCTTTTGTGTGCCTTATCAAATTATTAAATGGCTAAAATAGGGAGCGAACTTGAGACTTGGTATTCCCAGTGATCATACTGGGAGAATGGAAAAGGTGTGGAACTTCTAGTTCTGCAAAGGTTTTCCTGACATATGACAACCAGAAAATGTTGTTATTGTTATCCAATTTAATACAATCAGCTAATACACAGCGTGAGAATTTTGTAAAGACGGAACTCCAAATTTTAACCCTTAGGAGAAGTGAGGCTAGTCTAACTGTTTCTTTGATATAGGGAAGACCAACCTCTGAGTGGGTAATAAAAGATGCAGAGCTGTTTGGAACAGCCAACAATCTTGTGAGAAATTTGTTCTCAGCTACTTGTAGATGGTCACACCCAGCATAGCCCCAGACACCCGCCCAGTAGGTGCCTACTGAAATGCTTTTTGCTTTGTAAATGGATAACAGATTCTTCACTGGTTTCTGCTTGAGTTTCCTGGAGAAACCAAAAATATCCTCAGCCACACAGTTCGTTTTGTTCCCTCTCTGGTCAACCAGTTTTGCCCAATTTATATTTACATTCAGTAAGTAGTTCAAGTTGGAGACTTTTGTGATGACCGCACCATCAATGCTAAATCAGCGAGTACACATATTTGTAGGGCCTAATGACATAATAAAAGATTTTTTATGGTTGACCCTTAGTTTTAGATCTAGCATGAAGTTATTAAAAGTATCCAGCAAGAGTTGGAGACCCATTTACTGATACCTTATAATAAAATGCTGACTTCCCACACAATACCATTCACATGCTCCCTCCAAAACAAGATGGGTCTCAGTCTTGCTCAAGCAAGGTCTAGCATTCAAGCTGGAAGCCAATTAGGCGATCTACTGGGATATCATGGACCTGTCACAGGAGCTCGCTTTGGACTCTGATTGATGATCCTTATTTAAATTGTCACTGGCAGAACGGCCTTTGATCAGCTTTGACTCAGGATATGGGTGTATAGCATGGGGCTGATCTTGCTCCTTTTCTGTTATTTTATATATTGTATGTTTGTATTTAATTTCAATTGCTGATTTTGGTTGTTGATTCAATGATGGCGGATTGTGTCAGGCCCTTACGTCTTATTCATTGATGGGACACATACTTTTTATTGGGTGCTTAAATAGGCCAATTTTAGGGTGCATTTACAATTGCTTCATCTGGCTTGTATACTTGCAATTTAAATACTGGTTCTGGGTGGTCTCACAGAAGACATCTTTTATTTAATGCTGGGAGAGTGTAACTTGGCATTTGAATATTTACATGTATTTATTTGAAAATGTAATTTTTACTGCTGAATAATGCATGCATATTGATCGTAAAACTTTTAGTTGCTGACCGCATTTAGACATTATAGGCAGCACTTGAATTAACATGTTTGTATAATTCAAGTTAGCCGAATATTAATGCAATTTTTAATGTTGACATTTACACATTTAAGGCTAAGAGGCTTGCACATCACTTTGTCTGTTGTTTTGTATGTTCTGTTTTCTTCCCACTGCAGATGCTGTATTTTTCCAGTAGTCTTTTGCTAGAATGTCATGCTCATCGGCAGGAGAAAAACATGCCAGGATGGGAGAGCAACTTGTGAGAAGAGCTGGCTGTATCCAATAGTCTGTTCAGTGTAACAATTGAAGTGCATAGTCAAGTTTTCACCATTGTTTTACCTGGGATTGGGATTGGCTCCTGAGAGTGGAAAGGAGCTGAAATGTTGCAATTAGTGATTTTGCTGAAATGTAATACTGTGTGTTCGTTAGAATAGCTTTTCTCCCAGCCTCTCTTACTCTCTAATTCACACTCTTGTGCTCTACAGAGATACTCGCTGACTTCAACGGAGAAGTCACTTCTCACCTCTGCTGATCTCCACTAGCCGAGTGCAAAGGCTTTATGCCTATACATTCATATTTCTCTCGTCAGAGACCTTTATCTATTTTTTGATGCTGACACCTTACCTTATTTGCCTAACCAAATGCCCTTTCTGAACTTCTCCATCTTAATTTAGATTAGGACTTTCCTTTATGGAGCATACTTATTGCATATGCTGTATTCTCTTTGTAATTCTTGTTCATCTTCTATTTTACCTTATTTTGAAATATCAACTTCTAGACCTTTTAAATCTGTAAAAATGATGACTGAAATTTGAATACTTAATAAACTAGTGATTTGGATTAAACTAATTTTGTTAATCCTTTGAAACTCACTTCAATCCTCTTTGTCGTTTCCTGTGGAGGCTGTTGGTCTTCACTGTTTATGGAAATGAATGTAAATGATTGCTCCTAGGTCTCTCTCCTTGTCAATGAAAAAGGTCCATATGACCCATGGCAGGGTTTGTATGATGATTATACCCAATGTCTAAGATTTAAGAATCCCTGCCTACATGGGACAAGCAGTTAGACTGATTGGGGATATATCCCACAGTATATAAGATCAATATATGCATTTATGTTCTTTTGGATTATATCATGGGGCAATACTCATATATTATAGTCGTAGGCATATTCCGAGCAATTAATGAGCCTGAATTGTGATATGATATACTTGGTTACGTCCATGATTAGCATTGAGCACACATTCTGTAAGATACAAGATTGAGATATGTATATAAGCTTGTATGTGGTGAAAGCCCACTTGGGCCACTACCCGCATTAATATAATAGAATATATATAATGAATTTTTTGACAAACTGGAGTCACTGTAGGATATTCCATATAATATCAGTGATGGGCAATAATATTAGTGCCACTTCCTCACCTCCATCAATTTTTCAATTTTTATTCATCTCACACACATATTTATTTACACGTTGCCCACTGCACTTTCTTTGCACTGGTCACTTTAGTTTATTCAGTAAGAGACTTGAATGAGTATGAAAAGGCTATGATTAGGCAGTTATATAGTTTTGAATTGCTGTCATATATATTACGATTAAGCCAGTCTGTATTTTTTGGTTGAGATTTTCAAAAAGGTGTTTCTATTCATTTAAATCTTTTGTTTTCTAGGTTGTGTGATTATTAAGAATATTTATGAATTGTCAGGGTTTATCCAGAATGTTTAGTGGCATTACTGTGATTATGCTGATAATGGTGTGATGGCTCGACCAGACTTTATGTACTGTGGAACACTTCTATGTCCATTAGGATGATTTGTTTTTATGTTTATGGGTGGTGGGGCACAGTTACCTTGCAAAAGGCTTGCATTGGTCGAGACAGTATGCTGAAATAAATCACTGTTTATCTTCAATTCCCTGGATTACCCGTCTTTCTTGCTGCTATGCAGCACTTCTTGGACAGTGTGGTTGTCACAAGTTGCACAGCTGATCCTAAATTTTGCCAACTCTTTCAAACTGGTAAGAAAATAATTCCACCCAGCACTCTGCAAGCTACTTGTACAGGGCATTAAAGGTTCAAGCCTAAAGCTGCAAGTCACAACCAAAAATGCAGACTCCTGAAGTAACATAAGAACAGAGGCTCCGCTGTGCCTGGTTGTTTGTCAGAAAGTAATATTCAGTAACCATGGACACCAAGTTCTTGCCAGGAAAGACTGAGAGAGATATCAGGACAACTCTACTCAAATTTCCTCAAGGGAGGTATTTTCCTTCTTTGATCTTCTTATGATTGAGCTGAGTATGAGTGGGTGAAACACAGAGGGGCATATTATCAAGGACTTATCGCCGATTTATCGGCACTTTAGCGCCGCAAACGTGGCGGTAGATTTATCGCCCTATTCTCAAGCTGGTGCAAACTGCCGATATCGCCAGTTTTCCAGCGATAGCTTCCGCAAAAAACATCGCCAGGGATGAGAGCGACAACTAACGCTAATGATATGCAGAGTAGGCGTTCCCTTGCAAAAACACATGAAAACACCACTTCGCGTATTCTCAACGACCAGCCAGATCTGCGATGCGATCCAAAAACAGGCGATAGGGCGCGTTAGCAGCAGGGATGTAACACCTGCCTTTTACTGGTGTAAAGCAGGACGACAACCTGCAGTAGAAAGGGAGCCCAGCCCAGAGCCACATCTGAAGACCAACAAATGCCATGGAGCCAATGATCATGCAGCTTCGAGACCCAAGAGAGCCACAACACCCACCGCCACCACCCCTAGGACCCCCCCCATCCGGACCCTTCCCCCCCAGACTACCACCTATGCAGCGCAGAAGAAGACAGCGGACGTTCCCAAAATGCACCAGCCTCAGACACTCAACACCAGAGGATGCCATTGCCCACTACAGGCTCAAAAGGACAACCATCCTCCACATCCTCACCCACATTGCCCACGGGCTGACGGTACCAACACAGCGGAGAACTAATATCCCTCCACAGACAAAGCTGCTGGCTGTGCTGCACCTGTTGGCCTCTGGTACCTTCCAACCAACAACTGCCAGAGTCGGAGGAGTCTCACAGCCAGCCCTATCAAACTTCCACACACATGTCTTGGATGCATGTCCACAAAAGCAACGGCGGGCCCCTGTATCCGCACCACACGCTAGTTCCAATTCGTAGTGTTCCTGCGCAACCAACCCCAACGCCAGCCGTTGCTTAACGCCTCTGTGTTCCAGATCCAAGATTGTAGTTACTGAAATGGGGGCGCCACGTCATGAAGTCTAGTAGTCAACAGTAGTGTAAACAGTTCTTTATTACAAATACATAAATCAACAATATGAAAAGCTCAGCCAACTCATTCCATTCCCAATGGGGAACTTCATCAGGGCAACGTGTGGATTCAATTAACTGCATATGCTGCGGAACTCCCGAATACAATTCCATATTCCGAAAGTCAGTATTCAGAAACCTGTTGGATAAATGGTGACAATGGTCAAGCGTCCGTATAGTCACAAACATAATCTGGTACAGTGTATTGCACTTGGACAAACCGGAATGCTAACAGGTATGATAAATCCTGCATAAAAAGACCGTAACAGAAGTTCGTGTGGGCGTTAACTTCGTAGGAAAGAAAAGGAAGGTTACGACCACGCGAACTTCTGTTACGGTCTTATTATGCAGGATGTATCATACCTGTAAGCATCACGGTTTGTATCAGCTTGATACCCCTGCACCTTCACTTCCCCCACACTGCGCAGGAACAGCTGGAGAACAACCAAGGGAACTACACCGTAGCTGGCTTCCCGCACCTGTTGGGGGCAATTGACTGCACACATGTACTACTTGTGCCCCCTGCCGACACTGCACACAATAACCGCAACAGAAACCACACGCATTCCATCAATGTGCGGGCAAAAGTGGACCACCGGGGCCTGTTCACGAATGTCGTCGCAAACTTCCCAGGCAGTGTGCATGATTCCTACATCTTCCGCAAGTCCATTACCAACCAGCGCTTAGAGGATGGCACCTATGGAAATGCACTGCTCATCGGTATGTACCAACTGAACACACCACACACCTCAACTCCACAATAATACAACTCACAACTGTGGGAATGCACACGTTACAAAATCACATACAACATGGCAATCAACATGCCCAACTACCAGACACGACAACACAAGTAACTGTGGTAACCGTGGCCAGCCATGTAGACAAACCATCAATGGCATGGGACCTCTGCCACACAATTGCAGAATGTGGGGAGAGGTGGGAGCCAAGTATGTGCGAAGGAGGCAAGTGACCCATCAATAAGAATGTACACAATGCCAAGTGTGGCGGTGATGTGCTTGACAGACTTCAGAATGCAGAGCACAGACATGTCCATGTGGACATATACTGCTGGTGTTTGTAGTGTTGTGGACAGTGGACGCAAACAGGTTACCTCAGGCAGTGTGGAAGACCTTGGACATGCAGCTTTGTCGTCCCCCTGTAGCGTGAGCGGGTGGCCTTGGCCGGCGTCTGTCATGAATAAATAGCCCGGGGCTCTGGGCGTGGTTCAGTTCCGGGATGGCCACCAAAGTAACTACTGCGTGTGTCTCTGTGTCCGCCATATCCTGTCCATAGGCCTACACACATGTGGCCAACCACCTTCAACGGCGAGATTTACACTGGAGACGAGGTGGCTACATCCCAAGCCAACCCGCGCACATCTCGTCATCGCATGCAGGGTCGTGTCTGCCAGGACAGCGCCCCCCACCCAGCCACGAGGCCGCCTCCGTAACCGGTGGTGCCTGCGCGATCCTGTGCACCTGCTGCACCCCAGCCCTGGTCCCCAGACCGGTCCGCCGCCCAGCGATGACTGGCCGCCCCTGCGCACCCAGGCCTCAATGCTCACCTGCCACCACCGGCGTGTCTCCAAGAGGGCCCACCACGTGCCGGTGCAACCTCCTCAGCCGATCGCTGAATTCCGCACCACAGGCCCCCAGCGCACCCTGCGGCACCGCACCGCGGAGTCATGTGTGTGCTGACTGCTGCCTTCGGCGTACACTGCGGTCCAGCAGGGCCCTCAATTCAAATCGAATCTTGATTGGCAGGACGGCGTATCGAGGTCTACGCATCATCGCAGGCTGCACACCCGCTCAGCTCTTCAGGTGCCCCTACCTCAGTGCACCGAAAGTCACCGTCCCGTGGCGGTAGGCCCGTGCCGGCCGCAGTGCATCGGGTGCCACCAACTCTGTGCACCGCAAGTCTTCGTCCTGTGGTGGTAGGCCCGTGCTGGCCACAGTGCATCGGGTGCCACCAACTCTGTGCACCGCAAGTCATCGTCCCGTGGCGGTAGGCCCGTGCCGGCCGCAGTGCATCGGGTGCCACTAACCCAGTGTGCCACAAGTCATGGCCCCTTTATGATTGAGTCTCGTGGTGCGGACACCATCATGTCACCTCCGGCAGTGGGGAATGTGATGTGGTAGGCCACTTTTATTGGCAGGGTCACATGTCCTGTGACGCCTGTGCTGGATGGGTGTGGTGTGGGTGTAAACCAGCCCTCAGGGAGTGGCTGTGGCATGCTGACAACTAGGCCAGTGATCTGCAGATCACTACAGGGAAGACCTGGGACATGTAGCTTTGTCGTCGTCCCCTGTAAACATAAGCAGAGTGGGCTGGGCTGGCGTATGCCAGTCCAGCGTAGGGTTGTGAACAATGAGCCCGGGGCTCTGGGTGTGGTTCAGTTCTGGGCTGGACAAGAAAGTAACTAATACGTGTGTCTCTGTTGTAGTGTCGGCGCCACCCAGACCGCAATCGGCAATGTTGCACCCTGTGACTCAAGTCCCACAACATGAGCAACATGGACGTAAGGGGGAATCACTGACCCTACATTCATCCATACTTTCATACTTGAATGATCATAGACATGACACATCTGTGTGAATTTGAATGTTTTATTCACATTCAGTGGAGTGTTGAAGCTGGAGCAGTACAGGGCCATGCAAACCCCACTTTACATTGTTGCCCAGTGGAGGGCCAGCCAGAGTCCTTTAGGGAATGACAAGTTCATCGGAAGAGGAAGAGTTCAGTCCGCAATCTGATTGCTGTGTCATTGGTAACCAAACAGAATATGGCAGTCCATGTCGAGGTCCAAGGTGAGTGTCGCAGAGTGTATCGGGGGACAGTGGAAGGTGATGATGCAGAGGGCAGACCCAAGCAGAAACAGGCCATATGGCGGAGATGAATGCTACCACTTCCTTCTTACCACTAAGGCAGACTCATCCGCATCTTCGTCCTCTGATGTTTCATGTGCCTCACATGTGGGTGGTGTTGTTTTGTCTGCATCACTGTGTGGCAGTGACACATCAGTGGCCGGAGGTGGATTGTCTGCAGCACTGTGTGTCACTGACACATCAGGGGGCGGAGATGTGGATGTAGAAGCAGCAGCAGCAGCAGCATTCATCGGCGCCAGACCTTGTGGCGGCAATGCCATGATGTGGGTCTGCAGGGCATGGAAGATCCCAGCTACATCTTGCTGGTGTGCAGCCGTGGCAGCCATTATTTCCGCCTGCATCCGCTCCATGTTCTCCATGAGCCTCCGCATAAGTTCCAACTCCTGGCTGACATCGCTGGAGCCACTCTGACTAGACAGTTGTCCTTGTCTCAGAGTCAGGACTCCAGCGATGTCAGCCATGGATCGTTGGAGAGCATGGAGCGGACTGTGGGTGTCCGTTAGGGACTGTAAGTGGTCCCTGATGGGACGTAGACACCCACGTATGGCATCTAGTTTGGCTGTCATGAGGTCGAACCCCACCCGCACCTGATCAGCCATCTTCTCCTGGCACCCTAACACACAGCGTTGGAAGGCCATGTGTTGTTCGTGGGGGTCCTGGGAGTCAGCCGTGGTGGTGGGTGCTTCCTGCTGTGTGGTCTGTGCAGGGAGTGAGGTCTCCTCGATGCAGCTGGGCTGCCCTGCTCCTGGAGGTGAGGTGCCGAAGCTGTCCATGAGCTCTTGGAGGGCGTCGGTGTCGAAGGTGTGGAGGTCCTCTTCGTCATCAGTGAAGAGATGTTCGGTCTTTTCTGCAGGAGGTGTTGATTCTCCCTCTGCAATGTGAAGGGGAGATGCAGTTTAACATTGTGTTCACATGTATGTTGACGCATTGTACAAGTTTACATACAGACTGCATGACAATGTACATTGTGACTGTTTGGGAGGAGCTGCCTATTTGATGCGGGACAGTGGACATTTCGACAACATCACGGATGTGTGTTTGTACTTGTACATTATCATCTCACATTTCCCTGCTATGCCAAATGTGATTGGCCAGTTTCTACACACAAGCGGCACCAGTTGTGTCCTCTGTTCTGTTGTGAACGTGTTGCAGTTTGTACCACATTGTTGTCAATGTTGATTGCTCTGAATGATGTGTGTGTGCTGCATTTTGGGAGAGTCGCCCCTGCAGCTCTGACTTTGCTGCCCCTTATCCCTTTCTGGCGGTGTGCCTTTGACTTCTGTGCTTATACAGTGCTGAGATGTTGCATACTTGGGTAAATTGGGCTCTTGGTGGGAGTTGGGACTCTGGGGCATGGTTTGTCCGCAGATGTGTTGTTGACGTCAGGGGTTGTTTGTGCACGTGGATGTGTCAGAGTGTGACCTGCTCCTTTACGGATGTGGTCCACAGTCAGCCACCTCAGTGTCGTGGCATGCAACAAGTCATGATATATTGACTGCAGCCATGCTATTTGTCATGCAGTGTCACTTGCATTGTCAGTGTGGCTCACAGACACGCCGCTTTGCTGGGTTTGGCACATGTGCATGGGTTGGTTGTGAGATTGGTGATGTGTGGGAAGGGCCCCCTCTGGGCACATAGTCGACGGGGGCCTACTTGCTGTTTCTAGGTGTGCTACAGTGTGCCAAGGGGATCAGGGACATGATCCAGAGTTATTGTGGGTGTGCACTGTGCTACACTTAATTGTGCATGTGTGCCATTGTGCCCATCTCCCCCCGTCCCCCCAGTCCCTGGTCGTTACTCACCCTGTTGCTGTTGTGTCAGGTCATGTTGAGCAGTGTCCGGTCCCCCAACTCCGGTCACCGTCTCCACACTGATGACTGTGGACACCATTTCCTCCATCTCATCCAGCTTCTCCTGTGGCGCTGGACTCCCACCTCCAGTCTGCTTTGCTGCCTTCTGGTTGTTGCCGAGTTTCTGCTTGGTTTTGCGCTTCACGTCATTCCAGCGCCTCTTGAGCTCTTCCATTGTCCTCCTCAGCACTCCGACTGCATTCACCTTGTCCACGATGGACTGCCATATTCCATTTTTTGTTGCCAATGACATAGTGGAGGTGACGAACAGTTGTTGATGGTGCTTTATCATCTCCGTTATCAGGATCCTGTTTTCCTGCGGACTGAACCGCGTCTTCCTCTTCTTCTTCTCCTTGCCCTTCCCTGACCACGAGGTCCAGGCTGGTCATCCGTGGGGCTTGTGGGGTTCTGGTTGCCCTCTGTACTTGCTCCGGCTACCTCCATTGTGCTTTGCAGTTGCTTTGGTTTTGTTTCTGGTTTTTTTTCTGCTTTTATAGTGATTTTTCCCGCCTCACGTGTGTGAATTGCAGGCCTGACGCAGCTTATCGCTGATTTTTTTATCGCGGTTGGGCCCATTGCCACTTTTTTCACGTTCGGCTTTAGATTTTTATCGCCGTCCCGGTAATTTTATCGCGGACATTTGATGCGTTATCGGGAAACTATTGCATGTTACCGCCGTGTTGAGAATAAGACGTTAACACAGCGTTATTTTCACGCGATAGACGGCGATATGAAAAATTGCGTTAACCTATTTTGGCGATGATTATCGCACGTTCTTGAGAATATCCCCCACAGTTGTAAAGAGGACAGGCTAGAAGGGAGCAGGAAGGTACCCCAGAACCAATTCCTCATTGTCCCTAGTATGGCCCAGGCCAGCCCACCATTTTACTGCAGAGTGATGAAGGGGAAAGATTGTGAAACATAATATACGAACTGGGAAACCTCTCAGGTGATATCCTGCCCGAACAAAGGAGGCAAAGGACTTTCTCCCAAGTCAAGACTTCTATCAGAATAGTAAACCTTATCTTCGATAGCCATTATTTAAATTTTAAAGTTGGAGGCCCTGTCTGACCCTGTCAGATAGGAAATTTGAACACTACTAATTTTGGCTAGTATTGTGCTTGCCTCGGGGTTTCCTTTCTAATCCCCAGACACCTGGTGCCATCCTAATGACCCAATCCGCAGCCTTCCCTTTCCCACAGCAGACAAAAGGAAGTTGTGACTGACAAGTCGAGGCCTATTTATGACTTCTGTGGCAGAGCCTGGAAACCTTCCCTCACACTTAATTTGACCATTGGGCCTGAACCCAGGAAGACAGAATGCTTCCATGAGAACTCGTCTATATTTGATAATGAGGAAGTCTCCTATTTCCATGTGTGTTTTTAAGTACTTAATCACTCGCTGGTTGGATGCACACATACAATCTCAACCTCTGATAGTATTTAATCAACAAGAGATAATAAAAGACTGATTTGGAGAGTTTAGCCCTAGTTCTATATTCTATATGCCATCAGAAACCCATATCAATAGCTGCCACCATTCCAGTTAAATGCTTATAGACAATTGCGTTGAAAAGAAAAGCAGTACAATCAGAGCCAAAAGACCATGTTGCTGGTGTGGCACAGAAAAGCACACAAAGCATGGGTGTGTATGGGGAGAAAAATGTTACAGACTCCCCAGCTTCCGAATACGCATAGGACCAGAGAGGAATACTCCTTTGTCAACTTACTGCATATGGGTTACTCATATGTGACACCTCCCAGGGTGAACCTGGTGACCTCACAGCAGAGGACAAAAATCCTGAATAGTCAAAAGCGAAAATAGTGAAAGTTGAGTTTGGGCCGATGGAATTCCACACTATTGGTATAAGACTATAGGTTTCCACTTTGATGAATTAGATGGAGTTAGATCATAAGTCGCAGCACTTCCAATGACTTTATAAAGATCTTTGTAAGGCAGCTGTCTGTGGATGCTTGAAAATACTGTACTTTTTTGAATGGTATAACTTGAGGGGTCACCAGTGGCGTAGCTACGCACTCTGCCGCCCGTGGCGGTCCCTGCCTTCCTGCCTTTTGCCGCCGCGCTGAGGGGGGGGGGTGTGCTGGCGATGATTTCTGCGGCGGCCGCCGCCCCCGAAAATCGTGCCGCCCGGGGCGCACCGCCCCCTCCGCCCCCCCCTTGCTACGCCAGTGGGGGTCACCAATTGCAACTGGTGATTGTTTTAAAGGCAAAACGTGAAGCAAACAGATGCTTAAGACTGGCGCAAGAAGGGTGGATGACAGCAAAGGTACACAGATTTAATGGAGAACAGTATGTATTTGACAAAGATTTGGAAGGAAGATCAATGATTGCTTGAAACCTTCATGTGCAACCTGAGCATCGACGGAAAACGCTACTCTCGAAAGTCGTAAATGTAAAGGTCAAAGTCGTGGGAGCTACGAAAAGAACAGATGGTGATTAAGGGTGATCTGAGAAGACGAATCAGCGCAAAAGGCTGTTCAGAATCACAGGCACGCTGAAACTACACAGACAAGAAATCCAAAAAACCCTGAAACTGACATTGTAGCAGCAATGGCATTATGTTGCTGGAAGCACCAACACATTGTGAACACATTGTGAAGCATGTTTTATTATATGTTCTTAATAATTAAAGCACCAGCCGAGTCTACAAAACCTCAGAAAGGTGCAGCAACTCCAACTCTTCCACCCCATCATAGTTAACCGAATGTGTCCCATATGTGTCTTTGGGGTATATTCACAAGAACGTGTGATAACTACCGCAAGAGTAGCGTAACGCAACTTTCAATATCGCAGCCCATCGCGGGAAAATAACCCTGTGTCAACGTGGAATTCACAACAAGGCGGTACCATGCGATAGTCACCAGATAACGCGTCAAATGCCAGCGTGAAAATCAACACCACGCCGAAAAAATGCGAAACGTGAGAAATCATGCGATGAGGCCAATCGCGGTACAAAAAGTAGCGAAAAGCAGCCTCAGGCCTGCAAATCCCACGCGTCTGGCGTGAAATAGCACCATAAAAACCACAGACACAACACACCAGAAACAAGCCAAAGCACGTAGCAACATGGATGCACCCTGACCCAACGCAGAGGTCAACGTGAACCCCACAACCCCCACAGACCACCAGCAAGGAACAACTGGCTCGGGGAAGGCCAAGGAGAAAATGGAGAGGAAGACGGGGTGCAGACCGCAGGAAAACAAGACCAAGGCCACAGAGGCGACAGAACACTACCAGCAACTGACCCACAAGCAGACCACCTGGAATGCAGTCGCAGTGCCCAGGAGGCCAATCCAGGAGGCCAAGAGGCGCCGGCAGGACCTGACAACCTAATCCAGGTACAAACCCGCTGCCAACAGGAAGGCAGCAACAGCGACAGGAGGTGGCAGTCCAGCGCCACAGGAGGAGCAGGAGGAAACCCAGGCCACAGTCATCAGTGTGGAGAGGATGCAAGGAGTAGGGAGTACGGACACAGCCCGACAGGACCTGACACAACAACAACAGGGTGAGGATCCAACAGGGACTGGGGGGACGGGGGGTGATGGGCACAATGCCACACATGCACAATGAGGTGTAACACACTGCACACCCAAAATTACCCAGGGACATGTCCCACATCCCCGTGGCAACCTGCAGCACACACACATAGCAATCACAGCACATACCATGACAATGTGGCACAAAGTGCAACACCCACACTGCAGAACAGGGGACACAACTGGGTCCAACCTGGGACAGTAACAGAACAATCACATTGGACAGAGCAGGGAACTGTGAGATGCACATCTACCCCTACAACCCCACATCAGCCATGTAGGCCAAATGTATACTGTCCCAACTCAAATAGCCACCACCGCCCAAACAGTCACAATGTACATCGTCACACAGTCTGCATGTCGACAAGAACAAGGCGCCAACACAATGCCAACATGCACCTCCCCTTCACAATGCAGAGGGACAAACAACACCTCCAGCAGGTCAGAACAGACAACCCATCAGTGATGCCCGAGAAGAACACCAAAGCCCAGACACCGACGCCATGCAACAGCCCATGGACATCCACACAACCCACCACCAGGACCAGGGCAGACAAGCTACTCAGAGGAGAACCCAGCCCCTGCAACAGACCACACAGCATGAAGCCCCCGCAATCACGGCTGCCTCACAACACTTCACCCACCCACACATGGCACCCCAATGCCAGGTGGCAGAACGCCAAAAGGAGGTGGCCCAACAGGTGAGGGTGTTGCCCAACCCATGGAATGGGAACTAGAACACATACGTGGGTGTCCAATACCCTTCAGGGACCCCCCACACCCCACAAAGGAGACCCACACCTCCACAGAGGCACATGCACATATCATGTTGAACTGGCTACGGGCACGTGCGCCCGGCCCCTTTATTGGCAGGGCCACATGTACAGTGACGCCTGTGCTGGATGTGTGTGGGGTGAGTATAAGCCAGCCCGCACGGAGTGCTTGGTGCTGCCAACAACCTGAACAGTGGACACCAGTGCAATGGAAACAGAAAACGCCAGCATAACAGAGTCAAATGCAGCGCAACATGGAGGGATCCGGAGTAAGGACAGAGGTCACCCAATATTCAGTCAGGACGTTCCTTGAGTTGCAGTGCACTGAGGTAGGGGCACTAGAGAAGAGCACGCTCATGTGAAGAAATTGCTAGGATTGTGTCCCTTTGGGTCAGTCCTGATGCAGATGCAGTGGGGTGTGTTACACCTGCATCAACTTCCTCATCAACGTCCCAGGTCTCCCACACTGCCTGAGGTGACAGTTGCGTCCGCAGTCCACAGCGCAATACCCAGTAATAGATCCGGGTGTGTAGCTTGACTACCACCACCAGTCTGCATTTCTGCCTTGGGGCTGTTGCCTCCTGCCCTCCCATTGTCTGTGCCCTCTCCCTTATGCACACTTGACACATCTTCCTCATCATAGTCCCAGGTCTTCCCCACTGCATGAGGTGACATTGCTGCGTAACCTCACAACAGCACAAAACACAATCAGTAACGGACAATGGCTTGCAGTGCACTGAGTCACTGGCACCTGGAGGGCTGAGCAGGGTATCAGGCCGATGATGGCATCCACGACAGGTCTGAGCAAATCCTTAGGTCTGTCAGGACCACCTTTTCGACTCTGGCAGATGGCGGTTGAAGGTGGTCCTTGCAGTGGTGGCGTGTGCCTCCTGCGGTGATGCGACGTCCGGGCCGGTCAAGACTCGATGCCATGTGTGGGCCTGGTGGCCCGCAGTTGGGGCCGGAGGAGGCGGACAGCGCAGGGCCACAGACACATGGCGTTGATGACCACAAGACCATCGCTACAGAGGCCATTCAATGTCTCAGAAGAAGGGGTCCCAGGCCTGACCAGCACAGAGTTAGTGGCCCCGGATGCACTGCGGCCGGCACAGGCAACCAGCCACGGGACGGTGACTTGCGGTGCAGTCAGATGGGCCATGCGACCTGAGCGGGTCCCCATCAATGTCCGAGGTGTATGTTGCAGGGGGTTTCGGGGGACAGTGGAAGGTGTCCTCCAGGGCATGATGCGGAAGGTCTGATGTTATCTGGAAGCAGCAAATGGAGGAGTGGAAAGCGCAACCCTCATTTGCACCAACAATTCAGGATCAGCTTCATGAGGATGAAAACTAGCCCCTTGTCCATAGACTCAAACGCCACCAATGTACGACCAGTGAGTGTCCATGAATGTCGGGGAACACACTTAGTGGCACAGGTGCTTTGAGGGCATGCAGTCTGCGATGATGCCGGTACACATATGTGAACTCCAAGAATGCCAAATCAAGGCTCTGTGACCTACTGGACCACAGTGTAGACCGGAGGCAGCGGTCAGCAGTGGCCCACAGCCATGGGTCGTTGGCTCGTGAGGCACAGAGTTAGTGACACAGTGGCAGTTGTCGGTAGTGTTCAATCACCTCCGTGACGCTGATCCTGTTCCCTCCGGACTGCAACGTGTCATCCTCTTACGCCCCTCCGTGCATACGAAGATATGTATTCTTCCTCCTGAATTACCGATGTTCAGTTCCATATCTGTGATCCCACTCGTGCGCAGCCTAGGCCGAGGGCAGTGGTCCACGTAGGCACACAGACACGTGTGGTTGTGATGCCATGCACAGACTTGTTGCCACCACATCGGAGGATGTATTGTGAATTGTTCTCTGCCATAATTAATGTTCACTGCCATGGTGTAATCAAGACTCAGTTCCAAATGTGTGACCTACCTGACCGTGGTGTAGGCCTGAGGCAGCGGTCAGCACGGCCCATTCACCGAGTGTCTCCGGCATAGGTTGGATGGCCCCACCGGCCTGCGTTGTTCAGGTTCAGTGGCACCACATGTAGCAGGCTGGCATTGAACAGGGTTAGTGGCACCAGGTGGAGCAGGCTGGTGTTTAACAGGGTTAGTGGCACCATGTGTCGCAAGATGCCCATATGGAACTATGCCTCACTGAACTGGGGAGGTCTGGTGCTGTGGCCGCTGGCCGGGATATGGGGTCACTGCCATTCATGACTCAAGACACAGTTCCACATGTGGGACCTACTGGTCCGAAGAGTAGACCGGGGGTGGCAGTGGAGTACGTCAACAAAAAGGGAATAAAGCGGTCCGGTGTTGTGGCGGCCGTGATGGTCCTAGGTGGCTGCCAAGTTCTTGGGCCTCGGGCTTGTGGCTTGCGCCAGCACGTGGTGGGCCCTCCTTGACACACGCCGGTGTCGGAAGGTGATCAGTGTGGCCTGGCTGCGCAGGGGCTGGCCTGACGGGTTCGTGGACCAGCGTGCCGGGGTCCGGCAGGCGCACGGCATCTCAGGCAACTCCGCTCATGAGGATGGCATCGGCCTCGTGGCGAGATGGGAGGCGCCGCCCTGGCAGAGACGTGGGTCTTTCCGGAAGTGGACCACGCCCAGGCCAATGTGGTTTTTATTCACACCCCTACGCTGGCGTGGCGTACGCCGGGCCATCCCACTCCGCTGACGCTTAGGGGGGGCGTAACAGGCAACATTTCCGTGAGGTCCCCCACTGGTTGGGGTGACATGGTGGCGTCCACTGTCCACTACACTCCATACGCAAGTGGTGTATGTCACCATGGATATGGGTGTGTTCTGCATACTGCGAGGTGTCCAGCACATCTCCGGCACTGTTGGCATTGTGTACTTTCCCAATCATGGTTCTACTGCATCCTTCACACATGCCTGGTTGCCACCTCTCCCCACATTCGGCTAGTATGTGGCTGAGGTGCCATGCCGTTGCTGGCTCATTTTCACGGCTTGCCCATGTGGACATTGTAAGTTGTTCTGTCGTGTCTGGTGGGTGGTCATATTGTTGTGCCTGTTGTATGTGATTTTGTGACGTGTGCATTGCCAGAGTTGTGAGTTGCATGGTTGTGGTGTTGAGGTGTGTGGGGTGTTCATTTGTATATTGCCAAGGGGCTTTACATTTCCCTTGTTGCCATCCTGGGAACGCTGGTTCATGATGGACTGTCGGAGGATGAAGGTATCATGCACACTGTCTGTGTATTTGAAGGCGACATTGTTGGGTGTTCCACGGTGTTCTGTTGTTGCCTGCACATTGGTGTGGGACGTGTGCTTCCTGTTGCGGTGGTTGTGTGCTGTGTCACCAGGGGGCACAGGTAGTACATGTGTGCTGTGTATTGCCCCCAACACATGCGTGCATCCTGCTATGGCATATGGTCCTTGCTTGGTCTCCAGCGGATCCTGCGCATTGTGTTGTATGTATGGGGACTGGGGTACCAGGGTGATGGTGATGTCCAGGACAGGTGTGGGGGACTTGGATGTGGCTGGCTGTGAGACTCCTCCGACTCTGGCGAGTGTTGGATGGGGGGTCCCAGGGGCCAACAGGTGCAGACACGTCATCAGCTTTGTGTGGGGTGGGATGTTGGTTGTCCACTGCGTTGTTGCCGTAGGCCTGTTAGGCGATGATGGTCAGGATGCGTAGGTTGGTTGTCCCTTTCAGCCTGTAGTGGAGGGTGACATTGTCAGATGTTGGGTCTGTGCGGCTGGTACGTTTCCTGGGGTTCCACTGTCTTTGTCTGCGCTGCGTCTGTGTTGGTCCAGGGGGGGATGTTCCGGGTGTGGGATGGGGTCCTGGGGTGGTGGGGGTGGGTGTTGTGGCCCTCTTGGGTGTCCGGGCCGCATGATGAGTGGCTCCATGGCATCTGTTGCCCTTGGGATGTGGCCCTGGGCTGTGCTCCCTTTTGTGGTGCTGGCTGCCGTCCGACTTTACACCAGGTCAGAGCAGGTGTAGATTTCCTGGTGCTAACGCGCCTTATCGCCTGTTTTGTGTTTTTATCGCGGATGTGGCTAGTTGTTGTGAATGTTGAGGTGTGCTGTTGTCTCGGCTTTTGTCACGGGAACGCCCACTCTGCATCTCATTAGCGTTATTTGTGGGGGTCCTCTGTGGCGATGTTTTTTGAGGCTGCTATCGCGGGTAAACTGGTGCTGTGGGCTGTTAACACCGGCTTGTGAATGGGGAGGTAAATTTATCACGACTTTGGCTGCGATAAAGTGCCGTTAATTCGGCGATAGCTCCTTGTGAATATGCCCCTTTATTTTCTGCTGCTCTCTGTTTTGTCCCTCTTAAGTCCCCTGCCCTGCCTCTCTCCACTCTCTTACCAGAGCTTTCTTTTTCCATGTATCAGCTCTCTTCTAAAGCATTTATTTCCTCCCTTGCTCTGTCTCTCCTCTCCAAGCTCTCACTGCTCCTCATGTGAATTTTCCCGTCTTTCTTCCTTAGGTGTCTCTTACCAGGCTGTCTTCTGTATTACTCTCTGCCCTGTGTCTTCCTAATCACGGTGCGTATCACCTCCCATCTTCACTTTCCCACTCACTCATGCAGGAGAAGTAAGAGGCAGGCTTTCAGAATGGGAGCGCCTGGAACCCGGTCCAGAGACTGCCTCTGTGCTGAATGGAGACAGTGAGAAGCTAAAAGGAAGGTATAGAAGGTTGTGCCAACTTATCCTGGTGACACTGCAGTGCTTTCCTGCATTCAGAGGGATCAATAGGCAGAGGACAAGTGCAAAGTTCGTACCACATTTAATCAGGTGCAGCCGGTACAGATAAGAGCAGTGGGGCAGTGGGGCGGGGCCGTGGTGGGGGGGAGTCGGCATACGACGGGATAGGAAAAATAAAATAAATAAATAGAACCATTTACCTTGCGCTCGCCGCATCCCTGAGTTGGTGATGCGGCGAGCGCAAGGTAAGTGGTTTTATTTATTTATTTACTGTCCTGTCGTATGTCGACTTCCCCCCCACGCCCCGCCCCACCACCCCACCGCTCTTACCTGTACCAACGTAAAATGTTTGTTTACTCCCTAATGATCCTTCTAGAGTGGAAGAGAGGGGGTGGAGGGCCTGTACCAACGTCAACAATATTATAACATAAATTGTTCCTTTACATTGTTAATGCATTTTGGTTAGCGTCACTTGTGGACCCGGGCCGGGAAGGCAGAGCCGGACCCAATAGGGGCCCGGGTTGAGCGCCGGCCGGCGGCGGGGGGACCTCCCCTCCCCGCCCCCTACACATGTAGATGCCCGGCTAAACCGGGGAAGGGGCCAGGATTGGCCCACAAAACAAAGAGGGCTCCCCCAATCAGGGGGCGAGCAAGTAAGCCCAAGGGGGGTTAAGAAGGGGGCCAACGGCCCAAAGGAACCACAATTCACCCCACCCCCCTTGGCGAGGAGATAGGAAGAGAGAAGCAGCATCCAGCCCCGCCGGGAAAAGGAACGGCTGGCCGGGCTCAGGCGGCGGGACCACCAACATCGGCGGCGGACTCCACCCGCCGGAAGGAAAAGAGCGCGGCCCCCGCCCCGAGCACCCCCAGCATACCCGAGAACTCTGCTACTGCTTCTGGCCTCCTCCGACCTGCTGTTCTCGCCCAGCTCTCGTCTGGTGTCCACCTCGGCACCCACAGCAACCCGCAGCAAGAGGCGCTGGGTTCGCGCCTTTTTTGCCTCAGCTGACGAGCGGAAGAAATTTGAAAAGGGACAGGCACGTAATTACGGACGAGCACCCCCAACCTACCCGAGTACTCGGATACTGCTTCTGGCCTCCTCCGACCTGCGGTCCTCGCCCCAGCTCTCGTCTGGTGTCCACCTCGGCGCCCACAGCAACTCGCAGCAAGAGGCGCTGGGTTCGCGCCTTTTTTGTCGCCGAGCGGAGAGGGGCGGGGAAACAGGGACGAGGCCGGCGCCAGGAACGCTCAGCTGACGAGCGGAAGAAATTTTAAAGGGACAGGCACGAAGTACAGGCGAAGCACGCCGGGAGTGGGAGAACGACAAGAAAGTTTGCACGCTGCGGGGGAACTGGCTGGGGGGAACCTGCGGTAGAAACCCCCCCCCCCCAAACATCGCTGAAGCCAACCAGGGGTAGGGGAAAGCGCTGCACAGCACAGAAAGCAGGATGCCCAGCAGGAAGGGTGCAGCTGGGAGGACAACACGGCTCCCGGCAAGGTTCAGGGAGAACCAGGAGAGGCCAGCAGTCCCCAAGAGGGGGCAGAAAAGACGCAGCGAAGGAGCAGGACCAGACCTGAGACGAGGACCTACAGGCCATGCTGGAACAGGCCAGGGCCCTGGTGGCGCTAAAGGGAAGGAGCTGGATGAACCAGCAGATCGAGGATGCAGCGCAAGAAAAAGGGAAGAGGCCGCGCAAAACATCCCCCACACGACCAACCTCGAGGAAGGTAGCAGACAAGGGGCTTGCAGCCAAAACGGCAGCCCCAAAACAGCCAGCGGAGCAGGGGCATGCAGCCAGAATGGCGGCCCCGAGGAAGGCAGCTGGGAAGCAGCAAGCAGCCAGAACGCCCCCCCCGGCGAAACGCAGGGAAGGCAGGGCAAAGGGCCCCCAGCAGGCCAGACAGAAAAAGGACAGAACCCCGGAAGTGGTGAGCAGCACAGAGTCCGAGGACAGCAGTGATGAGGAGGGGCCTGTAGCCTCCACGGCGGCCCCGCGCGAGGGACATGAGAGACACGGCGAAACAATCGGCAGGGGCACCGGTAAGCATGACACGCGCAACAGCGAACCAGGGCACGGGGCAGGCCAGGGAGCACGCGCCAGCCCAGGGCAAAATGTGAATATGGGGACCCAGCTAGGGGTACACAATGTAGCAATGCAAGCTCCATGGCACATGCAAACTCCATGGCAAGCAGGGCTAGGCGTAGGGAGGCCAGAATTCCAAGGGGAAGCATGGAGCAGGGAAGAGGGGGGGCAAACATCCGGACTGCCCTGGTGGCAATGGCCAGAGATGGGACCCCCTTTTAATAGGTACCCAGCATGGGGACCAAGGGGACAAGGGAGCCCCCTGGCTCCGGGCACAGGAATGGGAAATGGGGGGCCCACAACGGGAGCAACAGGCCACGGGCCCGGGGTGACAAGCCCAGCATCACAGAATGCGCCAGCAGAGACGGGGGCAGCACCGCACGGGAGCACAGGGGCCAGCGGGGGGAACAGCCCCAACCAACCCAGACTCACGGAAGGGCAGGATAGCAATGGGAAGCCGGCTAGCGAATACATACGACCCTCCCCGAGCGATCCACCTACAACAACAAGAATGTTAGGGCTGGCCAACCTCATCCCTCTCACCGTCAAGGAGAGAATTTGGAGAAAAGAATTCATAGATATTTTCTCACTGCTAGAGGTGCGCCAGGCAGGGATAGACCTGACAGCGCAGGACAAAAAGGACGAGGACAGAAGAGCTCCCCGAAAGCCTAGGGTGGAGAGGTCAATAGAAAACTGGCTGAAAGCGTTCAGGACACTAGCGTGCGTTTCCATTGAAAAATTCCCACAAGCGCGGCGGCACTATGGCTATACGAGCAAAAGATACACGGCGCAGCAGCAATACCAAGGGGAGGCATGGCTACAATATGACGAGGGCTTTAGGGAAAAGATGCAGGTGTGGCCAGTAATAGAATGGGATTGCCAAGACATGGAGGGCTTCTCAAAACACATGGTAGCAGCCAGAGAAGGGGTGGGTGTGAAAGAGTACACTTTTCGTCAGTACGGGAGTAAGGGCAAGTTTGAAAGCCAAGGGAAAGACTTTAAGGGAAAAAACCAGGCAGGACAAAAGTCAAATAAAGCATGTTGGAAATTCGACAAAGACGAGTGTAAATGGGGAGCATCATGCAGATTTAAACACGCTTGTGGGTCATGCGGGGGCAACCATCCCAGCATTCGCTGCAAAGCGCAACGCAGGGCAGGGGCCATCAAAGAGAAGACAGGCACCAAAAAATAAGATACAGCCCCCGCGGAACAGGGGCAAGGGGGGCGGGGGCGGAGGGCAGGCGCTACCCACCCCCATTAAGACAGGCAGACTACTACAACTACTACAAGGGTACCGCAAAACAAATGACACACAGTTGCTGGCAGATGGCTTCACGCAGGAGATTTGTGCCATATCAATATATGGAAAGGAGGCTAAGTTAAACAAACATGTATTATAAAAGGATACCCACCATAAGATGGTTGATCAGGTATTTGTCCTGTGATCTCAAGTCCACCGGATTAAAGGCGTGGCTACAGATAAGGTCTGACAAAGTGTTATCTGACCTTAGATTTCTACAAATTGTGAGAGTGAGATACTCTTCGTTATGATATCCAGTAAGTTATTTTATTTTTTTGTTTGCTTGGAATATAGTAACAGGGTCATTCCTTGTGAGGGTATATGATCATAGCTGTGTGCTTCTCTCTTTTTCTTGTAACAGTCCGTTGAAAAAGTGCGTGTTATCTGGACCAATAAATTTATTTATTGCGGACTCCTCGACGTTGATTTAACTGGAAGTGTCCGGGTCTTTATTCTTATGGTGGGTATCCTTTTATAATACATGTTTGTTTAACTTAGCCTCCTTTCCATATATTGATATGGCACAAATCTCCTTTATACTAAACTTGATGAATGAATGCCAGGATGGCGCATTACATCAGATATATCTGCATTTGATAGTTCTTTTGAATCTTTTGAAAAATAATTATGGGACCTTCATCTTGTGTCCTATTTTTAGTTGCTACGAGCTATGTGTCTTTGTAGCATCTATCTTTCTGTTTTTATCCTTCGTTCCTCTATTTACTTTTCCCTTTTCAAATGTTTAAAAAAAAATATTTTTTAGATATATGCAATAATTTACTCTTGTAGGGTATGTCTTTTATTATAGATGTGGAGTAAAATGTGTTTGGAAAAGAGTATGTAATTTTAAGTGTTTAAAGTGTTATGTATTAATGATGCAGTGAATATGTGGTCCGTTATTG
Organism: Calotriton arnoldi; assembly: GCA_963921515.1. Classification (NCBI taxonomy): domain Eukaryota; kingdom Metazoa; phylum Chordata; class Amphibia; order Caudata; family Salamandridae; genus Calotriton; species Calotriton arnoldi. The sequence goes on along the minus strand of CAWUFW010005533.1, from coordinate 275,942 downwards.
TGATATAAGTTATATATTTAGTAATTGTCGTCGTAAATGTTATATATGTTTGGAATTTGTAAATATATGTATTGTCTATGTGTATATATTGTATGTACTTATGTTTTGTATATATGTTTGTTACAGCCCTGAAGAAGTCCTTTATTGGACGAAACGCGTCGGCTGTCTCTTTTTTACAAGCTCGTTATAAATAAAAGAAGATCATAAAAGATTTACATTATGGATATGGATTGTAATATTTTTTTATATTATCATTAAGTGGTGCACCTTTGGTTTTTTGTTTAAATTGTTATAATCCTGCATTGGATTGCATCGTGGCAGTGGGTGCATTAACGGTGTGCACATATGTGATGGGTGATTTCCCATCTTTAGAAATATAACTAGGGATAACGGGTCAGGTGCTTGGTCTATACAGGGTACATTGCCAATAGTTTGTCTTACATAGCAAACAGTGTGTTCCGCTTTGAGCAAGCGAGAGCATTTTGCTCTCGCTTGCTCAAAGCGGAGCACACTTTTCATTTACACACAAGGAGCTGCATGTCAGCATCTCCCTGTGTGTAAAAGAAATGCTGGCTCCCACAGGAGGCGGGGAGCCAGCCAGGACCGCGGGGGCCTTCAGGCTCCCCCCATGGTCCCCAACGGAGAGGCCTGGCCCCGGGGGATGGAGTCCCCGGTGCTGAAAATGGCCCGGGGGGGGACCACTTGGCCCCCCTCTCTTTAAAGAAATGGGGTCCCGGAGCCAAAATCGGCTGGGGGAGGGGAGCCACCAAAAACCTCTTAGCAAACACACTGTGTGGGACCTCCTGTGAGTCCTACACAGCGGGATTCCTGAGAGCTGGTCATAGGCCCAGCCCGCTTTCTCCACCACTCTGCAAATGCAACTACTAGTTAAAAAACCATAGAAATCACTGAAAAAAACAAAGGTTACAGGGACGTTATAGTTAGGAATTAGAATTTAAAAAAACCTTGGAAATTAACTGAAAAAACTAAAGGTTACAGGAACGTTATAGTTAGGAAAGTCAGCAGTTATTGTAAGCTGAGCTAACTATAACTTGCGCCACCTCAATGCACTGTTTAGGACCTCACATATTACATCACTCATGACATGGTCAGAGACATCACTGATGACATCACTGATGACATCACTGATGACATCTCAAATGACATCACTGATGACATCACTGATAACATCATCCAGTGACTGAGAGTGTTTTAAAAGGTTCTGGAACATTCCGGTGGCCATTTTGTCTTTGCTCCATGATGCACTTGCTTTTTCCTTGGCTTTGCAAAACATCACAAAATGGTTCTCCTTTTCACAGCCTTTGCTTATCTGTCCGATAGAGCGGCATTTACATTTGTATGGAAATGAAAATCCACATCCAAAACACAACTTCTTTTTACGTGTTAACATCATCTTGTGTCCTTCAGTTTTTTTGGCTTTGGCTTACTTTTCACACTAATGACTGATTTATTCTGTGCACCTCCGGCCTCCATGTCAGCAGCTTGTCAATCGGCATGCTCTTCAGCTCTGGCAGCCATTAACACGCGCTCCAGACTAAGAGTTTCTCTCAGCATTCATCTTCTGAATAAATCTGATAAGCATTCCTCAATAACTCTAAGAAGTATATCTTCTTCATCATTAAATTAATTGAACTTACAGTGTTTGATGAGTGTGTCGAGTCTCTCCACATATTCATTGATGACTTCACCAACTTTCTGTCATTCTTGACTGAGAATGTATCTTTCTTAATCTACATTGGACATTGGATTGTACTTTTCAGTTCATGGCATCTTCCTTATGACTTCTTCTACACCATTACCAGCAAGATGTTTGAGGTATTTGATAGTCTTTTTGTTATCAGTCTCTTCAAGTGCATCAATAAAATCTTCAAATGTCTCTATCCACACAATTCATCTATCGACAATATTTTGCTTTTTGGCAGTATCAAAAGGTGGTGGTGTTGGTTTCAGCAAGGTGGCTGCATTGCAACTATTTATGGGAGTGACTGACTTTGAGGGTGGAGCTCTATCAGAGAATGTTGGCTGTCCACTACGGCCTGCAACATCTGCACCGTCTCTGAGGCCCTGCAATGGATTGGCCTCAGAATCATCCTGGACAGTCCGAGGTAGGGTGACCTCCTTCTTGGTCTCCATTGGAGCCCTTCACTTTCTGGAGACCTTTGGAGTTCGTATGAGCCCCCACCTGGCAGCTATGATGTTGTGCCACTTCAGGTATTGGGTGGCTCAGTAAGCACAACCCTCATGCTTCCTATTGGGTCTCCTCACCCAGCGCTGAGGTCTTAGAGCTCCATTTATCTAGGCTCTGGTAAGGGCAATGACACTATCCTTACTTGTCAATTGTTTTGTCAGCCAGAGCTTTATGTATTTTATCCGTATTTTACTACTGCAGTACTTAGCGCTTCTTTTCTGTATCTGTACATATCCACCTTTGATAGTAGTGCTCCATAACATCTGATTTTATGTTGCCTGGCAGGGCGGTACCTTTATGTAAGGCCTGACCAGGAAGTACTTGGCTAAGATGTATAGACTCTCTGCAATGCTTTCGTTATCTTCAATTGCTTCAAAGTAGCTAGAGCTGCGCATTGACTCCACATACAATAAGCGTTGATTCTGTACTTCGATGACGGCACACATGGTACGCATGTGCAGTTTGCTTAGACCACGAAAAGCTGTCTGAGAGTGCACTGTTGTTCTAAGGATTACTTATCCCCTATCTCATCGCCATTTGTAGCGTCTTCCCCAGCCTGGGTACCCACCAATGACTATGCCACACATGGAGCTTAATATTACACGTCTTTATTCTTCTGCATGTAGCTGCAAACTCAGCATTCTAAACCAGCCTTCATTGCATTCCGCACTAACGCTTACATCACAACTCCGTGGAGTCCATCAGGAGCCAAAAGGGTTCTATCATTGCTAACTCACAAGACATTACAATGGGGTCGTTGATGAGTGAGAGGATGAGTTGAGTGTCATCTGCAATAGGAGATTATGTTGAGACAATGTGATCCGATGATATTGGCCAGAAGGGTCACGTTTGCGCTTAAGAGCATGGGGCTGAGGGATGAGCCCTAAGGGACACTGCAGGCAATGTTCTTGGGTTCAGAGATGAAATCCATCTGAGTACATCCCCTTGGATGCCAAGGTGATGGAGTCTTGCAATCAGTGTGTGGTGGAATATGGTGTTGAAGGCCGCCATTGGGACGAGGAGGATCAGAGCTGCTGTTTCTCCTCGGTTGAGGAGGGTTGGATGTCATCGGTCACTGCGATCAGGGAGGCCTCAGTGCTGTGATTGCTGCGGAAGCTAGATTGGGAGGCGTCGAGTAGCTGGTTCTGCTCCCGTTATGTCATGAGTTGCTTGTTGATGATCTTTTCCAATACGTTGGCTGGAAAATGGTGCAGGGATATTGGCTGGTAGTTTTTAAGTTTCCTGGGGTTGGAGGTGTGTTGTTTGAGTAGTGGTCTAACTTGGGCATTTTTCCAGGGTCAGGAAATGTTGAAGTGGTGATTGAGGCATTGAGCAGGTTGGTGAGTTCCTAGCCGATCCTTTGGTTTCCGAAATTAAAGATGTGGTGCGGGCATGGGTCTGTAGGAGCTCCCGTTTGCATGGTTTTCATGATGGAGGTGGTGTCCTGGGTGAAGAGAAGATTCCAGGTCGTCAGTCCGTGGTTCGTGTCAGTTGCAGTGGTGGCATATCTGTAGAGGAAGTCCATAGGTGTAGGTTTGGTTTCAAAGTTTCTGTATATGGTTGCGATCTTGCCATGGAAGAAATCAGCGAGGTTGTCCAACAGCTCTTGCGAGGCTGTGATGTTGTTTTCACTGGCAGCCGGGTTGGAGAATTCCTTAACGATTTTGAGAAGCTCCTTGCTGTTGGCACTGGTTTTGATGCATCACTACGGCTGTATTCTTTGTTGCCCTCAACAGGTGGTGGTAGAGGTTGAGGGAGGTCTTGAAGGCTGCCCTGTCGGAGATGTCCCTGCTGGTGCGTCATCTCTTCTCCAGCTGTTTACTGTCTCGTTTCACTGTTCTGATTTTTTGGGTGTATCAGTTGGCCCATTTGGAGGATTTTCTCTGGTTGTTGTCCTTGATGGGGACGATGCTGTCGGCGCAGTTGGTGATCCAGTTGCTGAAGTTCTTAACTCCTTGTTCGAGGTTGGTGGCAGTGGAGGAGTTGGAGGTGTTGAGGGCGTTCATCCATCTGGTCTCTGAGACTTTGTCGCAGCTGCGGTAGGGGGCGCTGATCATCTTGGGGGTGGTGGTGAGGGGGCTGGAGATGCAGAAGTGGACAATGAAATGATCAGTCCTTGTGCATTCTATGGAGTGTCTGTACTTGACGTGGTTGCTGGATGTGAAGATGGGGTCCAGATAGTGGCCTGCCGTGTGCGTGGGGCTATGGACAATCTGGGTCAATCCAAGGCTGCTCATACTATTGAGGAAGTGTGTGGTGTTGTTGTCATTGGGGTTGTTGATGTGGAAATTCAGGTTGCCGAGGACGATATGGTCCTTGGAGTCTAAGGCCAGGGGCACAATGAAGTCTTCGATAATGTTGCAGAAGCTGGAACGTCGGCCTGGGTGTCGGTATGTGAGGGTGCCTCTGTTGGTTTTGTTGTCAGTGTGGAGCTTGAAGTTAGCGTGTTCCATGATGGTGGTGGATTTGTCGGTGGTGGTGGTACACTGCATGGTCTCTTTGTGGATGATGGCTTTTCCTCCTTCTGGCTTATTGTTGTGTTCCTGGTGAGTGATTTTTTACCCACCGGGGATCGCTGTGGCGATGTCTGGGACGGATGCATGGTTGAGCCAGATCTCGGTGAGGAAGATGATGTCGGGGGCGAGGCTGGTGGTGAGGTCCCATAATTTGGTGGAATGCTTGCACATAAAGCATGTGTTGAGGAGTAAACAGTGGAGTCGGTGTGAAGCTTCTGGTGCGGTACAGTAATAGGTCGACGCAGTGCTTTTTTGGTGTGGCTGTGCTCATGCTGGTGCAGGAGGAGGTGAATCTGGCACAATAGAATGGCCCTACTATAGAGTGCAGTGTGGCGTGGCATCGTAGCAGCGTTCACAAGGTTGTCCTGTGTTTAGGACATGGAGGTAGTTGTTGTATCTGCGGCTTGGCTGAGGACCAGGGGTCCAGGCACTGGGAGCGATCCAGGCACGGACAGGCCAAGGCGGGCGTGCCTTTGCAGCTCCTTCAGCTTGCTGGCAGCATGCCCGCTGAGCACATCTAGTGCGCAGCCATGCTGCGGCCTCCATTAAGTACGTCCTGAGAGGAGGGAGGGACGCTGGTAGGCACTGGGCAGGGGGAGGCAGGAGGGGGGAGAACAGTGCAGTGATTGGGAGAGGGGTTTGGTGGGAGGCGAGAAAATGGGAGGTGGGAAAAACAGGTGGAAGAAGCAATTGTCAAAGATTAAGATAAACGGAATGAGCAGAAAAAGAAAAGAACAGAAAGAGCAATGAGCAATGCTCAAAGATTAAGATAAAAGGAATGAGCAGAAAAAGAAAAGTACAGATAGGGCAGTGAGCAAAGGTCAGAGATCAAGATAATAGGAATGAAGGGAAAAATAACAGAACAGAAAGAGCAGTGAGCAAAGGTCAGAGGTTAGGATCCAAGGAACGAGCAAGATCAGTGTAACAGAAAGCGAGGGTAGACCAGAAGCAAGAGTTTGGCAGCAGAAGCAGCGGCGAGTGCTGGCAGCGCAGCTGGCACAGGGGAGAGCTGGGTCTGGGACTTCTATTTTCATGTTGTTCATTTACAAATTAAAATTGAGTATTTTTTCCATAAATAAGGACCTTTGTCTTGTCCAAATTAATTCTCAAGTGATTTAATGCACAATATTCTGTCAGGGCATCCAGTTTTTTCTGAAGACAGGGAATATCTGTTCCTCCCATTTTTGGGGAAAAAGAATTTGTTTAACTCAAATATTTAGAGAGATTGGCTGCATAAAGACTGAAAGAGATCGGGGCTAACACACAGCCTTGTTGGATACCATTAATTATTTTTTTAGTTAGTCTACCTGACCCATCCCCACCTGTGTTAAATTAGTGATACGCAATGCCTAAATCAGTGACAATAGGTCCTGCTGTGCCTTCCAAGCGAGGAGTTTTCCTCTATACACCTTATTGAAAGTTGTGCGATAATCCACAAAGCAAACACACAATCTCTGGTTTATTCATATGGATTTTTTAATTAAGGCCCGTAATGTATAACATTGGTTTATGGTCAAATGCCCTGCATGAAAGCCACCTTGTTCTAAAGGTAGAAGTTTATTTTCTAAGAACCGTTTTTCTAACCTTGTGAGGAGAATTTTAGAAAATGTTTTTGCTGTCACATCAAGAAGAATAGTTAGACTATAATTTGCTGAAATTCTGCCATCATCACGTTTGAGTGACAATTCAAGCTTATTAGGCTACTCCTGCACAGCCAATCCCTAATAGCCTTCGAGTCCTTTCCTATTGACCACTTTGAAACGTTTGCCTCGGGATATTATAAACTCCAAAATATCAAGCAATAATTCATCTATTCTAATACAATCTATTTTGGCAGTAAAATCACATGCTATGATCACAACACCCTCATTAAGTTCTGTGGAGATCAATAATAACTTCCATACTTTCCAAAAATCCAGGCAAGTTGTCCTTATGCAGATAATTGTTTACTAAAATTAGAATTTCCCATTGAATTTGTTCCGTTAGGATTTCTTCAACTGTAATGTGTGTCCACGAGCTTATAGATTCTATCTTTCTTATAGTACTAACAATTCTAGTGGAAACCAATGCTAGGAGACCCCTGACACAATCTGCCCTCGCCCATTGCATGACTTGCTATATATATTGACACAAAACCATTTACATTCAGAAACTCTCTGATCCAAGTCTCCTTAAATAACGCTAATTACTATAAGAATTAAATAGAAAAGATAAAAAAGGAGAAAACAGATTATAAGGGCAACCCAACCATAAATTGGATGGGCAAGAACACAGGATAAAAACACCCACTATAGGTAAGTAAAGATGATAAAAAAGCAAATAAGTAAAGATAAATGGAGGAACAGTACTTATCTTGTCAGAGCAGCCAATAAAAGAGGAATGAGCTTATGTGGTAGGGACCTATATGCTCTGTTTGACGATTCCACCTTGGAATATATGTTTTATTATGTAATAAATGTTCTTTAAATGGCTGCATGTTGGGTATTCAATAAAAGGTTAATGCATAATGGTAGCCTCTGGTCTTGTAATGAAATCCAGTATCCTATGCATGCGAACCCTGGCTTATCCAGTGGATGATTTCAACATATTTGCCAAGGGGAGGGAAACAATTGCTTGCATTTATGGGGCTATACTATCCTTCATGTTTATGTCTATTGGTGACCACTATACTTAGATTCTCTCTAATCGTATTGATATAACTTGGCCCGCAAAAGCTCACATTTCATAAATTGCTATTAGGAGAGATCTCCCTTTGATTAAAACAGACTTGACTGCCTATCAGCCCTCCATGGTGCCTCAGTGTTTCTACTGGCTGACCATTTTGCGCATTTATTAGCTGGCCTAGTGACACTGATAGCTCCAAGCAGTTCAAACTTCTTTCTGCATTACAAACTGCATTGGCTGTCAAAAGGAAAATAAAATCAACTTTAGTTGCTTCTCTTCCTTCATTATTTATCAAAAACCCCACAGATTTTAAGTGAGCGGTATCAATATGAGATAATTTGGGTATTTGACTAAACAAGGAAAGAAGCTTTGCTCTGTTTAAAGGTCACAGTTTTCTTGCTTTTTTTCCTTTGGCAAGATTGTCAAACACCAAGGGATAATGGCCATGGTCCTCCTGGTGCTGTAGAAACAGCTTTGGGCACTGAAAATGATTCATATCTTCCACTGATTCCAGTTTTAATTTCATACCTTCCTTTTTATTCTTCTGGGCACCATGGGGTACAGCTTCAACGTACTCATTTTACAGTAAGGTTTTGGGGCATCCAGAACTTTACCTTTCCCCTTTTCTGATGCCCCATCACGAGGGTAATTCATGTACCTAGATTGCTCTGATACTAGTCTGTTTGTCCTCTATATCGTTCTTGCCAGTGCTACATTTGTCTGGTCAGCAATGTTTTCCTTTGGTCTTCTCTTCCTTTGCTGTAATTCCATGTGTTTTTTCCACAATCGACTCCTGATATAGCTCAAACTATTTTGATATCTGTTACTGATCAGCGGAGGCTGGGAAGAAATATATACGGAAGCTTTTCCATCTCCATGGTATCAAGAATTCCCTCCCTTTTGAGATCTATTGGCTTGTGATGTTTTATGTTCACTCATGGACAATGGCACTTCCACTCGTGTAGGATTCATTTACCGGCCTTAAAAGCGTAGGAAGACACTCACCTTTTGAAGTTTCATATTTATATTTTGCAATAAAGAGATGTGTGAGACTAGTGATTTTTATTAGGCACAACCAGGGCTTCCAAGATGCCTTTTAAGGGCCCTTGCATAAGCAGGATAACATCCAAACGGGCAGAGGACATTGCTGGGATTGTATTTTCGCCTATGGTCAATGGAGATGACGGAGTAACTTCAACTTCACTCCGCTTATCATGACACAGCTCCATCTCTACTAAGTTGTGAGGCTGTGCTCTCCATTTATGATTTTGTATTTATCAAGGGATGCAAAATTATCCCTTGTAAGTATGGTGAGGTAGATAATCTTGGAACAGGGGAGCCTTCACATAATCCAAATGATCCTGCTAAATTCATACTTTCCTTAGCTCCCCCAATCAACACTTATATTTGTGAGACTTGTTTTTCCAACTGTTGCTGCAATAAAGTGTTTTGATGCAAACTTTCTTATAAACTCCGATAACGGTGATCGGGGTTTCTTGTCCTTTAGGGGCAAGCACATTAAGGCCAACTCTGTACCCTTATTTTGTTGACTCACAACAGAGTCACTCTTTCTTTTCTTGGAGGAGTTAGCTTTTCCCGTAGCTTTATAGTCCGAACAGATTTTATTGGATCTTAAAATATGTGTAGAGGTTCCGGGATTCTCCATATTCCCTGACCGTCATTAATTAAAATCACCTCAGATGGGCCCCTGACACACTGGCCACAGCTGTAAGCACTTGTAAGCCACACTGGCAAGCTGACCTGGCGGCAGCTCTTCAGTCAATACACATACACAATCTTCAGGACTGTGGAACTTAATAATTGTCCAAAATTGTTCAAAATTTCAGCCCACAATTCAGCTTTCCCTATCCAACAGTGTAATAGTGCAAGTAATATAAGTCTGTGCCAGGAGGCTGAGAAGCGGACTGAGCTGCTTAAAAGCCAAACATCTCAAACCCTGGACCTACAGCACTCAACCAGGTCCTTCAAAATAGATAAAGTTGGGGCTTTGCTGGAATCCTGTTGGCTTCTCCGCTCCTTGTTCCACTAATCATCCTACGCTCCGTGTGTAGTACTCCACCCTCCTTGCATCTGGTGTGATAGGTATATAGCAGCCACCAGGAACCACAAAGACCAAGAGCAAATAAACTGCATGACCAAAGGCAAAAGCAGAACCGGCCTAACACCCTCTGCCACCATGCAGGCTGCAGGTGCCTAGTGCACTTCACCAACTTCAAGGGCCGCTCGGCTGCTCCATTTCCAATCCGCTGAGTCACTGGATCACCAGACCACTGTACCACCAAATACCTTCCAAAACCATGCCCACCAATGCTTCTGCACATCAGGTACTTCAGGCACTTCGAAAACAGAACACACCAGAACAGCAGGCAAGGGCAGGCATTTTTTCCTCCTCTGCAGAGTACCATCAGACCCTTGGATCAGGCGCTGTCACACCGTCACACTGGGATACCCCTATCTGCATGGCGTGGCTCCCACAGTGCCGAAGGTGCTGGACACAAACACACAAGGCCGTAACTGTGAGCCACAACCAGTGAACTGTGAGGGTTCTGCTCCCACCGGCTCCTGCTCCTGGATCCGAGCAGCAGCCGAGGATGGGAGGGACTGCAGATTCGATGGTAAACCAATACTGGCAACTGCAGAGGTGGGTATGGTGAAATCTGTAAAACCCGCCTTCTGTAAGCTGATGCCAATCAAGTGGGAGGCAGGCAGGCTGCGGGTTAGTTGAGTCTGCGGTTGGGTGTTAGTACCCAAGCCCGGCAGTGATTCTCGCAGTGCCGCACCTCTTCGTCCTCTCAGGAAGCCTATCACCAGAAAGGGTTATTATGAAAAATTGTAACAAAGTCTGTAAGCCTGACTTATTTACTGTGAAAAGCATTTGTCAAAGCCACTTGGCCATTATGAGTGAATTGCTATTACACTGTAGACAGGTAACTTGTTAGACAGAATCTCAGAGATTACCTTACTAGGCATGGGCTTCGGCGTTAGTTACCAATTTTGACAAACCCTAGAGGACCGGGGGTGGGGGAGTTGGGAAGAAGAGTTGCACTGTGATAATCCTTGCTCTGTTATCATGACAGGTTTAGCTGTCTGCTAGGCTCTTGTAATAAAATAAATTATGGAAAATTACACACATACCTTTGTATATATATACCTATATAGACGGTATTTTGGTCGGCTCTCTTCTGTATTTGGTCAATTCTACTGTCATTCACACTCTGCTTCCACCCTTGACAGCATACACCATGGGGCAATGGATCATTCCACTTCAATCATTAGCTGTATTGCACAATGAGTGATGACATGTTGACTAATCACTTGTGCACATCAGCCTGAAAGTGAGTGTGCTTCAATGCAAAGCCTGGTGGGCAAGTCCTTCAGTTTGTAATCTTCTTCTTTTGTAGGTCACCTTCCTATCTTTCCTTCTTTGTTTATTTTGTTTTGTTTTATTAGAACATTCAATACCTTAGGGGATGGAAATAGTGACAGCCATTAGCCAAAGTGTAAAAAGGAGTGTTGCGGGGATTCTGCACATATACAGAGCTATGCACAGGAAAATAGGACCTCGGTGTATAGTGGTGTACCAACCATGCACCTTAGTACCCACAATCCCAATCCGACTAGCTTTAGCGTCTCATTCGTTCTCCGTACTACAGCGAAGCTACCAATGATTAGACATCCCAGAACACAGACTCTCTCAGGAATCGCGGGAGCAAGAACACTCTTTCATAACTCACTCATACTTATCCACAACGTGCGTAATAAGAGACACAGTATAGTTTAAAATGTTTATTTCAACTATCGTGCTCTAAGATAAAGTACACGTGCCAGTACTATAAGCATAATGCATAACGATAAAATAATAAGCATGGTTACAATTCCATAGAATACAAACGGGGACAGCATTTTATAAAGACAGTGGATATAGGGCTAAATTGCCTTACCACCCTCCCGTGCTAGTAACTAGTTTATTATAAAAATAGAAGACCTCTGGGCTTTGTCAGGCAGACCCCCATACCTCAATATCTAGATGCAAGGTTTACATCATCAGACAAGCACAGCTCTTCTCCCTGGAAAGGTTTTCTCCAAGTGCCACCAACAGGGAGATCACAATATTAAAAGCACACAAATTTCTCCAATGCAGCTGCACTTCGTGTTATGTCTAAGTGCGAGGGGCTGACCAGATCAGCAACAACAAGGGACGTTCTTTTTCGACCTTGTACATGGTGTGCAGACGAAACCCACAAGGAACATGAGAAAAGGTGAAAGCCAAAAAGGCAGACAGTTCTAATATAGCCGGGCACAAGCAGAGTCTGGAAAAACAAAGTCACAGAGTAACGTGTGCAAAAAAGGCATCATGGCAGCCAGGCCTAAGCTAACTTAGCAATGTAGACAATGAGGCCACAAACCACACTACACCCTCCTCTGGTCAGGCCCTAGGCCAAGACATAGGACGAAAACAGAGTTCAAATAGATGGAGCAGAATGTAAACATCTATTTATGAAAAGTCCCCATGAAGGACAGTGAATGAAAAAAAAAGTTCAGGACAAAAAAAAATTCCAGAGAGGGCCAAAAAATCAGGGCACCAAAGGACAAATAAAAAAATCTAAAAACTGCAATACGTTGAAAGCGAAGGCCCTTAATCCAATAGAGTGTATGAGCAGAAAACTGCCACACCTTCCAAGAGGACATCATTGGTATCGTCTGAAAAAAGAGATGCCATCCAGTCCAACAAATCAAAACTGCATTCATGTTCCTCATAATAGGGAGCAGTGATCAGCATTGCGGGACAACTTGCGTGATACTCAATATAACTTCGTTGTAGGAGATGCTGAGCAGCCGCCCAGATATCCCATTGCGCCAAAACTCCAAGTGCAGCCGCAGGCGCCATCAGTCCAGCGCCGGAACAGTCCAGTTCATGGGCCACTAAGGGGCCCATCAACTGGCCAAAATCCGGGTCCGACAGAGACGTATTGGAGAGGCAAACATCCAAGGACCAAGAGAAAGGACATCGTAAGCAAGACATCACAGGTTGCACGCAAGTGAAATACGCAAAGCGAAAAGAAAGTCTATAGGACACGCCGAGTGTCGCCAATGGTAGGATGCCGAAGCTGATGGGCATGCGTTCACGGAGCATCCGGAGTCGACCTTGGTCGAGTAGGCCCCCAGGAAGTGTAGCCATTGCGCAGCAAACAAAATAAAAGCAATATTCCAGCAGCTAAGGCTAGGAGCAATGGGAAGCCGCCAAAGACGCTGGAAAAAATAGAATGAATAAAAGCCGGAATTACACCAAATATAGTTTGAAAGGAAGTAACAAGGCCAGAGCCCACAACTTTAAAAAAGTGCACAAGACCTTCGGTATTAGAAGCATTGAAAACGCGGTGAATCAGCTCACCGAAATGCTGTGGGAGGTTAGTGTTCAAAAGAGCCTGTATCTCACTGTGGGTACTAGCCACCTGGAGGACGAAGGTCTCCCGTGCGCAAGTGATCATAACCTCCTGGTTCAATAATACCGCCTTTATTCTGCTCAATTTATTGAAATCCGCCTTCAAAGTTGGTATGGAAGGCCAAATGGAACTATCTATCATGTCTTGCGGGGGTGGAAAAAGCAAATTTTTGCAGCACACAACGCGGTGCGAAACCGTTACAATGTAGGGGATGCCTGCCTGCATCCCACAACAGTCCTGATTATTCAAGAGCAGATAGCTACCATTTGCAAGCACAGTGAAAGTAGGAGATATAACAGGAGCCGGAATGCCTTTTAAAACACAAGCAAGATTCGGAGCCGAAACATTACAAGCCCCGTGCAATTTAATGTTTTTACAAATTAGGGAATGACCCACTGTAGAATCGCAAGACTCTCCTGTGAGAAAGACCTCCTTCCCATCCCTCAGGCATCTGTACATGAAAGGCAGGGAGCAAAGTTCATGCAAGAAGGCACTGCCTAAAGGTTGAAAACGACCAACAGGATAATGTTTCATGCATGAACTGAACTCAAACAAAGAAAAAGGCAAAGCGATAACCCCGTGAACTAGCCAAACCGCAGAGTCAGTCTCCGCCACAGAGAATGGTAACGGCTCTATCTTTTCGATATGTAAGAGAGTGTATGTTGCATCTTTCATGGACATGAATTGCTGTTTTTCAGTTAAATTAAATGGCAAGAACAAGGCAGACGTGTTTAAAACATGCCATGGAACCTTGCCCATTTTCAATGTCTGCAACGTCCACGCAAACTGCATTACTGAACGCAACTGATTCTGACCATGATATAACACAGACACATCATCCTGTACAATATCAACACAGACGAAACAATATTTTCTACTGTGTAAATGCGGGAAGACAGGGTATTAATACTATTGTCAACAACAGCAAGCACTTTTTCGAGATTTGCCTGATCGATTTCCCGTAAACGGGAAGCAGCTTCAATTTGCGAAAGCTTCCAGAGTTCATTGTAAGTCTCATATATAAATCTTTTAGGTCTAAGACCACGAGGCCCTAGAACAAAATCGGACAGATCAATGTTGCCTGATAGGAGTGATAAATGTTGTTTTACAGAATCTAATGAAGAGTGCAGCAACCACTGTTTACACAATTTACCAACAGAATATGTTGTAACAGTACGAGAGTCAGAAAACCGTGGATCTGGCCTATCCTGTTTGTAACCAGGAGCAGAGTCATGAAAACGTAGTTGGCAGGCATTTGATGCCACGGGCCAAGCCAACCAGGGTGAGTGAACACTTGTAGAAATATTAAAGGAATTATTTTGAAACAAAGCTTGCAAATTTACAAGGGAAACATTGAAATGCAAGCTCTCGTTGGGAGTGGAAGACAATACGGGAATGGAGGGTGCATTCAATTGCTTGGAAGTAGCCAAACCCCAACAGGTTGTTTGAAAGATCGTACTATTTAAAAATAAAATCTGGGCCGGGATTAGGCAAGCACGGTGTAAGGCTTCCGTACCGCGTACCGGCCATGATTTGGTGCCCCAAATAGATTTTAAGTCAATGGTGTCCTGCCAGTGCTCATAACCACCCACGGCTAATGCGTTCAAAAAGGAACTTGAATATAGCAATTTGGTGTGGGTCAACATGACCTTCTGAGTGGACGAAGTGTTCAATTTAAAATAATAGGACCCAGGGTTTGATCTATCAAAGTCTGTAAAGTAAGTAAACTTACTTTTAAGTGTTTGGGAGCTACCTGGCAAAGGGGTCGGACAATGTTCCCATTGCGTGTAATTAAAAGTACCCCGAAGTGTACTTGGTTTATGGAGAAAATGGTTTCCCCAATGCTGGTAACAATATAAATCAGCATAACTTGCAGAATTTAAGTACAAATCTTCAGCATTAAAAGCAGCATAATATTTCAAATCAGAGAATAACGATTCAACGGCATGCACATCCCAATCGTCAGAATGAACATTACTTTTCACCACATCACCCATGGAAACACGGAGGACATTTGGTACATTAATAATCTCGGTTGGTGCATGAATTTGGAAATTTACCGCATCCCATACGATGCCATCAGCGACTGGGAAAGCTGAAATGTTCACAAATGTGTGGTCACGCTTCATGATGTGAGAGGAAGAATGCAGAGCCAAAGTACCAGTGACACAGTTCACCGCGGAGCGTTCTGGTAAATAGTGACCATTGATGAGTAAGAAAAAAACTGTCACAAAGCCAATGGACATGAACAAGAAAATCAGGAATAGTACCAACCAGATGTATGTTCGTGGTGGGAACAAAAAATTGTCTCTGAACCAGGATATAAAAATACTGAAGCTGGTGATAAGTGATGAGGTGGAAGCCGAATCAAAGGAAAAACGGGTTGGGCTCAGTGGTGTTGTAGGTAAATGAGCCACCAACTCGTTGGCGGGGTATGCATACTCGGTCTCCTCGATGCAGGAGGAAGCCGGGAAGTTGAGCAGGCGATCAGGCAAATCTACCTTCTCAATGGCAACATCAGTGTCTGTGTAAGGTGGAGGGCCACAAACAGGAGTCCTTGAAATGGCTGGACAAGAAACCGCAGGTGTCACGCTATTCAGGATCGGCCAGATGTTGTAGCTTGACATTGTCCACTGAGATGTATCTGTTGTCTTTGCGACCAGGAAGCAGTGGTAAGATGACTGTACGAGTACCCTTCAAGCCAAGGACAGGAACCGGTGCACGATAAGAGGGGCCAAATTCTTTTTTGTTCTCCACCTTCTCTCGGACCAGATCTCCAACTTTCGGAAGCCAGCCGGCAACCGGAATCTGCAGCGCAGCGTCAGTGGCTGAAGGCAAGTGTTCGTTAGCAAGTTTGTCACGGGTCTCTTGTAAGTCCTGCAACATAGTAGAATGATTATCTACGTCAAAGATTGCGGCAGTTGTCGCCATGTCTAGACCATCAAGGTCTGGCACAAACATTTGTATGCCAAAGAGCATTTCGTATGGGGTCCGCCCACCCAGAGATCTTCTAGGGAGATTATTAAGTGCACGTTGCACGCTATACAACTGGGCCAGCCAGTTCCTGCCAGTACCTAAGACTCTAGCTGTCAAGGATTGCTTTAAGTCACGGTTCATTCGCTCCACAATCGAATTGCCCTCAGGTCTATATGGAGACGAAAATTGCACCCGCACCCCCAGTGACCTCATTGCATCCTTGTACGCCTTAGAGGCGAACGCTGGACCCTGGTCGGAATGGAAGGTGCCACAGGCAAAAATTCCCACAAAGACACGCAAATCCCTTATGACATTTCGAGCATCAGCACTTCGTTGTGGCCAAACCCAGATGAAACGTGTGCACGAATCTACTGCAACTAAGATGTATTTATATGCAGTGTCAGAAAAAAATGGACCGCAGTGATCCAGGTAAACACACCCAAAAGGTTTGTTAGAAATGCAGAGCTGTGTTTGTGGTGGTCGTGTAACCGTTGAAGGCTTAATTTGCTGACAGACGTCACAAGAAAGCACATAAGTACGGGTCTGTTTATATAAACCTCGCCACCAGTAACGCTGCTGCAAGATGGAAACAGTCGCAGACACGCCAGCATGGGCTGAAGCCAAGCCTTCGTGTGCGGCCGTTATCAAGGAAGTTCTGCGGTCCGCGTTGGGAATCAGCCGATCACCAACGTCTGGAATTCTTACGTAAGGAACCTGTTTGGGACTTAAGTGATAAGAGCATTTGGAAGGGAAACCCAGTGGGTAATTAGCACCTTCCATTGTTGCAGCAATAGCTGCCAAAATCTCATTATCTATTTTTGTCATGGATCTTGTAACTGCTGCTGCTGAGCACGTGGCTACTGCTGATTTGGCAGCTTCATCTGCCAAACTGTTACCGACAGCGTGTGCGCCCACACGCTGGTGGCCAAGAGTGTGAATCACCTGTGTGAGAGGCAGACGTTGTTTAAGATCTGCCACTCGAACCCAAAGCATTTTATGCTTAATTGTGCTGCCTTTAGCATCTTTATAGTCGTTTTGAGACCAAAAGAATAAGTTGTCATTGAAGGATTGAACACAGTAGTAAGAATCGCATACAATAAGAGTCGTCACGTCTGGATTCGCGAACTCAAGTGCGAGCACCAAAGCACGCAGCTCGGCCAATTGTGCAGTACTGTCTCCTAGTGCCTGCATGTGCACCACACTCGTTTTAAACGCACCGTTCACCATAGTACCTGCAACGATAGCACATGCTGCGGAATAAGCATGCTTAGAACCCGTGGCTGGTTGCGCCGAACCATCGGTGTAAATGATACATTTGTACTCCTCAAGCGGCAGCAAAGACAGAGGAGGAGGATGAACAAATTCATACTGTAAGAACTCCTGTGTCTGAAGAGCGGAATCAAAGATAAAAGTGACATCCGGGGACGTCAGAGATGTAGCCCATTGTATCCAACGGGGGTGCAAAGCCTTAGAGTTCAGTACACTTGCCTTCGTCACTTCCTCAAGGGCAGGATATGGGGTTACCACCAAAATGCGTTTTCCCTGTGCCAGTGCGCGTTCCTTTAGAATCGCCATTTGCACTGCAGTCAAAACTTTCTCCACAGAGGAAAAGCGCAACTCCGCTGAAGTGTAAAGATGCGACTTGTATGCAATAGGTACTGTGTCACCTTCGTTAAACGTCAAGTACGTGACACCCACTGCCCCAGGCACAATTCTAATAACCAGGTTCGTGTGGTTATCACGAGTCAACAAGAATCTAGATTCAAGTAGATCAGACTGCAAAGAGTGCAGTATAGAAGAATGCTCAGGAAGCCAGCATGACTTCGAAAAGTTAGGTTGTATCAAGGCATAGAGAGGCTTGATACGCTGGTCATATTCGGGAATGTAAGAACGCCTGAAGTTTAAAAATCCCAGTAAAGACTGAAGTTTCTTCAGGGTCGTTGGAGGGTGCAAAAGTGCACACTTCTCCAAGAAATGGGGAGCTAAGCCCCTACCTTCATTGTTGAGCTCATAGCCCAAAAACAAAACAGTGAATTCTGCGATGTGTGATTTGGCAAAATTAAATTTGTATCCTAGGACCCCCAATTCAAGAATAATGCGGTCCACACGGGAAAGATGCGGCCATAATTCGTCGTCTGTCAGATAGATATCGTCGACGTACGAATACGCATCTGGGTCTATGCTGTCCAACAAAGAGACAACACGGGCGGCAAAGACCCCCGGGCTGTTCTTGTAGCCCATGGGCAAATGCCGAAATTGAATGTTTTCCACCGGAAGTGAAAGCACTCCATTGGCTGCACTACGGGGACAAATTATGCGTGTAAAATCCATTGGATAGGTCAAGTGTCGTTTTATATTTTTTGCGAACAAGACTGTTCACTAGCGCAGAACTGTGGGTATTTTGTACCGCAAAAGTCCGACAATGAGAGTTCAAATGTCGGTAATCCAAAACTAAACGGTACGACCCATCGGGTTTAGAAACCGCAAAAAGGGGATTATTCATGGGTGATACGCATGTTTGAATTACTCCTTGATATTCTAACTGTGTCAGAATGTCTGAAACAGGACCTTTAGCTTCCCGCCGGAGGGGATATTGGGGTTGGGGCTGTGGCAGAGACCGCAAGGGTATATCATGGGGTGGAGAATCTTCATCCCAGCCCACGTGGTTATGGTATACCGCCGGAGCCAGGGCCCCAGCCCATTCAGCTGCGAGAGCCTCCGCTTTGTCCTTGGGGACATGACGAGAAAAGCTCGGAAGGATGACCTCCTCCCCTCTACGAGCAGCAAGTACGAATGGAGGCGGCCAATCCGCCTCGGCCAACAAAATGTCGTAAGAAGAGGTAAGATTTTCCCCAAAAATCCCTTTAATAACACGCTCAATGTCACCTTCAATTTGAATGACAATATTAAATAGTCTGTCAGGGGGTGCCACTCGGGTGTCAGCTGTCTCGACAGTAATGAAAGTATCAGTTGCTGTCGCCTCCACATGAGGACGCAGTGCCTCCCGCACTATGGTAACTTCCGTGGCGCTGTCTAGCAGCGTCACTGCCCACGTCCAATTCAGGAGTCTCGTTCTCACCGTCTGTGGCATACCTCGCTGTTAATGCTGCAACTTTTTTCTTCTGAAACTGTGGGCGAGAACGTGGAAATTCTTCTGGTTTCCCTCGGCCTTGTTGTCGAGGTTGGTCTCGTCCCTGTGGGGCCTCACGACCCCTGCCTCTATCCTGGCGATCTCCTCCACCAATCTGGGAGGTCGATGGTGCCTGTGAAGAACGAGGAGAATGCGGGTCAGGAACCTGAAACCTATCTGGAGATTTAATTCTTGCTCTGTCGCGCAAATCATAAATGCGTTCAGAAGATATGGAAACCGGGGATGTGGCACGCGACCCTGGTTTTGATTGTTGCTTACCCTGTCTCTTCAACTTCCAGTTCTTTTTAGTAAAGAACGGTTTCTCTTCTTTCTCAGACTGAGTTTTTTGTTGTGGTTGTGATTGAGTTTGCGTTTTAGCAAAAGGCTTAACCCCCAAACTATTGCGGCCAATGGTTTTATAAGCCTGTGCAATAATTTTCGGTAATTCGCGTGGCTTGTCCGGCTCCGGGACCAAAGCATTGGCGACTTGAAAGTTGACTGCATCACCCTTGACATTCGCAAGGATTAGATCAGCCACCACATCGAACACTCCCACCAGTCTCATCCCCAATTCCACAGCCGCCTCAGGGCCATGTTCATCCTGCACTCGTTTAATTACAGAGGGGAGTACCGTCATGGAAGGAGTGCCGAAACACTTCGCATACACTGCTGCGAATACCTTGCCCCAGTTGTTGCATTCTACCAACTCGGGAATTAAATCTTTCGGCAAACTAATCGTCAAAATCCTGTGTTTGTCCACAGGAGAAGTATTCGGAAAAACAGCCTCCAGCTGGTCAAATTTTTCTGCAAGCCAATAAGGCAAATCATCCTTATTTTATGGGCGCTTGCCCATCACCGAATTAACCATGACCGGACTTATGGTTACACCGCCCGGTCCAGCTGGATGCGCCGCAACTCCAGGAGGGGCCCCCTGGACGTTGCCTGTAACATATTATACCAAAGCTCTGTGCACGCGGATTAAAGACGCATGCAACGCGCGCAGTTCATCAACCACAAGCATCAAATAACGCGGATGTGGGGTATACCCGGCCAAGACTGGCCAAGTGGCCCCCTCAATGGATAAGGGGCCTAAACGAATGGGGTGACCGGATGTGGGAGGGCGCCATTAAACAAAATACGGTGTTGCCATGCCGTAAGTGGTACTTCAAGAGCCTGATAAGGCCGATAAGCATTGGGTAGGGCAGTGGGAGCGTAAACATGAAACAAATTGTCAGCTCCTTCCACCGCCGGAAAAGTGACCCAAGAGTAAAACACCTCAAAGTGGTGAGCCGGATCAGCCTGCACCACAAAGATGAGAGCGACACCCGCGTCAGGCACTCCATAAGCCAGTAAATGAGCCCGGAGCGCAGCGCGGCTATGTGCCGGGATATTTACATTCGCGGCCATTAAGACCAGGAATGATCGACAACCTAGTGTGTGGCAGCGCAATATAGGGTTAACATAAACACCTTTTAATAACTTCAAGCTTGAAAGAACCTATAAAAACATCAATATAGGAGGTATCTCCCTCACATACGTTTCCGGAAGCGTAAGCGAAGGTTATTGTGGACAAGCACAAGCACTACTCAAGCGTCTCACAGATAAGAAGCCCACTAAGTTGGTGGCGCCATGTTGCGGGGATTCTGCACATATACAGAGCAATGCACAGGAAAATAGGACCTCGGTGTATAGTGGTGTACCAACCATGCACCTTAGTACCCACAATCCCAATCCGACTAGCTTTAGCGTCTCATTCGTTCTCCGTACTACAGCGAAGCTACCAATGATTAGACATCCCAGAACACGGACTCTCTCAGGAATTGCGGGAGCAAGAACACTCTTTCATAACTCACTCATACTTGTCCACAACGTGCCTAATAAGAGACACAGTATAGTTTAAAATGTTTATTTCAACTATCTTGCTCTAAGATAAAGTACACGTGCCAGTACTATAAGCATAATGCATAACGATAAAATAATAAGCATGGTTACAATTCCATAGAATACAAACGGGGACAGCATTTTATAAAGACAGTATATTTAGGGCTAAATTGCCTTACCACCCTCCCCGTGCTAGTAATTAGTTTATTATAAAAATAGAAGACCTCTGGGCTTTGTCAGGCGGACCCCCATACCTCAATATCTAGATGCAAGGTTTACATCATCAGACAAGCACAGCTCTTCTCCCTGGAAAGGTTTTTCTCCAAGTGCCACCAACAGGGAGATCACAATATTAAAAGCACACAAATTTCTCCAATGCAGCTGCACTTCGTGTTATGTCTAAGTGCGAGGGGCTGACCAGATCAGCAACAACAAGGGACGTTGTTTTTCGACCTTGTACATGGTGTGCAGACGAAACCCACAAGGAACATGAGAAAAGGTGAAAGGCAAAAAGGCAGACAGTTCTAATATAGCCGGGCACAAACTGAGTCTGGAAAAACAAAGTCACAGAGTAACATGTGCAAAAAAGGCATCATGGCAGCCAGGCCTAAGCTAACTTAGCAATGTAGACAATGAGGCCACAAACCACACTACAGGAGGGGTTTTAGTTATTTTTTAAATGTAGCCAAACATGGGGTTGTGCATATGGCGGGGGGGGCGGGGGAGAGAGTTGTAAATCGTAGAGAATGATTGCTTCATATACCGTTCTTTACTGAATGTTGGAGGCTCTAAAAGGAGAGACTGCATTCCTTGAACCCCATTGGGCATCTGAGATTTACGGTAGCCTAGCCAAATAGGCAGGTGTGGAATTATAAAAGACTCTTTGACGGATGCAAGCAGTCTTGATGTCTGGCACGAGCCAAGCTCAAGCCACAATGGCTCTCTCACCTGCAAGCACTATACTCAGATTACCTTTTATCTGTGAAACCATCACAGCAGCTGTAAATGGAGATTTGAGGTCCAGGTGAGCACTTCATGCTTTCCCAGTGATAGCTTAGGACATCACATAAAAGAAAACTCAGCCTTCCCCCTTGGAATGTTCCACCCGTAGAGAGTCAGCTGGGTTATTCGATCATGGAATCTTTCAGGTCAAGAAACAAGGCATGTGTTTTTGGATGCGTCTTACTACTAGGTACTTATTGTTAATTGTGTTTGTTTTATTGTGTTGTTATGGGTACTTTTGTACTTTTTCGCTAACAGTTATTGACCTTTCCTGCTCCTGACTGTTTTGAATCACTGCCCAGACACGTATCAGTGTGCAATATTTGGGGATAGACTCGTTGAATAAGAGCATGTGTTGGCTTAAAACATGTTTGGCAGTGATATTTAAGAACTATAATAAAAGGAACGAAGTAAAGCTGGTGGCTCACACTTAGAGCAGATTTTATTTCAATTATATTCTTGCAAAAAGTTCAACCATTCGACTATGTCCAAAAAACAGTACAAACATATGCATCAGCGTTGAATTTTCAATGTTAACGGCATATCACGCGGTACTGGACACACAAGAAAGAATCAGTAAAAGCAGGCGCCCCGAGTGGAAAATACACCTCTTTTCCCTGTCTAATAAAGCTGACCTCATATTATAGGGTGACTGTAATCCATCATCTGCTCTCACAAATGTGGTCAAGTGGTGTTCGAAACCAGGGCAATTTCTGAAAATTGCACTTTAGGATACTTTCAGTCTGCTCCTAGAAAAATTAGAAAAGACAGTGGTGTCTTACAAATGCAGCACATGAGATAATTATTTTTTTATCATTTTTGATTCCATCAAGGGTGAAGAATTAATAAAAGAGCTCTACGTTGTTGAAGATGCTGACAAATACACTAGATAAATATAATAGTTAATGAGCTATAGCTGTATGTGATGAAACCACAGTATGGTGTGTGGCAGGAGAGAATGAGATGTCATAGCAGTAAAGAAGAGAAAGAAAACATGGACCGGATCACAAAACATTTTAGGTGCCATAGTTCATGTCCTTGTAAGTTAAGACAGTGCTTGTTGCAAACACATTTTACCACAATATTATGAACACATATTTATGGAGGTGGTAATTTGTGGTAAGAGTGTTTGTGGTCATTATGGTGAGTGTTTTGAGCTGCTGTGTTTTTGTGCTGCATTATTGCAACGTTATGCTGTTGTATTGCACTGTAGTTGTTGTGTTGCGTTCTGTTTTGACCATTTTTTGGGTTGTGCCCCATTATGTTTTAATTGTGTTTTTATGTTGCTTCTTGTGTTATATTCTGTTTACTATAGGTATGTCACCAAATGCTGCTATATTTCCAGCCAAGTAGCACATGCATTTAAAGTTCCTGTGACAAGTAACCATTCATCGCTATGTAAGGTGACTAAAGAACGCTACTCCAATTCTCCAACTATTTAAGATGCCTAAAGCTGTGGCAGAAACCGTGTCTTAAATTTGCACTTCCAGTGTTCATTTTATGTGATCTCTAATAAATATTAGTAATGGATTCAGGTTAGTAAGTAGCAAAAGCAGATGACAAGGGGCCTTGGAAGTCTATACCATTTTTTAACACGAACGCAGAGGAAATACAAGTTTCTCCTGTTTTTCAATGCTATGAATGCCCCAAAAAGAGCTTGAGGACAAGATTTTGGTTTCCCATTGTGGGCTTTATGGCACAGCGGCATGTTGGCATATAGGTGTAGGAAGCATTAGCTTAAATAAGCACCTTATAATTGAGACATAGTGCAACACGCTTGGCATAGGAATAAATGTGTGGCGGCTACTCAACCAAGCCCAAATGGAAACAAAGGATCGACAGTTAAAGGGGCGTTTAGTTGTAATGTCATCATTTGTTTTTGTCTTTTTAGTAAAAGATAATTTATTTTGCATGCACACAGTTTGACACTTGAAATAATTATTTCATTGTCAGTATTTGTGTTTTTAGAAATATATGAATAATATCTATTAAAAGTTCACTTAAAATTTCATTTTTTTCAATCATTTCTTCTACACAGTTTGCATTTCTCTCAACAATTGATTATATAAGCTGATCGTGAGGAGCTGATTCGACTCAACTATGGCAGGGCATTGGAGAATATTACAAGCAGTATAACAAGGTGGATTGCGCTCCAACTTTCCCTGGCAGGGCGCACCTCTCTCATAAAAATGATTGTCCTCCCCAAACGTCTATACCTTTTTTTAAATATTCCATATGACCCGGGCAGACATTTCTTTTCCGCACTTCGCTCGGAACTGATACGACTGACTTGGGGTGGCAAACAACCCCGGCTGCAGTGGGAAACACTCACCAGACCCTATTCTCAGGGAGGGTTTGATATCCCTAACTTTGAACTATACTATCTCTGCGCACAGGCTCACTATGCCCACTATTGGTTCCACCCCCCTAAATACGCACCTCACGTGGCAACGGAACATTGGCTGGCGGATCCCGTACCACTGGAGGGTGCTATATTGACCACAACCACACCCCGTGCGGCTGACCCAACATTGGTCGTTTGCACGGTGAAAGCATGGCAACGCATTGCCAGACGTCTACAAGCCCCCATGCTGTACTCACCTCTACTTCGTCTGGCTTACCACCCTAAAATGCCGGTCTTGCAGGAAGGCGCCTTTAAAAAAACTAAAGCTAAATACGACATCACTTGCTGGGGGGATCTATATTTAAATGGAAAATTCCGAACACTACAACAGCTGTTTTCAAAACAACCACCCTCTCCTATGGACATTTTCCTATATGTCTGGGTGCGACAAGGTATTAAAGAGTACACCCCTGCATACCCACTTGAACCCCAGGAGGTCGCTCCCCTGCACACAATATTACCCAGCGACACTGCCTCACATTTAGTTTCTACATTATACCATAGCCTATACATTAACCCAGTTTCAACCCCTTGCGCTGCTAGAGGCAAATGGATTGCTGTGATGGGACATGACATCACTGACAAGCAATGGACATATTGTTGCACTCAGACAGAACAGATCTCATCTAGTAGCCGCTTACGCATCATGCATTATAAATTCTTGCACCGCACATACTACACTCCGGTCAAAATGCGTAGATATAAACTGCGCGATAATGACAAATGTGACCAGTGTGGCATTGAGGCGGCGGACTTCCTACACCTTGCCTGGGATTGTAGCGCTGTCCATGCTTACTGGAGACAAGTGATTGCAGCATTGGAGCAGATGACTTCATTGCAGCTCCAGCTTTCCCCCTTGCTGACCCTATTAGGATACACGGAGAATCTAGTCGTTACACATTGGAAATTCGCATCATTTGGTCTCCTACTGGCTAAAAGGAGAATAGCATGCAGATGGGGTCGGGGCAGGGCACCCAAATTTAAGGAGTGGATCAATGACATGATATTTTGGCAGGAACAAACATACACATATGCAGAACTCCTCCCACTCACTTCGCGTCCTCGGGATATTTGGGACCCCCTAAAGGCGTATCTCCTTGAGCACTCAGTCGATGCCGTAAATACAGCACATGAAAACGGCAGTTGAACGCAATACTTACATGATGCGTGCACATTTTGAAGCAAATTATGGATTCAGCTTACTCAGCCATGCTCCCTGATAACATCTGTGGGTCTGTTGCATATGGTCAATGCTAGAGTGAATATTGCTGTTTATGTCATTCCGGACGCTGTTATGTATTTATATGTAACCACAACCTCGTTATTAAGTATGTATCTACCTGTACACTGTATATGCTATGCTGGATATACGTTTCAAAAAACTTAAATAAATACATTTTAAAAAAACAATTGATTATATAACAACCGACACTTAATCCCAAAAGCTGAAGGCCAGGTTTTCAGAGCAAGAATTACAAATTCTGTTTGAGGAGGTAATGGCACACTGGTCAGAAATGTTTAGATGGAGAACACCTTGTACTCCTCTGGCTACAAATAACTACATTTGTGGACAATCCCCGGAATAAGTAAATACTGTAGTTGCAGCCAGACAATACAGAGACTACCTCAGAAGGAGGCAAAATCACCTGTGTTGTCAAGTAAGAGAAAAAAGGGTGGAGGCCAAAGAGTAAGCTGAGGGTACTAGAGGCAGTTCCCCGCACACCCTTGTCCTTTCCAGACCACAGGAGTGGGTACCAGCTCTCAGAATTCCTTCCACCTGCATCATAGTGCATGTTTTTTGAATCCTAAAACTTTAAGTCAATGTGAACAATTGGAGAATGGCTTATTTATCAATGCTTCATAGGGATGACAGTACATTGGTGATTGTGAAGTATTTATTACACAAGAGGTAATGTGCAAGATAGTTCCAAAATGAATATTGTTACAGAAACAAATGCCTAAAAACCAAACGGTTGTATATTAAAGACAAGTCCTCCTGTTAGGAAAGTGACTGCTTTGAGAAATATAGGTATCATGTATTTAAGATGTGATTCTTTCCTTCCTCACACCATATGATTTCATTGTGTTTTAGATTATTTCATCTGCCATTTGCTTATTATAATGAATAAAAAAGGGCAGTATATTAGAATAAATGATGTTTACTAAAAGCATGATTCTCATGATCTGACCAGGACATTGTGGATAGAAAATGTTTCATTCTTTACAGCAGTCCAATGTTACACAATGGAACCCTGAATAGCTAACAGAGTAGTCTTGCAAATATTTTCTTTACTTTCCTTGCCTGATTGCTGTGAGCTACTGCTGATGGTGATTGTTGTTAGCTGGCACTTTTGTGAGATGTCTAATTTCTCTTCTACTGATGGTCTTAGCTACTGCTATGACCTCTCTCCTTTGCCTAATTAAGAGGGTTGTTACTGCTACTGTTTGAAAGAGACGCAGCTGAGTTTCTAGAACTACTCTTTATGGCGAGTTCAGCTTCTTATAGAGTCTAACTTTAGGCTCCAAAACTCTTACTCTTTTCCAAAGAACCTGCTGTAGCGTTACTGGACCCAATGTGAGAAAACTTTATTTTCCCTTCTCATATTATTCCTTCTATACCACTCTCTTGATCCTCCGATGGACCTTGGGCCCGATTCACAGAACTAACTTACGACAAAATCCTAAACTTACTACCATTTTGGTATTCACAGAATGAACTTACTCATTTTGGTATTCACAGAATAAACTTACTCATTTTGGTATTTACAGAAGACACTTACACATTTTGTGTAACTTACACATTTTGTGTAACTTACTCATTTTGTGTAACTTACACATTTTGTGTAACTTACACATTTTGTGTAACTTACACATTTGGTATTCACAGAAGGCACTTACTCATTGATGAGTAAGTGCCTTCTGTGAATACAAAATGAGTAAGTTAATTCTGTGAATACCAAAATTGTTGTAAGTTCATTCTGTGAATACCTAAATGTGTAAGTTCATTCTGTGAATACCAAAATTGTTGTAAATTCATTCTGTGAATACCCAAATGTGTAAGTTCATTCTGTGAATACCCAAATGTGTAAGTTCATTCTGTGAATACCAAAATTGTTGTAAGTTTAGGATTTTGACGTAAGTTAGTTTTGTGAATCAGGCCCAGTGTTTGTCCTGATACGGGTCGGATATAAAGAGTCCCGACAGTTATCCAATGAGGACCAGAAATTGGATAACTGAATTACAAACTAGAAATTAAACCCATGTAAATTACTCTCAAAACAATGCTATAAAGATAAAAGATTATCACGGCAAGCCAAAATCTCCTGAAAAAATGTAAGCGAGCCAAAATCATACACACTTAAAGCTCTGTTAAAGCTATACAGAATAATAGCATTAGAATTTGATGCTCTAAGATCTCTCTAATGATGTCTCCTCTGGACATTAGTCATCCTAAATTAAGAATGCATATTCACTTGGATAGAAATAATCATGACAGCTGAGTCGATAGGGACATTTTAATATAGTTTATCAAAGTTAAGGTAAAACGAAAGCATCAGTAAATTTGCATCAGGTTATAAGACAGATTTGGTCAAACTCTAATAAGACATTCAAGATAAAATTCCAAAGCTCAAGAGTTCAGGAAGGGATAAGAAACATGCCTGTTCAATCAGTCTCAAAGAAAAGAAGAGACCACCATGCACACACAGCGTATGCGTTAGCTCAGGAAGGAAGCCAGGAATGTTCCTATCAGGCAAGTTAAGATTGCCAAGGAAGTTCCGCAAAGTCTCGACCACAGGATTTGGTTGCCAGCATGCGTGCAGACTTCCGTAAGAAAAGAAATAGCAGCAGCCCATCTGCCACCAACACCGCCAAGCAATTCACTTCTGCGCAAGTCCGTTAAATCAGGCAATATTATATTCTTAAGGTTCCGAGGGTGACACCTCTTGGAATCACCTAATCTGGTCAGACGACTCAGATGAGGTGTAAATTCATAAAGGATGGGTGTCAGGCGACATAAAGAAGACACAAAATGTAGAAAAATAGGTGGGACAATTATGCAGTCCTTAAGCAATCCACTATGTGACACGTCGGAACAATGCTCCTTTATCAAAAGCACATAAGCGAGTTTAAGAGGACAGTTTTCTGGCCAGCTGTTCAGGATTGTAACAAAAAATGTTGCAAAGTGTCTTGTACAGAGCATGAGAACTCAGGAAAGAAAACACTGTTTCACATTATTGGTTATACTGAAGAATTCTCTCACGAACAGTAGATTCAGCAAGTAAAGAGATGTTGCATATGCAGTCAGGCCTACGTTAAATTGAGCTAATACAACGTAAAGTTTATGTGATTATTAAGCATACATTCATTGATAACACAAAGACGTCGTGAATCTAGATTAACTCTGATGCACTTAAAATCATTTAGTAGGGTTACAAATAACACGTGTCAGTATGGTATACTTCTGCTCTTCGAATATACTAATGTGTAAATACATTTAAAATATTATCACTAACAATTCATTATAAGTGTACTACATTAGTACACGTATGAGATACAGAGCTACATGTATCAAAATTGTACATTGCAAATACCTAATTGTGAATTTCCGAGAATCGCAATTAGGTAATCGCAATTTACAATGTATGAAACTTAAAGAGTTTCATATAGCGATTCCTAGGGGGTCGCAAATCGTACTACCTCCTTAATATTAATGAGGTAGATTGCAATTTGCGATCCCCTAGGAATTGCTAAAATCACAGGGATGGTGGCCTGCTGGAGTTAGTAAACCACCATATCCATGATTGCTTTTAAATAAAGCAATCTTTTTTTGTAAAATGCAGCCCGTTTTCCTTAAAAGGAAAACGGGATGCGTTTCAAAAACAAAAATGAAAAGTTTTCTTTTTATTCTTTAAGAGTAGGTAGTGGTCCATGGGACCACTGCCTGCTCTTAAAAAAATGCTGTAACAAACATTCACAAACCCATTTGCGAATGGGTTACCACCTACTTGAAGTAGGTGGTAGAATGCGAATGTTTTGCGACCGCATTTCTATCACAAAACATTCCTACATACTGATGTGAATGGGTATTAGGAAGGGACGCCCTAAACACGCCCCTTCTTAATAGCGAATCACAAACCTATTTTATGATTCGGTAACAGGTTACCGAATCGCAAAATGGGTTTTGATACATGTAAATATATTTTTTGAGTTCGCAATAGGCCGATTCTGCGAATCGGCCCGTTTGCGAACACAAAATAGCTTGATACATGTAGCCCTAAATCTCTTAAAGTTTCATGGATGCATCATTAATTAGGAATGTGTACCTATTTTCTCTTTTCATTTCAGTGCACACGTCTACACATACAAAGGAAGAATTTTAATAAAATTTGTCATCATAATCAGGTTAAGTCTTAATATTTGATAAGTTCTTCATTAGTTATACATACTCATGAATGATAATAAGGAAGAATTAGAGGTACATTTTTTGCACACGTTAATGAAATATAGCACTTTGTCACTTAGTAAATCACCATCTATATTATTTGTACGAATGATATAATCTAGGCTACATCTTTTCTGCATGCTTTTAAAATGCAGGAACAAAAATTTCTCTTATCCTGTCATGTTTTCTTTAACATGTAGTTGGTGCACAATTATTCATAATCAGGTTTCTCATGTTATTAAAAGTTTAAATGTATTTTCCTCTCCAACAAGCCCTTTGTGGGTTCTGATAAGATAGGATCTTTTTAGAATAGTATAGGGACTATTTCCTTTATGGAACATGCTGTAATTTGTTTGTTGTCTCTAACCATGATTTTTCTTGATGTTTCTGCAAACGGATTTATCTTTACTAATTGAATAAAAAGACGAAAAACAAATACTAAACTTTTAACAAACAATAAAGGTTTTTGAACTTTTATCAAACCTCTCACAATTGACTGAACGTAACAAACTAGAGAGTTGATGATATTTGTGCTCCATTCTAAAACAGTGGCAAAGGTCAATCGACCTGAGAAGTTGACGTGAAGTTGGAGATCCTGATTGTAAGTCACAGGTTGAACTGTACATTGAATACTCATTTTCTGCACTGTCAGTTCTGGTAGCAGAGGATGGTTCTAACCCTGAATGGAGCTATGAAATAATTCCTAAATTAGAATAATCTTCCCGATTCCTGAATCCAATGTCTAAAGCTTGAAGGTCCAATGAGGAGGTATTAGAAGGCGATTGCTGTTTGAAGGTGTGAGTATTAATAGGGAAATAAGTTGCTTGTTGTGATTGTGTTATTTAGATTAGTGTTTTTGGTTGAATGGGTGTGTAAGAGGATGTATCAATAAGTTGTTGATGAAGGAGATTGAAGATTTCAGACTCGCTGTAGTCGAAATATCCCGGGATAGTTTAAATAAATTGAAAACTTGTTTGCAGTATTTAAAGTGTAGTGTGTGAGGTACCATCATCTATACCAGTGACATAGAGATACTAAGCATTGTTGTGATTGATTAACATTGATTGGTGTTATTGGAACCTTATTGCAGCAAACAGAGGAAACTGCATTGATTTGGGTGCTTTCACGCTGGTCGAGATTTCACCTGTGGTTGCGGAAAATACTCTTTTTATTTTATTTTATTTGTATTTTATTTTATTTTGAGAGTTTTATATAGCGCTGGCTAGACCCGGAGGTATCAGAGCGCTTTACATTGGGTTACACAATGTTACAGGACACGATAAACAAATTACACTTTACATCAAAAAATAAGCAACATATTGAAAGAGGAAGGAAAGGTGAGACAGATAGAGCGGAGGGGGCAGGGGGGAAATGTGAAGGGGGAGGATGGGTGAAAAGATGGCAGGAGAGACGAGAGGAAGTCTGCCCAAAGACCGACTGGGTAGGTGACGACCGAGGAGGGAATCCACAGCCCGTCTCTCCTATAGCTAAACAAGGTAGCTCCATCGGGCATCACTCTTGAGTGATTGTATTACTGTTGTTTCTTTTAGTAGAGGAAGCAAGAAAATATTTTAAGATTATTCGTCGGGGCTGTGTGAATACGAGGAAAAATTGTAAAGGATGGTGAACTGCTGCAAGGAGCAAGATTGTAGGTCAAATTGTTTTGCGCTGGGATTGGTTGGTTAGTGTGTTTCATGCTGGGATTGGTTGGTAATGTTGTAGTGCTGCTCTGAGATTGGTTTCTAGAATGTGAATAACGTGTTTAGATTTGCTAATAAAATCTGTAAAAATAGTAGCTGAAATCTACTTGGCCCATTGAGAGTTCGACGTATACTGGGTGAAATCATAACTTTCTGTTGAAATCATGTTGTTTTCATTGACCTGCCATCATGAAATGTTTTAAAGAAATTGCAATTCTGGTATGTAAAGGAGAAGAGGCACCTCCTGAGGGTACGCCTGTATATATTATGACTACTGAGCATGATTTGAACACTTGTCTTTGGCTTCACCAATGGAGTAGGATGACCGAGAAAGAAGGTGCATTGAGTTTTCCTAGGTATGGGACATTTAACACCAGAATTCTTGATAATTTGGAGGGAAAATTGCACAAGATGAAGCCACCACCTAGACCTGTTCAGTACGCAGCTTTGAGTGTATGGGAGAAAGTTGCATGGGAGAAAGAAAAGGAAAAATACCAGAGGCGGACTAGAAGAGCAGTACAAAATTATGCAAATGCCCAATGGGATGAAGAACAGCATAGATGGAGAAACGCTATCATAGAAGGAACTAGATCAAACCAAGTGATTACACCAGAAGTTGTTATGAAAGGAAATAAGAGAAATTCCACAAAGACAGAAGGGGTGAGTCAGATACTGATTCAGATGATGATGTTTTAGAGCAGATGTTAACTTCAAGACCTCCACCATACACAGCCCCTGCTGACCAGAGACAGTTAGGTATTTTTACAAGTCTGATGGGGTTTACAGCCCCTGTAAATTCAGGTGTAGCACAAATTGAATGGCTCTTACAAACAATGCAAATTGTTACACCAGTAGTGGCCAGACAACAAGTTGCATTTCCTACTGTAACTAAAACAGCTGCAGTGCCTAGTATAGCCCATTACCTATTGTCAATGCTCAAACTTGCCCCAGAGTAGTGGCGAGTGCTTCTCCACTTGCGGTTATGAAGCCAGAATTTAACCAGCTGCTGAAGGTTTACCCACAGCAGGATTTGTTCCAACTTCCCAAAATTCACAGATAGTTGTGTGGAAGCCCCTGCAAACAGTGCAAGCACTAATAAATGGAGGGACATTAGTTTTCATGGCCCCAATGTCACCTGATGACATAAGCGCCACTGAAGGAGGGTATATACCAGCTTGGTTAGAAGAAGCAGCAGGAACCAGGAAGGCAGAGAGTACAGAGACACATGAGAAGCCAGATACAGAGATGGATAAACCTTTAAACATTTCAAAACTGAATGTGGAATTGGAGAAAATAATGAGGGGATGCTTGTAATTTCAACATATAGAATGATATCAAAGGAAAAGATTAATCTACCAGTGCATGGAGATTGGAAGCAGAGCAGCCTTGACCCATTATAAATAATTAAATTGACTAAGAAATATGAAATAAATCTTACTAAAAGTGTACACTTGCATAGAAGTTATAGGATCAATCTGGATGATCCAGCAATAGAAAACATGAGGGTTTCAGGAACACGTTTGCACATTAGGGAATTAGTTAAATACATTCGCAAATGGAGTGATACTGAAAAATTGGAGATTAAATGGGCAAAGAAATATGAAAATAAAAAGTTAGAAGCAGCCACGGATGGGAAACAAGATGAGTGAAGTGAGGGAGAAGTGACTGCTTACCTACTCAGAAATAGCAGGAGGAACATATGTACATGTTTCCTGCAGTTGAGGTGATTTGGCAGCATTTACAAATAATTTTCCAAAATTCAGAGACAAGCCAGTACAGTGATATGCACAGATCTGAATGTGTTTTTTGATATTATGGTGCCTTCTGGTTTATGGGATGAGCCTAAGACTGCGGTACAATGGCCAAAAGAGGAGCCAGTGAGACAGACTAGAACAAATGCACCATCATCTGTGGTAATGGAAAAGTATGAGGCAGTGATTACCTTTCTGAAAGGTAGAGTATCCTCGAAAGATATGGATTAGATCAAGATTAAAAGAACTACCCAAGAGCCAAAGGAGACTGTGCCTGAGTATGATGAGAGATTGTTGCAGATGTTTCAGCAGCCTAGTGGACGTGAATATCCTGAGGAGAGGGATATGGGTATTTTTGTATCCCAGCTTGTTTTAGGGCTGCAACCAGACATCTTTTCGCACATAACCTAAAGTGTGATTTGCTGGCAAAACAAATCGCTTTATGAGATCCGGCGCTATACCAAATATTGCAGTGATGAGTTGGATATGAAACAGAAGAGAATCAAAGAGAAATTCATGTTCGCACAGACGAAGCTGTCTCAGAAAGGTTTCCAGAATTCTTCTTTTGCAGGAAATGAAGGAAACATGCAAGGAGTTGTGGTTCCACAAGCTGGTTTCAGGGAAATCAAGGAGGATTGAATGTGTCATAGGGTAGAGATGTTACTGTGGGTACAGGTTCTAGATTAGATATTGCCGCTATGAAAAAGATCACCCCTTGTCACATCTGTCATAAAATTGGACATTGGAAGAGGGAATGTCGATATAATACTGATAATGTTGGTGGAAATATACAAATACAGAGAAGTATGCAAACTAAAAATGTGCCTAATCAACAGATGCACATGCCTATGCAGGGACAGATTCCAATGTTGCCAGTTCCACCAGCTCAAATGAATGCCCCTAACATGGGAAACCCTTGATTTAATTAAAATCAGATGACAAAAATGAATACACTTCATTTCAAAGTACCAAGCCACAATTTCAAATTTGAATCAGAATATTTTACAGCAATTCCCTTTATTTGAATATGATGGTTCAGGCTCTGATGCTTCACAATGAAGGTGCCTGAGAGGGGAGGAAGACTGCATATGTGGCGCAGAATTAGAGGTAGACCAGAGTGACCCATATGTAGATGCTGAAGTCTATGGCTACCCTGTATCATTTTTAGGTTGAGCATTGGAGACCTCTTGTATATACATTAGTATATACATATATGTGTATGTACTTTGTGGGCTCTGGGGATCAGCTTTAGGACTTGTCTGCTTCCGCTTAGGGACTATTTTTCTGTTCAACTGCCTCTATTTAACTGTCTTGATAGAAAACGACCAGTAGAGGTCAGTAAAATACCAGAATTGCTTTCTGCTGAGGGACTTTTTTTTTTTTTTTCTGGCAACCACCGCTATTTAACTTTCTTGATAGAAAACGACCAGTAGAGGTCAATAAGATACCAGAATCACTTGAGCATTCTCTAAATTCCAGTCCATAGAAATTGTCTTCCATGAGCACCCGTAGACAATAATATTTTTTCCAAATCTTGTATTTTCAGTGATATGGCCTCTGAAGGCCCTGATTTTATATTAAAAAAAGAGTATTGGACTATACCATTTCCCCGCTGAAAGGCAATATTTCTCTCCATGTGTTCCCATACCTAGCGTGTCACGCAGTTCGGTGCTTACTTTCCCTCTATGTTAAAGAACAGTAGATGTTTCAGCACCCAGGCTAATGTGCAGCATAGCTAAATACATATAAGGTCCCAAAGGCGAGACCGATTGCATTGGAAATGCTTGTTGATTGATGCAGGTGCTATCAGATCCTCTGTTAGAACAGCGGAGGTCCCAGACCTACCTCTGTCAGGGAAAACTGTCCAAGTTGTAGGAGTTACAAATAAACAATTCATGAACCCAGTTTCAGAGAAAGTCCCAGTAAAAATAGGTTAATTTAAAGAGAAACATCAATTTGTTGTATGTAATTTGAGTCCTGTGAATCTGCTAGGGAGAGATTTGCTGTGCAAGTTAAATTGCACCACTTACTGCACACCTGTTGGTGTGGCTTTTCAGACCCATGATGAGGATGTCAATTTAAAAATGATCAAACACAGAATGAGACAGGAATGTTTCCCCTTGCTAACAACTGAAGAATTGCCCGATGATTTGAGGGAAACAGTAAATACCGAAGTTTGGAATTTTACAGAAAAGGATATCGGACTTATCAGAGGTATAGAACCAGTTTGAATTACTGTCAAGGCAAACGCAGTTTATCCCAGAACACCACCTTATCATTTGGCACCAGATACAATTGCAGGAAAACAAAGAGTGATAGATGACAAGTTGCAAAAACGAATTCTGAGAGAACTAATTGGAAATCCATGTAACTCTCCCGTTATGGGTTTGCAAAAGCCCAATGGTAAATATAGAATAGGGCAGGACCTGAGAAAAATAAATAAAATTGTAATCTCCTGTTGTCCTCTGGTACCGAATCCAGCCACCATATTGTTCCAAATCCCATGTACTGCAGAATGGTTTACAGTCATTGATCTATGCCTGGCTTTCTTTTCTGTGCCTTTAAACAAGGAAAGCCAATTTCTGTTCCCCTTCGTGTTCCAGCAGAAGGTATTAGCATGGTGTTGTGTCCCACAAGGGTATACAGAGAGTCCGTCCATCTTTAATCAAATTTTGAAGAGAAATCTGGAAACCTTGCAAATGCCACATACGTCTATACTATATAGATAATGTGGCATCAGGAACACAAAAAGCATGCAAACATGACACCATTGCATTATTGAATCCCCTGGCTGAGAACGTGCACAAAGTGTCTACAGGGAACCTGCAGTACTGTCAAAAAGAAGTTCAGTATTTGGGACACATCATTATGAAAGGAGCTAGAAAGGTATCTCCAGAGAGAGTGGAAGTGATCTTGCAGATGAACCCACCACAAACTCAGAAGAAAGTTAGAATGTTTTTGGGAATAGTTGGTTACTGCAGCCAGCAAAGCCTCTACTGAGGTTGACACACAAAAATGTGTCTGATTTGATTCCATAGGACAACGAATGTACAAAAGAGTTTCTAGAGTTGATAGAAAAATTGTGTCTTGCCTCAGCACTAGGAATGCCTGATTATTTACAATAATTCAC
Organism: Calotriton arnoldi; assembly: GCA_963921515.1. Classification (NCBI taxonomy): domain Eukaryota; kingdom Metazoa; phylum Chordata; class Amphibia; order Caudata; family Salamandridae; genus Calotriton; species Calotriton arnoldi. The sequence goes on along the minus strand of CAWUFW010005533.1, from coordinate 239,671 downwards.
ACTATTTTGTAGTGAGAGAGATGGGTGTGCTCTCTTAGTACTGACACAGATGCATGGCAATGCCTGAAAACCCATTGCTTATTTCTCTACCGCTCTTGACCCTGTAGCCGCAGGTCTTCCCGGTTGTCTTAAAGCAGTTGCACGGTAAACACTAGACTGGAAAAGAATGAGAACATTGTGATGGGATACCCTTTAACTGCTATGGTCCAGCACTCTGTGGAGCTGTTATTAACAAGAACAAAAATCCAATATTTAATACACAACAGACTTGCTATGAGCAAACCATTCTATCACCTGAAAATATTGTTTTGAAGAGATGTACAGTATTTAACCCTTCAAAACTTTTGCCTGTAAATGATGTTGATTGTGATTAAACTGAACAGGATTGCCTAGATGTCACAGATTTATGCATCAAACTCCGACCAGATATTAAGGATGAAGCCCTGATTGAGCCTGATCATGTATTGTTTGTGGATGGACCCTTCTCTTTAACGTCTATATGACACCCTTAGTCTATCTGGCCGAGAGCCTGGGAGCCAAGGTGATGGCCTACGCCGATGACACCCAGTTGCTCTTCACTTGGGACAATGACGATAACTCTGTCTCCTCGGCGCACCATTGTCTCTCCTCCATTTTTAAATGGTTAGCGGCTGCACAATTAAAATGTAATGAGGAGAAGTCAGAGATTCTCCTGTATGGAAAATTCCCTCCCAATTTCCGGGAATCTCTCTGGCCACCTGAGTTCCCCCTGCCCACTTCTGTAGGGAAGCAGGCCAAGAATTTGGGGGTATGGTTTGACGAGAGCCTCTCCTTCTCATTCCACATCAAGAAGCTGGCCGGCAATTGCTTTGGTCTCCTCAAGACTCTAAGAAAGTTCTTTCCTCTCCTGCCCCAAGCAGCTAGAGAAATGGTCACCTGTGCTCTCATCCTGTCCCCGCTAGATTATGCCAACGCGCTCTACATTGACATTCATGGCTACCTGATAAAAAAGCTCTAGGTGGTCCAGAATATGGCAGCTAGACTTCTTCTGGGCATCTCCGCCAGGCACAGCGTGCGTCATCAACTGCATTCCCTTCACTGGCTTCCCGTAGCTGAACGGGTGAAGTATAAATCGCTGGTCCTAGCCCATTGCGCCCTTCATGGCCTTGGACCATCTTATCTTCAAAAGCGGTTCGCCTTCTATGTGCCATCGAGACAGTCGAAGACCTGACTGTATTCAAGAAAAATTTGAAAACTCACCTTTTCGTTTGATAGTCTCCTCTTTCCCCTTTAGACATTGCGCCGGGACACTCGTGAGTAGCCGTGCGTGTTAAAAATGCAAATAACATAACATAACATAACATAACATGGCTCATGTTCGACAAGTAACAATGGCGCACTGAGAGCAGCATATGCCAAGTGTACTATAAATTATGCTGTTGAAGCTTCATGGCTGCAAAAAGTTGGTGAATTAATCGCTCTTACCAGAGCATGTAGTTTAACTGCACAAATGAGTGTCACCATATTTACAGATAGCCAGCACGGGTTTGGTGTTGTCCATGATTTTGGGCAATTGTGGTCCCAAAGGGGATTTCTTACTCCCTCAGGTACACCTATCCGCAATGGATCCTATGTCGAGGATAGTTTGGAGGCTTTACAGTTGCCAGGAGAAATTGCAGTGGTTAATTGCACGGCTCATCAAAGTGGTAATGGATACGTTGCCATAGGCAACCGATATGTAGATTCAGTTGTAAGAGATTGTGCTTTGCTGGCCTGCACATTTATTGGAAATTTCACATGTGAGTCCGAAGAGGAAGGTTCCCTTACCATGCTGGTGAAAGTCACTGGCACCCGGGATGAGTTGAAAAGGGTGCAGGACAATGTGACAGAAGCATAACAAAACAGTTGGGTAAAAGCAGGTTGTGAGAAAAATGCACACGATATTTGGATGTCAGCAGATGGGAGCCCAGTATTACCAGACAACTTGTTGTTTCCAACGACTCGATATTATCATGGATACACACACTTAGGTAGGGATTCGATGGTAAAGCTTTTCAGGTAAAGTTGGTACAACCCCAGAAATACCGAATGTTAGCAGAAGAGGTCTGCCATAGGTGTGTGATATGTCAACAATCAATTGCAGGAAAGAGAACACACGTCACTTTGACATACATATGGAGATCAGGTGGTACTTTCAATTGGATGCAAATGGATTACAGATACAGCACCTTACAATTGCCTCCTTTACTGGTAAATGGGCAAGTAAACAGAGCCCTACAAGATACACCTACCCTTGTTGTGGAGCAGATAGGGAGTCGGAAGTGCATGTTTTGTTCGTCTGCCCAGCTTATGATAAAAGCATCCCTGTCTGTCGGCTTTTAGGTGTTAGAGATCATCAAGTTGCATGTCGCATTTTAAAAAGTGAGACTAGGCAAAGTCTGGTTTTTGCTGTATCTTGCTTTTTTATCGCAATATGGAGTATTAGGCAAAAGATGTGCCTTTTATTGGTTATTCACTTTTTGTAGACGTTTTTAGGTTCTAACTAATGCATTTTACTATTAATAACTAGTTTTTACCTTTTGTTTTATGCACACTGTAAGTATTTGCTTGTAATATTTTATGTGATATGACTTATGCTATGCAATTGTTTTTTGGTTTCTACTTTTATAGCACATAGCCAAAATAAAGTTAATGAACTGAACTGAGCAAATGGATTTTATCAAGATGCCTGTTTACAACAGGCTGAGATATATCCTGGTGATTGTATCTTCTCGAGATGGGTGCAATCCTACCCAACCAGAAGAAACAACAGTCTTACTGTAGCAAAACTGTTATTACATGAATTAATACCCCGGTTTGGCATGCTGATTCCTCTTGAGTCAGATAGAGGAACTCATATTAACAACGAAGTCCTGAAAATGATCTGCAAAGCCCTCCAGATTGAACAAAGATTACACTGCAGTTACAGACCAGAAGGTTGTGGTTTATCACCCCATGAAACTCTGATGGACAGAGAGATGAGTTTACCTGCTGTTCCTTCAAATGCTCTTTTGAATATCACTGATGATATTATCTTGGACTACTGCAAAGGAATGGCTGATGTAGGTCAATCTATCTCTCATCAGGTTTCAGCAGCAACAAAAGATCCACATCAAGAACAGTGCCACGACTTCCATCCTGGTGATTGGGTCGTGATCAAGAAGCACGAGTGGGAGACTTGTCTTGAACCCACATGGAAAGGCCCCTTCCAGGTAAACCTGATTACCCGTACTGCTGTTAAGTGCGCTGGAATTCCAAACTAGATTCATGCCTCACATGCCGGGAGAGTGAGCAACCCTGAAGAAGTGCCTGTGGTCTGTAATCCTGGACAAAGAGCATTGGTGACTGCACCATCAGTCGAGAGAGCATCCAGACCAGTAGCACCGTTGCCAGTTCAGCAGCAGGAAGAAGAGAGAGGTGAAGAGCCGTAAGCAGAGAGCCAAGTTCAAGGCCCTGAAGTTACTCAAAGTGGTGTTGAGATCTTTAACGAAATAGAAGAAAAGACCTACCCACAGAGTGAAAGTGCCATTGAAGTTATATCAGCCCAAGAAAAGGATCCAGGTGAAGGAACCAATACTGGATCAACAAAAACAAATTGACAAACTGAATGGCCCCAAAGCTATGAACATACAAATCTGAGAAGTGCTTCAATAGCTCGAATTCCAGAGACTATACCTGAAGAGACCATGACCAGTGACGAAAGCGGTTAACAATCAACAAACTCTGAGAAGATCAAAAAGAGCACAGGTGCCTTGTTGCAGGTACTCAGCACCTGAATGGTCATATTACGTTAAGACTGCTTTGAATGTTACTTTGGAAGACTTGTGTGATGTGAATCCTGAGCTATTGGAACTGCCCTGAAAACAAAATTTAGAGACCATTGGTTAAAGAATTTAACAAAGAAAGAAAACTCAAATGACCAACCAGAAAACTCAATGAACTGTGCTTGTAGACTTTTATTGTTTTAGCTTTTTGTTTTACAGAAGATCAACCTAGTCCTGAGTGAGCAGTAGAAGAGTAGGGATAACATTTCTAGAAGAACATGGACTAGAGTTGAGGACTGTCTATTAGAAATAAACTGATGAAAATATAACTACATCAAAGAAGCTATTTACTAAAACCCACTACAAGCTGTCTGATTCAAAGAGAATGCGTTGCATTAGAAATAACTGTAAATATATTGTGTTCGATTTACATAATAACAATAATAATGATTAGCATAGTACAAATAAGGTTTTACTTGACACCAGAGTCAGAGCCCAATTCAAAGAACTCTACTAATTCAAAAGCATACAGTAGTAAGGAAGATCCATTTAGATGCTCATTTGTTAGTTTCAAAAAGAATGATTTTTCTACTAATGTCTATTCTAGATTAGTACAAGAGTACACTAATGCTATGGATGCAAAAGACTGTTATGTCTGTGCACATTTACCTAAATCTGTTTCTGAAGAAATAACCTATTACCACTTTCCATTATCCTATGCTATCTCATGCAGCATTTTACTTTCATTAGTTTACAGACTAGGACATTTTGAGCATTTCTATTCAAACCACGATTTAATCCTTTCAAGAGTGCCTTTAATAGAAAGCATAAACTCACAAGCCAAAGTAATGGACACTGCCTGGTATTAATTCTATCCACATAAATCTATAGACAGTGTTAAGGCTTTCAAGAATAATTTAACCTACTTGATGCAACCAATGGAGAAAATAAACATCATGGCTTGAGGGGAGAGGTACACTTTCATGACAAAGTGATAAAAGTAGTATTGTCTTTGAAAACACTTAGAAAAAGGAAGAAAACAAATTCAGAAAGAAAATAGTTTACAAAAAATTAAGACTAGACAGCCAATACAAAGGGAAATTTGCATATACATAAGACTGACACTTAAGAGAAACAGGCACGTAGGGATTATTAGTTGTGAACACACATTTGAGTTGAAGGAGCAACATGGCAAATTGAATAGGGAGACAAGCATACAATTCCTGGAGTTTCCAATATTTGTGGACAATATGCTTGCTTTCTTTTACCAGCTCATTGGGAAGGTACTTCCTATTTAGGCATACTAACTCCAAAAATGTATCATGTGAAGAGCCTAGATGCATTAACAATGACACCAGCACATAAACAGAAATGTAGTACAGAAACGGGAACTGGATTAGTAGGAGATATTTTTGGAGCAATCATTCCACCTGTAGGTCTCATATTAAACGTCGAAAAGATTAGAAAACTAGCAACAGTTGTTGACAAAATGGCAACAAGCACATCTGGAGCTTTGCTCATGATTAACACATAATTAATTACTATAAGGTCCATGGTTTTATAGGACCGGCTTGCACTAGACATTCTACTCTGCAAAATGCTTCAATTAACTCACTGCTGGTCATACATACCTGCGGAAAGTAAGGCGATAGAAAGGTTTGCAAAGAACATTTCAGGTTTTGAACCTAAATTACATGAATTGAAAACACCTAATCTGTTTGAAAATGTTGTGAAAGGAGTTGTATACAATTGGAAATTGGTTTTCAACAGCAGGAAAGGGTATATTGAAGGGTATTCTAATGCCAATATAAATATTAAAAGGGCTTTGTCTAATAGTTCTCTATGCCTTGTTTCTGGGCTGTAGATGCATGTTCCGCAAAAGAAGGGAAATGGTGCAAAGAAAGTTATATGAGGAAGATTTGGGACTAAGAGGCATTATGAATGATTATTACATGATTTCGTTAAAATTTAGGGGTCAGAAAAGAAACTGAGACAAGACTCAACTGACGATGAAAGTGCCCTCTGAGACAGACTCACATGGGAAACACCTTTGTGTGATGCTTAATAGAACCATCAAATGGGTCGATTTTTAGAGTGGAATATTTAGACCAAAATAACCTCATATCAAAGCTGACATTTGCCCAGAAATTAATGTGAAAAATGCATAACAAAGTAAATTGTAAGGAAAATGTGCCTGTCTTTAAAACGTGTAAACATTCACGTGCAGCTTTATCAATTTGCAGAAAGCTCTCATTTCTATCGTACTTTCACTGTTAGGCCTGCCTAGGCCTCATATTTTCTCTTTTTCTTCTTTCCCTTCTAATAAAAATAAATTCCTTTTAGAGAATGCTGATCTATGCTAGTTGGACCGCTAAAACCCCTTATTACTGTGAAATGTACTTTTTAAAAATGTATTTCTTTCCTTCATCACACCATATTATTTCATCATGTTTTAGATTATTTCATCTCCCACTTGCTTATAATAATAAATAAAAAAGGTCAGTACATTTGAATAAATGCTGTTAACTAAAAGCATGATTTTCATGATCTAACCAAGACATTGTGGATAGAAAATATTTCATTCCTTAGAGTTGTCATGTAGTTCCTACAAATCTACATAGGATCTGCACATTTAGACAACATAAACTGAGGGATTGGTGTCCAGACTGATTCCAGACACCCCCAAAGGATATCTTAGTCTGTAGACCAGCTAGATCATAGTGCGACTATAAGCCCCAAAACCTTACCAAGGAGAGAATAGTTTCTGGCAACTATCGAACATGACAACCCTGATCCCTAAGAGATCGTGGAAACAGTACAGTACTTTTCGCTCAGTCACTCGTGCTCACTTTGTCTCAGAGAGATACACAGAATAAACAATGCAGATGTTTTCAATAAGCATTTATTGAACCAGCGTCATTCTAGTATAAAATTTGTGGTTGCAACAACCATTAGACAGAAACAGATAGATACCATTACAAGCACCAACAGAGTAAATAAAAGGTAGAATTCTACCATGGTGCTAAAACAGTGAATTTATGCAGGCATATAGATACATGGCAGTAATCATCAGTACTCCTACGATGCAAACCCTAACTAGATGTACCTAAGTGTACCTAGCATGTATATAGGTATATAGTCAAGAATCCCCCTAGGAAAGAGCCAACCCCATTACCTGATAGGACAGAACGAAGGACCCCATCTTGGTCTCGAGTTAGACACCCCGCAAGGGATGTCAGACCACTGCGTACTGGAGTGTCTGCATGTAGGGACTTCTACGTCTCATGTCAGCATGGAAGCTTCTCCTCTGGTTTACCCAACGAAGATGTGGTACTTATATAGCAAAAAGGTACCCTCAGGGGTTCTACTTAGATGTGTCATGGTACTGTGGGCATGTCGGCCAAGGATGACGATAGCGGTGACTCTTGTACAGAGGTTTTTTTGCAGAAGATGGTAATCCTGCTGTGATACTAAGAATCCTCATGCATAATAAATTAGGCTAGTTTTCTAAGAAAACCACACAACATTTATTCGGCACCTAACTAGGTAAAAGGTCAGTGCCAGAGTCGTTATGTAGAGCAAGGTAGGACAAATGTAGGTAAAAGGTCGTGCAACTACCTAGGCCATTATTGGGGTACATTGGGGCTCATAACAGAGTAGTCCATTGTTACACAATGGAACCTTGAATAGCTAACAGAGTGGGCTTGCAAAGATTCTCATGAGAACTTTATTCAGATGTTACAAATGTATGAATGTTTTTTTTTCACTTTATTTTTATTACAGAACTGTGCAGTCATCTGCAGCCATTACAGAGCATGTGGGTACATTGTGCAAGGACCAAACAGAGGGTGGAGACAAGCATTACATAGCATATAAGCGCCTAGCCTCTCAATGTCTGCAACTACCCAAGAATATTCTGGGACTAAGCCTGTGATCACCATTATACTATACATTTCCCCATGCCAACCGCACTGCACAGTCCCATGTATCAAATAAGTGCAACAATAGCAAAAAGGAGAAAAGCAAATTACAAAACCAAAGAAAACTCCAGCAGCGATTGGCGGTGATGATGCAACCCAATCTCTCTCTAGGCATATAGACGGACCAGTGTACATGTCGGAGTCCATCTTCCCCATCTCTCCAGCTATGACTCAATGAATTATTAAACTTTGGGGCAATGACATGGGGCATTTAAGTAAGCAGCAACTACCGGTTTACATAGAAAAGAAAAATCTCAAACATCTGGAAGTGATATCTGAGGAAACTCCAGTTCCTGTTCCCAGTGATCCCCTGGAGGTAGGCAGTCTTGGCATGGCTTCCTAGCACTGGGGTCACTACTCTTTGCACTGACATTCAATCCATCCACCCCCTGTCAGCGGCCATCATTCAAACAGTGGTTCAGCCTTCTGTGTCTGCACCCGTAAGAAGGATGTCCCTGTCTGGGTCTGTTCTACTGTTTCCCCACCCAGTTGGTCAGCTGAATGCAACCTCTCCAGCATGTTACCCCATGTCTCCAAGCCTCGGTCAGCATTTTCATCTGTACGAACTGAGCGCAGACGCCACTCTTCAGCTACCCCCCATTCACACATGTCAGCTTTCCATTTAGCCTGGCAAGGGGCCATAGAATGTGTCCAGAGTATAGCAATACGTCGCTTCGCCAACACTAGCTCTAATAGGGCAAATTTATAATTCCATACGGGTCCTAGGTTTTGGGGACGGTAAAACTCCTGAAAGGCATTGTTTGATCAATGCCTCAACCGGGACTCCCTTAACATCCCTCAATAATTCCAGGATCCCTGCCCAGTAGATCTGGAGGTGCGCACAAGCCCAGGTCATGTACGTAAATTGCCAGGGTCAGTACCGCATCAGGGGCACGCCGATACATGTGCTGGATTAATAAACGATAATCGGTGTGAAGATAGGTATGTGCGATGCAGGACAAATGTATGAATGTTTAGCAACAATTAGATGGAATCATGTCGACTTGTACATTCACTGTGGGAACCGAAAGGAGAAACTGCTGACCATCGGAAGATTCTTCTGCATTGGTTCGAGATGACTTAACACACCGGAGTATGGATACATATATTTTTAGGTTTTATATAGTAGGTGTTCGTAGCTAGAGAAGGAGACCCTGTCATTATTTTGGCAATGCTATGTGATGCAATGCTATGCACTTTTCCCCTGCCACATCCCTAAGCACTTGACTGTGCTTTTCTCTCCTGGCCCGATTGCTGTGAGCTACTGGTGATTGCTGTTACCTGGCACTTTTGTGAAGTGACTAATTTCTCCTATGCTGATGGTCTTAGCTACAACCATGACCTCTCTCCTTTGCCTGATTTAGACATTTGTTGCTGCGACTGTTTAAGAAACTTGGCTGAGCTTCGAGAACTACTTATGGGGAGTTCAACTTCTTATAGATTCCAACTTTCAGCTCCAAAACTCTTAGGGGCATATTCTCAAGGGCTTATCGCCGATTTATCGGCACTTTAGCGCCGCAAAAGTGGCGATAGACTCATAGCCCCATTAACAAGCTGGTGCAAACTGCCGACATCGCCAGTTTTCCCACGATAGCTGCTGCAAAACACATCGCCACGGATGAGAGAGACAATTAACGCTAATGATATGCAGAGTAGGCGTTCCCGTGCAAAAACACACGAAAACACCACTTCGCGATATTCTCAACGACAAGCCAGATCTGCGATGCCGGACAAAAACAGGCGATAAGGCGCGTTAGCAGCAGGTATCCAACACCTGCCTCTCGCTGGTGTCAAGCAGGACGACAACCTGCAGCATGAAAGGGAGCCCAGCCTAGAGCCACATCTGAAGACCAACACATGTCATGGAGCCACTGATCATGCAGCTGGGAGACCCTCCCCCCCAGGTCATGAAGTCCAGCAGTCAGCGGTAGTGGAAAAACAGAACTTTATTACAAATACATAAACAACAAGACAAAAAGCTTCACCAGGGCAACGTGTGGATCCAAAAACTGTAAATGCTGCAGGAACTCCCCAATACCATTCCACATCCCAAAATCAGTAGTCAGAAACCTGTTGAAGAAATGGTGACAATGGTCAAGCGTCCTTATAGTCACAAACGTAACCTGGCACAGTGTATTGCACTTGGACAAACCGGAATGCATACAGGTACGATGAATCCAGTCCAAACATACTGTTACAGAATTCCGTGTGCACGTAACCTCTGCAGGAAAGAAAAGGAAGGTGACGACCACACAAACATCTGTAGCGGTCTCATCATGCAGGACTCATCATACCTGTAAACATCACGGTTTGTATCATCTTGATACCCCTGCACCTTCACTTCCCCCACGCTGTGCATGAACAGCTGGAGACCATGCAAGGGAACTACGCCATAGCTGCCTTACCACACGTGTTGGGGGCAATTGACTGTACACATGTACCACTTGTGCCCCCTGCCGACCCTGCACACAACAACCGCCACAGAAAGCACACGCATTCCATCAATGTGCAGGCAATAGTGGACCACCGGGGACAGCTCCCCAATGTCGTCGCCAACTTCACAGGCAGTGTGCATGATACATACATCTTCCGACAGTCCATCATCAACCAGCGCTTCTAGGATGGCACCCATGGCAATTCACTGCTCATTGGTAAGTACTAACTGAACACACCACACACCTCAACTCCACAACCACACAACTCACAACTGTGGGAGAGCACACATAACAAAATCACATACAACATGCCAAACAACAGGCCCAACTACGGGACACGACAACACAAGTAACCGTGGTAACAGGGGACAGACATGTAGACAAACCATCCACAAAGGCAGAGCCCCTCTGCCACACAATTGCAGAATGTGGGGAGAGGTGGGAACCAAGAATGTGCAAAGGAGGCAAGTGCCCCAGCAATAAGAAAGGACACAATGCCAAGTGTGGCGGAGATGTGCTGGACAGACTGCAGTATGCAGAGCACAGACAGGTCCATGTGGACATCTACTGCTGGTGTATGCAGTGTAGTGGACAGTGGACGCAAACAGGTTACCCCAGGCAGTGTGGAAGACCTTGGACATGTAGCCATGTGGTCCCCCCCTGTAAGCCTGAGCGGAGCAGCCTTGGCCGGTGTATGTCGCGAATGAATAGCCTGGGGCCCTGGGCGTGGTCCACTTCCGGGATGGCCACCACAGTAACTACTGCATGTGCCTCTGTGTCCGCCATATCGTGACCATAGGCCTACACACACGTGCCCGACCACATTCAACGGCCGTATTCACACTGGAGACCAGGTGACTACGTCTCAAGCCAACCCGCGCACATCTCGTCATCGCATGCAGGCTTGTGTCTGCAGGGCGGCGCCCCCCACCCAGCCACATGGCTGCCGCCGTGACCGTTGGTGCCTGCGCGATCCTGTGCACCTGCTGCACCCCAGCCCTGGTCCCCAGACCGGTCCACCGCCCAAGGACGACTGCCCGCCCCTGCGCACCCAGGCCTAAATGCTCACCTGCAGCCACCGGCGTGTCTCCAAGAGGGCCCTCCACGTGCCGGTGCAACCTCCTCAGCCGGTCGCTGGTTTCCGTGCCACAGGCCCCCAGCGCACCCTGCGGCACCGCACCGTGGAGTCATGTGTGTGCTGACTGCTGCCTGCACGTACACTGCGGTCCAGCAGGGCACACAGTTCAATTCGAGTCTTGATTTGCTGGATGCCGTATCGAGGCCAACGCATCATCGCAAGCTGCACACCCGCTCAGCTCTTCAGGTGGGCCTAACTCAGTGCAAGGCAAGTCATCGCCATGTGGCGGTAGGCCCGTGCCGGACGCAGGCCATTGGGTGCCACTAACTCTGCAACGCAAGTCATCGCCACGGCCCGTGCCGGACGCAGGCCATCGGGTGCCACTAACTCAGTGCAATGCAAGTCACTGCCCCCATATGATTGAGTCTCGTGGTGTGGACGCCATCATGTCATCTCCGGCAGTGGGGGATGTGCTGTCGTGGGCCCCTTATATTGGCAGGGTCAGATGTCCTGTGACGCCTGTGCTGGATGGGTGTGGTGTGGGTGTAAACCAGCCCTCAGGGAGTGGCTGTGGCATGCTGACTGTTCAAACTGGGGGTCTCTAGTTGGCAGAGGTAGGTACCTTTGTCCAAATAGGGACCCTTGCTTCTAGTCAGGGTAAGGGGGTACACTCCTGAAATAACCCCTGATCACCCCCTTGGAAGCTTGGCACGAGCAGACAGGCTTAGTTCAGAGGCAGTGTGTAAAGCATTTGTGAACACATACAGTAATCCAGTGACAACATTACAAATGGACACCACACAGGTTGTATTATAAAAATAAGTATCTTTTATATAGATTTACCACAAGACCATAAACGACAAAAATAATCCACAATACTGTACTTTAAAGATGGTAGAATTAGCTTGATTCTCTTAAAATGAAAATGCGACACTTTGAGTTCAATGTACCTTAAGATGCGTAACGCAGGGCAACGAAAAGTGTTGCAGGGAAGGTGATGCGGTAGTCCCTTACACGCAAGGATGGTGATGCATTGAAGATCTGGTGCAAAAGAAACAAAGTGGCGTCTTCTTGAGGTTGCGACAATGAAGAGGTGATGCGTGCACGCCCGACGGCCGTGCGGCGATTTCGATGAGTTTTTGGAGCCGTGACAGGCCCAGCGACACGCTTCCCTGGCGATGCGACGTCGTCTGATGCGAGGTCGACGATCTTCTCCTGGGATGCGGGGCGCGCCTCGTGTTGCGATACGTCGGCGTCTGATGCGAGGTCGATGCTCTGCCCCGGGGATGCGACGGCGTCTGATGCGACGGCGACACTCTTCTCCGGTGCTGCGAGGCGCTTCGAAGGATGCGGCGCGCTTCTTCGGGGATGCGCCGGCGTCTGATGCGATGTCGACACTCTTCTCCAGCGATGCGAGAATCAGCGGCTGCGGCGTCACGCTTCTTCGTGTTGAGTCGTGCTTCCAGCTCCCAGAGACATGCAAGTGTGTCAGAAGGTCCAAATTCCCAGCAAGGGAATACAGGGGAGCTGGTGGGTGAAGTCTGTTGTCCCTGAGACTTCAGCAGGAGGCAAGCTCTAAAATCAAGCCCTTGGAGATCCTTCACAAGTTGATGAAAGTACACACACAGTTCCCTTCTCCTTTCTTTGGCAGTCAGGCAACCACTGCAGGCAGATCCCTCTAGCTTAGGGATAGTCTTCTCCTCAGTTTCTTCTTGGTTACGCTCCTCAGCAAAGGTTTCTTCTTGTTTCCCAAAAGTGATCTAATTTCCTAGGGGCTGGGTCCCCTTTTATACACCTTTTCTCTTTGTTCTCTGAAGGCAGAGAGGCCTTTGCCTAGTCCAAAACCAGTTCTGGTCAGTCCTGGAGCACTTTGTTTACAGGACTCCTTCTTTCCTTTCAGAATGTGGGGCAGAGTACTTAGCCGCCCGGCAGGAGGTGGAGCCAGCATTGTGGAAGGCAGGCACAGCCCTATTCAGACCCAGGTGCAACTCCTCCCTCCACTCTGGATGCAGATCTCTCTATTCAGCCCTGTGCTGACTCACCCTGTCTCCTGGAGTCCCCCAGCCCCTGTCACTCACAAACCCAGACAAGGAATACACAACCTAGCAGAGGCAGGCTTGGAAGGTTAGGCAAGAAAATACCTACTTTCTAAAAGTGGTATTTTCAAACACAGAATGTTAAAACCAACTTCACTAAAAGATGTATTTTATCATTCTGAGTTCAGGCATACTAAATTCGTTTTTCTACCATGTTCCCTGGGTCAGTTAGGATTATAAGGTGTAATAATAAAACTGCCCAGTCTGGCCTATGGGGAACAGGTAGCCTTGCAATAGTGAAAAACGAAAATGGCTGTAATTCACTATTAGGACATGCCACACACACCAGGGCATGTCCTACCTTATGCTTACAATGCACCCTGCCCTTGGGCCTACCATAGGGGTGTCTGATATGAAGAAAAGGGAAGGTTTAGGGACTGGTAAGTGGGCGCACTCACCAAGTCGACATGGCAGCCCTAGGCTGCACACAGTCTCTGCAATGGCAGGCCTGAGACACATTTTACAAGCTGCTTCTGTGGGTGGCACAACGAGTGCTGCAAGCCCACCAGCAGCATTGGATTTACAAGCCCTGGGCACACTCAGTGCACTGTACTAGGGACTGACAAGTAAACCAATCATCCAATCATGGAGTCACTAATACATAACACAATTTATCATAGGGAGCACTTGCACTGTGGCACTGAATAGCAGTGGCACAGTGCCCAAAGCATCTAAACCAGCAAAAACAGATCAATAACATTGGAGGCATCATCAAAAAATGGAAGGGAGACCCACGCCAAGGATGCCAGGTCTAACACTGACAACTAGACCAGTGACCAGCAGATCACTACGGGGAAGACCTGGGACATGTAGCTGTGTTGTCACCCCCTGTGAGCGTAAGCGGAGTGGGCTGGCCTGGCCTGGCGTATGCCAGCCCAGCGTAGGGATGTGAACGATGAGCCCGGGGATCTGGGCGTGGTTCAGTTCTGGCCTGGACAAGGAAGTAACCATTGCGTGTGTCTCCGTTGTAGTGTCTGCGCCATCCGGACCGCAATCGGCAATGTTGCACCATGTGACCCAAGCCCCGGAGCATGTGCAAAATGGACGTGAGGGCGAATCAGTGACCCGACATTCATCCATACTGTCATACTTGAAGGTTCATAGACATGACACATCTGTGTGAATTTGAATGTTTTATTCACATTCAGTGGAGTGTTGAAGCTGGAGCAGTACAGGGCCATGCAAACCCCACTCTACATTGTTGCCCCGTGGAGGGTCAGCCAGAGTCCTTCAGGGAATGACAAGTTCATCGGAAGAGGAAGAGTTCAGTCCGCAGTCTGATTGCTGTGTCATTGGTAACCAAACAGTATATGGCAGTCCATGTCGAGGTCCAAGGTGAGTGCCGCAGATTGCATCTGGGGACAGTGGAAGGTGATGATGCAAAGGGCCGAACCAAGCAGAAACAGGCCATATGGCGGAGATGAATGCTACTGCCTCCTCCTCACCACTAATGCAGATTCATCCGCATCTTCGTCCTCTGATGTGTGATGTGCCTCACCTGGCGGTGGTGGTGTTTCGGCTGCAGCACTGTGTGGCACTGACACATCAGAGGCCGGAGGTGGATTGTCGGCCGCACTGTGTGGCAGTGACACATCAGGTGATGGAGGTGAAATGTCTGCCGCACTGTGGGGCACTGACACATCAGGGGGCGGAGATGTGGATGGTGTAGGAGCAGCAGCATTCATCTGCGCCAGGCCTTGTGGCAGCAATGCCATGATGAGAATCTGCAGGGCATGGTAGATCCCAGCTACATCTCACTGATGTGCAACCGTGGCAGCCATCCTTTCCGCCTCCATCCGCACCATGTCCTCTATGAGCCTCCGAATGTGTCCCATCTCCCGGCTGAGATCGCTGGAGCCACTCTGACCAGACAGGTTTTCTTGTCTCTGAGTCAGGACTCCAGCGATGTCAGCCAGGGCTCGTTGGAGACCATGGAGCGGACTGTGGGTGCCCGTTAGGGACTGTAAGTGGTCCCTGATGGGACCTAGACACCCATGGATGGCATCTAGTTTGACTGCCATGAGGTCGAACCCCACCCGCACCTGATCAACCATCTCCTTCTGGCCCTCTAACACACGGCGTTGGAAGGCCATGTGTTGTTCGTGGGGGGCCTGGGAGACAGCCGGGGTGGTGGGTGCCTCCTGCTGTGTGGTCTGTGCAGGGGGTGGGGTCTCCTCGATGCAGCTCGGCTGCCCTGCTCCTGGTGGTGGGGTGCCAAAGCTGTCGATGAGCTCCTGGAGGGCGTCGGTGTCGAAGGTGGGGTGGTCCTCCTCGTCATCAGTGAGGAGGTGTTCGGTCTTCTCTGCAGGAGTAGATGATTCTCCCTCTGCAATGTAAAGGGGAGATGCAGTTTAACAGTGTGTTCCATGTAAGTTCACGCATTGGCCAAGTATCAAAACAGACTGCATGACAATGTACATTGTGACTGTTTAGGATGTGCTGCCTATTTGAAGCGGGACAGTGGACATATGTGCACCATCAGGGATGTGGGGTTGTACTTGTCCATTATCATGTCACAGTTTCCTGCTATGCCAAATGTGATTGGCCAGTTTCTACACACAAGCGGCAGCAGTTGTGTCCTCTGTTCTGTTGTGCAAGTGTTGCAGTTTGTACCACATTGTTGTCAATGTTGATGTGCTCTGATTCTTGTGTGTGTGCTGAATTGTGGGAGAGTTGCCCCTGCAGCTCAGACTTTGCTTGGCCTTCTCCATTTCAGACAGTGTGCCTTTGACTACTGTGCTTATGCAGTGCTGAGATGTTGCATACTTGGGTAAATTGGGCTCTTGGTGGGAGTTGGGACTCTTGGGCATGGTTTGTCCGCAGATGTCTTGTTGCCGTCAGGGGTTGTTTGTGCACGTGGATGTGTCAGTGTGTGACCTGCTCCTATCCGGATGTGGACCACACTCAGCCACCTCGGTGTCATGGCGTGCAACATGTCATGATGAGTGGCCTGCAGACATGCTCATCGTCATGCAGTGTCACTTGCATTGTCAGTGGGGCTCACGGATCCGCAGCTTGGCTGGGTTCAGTACATGTGCATGGGTTTGTTATGAAATTGGTGATGTGTGTGGAGGTCCCCCTCTGGGCACATTGTGGACGGGGGACTAATTGCTGTTACTATGTGGGCTGCAGTATGGCAAGGAGTTCAGGGACATGATCCAGAGTCATTGTGGTTGTGCAGTGTGATATACTCGACTGTGCATGTGTGCCATTGTGCCCATCTCCCCCCGTCTCCCCAGGCCCTGGTGGTTACTCACCAGGTTGTTGTTGTGTCAGGTCATGTTGAGCAGTGTCCGGTCCCCCGACTCCTGCCACCGTCTACACACTGATGACTGTGGACACCAGTTCCTCCATCTCATCCAGCTCCTCCTGTGGCGCAGGACTCCCACCCCCAGTCTGCATTGCTGCTTTGCGGTTGTCTGCGAGTTTATGCTTGGTTTTGCACTTCACATCATTCCAGCTCCTCTTGACCTCGTCCATTGTCCTCCTCAGCACTCCGACTGCATTTACCTTGTCCACGATGGACTGCCATATTCCATTTTTTGTTGCCAATGATACAGTGGAGGTGACGAACAGATGTTGATGGTGTTCTGTCACCTCCGTAATCAGGATCCTGTTTTCCTGCGGACTGAAACGCGTCTTCCTCTTCTTCTTCTCCTTGCCCTTCCTTGCCCCGAGGTCCCAGGCTGGTCCTCCGTGGGGCTTGTGGGGTCCGGGTTGTCCACTGTACTTGCTCCTGCAACATCCATTGCACTTCGCAGTTGTTATGTGTTTGTTTTTTTTCTTTCTTTGCTGCTTTTATTGTGATTTTTCCCGCCTGCCGTGGGAATTGCAAGCCTGGCGCTGCTTGTCCCCGATTTTTCTATCGCGGTTGGGCCCATCGCAACTTTTTTCACGTTCGGGTTTCCTTCTTTAGCGCCGTCGCGGTGGTTGTAACGCGGACATTTGTGGCGTTCTCGGGAAACTATCACATGTTACCGCTGTGTTGGGAATAAGACGTTAACACAGTTATTTTCCCGCGATGGGCGGCGATGTGGAAAATTGCGTTAGCCTATTTTGGCGATGTTTATCGCACGTTCTTGAGAATATCCCCCTTACTCTTCTCCAAAGAACTCTTTATAGGTTCTGATAGGATAGGATCCTTTTAGATTAGTATAGGGACTATTTCCTTCATGGAACACTCTGTTATTTGTTCCTGTCTCTAACCATGATTTTTCTTGATATTTCTGTAAACTGATTTATCTTTTCTAGTTGAATAAAAAAACGAAAACCAAATACTACACTTTTAACAAACAATAAAGGTTTTAGAACTTTTACCTAACGTCTCATCATTTACTGAACCTAACTAACTAGAAAGTTGATGATATTTCAAATGGTTTAAATGTGTGCTCCATTCTAAAACAGTGGCAAATGTCTATCGACCTGTGAAGAAGTTGCAGCGGAGTTGGAGAGCCTCATTGTAAGTCACGGGTTGAACTGTAAATTAAATACTCATTTTCCACGCTATCATCTGCTTAAAAATACAGAATAACTTGTTTGTGCATTTGACAGCACCCCATTTGTGAAATTCATGTTAGGGGCACAGCGGATTGAAATTCCCCTTGAGCATAGAAATGGAGCAAGCTAACAATTTTTCCAAAACAAGGACTGCTGTCCACGAGTTTTTGCTGTTTGTAAAGAAAATAGCAATTGAATTAAAAATAATATATCTTAGACCTATTTATTACACACTTGAATTGACTTTTCACTGCATTGGTCGCCAAATTCCATACCAATTATGTATGGTTGTGCAAACTGCCACTTAAATGAGAGTTCACAAGGTTGGAGATGACTTTCTACTCAGGTGTAATTCACCTGTTACTAGAAAGATGCAGTAAATTTATACTCATCACATTTTGGAAACTACATGCATGACTATAGTGCTGTTAAAATTCAGCAAATTACTGTATGGTGGCTATGCATATTCTGGACACTTATCTGTCAGTTGTCTATACCCAATACTGTCAAAAAGCCAGTAAATAGTGGTGAATATTGGGTGTTATAAAGCCCAGCAAAGTTTTTGGGCTGCACCAGAGGTTTTAAAAAAAAAATGTTTTGTGATCAGATGACTTAGACAGCAGTTGGCGTTGTAGTGTGGGGATGAAGTAAGACATGTGGAAAAGGCACTTCATGTTCACACAGACCTTTGGTTTGTCAAGATTCAATATTAGACATGGATGTGAGTAATCAGGTAATGCATCAAGTCAGCAGGGTTATTAAGATTTGCATAAACAGTGACTCCTAGATTTTCTACCTTTACTATGCCGTCTACTTCCCCTTTCTCCTACTCTCCAGTGACAAATGTTGTTATCAGAATTCTTTTTTGTATAGTTGTCTGTAGCTCCACGTACGTCATATGATCCATATGATCACATCACCCACTCCTGATGTAACTCTATTTGCTCTTGTTGCCAGCCTGCACAGGTTTGTTCTTCAATGTAATGGTGATCTTAAATGGTCATTGATCACTACCCTCCCCTGTTAGAAATTTGAAATTTGAAAAAAAACAAAAATTATTACAAACTCAAACAAATATTCAATTGATGGGACAAATTTGATGGGCAATTTGAAAATGCAAAAAGAACAATTGATGGACAGAATGCAGAACAATGTCATACATTCACCCCAGTACAGAGATCTGGGCCTAAATCCATCGTTTTTTTGCTCGCCATTCCAGTTTGAACCCAGCCATATGCAAATCAGTCTTGACCCTGTGCCCAATGGGAGCAGTCCAGCCCGAACTGCCAGGCCAGGTCCTCCCTGGACTGGAAACACGCATCCTAGGACCGGTTTCGGGGTTTCACCCTTCATCAGCCAAGATAGCTTGACTCCAGTGGCATGGAGAGCACGGGACCCACGTCTGGGCATACCCGTACCACTCGGGGTGACCAATGCAAAAAGAACAATTGATGGACAGAATGCAGAACAATGTCATACATTCACCCCAGTACAGAGATCTGGGCCTAAATCCATCGTTTTATTGTTCACCATGCCATTCCAGTTTGAACCCAGCCATATGAAAATCAGTCTTGACCCTGTGCCCAATGGGAAGAGTCCAGCCTGAACTACCAGGCCAGGTCCTCCAGGGACTGGAAACAAGCATCCTAGGACCGGTTTCGGGGTTTCTCCCTTCATCAGCCAAGATAGCTTGACTCCAGTGGCATGGAGAGCACAGGACCCACATCTGGACATACCCGTCCGACTCGGGGTGACCAATGCAAAAAGAACAATTGATGTACAGAATGCAGAACAATGTCATAAATTCACCCCAGTACAGAGATCTGGGCCTAAAGCCATTGTTTTTTTGCTCACCATGCCATTCGAGTTTGAACCCAGCCATATGCAAATCAGTCTTGACCCTGTGCCCAATGGGAACAGTCCAGCCCGAACTGCCAGGCCAGGTCCTCCCTGGACTAGAAACAAGCATCCTAGGACCGGTTTCGGGGTTTCACCCTTCATCAGCCAAGATAGCTTGACTCCAGTGGCATGGAGAGCACAGAACCCACGTCTGTGCATACCCGTCCCACTCGGGGTGACCAATGCAAAAAGAACAATTGATGGACAGAATGCAGAACAACGTCATACATTCACCCCAGTACAGAGATCTGGGCCTAAATCCATCATTTTGTTTGCTCACCATGCCATTCCAGTTTGAATCCAGCCATATGCAAATCAGTCTTGACCCTGTGCCCAATGGGAACAGTCTAGCCCGAACTGCCAGGCCAGGTCCTCCCTGGACTGGAAACAAGCATCCTAGGACCGGTTTCGGGGTTTCACCCTTCATCAGCCAAGATAGCTTGACTCCAGTGGCATGGAGAGCACGGGACCCACGTCTGGGCATACCCGTCCCACTCGGGGTGACCAATGCAAAAAGAACAATTGATGGACAGAATGCAGAACAATGACATACATTCACCCCAGTACAGAGATCTGGTCCTAAATCCATCGTTTTTTTGCTCACCATGACATTCCAGTTTGAACCCAGCCATATGCAAATCAGTCTTGACCCTGTGCCCAATGGGAACAGTCCAGCCCGAACTGCCAGGCCAGGCCCTCCCTGGACTGGAAATAAGCATCCTAGGACCGGTGTCAGGGTTTCACCCTTCATCAGCCAAGCTAGCTTGACTCCAGTGGCATGGAGAGCACGGGACCACGTCTGGGCATACCCGTCACAAATGCCAGGGAGGGAGGACCTGGCTTGGCAGTTCGGGCTGGACTGTTCCCATAAGGAACAGGGTCAAGACTGATTTGCATATGGCTGGGTCCAAACTGGGGTGGTGTGGTGAGCAAAAGAATGATGGATTAAACACAGATCCTTGTGAGCGGGGGTGAATGTTTGCATTGTCCAGCATTCCGTCCATCAATTGTTTCTTTTGCATATGTTGCCCTAAGTGGGAAGGGTATGCCCAGACATGGGTCCCTTGCTCACTGAAGGAAGTGGCCCGCTAGGGCCACTCGGGTTTTCTCACAACCACCTGCTATGCCTTCCCAAGAATGAAGAGTCGGTCAGACAGTAGAGAATACAAACTTACATGCTTTATTAGAAATGCTCTGCAGAGGAGTCCATCATGACCTGCACCCTAAGATTTCTGCCGAGGGACTGACTTCCCAATTGTCCACAGTGAGCAATCATTCTTCCCCAAAAGCCTCCAACCCCGCCCACCATGGAAAACTACCAGCCCGGGCCGAACATGAACAAAGGAGGCACTGGGAGATGAGCTACCACCTGCCAGATGGGTACATGTTGTCAGAAACCCAAGGCCACAGCCCTGGGTCTCAGCATCTCCTAACGTGGGAGCAGAACTACACACTTAGATTGGTATGCGAGAGCTGAATTGTCTCCTCATTAGCAGGTCAGGAAACAGCCTTGGACAGAAAGAAAAAACATTAGCGAAATACAGTGTTCTGCTGAGGCAAGCATTACGGGCCATGAGGCCTAACTCGGGCACAGTCTAAGCAGCCTAGTAAAGATTGAAAGAAACAAAATGGAGTCGCATTTGCCAACTGAAGCCTGCACATTACGCGGATAACTCAGTGGGTTGCATAACGTAAATACAACTGGCATCTATTTAGCCACACATTGCTAACCTAATATAACGTGAAAGGAGTACATTGCAGGGACGGGAATTTAAAACCTAACAGACCCTCCTTTTAGCATGAGTGGCTAAATGCTTTATTGCTATCCGGTAGGGTCTTTACAATTCTAAGGGATAGGAAGAATAAGCAAAGTCGTTCATGTTACAGGGGGAAAACAAGCAAGGCATAAACATTGAAGGCACCTAATATTCGAAGATGCCCTCATCTATAAGCATGATATCCTGAATTTCCTGCATCATCACCACAGAAATGTTGTTATTGCTTCTTGGCAATGTAGGGGTAGGGGCAAGTTTACTCATACAATAGGTGCAACAGGCTGGAAGGCAGTTAATGCATAAGTAGCAGGTAAAGATGACTCTTGCAATTGTTGCTAGTAGGACAAGTAATATTTTCCAACCCCATGATGTCACTAGATCCCAGAGCTACCCCGTGAGTGACCTTGAACCGTTGTCCTGATGGATATCTGAGGCGAGTCTGTGCAATTTCTGTATTGCGGAGTATACAGTAGGGGCACTATCAGGAATGTACACACAGCAGCTGCTGCCGATGACGCGACAGGCTCCACCCCTGTCAGCCAGAATGACGTCTAAAACCATCCGGTTTTGAAGAGAAACAAGCCTCGTAGCCTGAAGCTTGACTGTAATGTTAGTCAGTATACCAGCAGTAGTATTAATAACTCCCTCAACTACCCTAGCAAGGCGATGAATATTACGACTATTGAACATGGGACCCCAGAACAGCAACAATGCCCTTCATTATGTCAGTAAATTGCTGCAACAAGGTATCTGTCTGATCAATATCGTCAGGATTGACAACCCTCTTAACTCGGTGTACCTGGAGATCCCTACGCTGTAGTCTATGATCCTTGTGGTAATTGGGCGGTGCAATATAAACGGGAGGCAAGAGAAAGGAAACATAACACCGGCCGGACCACCCTCTCGGGAACCATGTATAAGCCTGTTCCCCACAGATGAAGTATACATTTGGAGGTGTGAGTAAAGGTGGGCTGCTAGTAGTGTTCAGTCAGTATGTGTAATTACAATGACTATGTCCTACTGAAATGTTCCCTGTTCCTTCGACACAGAAACTAGCTGTTGAGTTGATCACAGGGACAGGCATAGCTTTGTCCTCAGTGATATTGCGCTCCTGGAAACATTTAAAGTATTCGGTGACATTAAATCCTTGGAAATCTAGCATTTCATTTTGCAACTAAGTGAAATTTTCGCGGGCTTCAAATTTATTCATACAAGCATCGGGGTGCAGGGTACCCTCCTTGCCATCTGGCCCGGGTGTATATCCCTGGTGTACCACTATATACTCCAACACGCTTGTATCATTTTAATAGCGTCAGCATGATAATGCATATATACCATAGAGAGCACTTGGAACCAGGCTTCACAGCTACCCAAATATGACAGGGGCAATGACACTAGCAAATCATTTTTATGCATAACTGAGGGAAGTAGCCCACACACCCAACAATTTGTGGCATTGGTAGTACTGTGTACCTGATGAAGCATCTGAACGAAAGCATTTTGTGCATAAGTCTGTCTATGTCTCTCCTTATGTGGGGCCAATGTGACAAATGAGTGCTCTGCTGGAACCGGGGTAGTCCCTATCAAGGTGTGCACAGGATGTTGTTCCTCCAGGTACCACACCACCCCAAAGACAACTAGCAAGGAAAGCAAAATTATGGCAACAAACACTACATTACTCTTAGTGGACCAAGAGGACCAAACAGGATCATTTGGAGTAGGACGCGGAGCCGCAAAGGGCTGCTCCTCATCAAGGATAGGACGGCCAAAGGGATACATTTGGACAACTTCAAGAGTAATTTATAGGTGTCAAAAAGGGAAAGAAAATTTTACAGGCTAGAGCCACTTATTGCAACCACAGTACCAGGGGGTACAAGTCACCCAGTGTCCGTTTAGAGCCTCACTGGCAGGCTCCTATTGTTCATCAATGACGGTGCTATGAAGCACTCCCACGGAGGAGCTGCGCGATCGCAACCCTTGTAGAAAAACAAATCCTTCTTCTTTCAGGATAGGGCACCCTCCCTCCTGGGCCAATGCCCTCAGCTATCCTGTCCAGTCTTCAGGGCAGTGCACCAGTGTAGTTCACCATAGTCTAATACAGGCCCCTTAGGCACAGCACCTGCGCCCTAAGCTCAAGTCCTTCCTTAACTCCGAGACTGCTCGGCTGGTGCACTGTCCTTTTTCCGGGGCCTCAAATTATATTTAGTAACTCCAGGCACTGTTTCATCAACAAAAAGGGGCAGAAACTCAGTATCACGTGGGCATCGGGACTCAGATTCCAGCGTGTTAGCGATGGTGTGATCCGGGGTGGCCCTTATCTCCGGTGGGATTGCCTCAGACAGAACTGCATCGCTTTCTTCGTCTGTCTGCGCCCACCTCACTTGGGCGTCAGAGAAAGGAACGAAGCATGGCACCTTCTCACACTCTTGATCACCGATGCCTTCGTTGACCCAGCGGTCATACGGAAGCGGGAGAGGCACCCATTTCACATGAGACGCATGAATCCAGTGCTTTCTGCCGTCCACCTTGACAGCTGTTCTGGTGGCGAATAGCACGATCACTGGCCCTTTCCACCTCGACTCCAGCCTGTTCTTCCGTTGGAAGTTCTTTATTAGCACGTACTCACCGGGCTGTATGCAATGCCCAGGCCCCTCTGGTACTGGCTGCAACGTGGCGTGTATCTGTTGATGAAGAGAACGAAAATCTTTAGACAATTCATACAGGTAGTCTACAAGTAGGGGGTACTCTATCTCGGAAAAGCGCTTGGGTATGGGGACGCCCCAAACATTAGCAGGGCGTCCAAAGACCACCTCATAGGGGGACAACCCTGTTCTAGAATGCGCTGTCGCTCTCATAGATAATAAAGCCAAGGGTAATGCATCTGCCCATTTTAGTCCTGTGCTTTCCTGAATTTTTGCCAACTTCAGCTTGAGAGTACCATTGTACTTCTCAACCAGGTCTGC
The DNA here is from genome assembly GCA_963921515.1 of Calotriton arnoldi. NCBI lineage: Eukaryota > Metazoa > Chordata > Amphibia > Caudata > Salamandridae > Calotriton > Calotriton arnoldi. Next base: position 215,166 of record CAWUFW010005533.1, on the reverse strand, counting down.
TGACTGGGGGTGATTCGCTGTTTAATATGCAAACCTGTGCACACCAATTCAATGACTTTTGCATTAAAGGGACTTCCGTTGTCACTCCAGATCACGCGTGGCAATCCATAGCGCGGGAAGTACTCTTTTAGAAGTGCCTTCGCCGTCGCCATAGCTGTATTCTCTTTAGTGGGGTAAGCCTCATTCCATTTACTGAATGCGCAGATCACTACTAGCACATACTTCAGGTTATTTACCCATTCCATTTCAATGAAATCCATCTGGAGAACCTCGAAAGGGAAGGAAGGCGGTGCAAAATTACCAGAAGGTGTAGGGGTACCTTTCCCGGGGTTATGTTTCAGACAAATGATACAATGCTTGACTAGGTGTGTGGCTGCCTTAGTGATATTATCATTCTGCCATACTGGGTTCAGCAACTTGCATATTCCTTTAGCACTAATGTGCGCCGGGCCATGGGCCATAGTCACAACAGGGATCACATATGAATTAGGCAGCAACCACCGCTGCTTCCCTGACAAGTCAGTCCAACACCCATCCTCATCCAAGCGACCTGTTCTCTCCTCCCACATTGCTAATTCATCCAAAGTTGTCTCACCCTGGATTTCCCTGACATTCTCCAATGTGTCCTCAAACATTCCATTGTCTGGGACCCACCTCGCAGGACCTGCCACCAACATCTGTGTCATCTTTGATCGAGCTGTCTCCTTAGCTGTCTGGTCTGCGAAAGCGTTTCCCCTCCCCACATCATCTGTAATAGCCTTATGAGCACTACATTTCACTATTGCTAACTTACTGGGAAGTGTCAATGCTGACAGCAATCTATGTATCAATGGCCCGTTCTGAATCCGCAGTCTGTGCGAAGTCAAGAACCCTCTCTCCGCCCAGAGGCGCCCAAAATTATGGGCCACCCCAAAGGCGTATTGGCTGTCGGCGTAGATATTAACAGCCAGTCCCTCACTCAACTCACAAGCCCTAAGGAGGGCAACCAACTCTGCAGCTTGGGCCGATTGGTGCGGGATACGGGATGTCTCAACTACAGTGTGTAACGCTGTTATTGCATAGGCTGCAGTGGTGGTGCCATCTGGTAACTTAAAACAAGAGCCATCGACATATAGTTCCCCTTGGGGATCAGATAAGGGAACATCAGTCAGGTCTACCCGTCCCTTCGTTTCTTCCTCAGTCCGAAATAAACAATCATGGACATCATTGCCCTTTTCTTCCGAAGGGAGGGGTAGTAACGTGGCTGGGTTCAGAGTAGCACATCTTTTGATGGTAATTTGCGGAGCAAACAGGGTAAGTTCATAGCCAGTCAGGCGTGCACTAGTAAGATGCTGCGTCTTTGTCTTATTCAATAGTGTATCCACACCGTGGGGTACCATTACCGGGAGAGCAGTATCAAGGACGAGCCCTGCCGATTGTCTGATAGAAACTGCCACCGCCGCAGCAGCTCTCAGACAGCTCGGGAGCGCTCTGGCGATGTTGTCAAGCATGGGGGAGAAATAAGCACAGGGTCTCTGCTTACCACAAAACCCTGTGTTAGAACAGAAAGCGCGCAACCGTCCACCTCATGCACGTAGAGCACAAAAGGCTTCTGGTAATCAGGAGTACCAAGCACAGGAGCAGAGCAAAGCGCAGTCTTTAGTTGCTCAAAAGCTTGCTGGCATGCAGGTGTCCAAGGCAAGGGTTCATGCACATCTTTTGTGGTCAGGTAAAGAAGGGGCTTTGTTAGTAGGGAGTAATTAGGGATCAAATGCCGACAATACAATGTTATCCCTATAAACGCGCGTACCTCACGTTGGGTTTTAGGGACAGACATGCTAGTGATGGTAGCTATGCGCTCAGGTGTTAGTCTGCGACCCTCCTTCGACAGTAGGTGACCTAAATAGGTGACCTCCTGTCGACAATATTGCAATTTGGAAAGGGACACCTTGTGCTGATGGGGGAATCATTGTTAGATCGCTGTAATGTCCGGAACCACAGGGTATTGGGGAACTACGATCTTATTAACCTCTCTGAGGTCAATCACAAAGCGGTAAACATCAGGGGAATCCAAGGGGGCCTTTTAAAGGATAGGAAGAATAGGGCTATTACACACATTCGCCGTAGTCTCCTCAACCAGACTCAATCAAATCCTGTATTATGCGTAATAGGGCCTTTTCACCTGCCTGGGATATCTTGTACTGGGGAATACGTGGCAATTTAGCATTGTCTCTGATCTGTATAGAGACTGGCGGGATCTGGAGTAACCCCACATCTGTGTCTCCTGTAGCCCATAATGTACGTGGTACGTCTCTAAACTCAGCTGGAAGGGGGGCATCTTTCGCAAAGCACTGTTTGGCACGAGTGACCTGCCGTCCAATAGTCATATAAACACCGTCTGGAGAACAGAAAATTGTCCCATGCAACTGTTTCAATAAATCGAGTCCTAACAAATTTTCCCCGCAATTCGACATCAGTAAAAATGGTGAATCGACCGTAAAGGGGCCAATGGTCAAAGCAAGGGGCTTGGAACTGGGGCTAATGACACGCCTGAGAAACCCACCGAAACATTATTTTGGCCAGACAGAGCTGCCCCCGGGACCAGTGAACGGGAAACAGAGCTATTCATAGCCCCTGTATCAACTAAAACATTTTCAGTAGTACCCTGTAAATCAGCAGTGACATAAGGTCCATTCTGATCTATAGGCACTGGAACCGGTCCCTCGCCCTGTCCTCGGTTGTCCTAGCTGTGAGACAGCCCCGTCACTTCGTCCATGTCATAATCGTCGTGGTAATACTGCCGTCCCCTGGGATCATTAAAATAATTTCCGCTCTGCCTATTGTGTGACGTATCTTCTGACTGCATTCCCCCTCTACCTCCTGTTCCTCGCCCGCGTCCTCGAAAACCTCGACCCCTTGGGGCCTCACCCTTCTGTAACAACTCCAGACACTCATTCCGCCAATGTCCCTCCTTTTTGCAGTACGCACATTGGTTGAGCCTGAGGGGCACGTTTGATGCGCCACCTCTGCCAGACCGCTTTTGGGCCGAACCCGAACCTCTACCTCGTCCATTTCCCCTTGCAACCTGCTGCATCAATACCCTCGTCTTCAAATCCTTTGACTTTTTCTCCACCCTTTCCTTGTCCTCATTCTCTCTATGTTCGTAATATTGTGCCATACTCAATATCACGGACGGGGTTGATGTCGTCCAAGTACTTTCTGAAGCCTGCAACCGCGTTGCAATCTCGGGAAGTAGGTTAGTGGCAAATCTGTTGACAAATAAACAAACACCACCCTCCTGAGACAGGTCCTGTCCGCTAAAATTCAAGAACACCCCTTCAAATCTAGTAAAGAAATCCAACACACTTTCATCCTTCTTCTGGCGACACTCAACTTATCCCAATCCACTCTTTTTGGCGGGATAAGTGAATGCATGTATGTGATAATACGCCCTAGCAAAGCGAGGAGCTCCGCTTTCAGCTTGTCGCCGGGCTTACGCTCCTTATCCCAAGTCCTAATCTCATCTCATGTTCCCCCCAACTCTAGTGCATGATCCTGTGTATGGACTTGCCTCCATATGTCCACTGGTACCAACAAGCCAAAAAATAACTCTATATCCGCTAACGTCATTACTGTAGAGGAGGCTGCCTCAATTCCTTATAATATGCAGTAGGATTTTTTCGGGGGGCCGGCAGCTGGCCCTTTAAGGATAGGACCTCACTCCTCTTCCAAGGAGTGTAAATCCATTGCTCCTGAAACCGAGCGTCAACCCGTTGTCTAATCACCACATTAGTGGAATCGCGCAGTTCTGGAATTTCAGGGTGGTAAATGGGATGAACCTCCCTCATGGGATGCTGTGTCCCCATTGTTGGTACCTTCTGGAGCAATCTACCTCTGTAACCTACTAGTGTCGTTATATTGCTAAAAACCTCATTGGGAGCCATACCTGCAGCATATACCCTATCCCGTATGTCATATATGATTTGCAGTGCAAAACCCTGAAAACATTGTTCCCACAACTCTATCAGCATCGCTGACATGTGTTTAAGGGCATGCTGCTGTATAAACGGCTCATAATCTTTCATCACACTCCACACATCCTCCACACTATAGATCGGGTGTCGAGCCCACTGAGCTGCTTGGTTCGCCACCATTTTCTTTTCCTCATCACCCACTGCAGATCGCACCAATACTTTATCCATTCGATCTCGCGCCACTGCCCAATTCACATCATGCATGCCACGAGCAGGAATTTCGACATTCAACTGTGCCTGGTGTGCCACACTCACGGGTGAAGGAGCAGACGCAGAGACAGGCACCATCATGTAGGGAGACAGGGTGGTAAGGGTGAGAGGGAGAGTAGAGGTCGATCCAGAGCCAACAGACTGGACAGGAGATCTAACAGCACCCGCCCCGGTGCCTGGTGTGAGTAGAAGAGAAGCAAGAGGGGCCGGGGCTGTAGCAGTAGAAACGGGAATGCTAGAAGGGGCGGCACTAGGGGCCAAGGACTGAGAGGCTGGGACTGCCGGGTATATCCGTTCTGGGGCATAAGGAGGAGGAGGATGAGAATCCAATAGGTCTTCGACAAAATCAACACCTTCCTCTCTAGTAACATAGCACTTATCTGTCTGTAACCAAAACTTTCTATCTGCACATTCTATACCCTTCTCTACCTTTCCTCTTTCTTAAGCTACTGCTTTCTGTGTTATTGTTTGAGTCTGCCTCTTCTGGGCCTCTTTCTCTGCCCTCATGCGTCGCTGCTTTGCTTCTTTCTGCCATACTCTCAGAGAATCAAACATCGACTGTCTGCTCCTCCTAGCAACAACTTGTCCTGCAAGAAATTCAATTTCTGCTCATCAAATGAGCCAGTAAGCGGCCACTGTAACTCAGCATTGTCCCTCGTATATTTATGCCACAATGTGCTAAACATAACAGGGCCAATACTATGTTTAACATAAATGTAAAAATTTGGAGAACCCTCCGGAGGTGCAGGCTGGCTCTCTTCCAATCGAGCATCAGTAGAACCACATCGACATCCAAAACACCCCAATTTTCTAAAACAAGGCATCTTAATATAAGACACAGGCACAGTCCCTAACGGACCAGTATAACACCAACAATCAACAGACAAAGACAAAAATAAAATAACAAATATTGGTCACGGAGCCAAACAAAAATGGTCAAGGGACCACTTCCTACAGTCTGAAGACTGTGTCAATTCCAGGAATGAAGACAGGCTTCAGCCCCAGACCTTTTCGCGCATTAGCCAAATTACCAGTTGGTCTGGCAGATTGTTCGCAGGCAGTCCCGGGCCTTTTCAAGCACGGACCAAATTTCCGGGTCGTCCGATGAACTGCTCGCAAACACTCTGTGCCTTTTCCAAGGGTCCGCAGACTCACCCAGTTCAAGACAAGACAGTCCGGAGACCGTACCAAGACACAGCCCGTCGACTCGTGTCGTTCATGCAAGGCAGTTCAAAAACTGCAGACAAGACAGTCCGAAGACCGTATCAAGACAGCCCACAGGCTCATGCCGTCCAAGAATGGCGCCATTTTCCCCAAGAATCAAATCACTAACCTGGTGCACACAGGTCAAGTCAAGCTATTCTCCACTGCCAACTCTTCGGACCAAACGGTCAACTCCAAGGTTTCGCCTTCTCAGGACCCCAGCTGGTGACCACTAGACGAGGGGGCGCCCGATCAGCCAGGCGGGGCAGCTGCGAGAACCAAGCTCGGTCTTGTGTGGGGTACCCCGTTCCGCCCAACCGACCACACGCACCCCGACCCTACAACCCGATTACAGGCGACTCGGATCACCTTGCGGGGTCCCCGTTCGGGCGCCAACTGAAGGAAGTGGCCTGCTAGGGCCACTAGGGTTTTCTCACAACCACCTGCTATGCCTTCCCAAGAATGAAGAGTCGGTCAGACAGTAGAGAATACAAACTTACATGCTTTATTAGAAATGCTCTGCAGAGGAGTCCATCATGACCTGCACCCTAAGATGTCTGCCGAGGGACTGACTTCTCAATGGTCCACAGTGAGCAATCATTCTTCCCCAACAGCCTCCAACCCCACCCACCATGGAAAACTATCAGCCGGGGCTGAACAGGAACAAAGGAGGCACTGGGAGATGAGCTACCACCTGCCAGATGGGTACATTTTATCAGAAACCCAAGGCCACTGCGCTGGGTCTCAGCGTCTCCTAACGTGGGAGCAGAACTACACACCTAGATTGGTATGCGAGAGCTGAATTGTCTCCTCATTAGCAGGTCGGGAAACAGCCTTGGACAGAAAGAAAAAACATTAGCGAAATACAGTGTTCTGCTGAGGCAAGCATTATGGGCCATGAGGCCTAACTCGGGCACAGTCTAAGCAGCCTAGTAAAGATTGAAAGAAACAAAATGGAGTCGCATTCGCCAACTGAAGCCTGCACATTACGCGGATAACTCAGTGGGTTGCATAACGTAAATACAACTGGCATCTATTTAGCCACATATTGCTAACCTAATATAACGTGAAAGGAGTACATTGCAGGGACAGGATTTTAAAACCTAACATCACTACACCACTGGATTCAAGCTAGCCTGGCTGATGAAGGGTGATGCCCTGAAACCTGTCCCAGGATGCTTGTTTCCGGTCCAGGGAGGACCTGGCTTGGCAGTTCGGGCTGGACTGTTCCCATAAGGAACAGGGTCAAGACTAATTTGCATATGGCTGGGTCCAAACTGGGGTGGTTTGGTGAGCAAAAGAATGATGGATTAAACCCAGATCCTTGTGAGTGGGGTGAATGTTTGCATTGTCCAGCATTCCATACTTCAATTGTTTCTTTTGCATATGTCGCCCTAAGTGGGAAGGGTATGCCCAGACGTGGGTCCCGTGCTCACTACACCACTGTATTCAAGCTAGCCTGGCTGATGAAGGGTGATGCCCTGAAACCGGTCCCAGGATGCTTGTTTCCAGTCAAGGGATGACCTGGCTTGGCAGTTCGGGCTGGACTGTTCCCATAAGGAACAGGGACAAGACTGATTTGCATATGGCTGGGTCCAAACTGGGGTGGTGTGGTGAGCAAAAGAATGATGGATTAAACCCAATTCCTTGTGAGTGGGGGTGAATGTTTGCATTGTCCAACATTCCGTCCATCAATTGTTTCTTTTGCATTTGTCGCCCTAAGTGGGATGGGTACGCCCAGACGTGGGTCCTGTGCTCACTACACCTCTGGATTCAAGCTAGCCTGGCTGATGAAGGGTGATGCCCTGAAACCGGTCCCAGGATGCTTGTTTCCGGTCCAGGGAGGACCTGGCTTGGCAGTTCGGGCTGGACTGTTCCCATAAGAGGGTCAAGACTGATTTGCATATGGCTGGGTCCAAACTGGGGTGGTGTGGTGAGCAAAAGAATGATGGATTAAACCCAGATCCTTGTGAGTGGGGGTGAATGTTTGCATTGTCCAGCATTCCATTCACCAATTGTTTCTTTTGCATATGTCGCCCTAAGTGTGAAGGGTATGCCCAGACATGGGTCCCGTGCTCACTACACCACTGGATTCAAGCTAGCCTGGCTGATGAAGGGTGATGCCCTGAAACCGGTCCCAGGATGCTTGTTTCCGGTCCAGGGAGGACCTGGCTTGGCAGTTCGGGCAGGACTGTTCCCATAAGGAACAGGGTCAAGACTGATTTGCATATGGCTGGGTTCAAACTGGCGTGGTGTGGTGAGCAAAAGAATGATGGATTAAACCCAGATCCTTGTGAGTGGGGGTGAATGTTTGCATTGTCCAGCATTCCGTCCATCAATTGTTTCTTGGGCAATTTGAAAAGGCTGACTTGCTAGTAAGTTAGATATACTGCAACCTTTGAGGTAGAACATTCCATTGTTTGCAATTCATTTACACATATATCCTTTTAAAAAGTTACAAGTCTGCAAATTGTCCAACAATACACTACACAGTTCTAAAAGATCACTTATTGATTCATAAGTATTGAGGGCACCAATCTCATATTGAAATCTCATGTCACTAAAATGAGTGCAGATGATTATTTGAGGCAATTTTACCAATGTCCCTTTCCATATTAACCAGATTGTTTCCTGCAGATAGAAAACATCTTTATGACATAGATATTTATTAAAATCAAAACTTAAATTTTTCAACTTTAATTTGGCACATGTCAAAATCCCAAAAAATCCTGTTTTAAATGTAGCTGCCTCTTTTATAAGTTTGTCTAACTTGAGGTTGGGCAACCACCATCAATTGAAAGCCTGTGTTTACAAATTGCCATAAAACCCCATACAGTTAGGGCTCTCACACTCATCTTTTTTGTAACAAAACAATATATTTTGTTTCAATACTTGGTCTAAAAAATAGCTTTATCATTTCCTTTGTAACGTCTCTTTCTGCAAGGGGTTTATCAAGGCAATTAATTTAACATCCAGTGTGTTAATTTCAGCTAGTTAAGGCACCTGTTTTAGTAATGATCAGTCTGGCTTCAGGGAGGTGTAACTGGTGCAGAAGCACCTGCCGCAGACCTCAGAATAGGCGCTGTGTTTAGAAATAACTTTTGGTTTTAAAAGCCCCTGCTGTTTCCTTGGGTGTTCAGAAGTTTTCAGGCAACAAAACAAATGTCAAGAAAATGCAGGTAATTAATGTTTCTGCTGGAGTGAGATCAAAGTTTTGTCTATAGGCAGTTTTGACTCACCATAAAGTAGCACAGAGGGTTAATATGACTACTGCAAAGAACGCGTATATGCAGGTCACAGAAAGGTAATCTTCATTGTTTTATGTAACATTCCCTATAGACTGATTTATGCACGTAAGATTGATTGCCTCTATATAACGTGTGTTATGTGCTCTGGCAACCTGGGGTTGGTATGAATAGCGGAGTAAAACAAAATAAATGCATGTGAGAGAGTGTGTGTGTTGAGAGATGAGTGGCACTGTTGGAAGGTGGCATTGAGGAAATCTGTGGAGAAGGAGGTCATTGGTGCCTCTAACTCTAAAGGTGGCCCTGGTAATGATTACAGTTTGAACCTGCTGCAGCCACGCTTTCCATGCTTTTTTCTCTTTTTGCCAGATATCAAAATATTTCTAAATCATCTTTCAGTTTTGGTTCTTTGTATGCTAGAAGCTTTAGTTTTAGCCTCATTATTCTTTTCCAGTTTATTTTTCCAGAAACGATAATCCATTGTTTCTTTCACTTGACCTCTTCTTCTAATGTGTATATTTACATTTAACTTTAAAGTATCGTTTTCCATTTCACTTCTGAGACAGATTATCAGAACTAATATTAGCAGATCAGGTCGTCATCTCAGTTTCAGTTACTATTGAATGCAGGGGTACTGCCAATGATTCTACATTAGGCATTCACTTCACGCTCATAGCCAGTTTTTTTTTAATTTGTAGTCACCTTTATCCATTTAAGGTAATCATTCATTATATAGTGAGAGGGAATCCACATACACCCACAGCCTAGGCACCATCTTTTCCTTAACGTTGCGTGTTGAGAAATTTATGTGGATATGTGGGAAGTCAATTCTTGAGAAATATTACTGATGGTTCCTATGTCACTACATCCTACTTTCTCAAACAAATCCTCCCTCTCATACTTCTCCTCTTCAGAGGCTCTCAGTGTCGCTGGTCTTGCTACAGTGGGTAGGCAAATATCGGTCATATGTAATTCAGAAGAAATGACCTCTAATAAGTTGGTTTGATTGTGCTGATTTTTATTGGCTATTGCTAAGGCCTCAAGAATAACTTTTAAATTGCCTTGGATTAAAAAACCACATCAATCATCGAAGAAGATGGAGAAGGAACTAAGGGCCTCATTTACAGTTTGGTGGACAGGGCACTCTGTCACAAATGAGACGGAGTGCTCTGTTCACCAAACTCTTGACCCCTCCTCCTCATTTGGAGGAAAGCGAACTGTGAGTATTCTATCGATGAGCCCTGTTAGTTTCGCCAATGAAATACTTCCTCCGATGGCCAGTGGAAATCACAGTTTTCTTCATTTTGAAAAATTAGTTGCTCCATGCTGTTTTTACCTAACCGCGGGCCATCTTTACTGGTTAGCGCTTTTGCTTGTTTTGGGTCATTCAAAGCATGTGCAAGCCTACAAACACATATTTAGGGAACAAAGCTGCATGTGTTAGATAGAGTGGAATCTTACTACAGCATTGAGGTATCTCTTTTCTTAGAATCTGGTTGCATTTGCTATTTTGTAAAACATTTTAATTTCAACAGGAGTATTTCTTTTTCCTGTAAGACTGGACCAGTAACACTAAGTATAGAGGCTTTATTTACTTCTTGGGTGGCTGTGACTCTCTAGTTGCTCTCTACCTCACCTTCACATTTAGTGATTGATAGAGAGGGCTATTTTTTAAATATCCAGATGTCATGTGTTTTCTTTTGGGTGATTCTGAGCATGTGCTGACCCACATACACAAATTTACCGAACAAAGCTGCATGTATGTGCATGGGGCACACCACTGGCACACCAAAGGCAAGTTCTCTGACAACCTATGCTATCTACCTACTTGAAATCTGGGCAATTCCAAGGATTGGATGAGGTGGGCTCACTCACATAATGTGACATGCTTCATCATAGGCCAACTCATCCCACCCTGGTAAGATGGTACTGGGATCCAGTTTCCTAACTAAAAATACCTTGTGATAAACCATAAGAAATATATAGTAGGTGGTACCCTTGGTATGAGTACAGGCCCTGGGCACATCTAGTGCCACTGCACTATGGACTTAGAAGTAAATTAAATATGCCAACTGGGGATAAGCCAAAGCTACTCATAGAGCTCAAAATCTGATTATTCTTTACACAACATATTTACTGATTTAGACACAGAAACCTAAATGTGCATTTTGCACACGTTGAGAAAAATGACACAGAAATGAGAAAAGTTAAAGTAATAGCACCATAAAAGCATGCTTAGAATGTGTAGACTTAGCATTTCTATTGCCTTTCATTGAAATGCATTATGAGTGAAATGTGGTGCACAATTGAGATGAAAAGACGTACATAGCTAATACTTATGGTGGTGATACCAGACATAATTAGGATCATAAATATGTCAAAACAATTTCAGTAAAATGAATTTTAAGAATAATTTACATGTTTGAATGTTGGAAACATTCTGGAAGTAGACTATACCTAACTTTAGTCATTTCTATGTAATAACAGAATAAAACTATTATCATTATTCCTTTATATGAAATGCTTGATTTATTTCATTATGTTTGATTCTAATTAGGGGTTTATTTTATTTAAAATACATTTTAGCTTCAAATGCATTAATTCATGTTCTTTCCTGAATTGTATTATTTTATAGCTTAATCCAATGGACTTTTCATGTTTCTTCAACTAAGAAAAGTGTTCTAGTGTTCACTGTGAAGTGAATTGATGAGAACCTAACCTCTGCACTGACCCCATGTAAAGTAACGATGTAATTTTCTTTTGCCAATTAACCTGTGAGGACGGAAAGGACAGTTGTTTCTCATGACAAGTATGGGAAACCATTCTGGAGTATCAAAATTGTGTACCTTCTGATCGGATGAGCGACCACATGATGATCTGACAATAATGTTGTGATCACTGATCATATGAAGCGTCATAAAGACTATAAAAGGAGAGACCTCATAGCAGGGGTATCGCTTTTGAGGGCGAAACATGTTCTATCACCCCTTTTGCGAGAGGACTGCATGGTTTTTTTGTGATTAAGAACCATCCTCTTGGTTTTTACCTTTGGACTAGCTTTGCTGATGCTGCTGCTCTTAGCAGATTGATTGGAATCCTTCTTTGCTGACAATCTGATTTCTATGCCTCATGCTTTTTGCCCCTTGCAACGATCTTGCTTACTGAACTCTTTTGAACTGTCTGGTGAGCAACCAGATTTTGCCCCATTTTCCCTTTAGCCCATGCCCATGGATTCACCCTTAATGGACTTGATTCCCTTTTACCCTTGTTATAAAACCTTTTGAATGTTTGTTAGAGGAAACCATTCTCCTGCTTTTGATGGTGATAGGATATTGTAACTTGTAATTAATGCGAGTCTTAACAATCCTCTTCTGGATTAGGACTTTGACTTAATGTGTGGTTTTATACTAAATGCTGTAAGATTTTTGACTTAAATGCTAAAAATGTTACTTATATGCATTGATTTTGGATCATTATTACAATAACCAAATTATCTAAAACTGCCTGAGTCTGTTATTATGTCCAAATGTTCTTTCTGTGCTATTTGAACTTAGACTCTAAATGCATAATAGCGAGAAACATAGACTGTTTTCGGAACATCAAGTTCTGCTGCTTTTATTCTGTGTTGCGACTGCAGAACTTCTAGTGTGCAGACCGAACTTCTAGTGTTAGACTGAACTTCTTCAGGAGATTAGGTCTACCCATTGCAATACTTTTTTTCCATAGTATGGTCTTGTGAGTGGTGTATTTGAATTGTATCACAAATTTGTGAGTTGGCTACCAATTAATGTTCCTCAATGGGTGGCCAACAGTTTTTGGACATCATATTTCCGACCCCTCACTATTGGTGGAGAAAGATCCATCAGGGGACCATCGCCTCATGGTAAGGTGCAGTGATGTGAGTTGTCTAATCATAAAGGGCACAGTACGGTTAGAGTAGTGAGTAAATAGTAAAAGTTTGTAAAAAACGCTTCCCCCTGATCAAATATTGGTAGCAGAGGATGGTTCTGTCGAGTGAAGTGAGGTTTTAGGGTGTTGAGATAGAGTGTCCCCTGTCCAAGCCCTAACAGGCCAAAAAATGTTGGTTCAGCAAAAAAGAAGGATTGATGGAGTATTGTCTCAAATGAAAACAACGTGTAGCAGCAAAGGAGTGCGAGTGTTAATGGGGATGTGCGTTGTGGTTGCTTTTGCTTAAGACAGCGGTGTTTTGAAATGGCTGTGTGTTATTGAGTGGAGTTGAGAAATGGTTAAAGTCCATATTGTTAAAGTCCATGTATGATTGTGGCGCATATTGCAAAGAAGCTGACGTTGTAAATGGGTCCATTGTGGCCTAAGATCTTGAGATATTTACTTACCGGGGTAGTCTCAATGTAGAAGACACTGAGGGGCTTATTTACAAGCCCCTTGCGCCACGTTTGCGTCACTTTTCCCATGTTAAAAGTGACGCAAAAGTGGCGCAAGGGGCTTGTAAATCTTCCCGAGTAAGTTGTCTGCTGTTTGTTGTGTTGATCATGAGATGTTGTCTACAGCATCTTATTGTAAATGGTTTTCTTTTGTGTATTAGTCGTAAATGGCTGGTATCGTTCTCATGTGCACAGGGAATAATTGAATCAATTAGGGTGAAATCCCACTGGTCAAGATTTCATTGAAGTGAATGTTTATAGAAAAGTTTATTTACCTTGTGAGAGGGAAATTCCTTTAGTGGAGCAGACAATTGTATTTGATGATTGCATTGAATTGTGATTTTGCTTAGAAAAACGTGCAAAAGATAAGTGTAAAGAAGGGTGAGCTGCTGCAAGGAGTGAGATTGACATCACAGTGTGTTGCACAGTGATAGGTGGTTTGTGTAAAGCGGTGCTGAGATTGGTTGACTACATTGTAAGAATTGCAGTGTTATTGGTTGAAGTTGCTGAGCAAGAGAATTGTGGGGGAATTTCATTTCCTGGATTTTACGGAAGACTTTTGTGAATATGAAATTGAATAAAAATAGAATTTTTCAAAGTCTTACGAAAATTGATAAAGAGAGATGTGACCATACCTGCTAGAGTAGGAGTAGAAGCACCACCTAAGGATACACCAGGATACATTTTTATGATGGTTAAAGGATTACATCCATGTTTGTGGCTTGAATATTGGCACAGACTGCCAGAGGGAGACAAGGTTCTACAGTTTCCTGGTTATGGGACATTTAGGGGCCTATTATGATGTCGGGCGGACGCATGACCTCCACTCTGCAATTTTGACCTCCTGATTAGGATGCAACCAAACACTATTCGGTCGCATTCTGACATTTCCCTATGGGAGCATGTATTACGGCCGTAAACTGGCCGTAGTACATGCTCCCATAGGGAAATGGGAGGTGGTGTTAATCCCTGCACCCCGTGGCAGGTACCTCAAGGTGCCTGACATAGGGTGCAGGGATTAACAGGGGGGCACAGTAGGTGCCTCTCAGCCCCCACTCAGAGGCCACGCACACAAGGGGGCCCTGCTAGGGGCCCAGGGCCCCCCAAACACTCTTTCTGACAGGGTTTCCTTGTCGGAAAGGCCGGCATGGAAACCATGGCGGAAACCATGCATCGTAATCCCAAGGGCGGAAATACCGGCCTTTGGGAATACGGGTCGGCCTCCGACTGGCCGATAGCTCGTTCAGTTTCTGACCGCCAGCATTGTAATGCGGCGGTCTGAAAGTAAACCGAGATGTGGCCAGGAAAGGCTCCGACCGTTGGTTGTAGCCTTTCCGGGCTGTATCGTAATCGGCTCTTAAGTTTGAGACTCATTGAGAATTTAGGAGGAAATTATATGAAATGAGACCATCTTCTAGAAATGACCAATTTGAAGCATTAAATACCTGGGAACACATAGCACATCAGAAAGAGAAAGAGAAATACCAAGGGAGATACAAAAGAACTATAGATCATTACGCAGAAGCTAAATGGGATGCACAACAGAAAATGTGGAGAGAAGATGTTGTTCAGGGAACGAGAATGTATCCTCTGTTAGAAACAGAAGTGAAAACATATAGAGACAGAAAAGGGTGACACAGCAATAGAAGAAGAAGAGACTGACAAAGATGACGAACTTTTAAATGACTTGTTGATGAATCGTCCACCACCATACAATGAGACTCAGAGTGAGGGTTTGACAAATGGTAATACAGCTGAGATTCCAAATGCCTCTGTAATGCCTGAAATACCAAAAGAGCCAACACTTGTTACTCCTGTATGAGGGAGAACAGAAATAACAGCTCCGATGAACCAGATTGATTTGAATGCTCTAGATGCTTTAACTGTTCATGTTACTATTGGACCTGTTGTACCTCTTTATAAATCTGGGTCACATGCTTTAACTGTACTTGTTGGAGTGAATACTGCACATGGAAATCCATTGGAATTGACAATGAGATCTTTGCTTCAGATAACTATGGTTCTGATTCGAAGCACTACCACAGGCACTAAGAATGCAGGTTCCATTAAACATCAGACACAACTTGACCCCACAAGAATGGACAGAGGTTTCCACCTTTTATTTCCCCAGAACAAGTGGACCTCCTGAAATTAGTTATAATGCTTCTGACATGATTGTGCCAATGGGAATTTCAGTTCCAGATACATTCGCATTAAATATGCAACCTGGAACGAGTACAAATTTGACTAATGAAAATTTAAATACTCCAAGAGAACAATCAGAATTTATTCCTCAAGAATTCAATCAGTGGCTTTAAGGATATAGAACTCTGATCAATAATTAATGTTCTGAAACTGTTTCAGTTTCAGCTCTGGTTCCAGCCTTAGTGCCAGCTCCAGTTCAAGGTTTAGCTTGAGCATCAGCACCAGCTTCAGTTACAATTCCAAATTCAGCTCCAATTCATAAAAAGGGAAGCACAATAGACGTAAGTAGATTAAAAGTAGAGCTAAAAGAAATAATTTTGGGAACTCTTAGTCCATCATGATTAGATACATAGCAGGATGAGGAACCTTTGTTTCTTTGTAAAGACATTATCAGACGAGCCAGATTTACACATGAGAAATTGGCTGATTCGGCTCAGAAATATGAAATTGATATCCACAGATCAAATGTTTTGCAAAGATTAGACTTTGACAACAGAGATAATGCAAAAATTAGGCTAAAAGGAATGAAATTGCAGATTAAGAAACTAATGACACCGATCAAGAAATGGAGTGAGAGAGAAAAATGGGAAGGTAGCTGGCCAAAAAAGAAAGAAACAAAGAAAGTTTGAATTGAAACATCTTCATATGTTTCGGTGGAGGGGATGGAGAAATACAGATACTTCCCATGAGAGAGGTACCAGGTGGAGGCCATGCACATGTGCTATGGACAAGAACTGATATTTTGTCATTTACAAATAAATTCCCAAAATTGAGAGAAAATCCAGTCGAATCGTACAGACAGATTGTAAGGTTTGTGAAAATTTCAAAGGTTTTGTG
Source organism: Calotriton arnoldi (assembly GCA_963921515.1). NCBI lineage: Eukaryota > Metazoa > Chordata > Amphibia > Caudata > Salamandridae > Calotriton > Calotriton arnoldi. Next base: position 199,050 of record CAWUFW010005533.1, on the reverse strand, counting down.
GATAGATTGAATACCTTGTTTGATATTGTGGTTCTAGGAGATTTATGGACCGAGTATAACATTTCTGTTGATTGGCCTAATGCAGAACCAGATGGAGATCCTAGAACAGGGGCTCCATCTCCAGTGGTATTAAAGAAACAGCTAATAAATCACCTGAAAAGCAAGATTTCTCCTAAAGAGATTGATTGGTCGTAGATTGACATAACAAACCAAGAACTTAAAGAATCAGTACATGCCTATTACAAGAGATTGGTACAAGCTTTCAAGCAGGACAGTGGAATGTAAAATATAGCAGAGAAAGATATGGGATATTTTGTTTACAGATTTGTGCAAGGTTTGAGACCTGAGATTGGTTCTATGATTAAACAGCACTTACTTTGTTGGCAAAATAAACCTCTTGATGAGATCTTGCGTTATGCCAAGTATTGTGGAGATTAGATTGATGTCAAACATAAGAAACTCAAGGAGAAGCTGATGGTTGCACAAATAAAAGTGATGCTGAAAGGTCAGAATCAGACAGGTTTTGAAAACACATTTTCGGTACACGGAGGATATAATCAAGTTCTGATGATGCAAGGTGTTAATGGTTTTCAAAAAGAGAATTTTCAGCCACAGGATAGAGGTCGTGGTATTCCAGTAGGCTCTAGAATTGGTGTCGACGTTTTGAATTTGAAGAAAATGAACCCGTGTCACATGTGCGGAAAATGAGGGTATTGGAAACACAAGTGGAAGTTTAATATGAATAATGCTGTAATTAAAGAAAATAACATGGTCCAGGGTCAACAGGCACAAGGACAGAGAATTAAAAATCCTATTGTATCCCAATCAGTGAAGATACCACAAGCTCCGATGACTCAACAGAATTTTCAGGTACAAAGGTACAAGGTAAATCAGAGCCAGCAGATGAACAGAAATTCATTCCCAAATCAGAATGTATCACAACAGTATTTGATTCAGATAGGCAATTTTGATCAGGATCCATCAACCTGACAGTGCCTGAGGGGGGGAGGAGGAAGCGTGCTTGGCGCAGCCTTAGAGGTAGACCAAAGTGGTCCCTATGTAGGCAGAGAAGTGAACTGGTGCTACTCGCTATACTGTACGAACAGCAGACGTTCTCAACCTAACCCTCTCGGGAGAAAGTGTAGTGTAGTTCCTATAGTACCCCTGCAGGACCTGCGCTTTTGGATAACATACACTGTGGGCCTGGTGGTAGACTGATTCTGTGCACCCCCACCGCGTATGTTAGCCTGTTTGCATTAGCTAGCTCACAGTGCCACTAGAATCTCCTTTTTATCAGAGAGATTAGTTTTGGGCAACCTCAGAACATAACAACCCTGATCCCTCAGACTCGTGGAAACAATGTACTACTTTTCGCTCAGTCACTCGTGCTTGCTCATTTGGTCTCAGAGAGTTACACAGAAGAAACAGTTGAGCGTGTTTACAATAAGAATTTATTGCACAGTTGTTCTTCTAGTATAAAATATATGTGCTGCGACAACTGTTAAACAGTAGCAGAGATATATGATCAGCAGTACAGTGAATAGAAAAGGATAGTACAGTTCTACCATTTTGCAATAGTCATGAACATATACATGAATATAAGATGCATTTATAAAATAAAGCGCATACTCCTACGATGCCTGTCTAGATGTATCTAAGTGTACCTAGCATGTGAGTAGGTACAAAAGAAGTCAAGAATCCCGCTAGGATTTAGTTAAAACCCCATTACCTGAATAATGAGAGTGTGGGACCTCGTCCTGGTCTCTAGTTGGACACTTCGCAAGGGATGATTAGACCACTGTCAGCTGGAGCGACTGCAAGCAGGAGCCTCAGCGTCTCTGGTCAGTGTGTCGGCCTGGAAGTCTCGGTTCCCTCTAACTACTGATAACAAGAGGTGCTGTATTTATACAGAAAAGTATAAAGTCCCTTTGTCCCTTGTGTCTTGTGTTAGCCATTGTTGGGTATGAAGATGACGTATGGGATGAACCGGTTACGTAGATGTTTAGGCAGGTGGACTGCCCATTAGTTGAGGTTTTACAGCTTTTCCCCCCAAACTAACCCTGCCTAACTCTGCATTCGCAGTTTCAATTATTTTGGGTAGTTCATTCTCCTGTTCTAATGGAGAGAACTCCCGCAGGTGTTGGCGGATTGCCACTGATGCTGCTTCCCCTTTAATGTTAGCTAGTATTATGGCTGATACCTGGTCGTAGTTATTTAATAACTTCATCCCTAAGTTCAGGGCAGGCTCTGCTCCGTACTCATCTTGTATTTGTCTTAATACATCTGGTATCACTGCTAATGAAGGAATACCATGATATGGTATATATGGCAGCAAAGACTGTACCCCAAGAGGTACAATCCTCTAACTGTGGTGTAATCCCCATGGGCAAGCAGATTGTTAATATTCTGTGTTTTTCAAATGGTGTGGTATTTGGGAATACTGCTTCTTACTGGGTTATTTTCTGAGCTACCCAGAAAGGAATTTGTTCACGTTTTGTGGGCAATTTACCCATTACCGCGTGTAATGTTTGTGGAGTAATTTTAGTAGCTGTGCTCTGTGTAGGAGCTGTATTTGGTGTAATTACTGTTGGTTGGACCGCAAGTGTTCTCATGACGAATTGTGTCATGTTTCTGTAAAGTTTTATCAACTCTTTGTGTTGGAAAAGCAATTCATCATTTGGCATTGTGTCAATGTCAGGATGTGGCGCATAGGTCGCTAATATCGGCCATGTTGCTCCTGGTCTTCCTAATGGACCATGTCTTGCTCTTCTTCTTGAGTGGGGTAGGTCGCCATTAAACCAGAAATTATGTTCCTGGTAGGTACTCGGAATTTCAATCTCCTCAAACGGAGTGTATACTGCTGGGACTTCTTCATGTGTAAAATAATGAAAAGTTTTTGTTATAGCATTTGCTGCTGGGAATGTAACCCATGAATAGAACACATCTGTTTGGAAATCTCGGTGTGCCTCTATCACGAATATTACCACACCTCCTCTGGATGGTACACCATTTTTGAGGAGTTTAACTGTGAGTGTGTGTCTTACATTGGGTGCAATTTGCATTGCATTGGCATCTTCCTCAGAATCTGACTGACCTATTTGTGCCAGCGGGTCTAATTCTCCGTTTTCGGTAGTCATTGTGTTAAGAACAAGGAATAACTGTCCAAGGAAATTAAGATAAGGTGTTTTTCACAATTTTGGGAACTAAATGTCCTTCAAGCTTGATTAACCAACAGCCAATAAATAGGATATCTCGCCTACTCAGCTGTGGCGGAGTTTGTGCCCACCCACTCCAGATGTCTCTGGTTTTTGTGAGTAGGGGTCTCTGAGAATAAGCACGACTGAACTACTCAGATTCTACTGTTAAATAAGTACCAAACCAACGTTGGTGGCGCCATGTAGTATAGTTCCTATAGTACCCCTGCAGGACCTGCGCTTTTGGATAACATACACTGGGGGCCTGGTGGTAGACTGATCCTGTGCACCCCCACCGCGTATGTTAGCCTGTTTGCATTAGCTAGCTCACAGTGCCACTAGAATCTCCTTTTTATCAGAGAGATTAGTTTCTGGCAACCTCAGAACACGACAACCCTGATCTCTCAGACTCGTGGAAACAATGTACTACTTTTCGCTCAGTCACTCGTGTTTGCTCATTTGGTCTCAGAGAGTTACACAGAAGAAACAGTCGAGCGTGTTTACAATAAGAATTTATTGCACAGTTGTTCTTCTAGTATAAAATATATGTGCTGCGACAACTGTTAAACAGTAGCAGAGATATATGATCAGCAGTACAGTGAATAGAAAAGGATAGTACAGTTCTACCATTTTGCAATAGTCATGAACATATACATGAATATAAAATGTATTTATAAAATAAAGCGCATACTCCTACGATGCCTGTCTTGATGTATCTAAGTGTACATAGCATGTGAGTAGGTGCGAAAGAAGCCAAGAATCCTGCTAGGATTTAGTCAAAACCCCATTACCTGAATAATGAGAGTGTGGGACCTCGTCCTGGTCTCAAGTTGGACACCCCGCAAGGGATGATTAGACAACTGTCAGCTGGAGTGACTGCATGCAGGAGCCTGAGCGTCTCTGGTCAGTGTGTCGGCCTGGAAGTCTCGGTTCCCTCTAACTACTGATAGCAAGAGGTGCTGTATTTATACAGAAAAGTATAAAGTCCCTTTGTCCCTTGTGTCTTGTGTTAGCCATTGTTGGGTATGAAGATGACGTATGAGATGAACCGGTTACGTAGATGTTTAGGCAGGTGGATCCTAGCCCCTGCCTGGTTTCCTAGAACTCTTATGAATAATTAATCATACTGGATGAGCACATCGAAGATGGTATAGGAGGCCATTGTTCGGGAAAACCCTCCTTCTGTACCCAAACCACAGTCTAGATAAGGTTCAGCCCTCGGCGCCCGTTATTGTGGAGAATAGGGAACTAATGTAGGTGGAAGATTATGCCTATATTAGGGCATATCAAACTATGCCTATATTAGGGCATCTATATGAAACATAACAAAAGTATCCAGTTGTAGGAGTTACAAATAAAAACTTGTCCACCCCAATTTCTGAAGCAGTTCCAGTTAAAATAAGGTCCTTTTAGGATCAACATTGCTTTGTAATGTGTGATTCAAATCCAGTGAATCTGTTTGCATGTGATTTACTGTGTGAAATAATTTGTTCCATCTATTGCACACCAAGAGGTATTTCATTTCACACAAAGGATGAGGATGTTGTTTTTAAATTTGCCGGACATAAATCTGTCATGGGAATTTACCCTCTCCTGATAAGAGAAGATTTGCCCATTTAACTGAGAGACACCATGTTATCTAAAGTCTGGGACTTTACAGGTAAATATATCTGACTAATCAAAGGTCCAGTCCAAATCACTGTCAAACAGAATGCAGAATTTCCAAAAATCCCACAATACAATTTGACTGCAGATACTATTGCTGGAATTACTCATGTGATCGACTCAATGACTGAACAAGGGATCCTGAAGGAGATAATGGGAAGTCCATGTAACTCTCCTATTATGGGTTTACAGAAGCTGAACAGCAAGTATCATATTGTGCAGGATTTGCGGAAAGTGAATGCAATTATTGTGCCACCTTGTCCTGTGGTACTGAATTCAGCTGTGAAACTGTTCTAAATTTTATGCAAAGCCGAATTGTCTTCAGTTATTGACCTATGCCAAGGCTTCTTTTCTATTCTTCTGCATGAAGATAGTGAGCATCTTTTCTCTTTCCATTTTGGCGACCATGTTTTGGTATGGTGCCAAGTCCCAAAAGGGTATACAGAAAGTCCCTCAATATTTAACCAGACACTTAAAAAGAATCTCGAGTCTCTAGTGATGCCAAATCATCACTCAATACTAGTGTAGTACATTGATGACCTACTGATGGCGCCAAATACTAAGGAAGCTTGCAAAATTGACACTATTGCTTTGCTAAATCATCTGGCTGAGAATGGATATAAAGTATGCTTGACTAAGATACAGTTTTTCAAATCTGAAGTTCTGTACTTAGGGCACCACATTGAGAAAGGAGCAGGGAAAGGGTCACAAGAAAGAATCTCAGCGATTCTTAACATGAGTCCACCAGAAACCCATAAGGAAGTCTGCATGTTCTTAGGAATGGTTGGCTACTGTCAACAATGGTCAGAGGTTGACACACAAAGACGTGTCTGATCCAGTACCCTGGGATGGCAGTTGTATGACTGCCTTTACTGAGCTGCGAGAATGCCTTTGCAGGGCACCAGCAGAAGAAGAAGGCCTGCAGTACTTCCTGTTCCCTGCCCGACTTTGGATCATATTGGAATTGACAACGCACTTCTGTGATGACCCCGCAGCGGCCTGGGGGTAGCTGGAGGCCAATAAATCTGGTTCCATGCTTCTGCGTAAGGGATATGCTGCTGCCCCATGTGAATGGAAATCGAGGAAGAGGACCCAGAGGAGACCCTGTGGGGGCCCATCGGAGAAACCTAGTATCTCCCAGACTGAAACGGAAAGGTACGATGCCCTCCAGGCAGTGGCTATGATCGTGAAAGGGATGGAGAGTGACTTGGAGGTTGGCTATTACTCGGTGAAAGAAACTGCTGAATCTGGGTCAGACTCCTCACAGGGTGACAGTAACCAACCGCCGATAGTGACACCGGATACTGCTGATGAGATGATCTGATGGGAGGTCTGCAGGCTCCGGTGGCTACTCCTGGGATTTGTGACACCTGGTTGATGTCTTGGGAAAGCCTGGAGTTTGTTCTGGAGGGTCCGGGCTGGGGCGGATAAGATGAGGAGCTGTTACTCTTGGACTGTAGCCTACCCCCTCTGAGAGGGCCACGCCTGGGAATGGTTTCAGTCCTCTGATAGAATTGATGGTTTGCTTGAAGTTTGGGCAGCTAGCAGTTGCCAGGCTGTCTTGGGTTGGGGAGTTTTTGTTTGGAGATGTTATTCTTGTGTTTTTTTTTTTTTTAGGTGCAAGGGTAGTTTCCTTTCTTTTAACCAGGGGTGCGGGGGAGGGGGTGCCTGGACTGTCTAGTCTTTCAAGATGCCACCGTCTTGCATGTTAAGGTTCCTGGCGTGGAACATTTGGGTGATGGGCTCTGCCACTAAGAGGCATTTTGTGCATAGATACCTAAAGAGGCGGGGAGTGCAGATTGCTTCCTACAGGAGACACATCTCATTTAGAGTGAGGTGGAGAAGTTACGCTGGAAGTGGAGGGGGCAGGTGTTCGCGACCTCCTTTTTAGCATATGCTAGAGGGGTACTGATCTGGGTGAGGGTGAGAGTCCCCTTTGAGCCACAGCACACACTCATAGACTGGAATATTACCCTCTGCAGCGTATCCCCAACCACGATCAGGTGCCATTCCTTCAGGGTCTATCAGCCCCCTTGGCAGATTCGGCAGTGGCAGATATACTTCTTGGGGGGGATTTTAATTGTGTGTCGGATGTTTTGCTGGATCGATCGACCCCGCCCCATTTCCAGGTGCTCAGGCTCATCGATGTGTCGCAAGGTTTCGAGTGTGGTTGGGGCACTGGGGTTGGAGGATATCTGGAGGATGCAACATATCGATGGGAGGAAATACTCCTTTGATTCACCCATATGCCAATTGCACAAACGACTGGATGCCTTTCTCTGTTCCCCTGGCCTGGGCCATTGTGTTACTCACACAGAATATTTGGGGCGCACGGCCTCGGACCATAGTCCTATGCTGCTTCATTGTTAGCTCTGTAGGGGACTGCCCCCTGATCCCTCTGTGGCAGTTTAATCCAAGGGCCCTTGAAGATACTTGCTTCAGAGAGAGCCTGTGCACTGCCATTGACAATTACTTCTCTGAAAACGCACGCTCAGCATCTACAGAATTAGTGGCATGGGAGGCGTTTAAAACCGTGGTGCGCGGATATTGTTTGGGGCAATCGATAGGTGTGCTGGGCGAGCTATATTTGGAGCTTGGGGCGCTTGAAGGCCACCTTCATAGTCTGGGCAATGCACAGGGTACGGAGGCTGACGACCCAGTAGGTGTGTGGGAAGCACGTAAGATGTATGATGAAGCGCTGGAGAGGTTGTGTTGCCATGATTATAGAGGGCACCCCACGAGGGTTCAGGGAAAAGAGGGATGGACCATGTGATTGTTGGTATGGCTTGTGCAGCTGGAGTCACACGGGCTCTGATCACGCAGGTACGGTCTGGGACTGGGGAGTCCATCTACGACCCAGAGGCAATTAATACCCTGTTCTGTGACTATCATAGGAAGTTATATGGTGTGCCTCTGCCAGTCCCCCTGAGGGATCGGGATGACTTTCTGGGCACACTGAAACTCTGGGTGTTGGACCCTCAGGCATGTGAAACGGTGGGGGGGACCAGTGACTGAACAGGAGGTCCGTGCGGCTATTAAGATTAAGAGCATGGCCCTGACAGCCTCCCTGTGGAATTCTATTCAACATATGCTTCGGCGCTGGCCCCACGATTGGTGACACTCTATGAAGAGTCTTTCTGGCTCGGATGGCTCCCGGAATCTACATGGGATGTGGTGTTGATCCCTTTCCCCATGGCTGGCATCCCGGGCTAGCACGGCGGATTTCCACCCTCTCTCCATGCTTAACATGGATTTCAAACTGCTCAGTAAGACTTTGGCTCTTCGCCTCCTCCCGTACATGCCCAATTTAATTTATGTGGATCAGAACGGGTTCATTCCCTCCCGGAGCACGTCCTTTAATCTATACAGACTATATACAGTCTTGTTCCACCCTGAGATTCAGGCTCTCCCATCGGCAGCATTTTTGGTGGTAGATTTGGAGAAGGCTTTCGACACAATAAGGTGGGACTAGCTGTTTGAGGCTATGGAGCAGATGGGTCTTGGCGGTGCATGGGTGAGGTGGGGGAAACTGCTTTATGGGGGCCACACAGTGAGAGTTAACATATCGGGGGATGGTGTCCTCACAGTATGGAATATATTGTGACACCAGACAGGGCTGTCCCCTGTCACCACTCCTGTTCGTCTTGGCAGTTGAGCCACTGGCTAGGGTGTTTCGGCAGGAGGGGAAGGACTGGGGCTGACTGTAGGAGATCGTAGTCATATTATTTCCCTATACGCCAATGATCTCTTGTTACCTTGCAGATGCAGGGGGTGGCTCTGCCACAGCCCTTGATCTTTTAGGGAGATTTGAGCATGTATCAGACTTGAGGGTTAATAGACGTAAAACGTAATTGTTCCCAGTGTCTTTGGCGATCGCCCGGACCTTCCGGCGGATCTTAATTGGGCACAATCCACCTTAAGATATTTGGGGATACATGTTTATAACTCCTTTGAAGATCTTCGGGAGGGTAGACTTGGGAGGACTCTCTGGGCACTTTGGTCGTGTGTCCCTTTTGGTGTTCCCTACGAATACCTATTATGGCATGGATATCCCTGTCTAAGATGATCATGCTCCCACGCCTCTTATATTTTTTTGTCGATCTCCCGACCATGGTGCCTGCCTCCTGGTTTCACTATTTGGACTCCTTACTACGAGATCTTATCTGGGATAAGGGGCGGCAGAGGGTGTCCTTGCTTTACAATGCCACTCATCAGAAGGCATCCTGGGACTACCAAACTTTGAACTCTATTATTTAGACTCTCAGCTACAATGGGTTGCGCAGTGGCTGGAGGGGCTGAAGCTGGAGGAGAAAGGGTGGGTGGAGTCTGGGACATGCCCAGCAGTTTTGCTGCCCAAACTACTTAATCCGGCAGTGGAAATACCGCACCGGTCGCTGTTGTTGACTACAGCCTTGCAGTGCTTGAGAAGGTGCAGGGTGACATCCGCGGGGGTCCCGCTGTATGCTCCGGTCTTGCCCTTTATAGGACTGCCCCATGGAGACCCACTAACGATATTTACGACTCAACAGTTGGCACCCTGGACGGAGGTGTGGCTGGACACAAAGTGAGATTTTTGCTGTCTGAACGCGCTTGTCTCCTTTGCAGACCTGGTTGAAGGCTCTGGCCTACTGCCTGGACAATTCCTCCAATATAAAGCCCTGGTCCTGACGTTCAGGGGACTGTGGGGTAGGAGAAGTGAGGAACCCAAAACTCATCTGCTGTTACACTCCTTGCTTACCCTGGGTACTACACAGCACCAGTTGAAATGGTTTTACTGCTCACTCTCTGAGATGACTCGCAGCACTCTATTCAAACTGCACAGGAGGCGGTACTGTGTAGAGACCTTAAGGATGCAGAGTGGAACAGGGCCTTGGCGTACCCTAAATCGGTCTCAAGGACCATGAGGTTAAACTATACGCAGTTTAATTACCTGCACATGACCTATATGACTCTCCATAGCCTCCAAATAATATATGGGGGCGAGAGTCGTGGTTGTCTGAGGTGTAAAGTTGATGATGCAGGCTTCGTACATATGACCTGGGCATGCCACGCACTGCACCAGTTCTGGGATGAAGTATTATCGGGGTGGGTTTGACACTGGGATGTACACTTGTCTCCACAGTTGAGGTCTGCTTGCTGGGGCTTTTTCCCCGCCCTTCCACTCGGAAGGTCGGGAACAGATTTAAAGACCTTGCCTTGGTCCTGGCTAGAAGACGGATAGCAGATGCCTGGGGGTCGGCAGAGAGTCCGGTGGTTGGGGTTTGGAGACGTGATGTATCTCACTGGGCCGGAGCGGAGGGCAGGGCCATGACCAGGGAGGAATTGAGAGGACTGAGATGACGCCCCATCGCGGAGCAGTGGAGGGAGGCCCTGGACACCTGGGAAACCCAGATAGTGCAAATGGCGATGGGGAGGGGGATCAGGATGGCATCGAGGTTGATAGGGAGCGCACACATGTGGCTTGGGAACCCGGGGCCGGGGAGCGACCCCTGCTCAAGGATGAGGGAGAACAGTAGACACCAGAGGGGCACCCTGATATGCCACAGCAGTGTAGGGTGAAGTGGATACCAGAGACACCCCGTGCTCCCTCCGTGGTTAGTTCTGACCAGGATGCAGTGGCCCAATGGCTGGAAGCTGAATTAGACCATAGAAAACTCGACAAGGAGAATTCTCTACCTATTTAATTTGAATTATGCAATGTGTCAATGATGTAACCACAAAAAGGCCAGTGTAAAGAATATGAAATACTAGTGAACCAGAGATATGGATAGAAAAGTATCAAAAAAGTTTATTTAATAAATATACTGATTAAATATAAAATATCACAATGGGTCAAAAAATTCCAAAAGCACATCCCACCAAACACTCATACAAACCTCAAGCATACCAATTCATATATACACATTCTCACACGACTAGTCCATATAGTCCATTCATACACAACAAACAATGATATGAAGTGACAAATAGAGTGTCTCGTATGTCTATAAACAAATACATAAGAATATATACATCAAGGATATTTAGTTAACAAAGTCAGCATCTAGAATCTGCCCAACATAAAATTTAAATACATGAAATCAATGAGAAAGACTATCTAGTGTCTCATGTTATTCCAACAATTGGAATCCTGCGCCGACGCGCGTTTCGGTGTTTGCCCGAAATTGGGCTTCACCTTCCTCAGGGCATCCAAGTTAGAGACACAGAAAGAGAAACAGTGGGGTGTGCCTGAAAAGAGACAGGATATAGACAAAATCTCAATAAAGTTGTTCATGTAATAATACTGTTTAAATAAGGACATATTAAAGGATAAAACACAATCTAATCAAGTAGTCATTGCCCAATGGGGTTCACAGAGCACTGGAGTAGTCATACAATTTGATCAAAGCGGGGGAGGGGGGAACCAGGACATCGATTACACGTAAACACAAATAAAGACCTAAATAACATTTAAACCAAATCACAAACACAGTACAAAGATACAAAAAATTTACTTATCGCTTTACAATGCATATACATGCTAAGGAATACAGAAAAAGAAAAATTATTAGAAAATTCCAATGAGTTACCAGAATGTTCAATGGTTATAATGAATTGCCCGGTCTAAATACACCAGTAATCAATTTCAGAAGAAATACAATAATTACAAACAATCAGGAGGTGTATGTTAACTAAATACAGAAATAGAAAAGAGAAAAAAGAAAAACGGAAAAAGAAAAACAAGGGATGAAAAGGTATGCATGTCAAGGAGCCATAAGGCTAGCAAGAATAAAGAGGGCATGTGAAAATGAAAACAGAAAACTAATGATTTACCTGATGTTCAAAAAGCATTCCAACTATGCGAAGAATAGGCATATTGAGCAGTTTAAAGGAACATGAAGGCCTAAGCGTGGGCACATCAAGCTGAAAAAAAGAAGAAAAAGTGGCAAAGCAAATGGTTAACATAAACCTAGGGATGCAAAGGAAGTTGAATAAGACTACGTTATACAGAGAGCGGCCCGCTAAGATGGAAAGAGGTAGCGTCTACGTGGAGATCACACGGGAGCGTGGGCTCGCAGTAAATAAAGAAGCAATGGCGAAAGGAGATAAACCAGACATACTTACAACGGCCACGGTTTGGCGGCCGATGTAAAGACCGAATACTTAGTATAATCGATACACGGACAGCCAGAGTGGGTGCAGAAGGTCTGACCGGAGAGAGAGATGCTTACCGATATTTTTGGTGTGAAGCTGAATTAGAACTGTCCTCCCAACCCTCTGCCTGTCCGGTGGGTTATGCCCCCCAATTTGTTTTGGTAACCTCTGGTATTCTCTGCACCACTCAGCACATATTAGTTACCAGTTGAGTTTGTTAAGTAAGTCTACAGGAGGCATCCTCACTGAAGCTCCTTTCTTAAACAGATTGGACCATCTTATACATACAATGTGTGATGACTAGATACAACGACATTATATAACGATTCCTTAAGACACAGCTACCGACACGAAGCATTTTTTTAAAATTATTTTGGGGGTTTTCTGTATGTGTTGCGACTGGTGCAGACCCTCATACTTGGTGGTTGTCAGGACAGCTGGTTGCGGACTGATGGGGAAGGGTCTCTTGTCTATGCATTGTATTGTAATTCAACTGGTGCATGGAGAGCTGTCAGGATTATATTTGTCTAACTGTTACTGAGTAAAATGCTAATAGAAATATGTTTTTTTTTAAAAACTTATATATATTGTTCAACAATTGCCCGAAAGCATTCAAAGGGCGCACTCGCAGTAGTTACCAAACGGTTTCTTTATTCAGGGAAAGTCAGCATCTCTATTTCGGGTGAGTTCGTTGCCGACGCGTTTCGAGGACACAGCCTCTTCCTCATGGGCAATCTCCAGTATCGCGCCGATGACTCCAATCATTACTTTTAAACATGCAGGGACCCCCAGTGGGTCATGCGCAGTGCGTTCATGTGGTATGATGCATGCTGGGACATCGAGTCCCAATTGGAGAATAATTATTGCTCACAGTGAGCTGCATGCGATACTTGTCGTGAAGGAGTATTGTTACCCACAGTGGGCCCCCAAATGGCATGTTAACTTCAGTGACTCCCAACTACTGCACTGCTCGCGGCTCTTCCGAGACAGTTCCAGCAAGCCGCGCAGTCCCTCCAAGTCTGGGAGATGGTGCGTCCATTCACGGCAGGGCAGCTGTGTGGGAATTATATTGTTCAACAATTGCCCGAAAGCATTCAAAGGGCGCACTCGCAGTAGTTACCAAACGGTTTCTTTATTCAGGGAAAGTCAGCATCTCCATGTCGGGTGAGTTCGTTGCCGACGCGTTTCGAGGACACAGCCTCTTCCTCATGGGCAGACTCCAGTATCTCGCAGATGACTCCAATCATTACTTTTAAACATGCAGGGACCCCCAGTGGGTCATGCGCAGTGCGTTCATGTGGTATGATGCATGCTGGGACATCGAGTCCCAATTGGAGAATAATTATTGCTCACAGTGAGCTCCATGCGATACTTGTGGTGAAGGAGTATTGTTACCCACAGTGGGCCCCCAAATGGCATGTTAACTTCAGTGACTCCCAACTACTGCACTGCTCGCGGCTCCTCCGACACAGTTCCAGCAAGCCGCGCAGTCCCTCCAAGTCTTGGAGATGGTGCATCCTTTCACGGCAGGACAGCCGTGTGGGAATTATATTGTTCAACAATCGCCCGAAAGCATTCAAAGGGTGCACTCGCAGTAGTTACCAAACGGTTTCTTTATTCAGGGAAAGTCAGCATCTCCATTTCGGGTGAGTTCGTTGCCGACGCGTTTCGAGGACACAGCCTCTTCCTCATGGGCAGTCTCCAGTATCGCGCAGAGGACTCCAATCATTACTTGTAAACATGCAGGGACCCCCAGTGGGTCATGCGCAGTGCGTTCATGTGGTATGATGCATGCTGGGACATCGAGTCCCAATTGGAGAATAATTATTGCTCACAGTGAGCTCCATGCGATACTTGTCGTGAAGGAGTATTTTTTGCTTATTCACTCATTCCTCGTCTATATACTCCTTGCTTACCCACTCTCTTCGTATATCCCTTACTTTCAGATGTCAGGCCGGACCGTGCCTTTCTTATGTTTTATACTGTGCCCAGTATAATCCATTGTGGCGCTTTGTATGTATAGCCAGACTCCAGTTTCGTGAGGGTACTCGCCCCATTGAGGTGAGAACTCCTTTCAACCATTCAATATATCATCTCCTGGCATCATATAGTTTTGAATTCACTGGTGGGGCCCTTTGTTTATGTAATTCTTCTTTCCTGTTTCTCTCTTTTTAGTGTGTAGGTTATTATGCCTTGGCAGAAGGATTCCTATTCACGCTTTTCCTTTTCCATCTTATCTACTACTTCTGTTTGATAGCTCTTCCTTACCCTTGTTTCAGCTCTCTCCCCCTCCCCTTTCTGTCTTTTTCTTTTTATATAAATCACTATAGAATTATATGCATGTGTTTCTATTCAGCATTAATCTGTATTTTATATAATGCTCACACGTCTGCTCTCCCCTCTCTGGTGAGAATTCTTTTTTAAATGTATAAGCAAGCTCTTATCTGTATCCTATACATTTGCCCACACGCTTGCTTTCCCCTCTCTAGTGAGAGTTCCTTTTTTAACTGTTCTAATACTCCCGTGTGCTGCTAGTTTTTGTTAATATTTCTTATACATTTTTTGTCTTTTTTGTTTTATCAATTTCTCTTATTCTTGTTGTCCTTATTTACACAAACCTTAATTTGCTGTTCACACGATGGGCCTGATTCACAGAACTAACTTACGTCAAAAACGTAAAGTTAGTACTTTTTGGTATTCACAGAATACACTTACTCATTTTGGTATTCACAGAATGAACTTACTCATTTCGGTATTCACAGAAGTTAGTAGTCCTAACTTTAGGACTCCTAAATGCCTTCTGTGAATACCGAAAGTCTTAAAGTTAGGATTTTTCTCAGTTTAGGAGTAGTAAAGTTAGGACTCCTAACTTTACTACTCCTAAACTGAGAAAAATCCTAACTTTAACCCGTTTACCGCGGCGATAATTTCGCCGCAGTGCAAGGCGTTCCATTATGTGGGCGGGGCCGCGTCGGCCAACGGACGTGCGCAGCACTACCGAGGTAGTGCTCACGACGGCCGTTGGCCGACGGGCGCACTTAAAGGGTTAAGACTTTCGGTATTCACAGAAGGCATTTAGGAGTCCTAAAGTTAGGAGTCCTAACTTTGTTACTCCTAAACTGAGTAAAATCCTAACTTTAAGACTTTCGGTATTCACAGAAGGCATTTAGGAGTCCTAAAGTTAGGAGTCCTAACTTTACTACTCCTAAACTGAGAAAAATCCTAACTTTAAGACTTTCGGTATTCACAGAAGGCATTTAGGAGTCCTAAAGTTAGGACTACTAACTTCTGTGAATACCGAAATGAGTAAGTTCATTCTGTGAATACCAAAATGAGTAAATGTATTCTGTGAATACCAAAAAGTACTAACTTTACGTTTTTGACGTAAGTTAGTTCTGTGAATCAGGCCCGAAGTCTTTGCTTCTCCGTAAATGGTTTTTGATTATGTTTGTCTTTTTTCATGTCTTTCTTTCTTTATTGTTCTTCCTTTCTGCTTTTGTGTTATTATTTTCGTACATTAAATGTATTTTTATGTTACTTTCAGCCCTGATGAAGTTCTCCATGAGAGAACGAAACGCGTTGGCTGAGTTAATGCGTCTATATCGTAAGAAAATTAACAATTGAAAATAAAGACTTTCTTTGAAAATCCAATATCAATCTCTGGACTTCATTACCTGGCGCACGCCCACCCCTTGCTTTGTATAGGATCTGGATCACAGAGGCGTCACCTGACGGCTGATGCCCGGGCTTGTTGCGCTCGACTTGTAATATATTTGAAACTAGCGTGAGGTGCAGAAGCATCAGTCCGCCGTCACTTTTTCTTTTGTTGTATTACAAGAACATATATGTATATATACACATATATATAAGATATATATATATATATATATATATATAGATAGATAGATAGATAGATAGATAGATAGATAGATATACTGTTATATAGTATTTCTTTCATGTTCATGCATTGTCGCGTACTGCAGTACGACAAACTTTGAGAAATTGTATTAGTTGTATTACACATTTAAATCTACTGCCACTGATTTGCTTTTAGAAATTAATTAATTCAATGCCGCTGATAACAGTATATAGATGCCACTTTGACGCAATGACATGTTTTTGATCCATTGAGAGGTATAACCATTATGGTATTGGGTGGCAGTATTTTTTTCATGTTTATGTATCTCCATGCGTTCAGGTACAACTTTACCGTTTATTCTAACCAGTTGTCAATTAAACATATGATTTGCAATTTTGCACATCGTTATTTGAAATGACCATTTAACACTGAATGAATTCTTACACGCATTAATATGTTCATGCCTTTTGATGGTGAGCAGACAAAATATCGAAAATAATATATCGATATACAAAAATATCGAAGTTAAAATATCGAAGGGACAGAATATCGAAGGGACAGAATATCGATGGACAGAATATCGACCCTAAGGTAAGTAATATCGAATTTTTTAATATCGATGTTACTAATATCGATATTTGTATTATTGTTATGTACTTTGTTATGTTTTTAATATGTATGTGTTATATGTGTTTTTGTTAAGTGTTCTACTTGTTTAAAAATATATGTATACAATTTTTATATGTTAATAAAAAAAAATTAAAGTTAAATTTTTTTTTTGTACTGTAGCGGGTTGTGGGTTTATAGGGGAATAGGGTGGGAAGTAATTTAATTATACTAAATTAATTATTAATTTTTAGGAATTATAAATTAATTTTAATTATTTTTTGCGTTTAAGTTCTGTAGCGGGTTGTGGGTTTATAGGGGAATAGGGTGGGAAGTAATTTACTTGTAATTAAGTTATAATTTATTTTAATTAATTGTTATTGATAATTATATAATTGTTAATTAATTAATAACTGGTAATTAATTTTTATTAATTGGTTATTAATTTTTATTAATTCATTAATTGATCATGTAATTTAAATGTAATTAACTTATAATTTATTTAAATTAATTGGTATTGATAATTATATTATTGTTAATTAATTGATAATTGGTAATCAATTATTATTAATTGGAAATTAATTATTAATTAGTTATTAATTTTTATTAATTGATTAATTGATCATTATGTTAAGTGTATTATTTTATCATTGGAGTGTGTTGTGTGTTTATAGGGGAATACTTTTGGAAGTAATTGAAATCTAATTAAGTAATTATTAAATTTATTTTTGGGTATTGCTAATTAATTTATTGGATATTAATTATTAATAGGTAATGTATTGTTGTTTTATTACTAATTGGTAAATACATTTTATTAAATATTATTTATTGATAAATGTAATCAATATATTAAGAATTATTTATTAATTGATAATTAATGTTTAATTATTATTATTATTGGTATAAAAAAGCATTTAATTGTTTAATATTAGTTAATTGGTAATTAAGTTTTAATAATTTATATGTTTTTGGTTATTAAAAATATTTTATGGTTCAATATTTATTATTTAGTAATTAATATTTATTAATTATTATTTATTGGTATTTATTATTAATTTATTGTTAATACATTTTCTATTGGTAATTATGTTTTTAATAATTATTTATTGGTATTGGTAAATAGTTTAGAGTTATTTAATAATTAATTAATTATTTTAAAAAATTAATTTATTTATAAGTATGTTATTTGTAACTTCTACGCTATCCAACACTTCCCCTACTGTTGCACTCTCTGGAGTTGGAATAGTAATTTTTACCCCTACGCTATCCAACACTTTCCCTACTGTTGCACTCTCTGGAGTTGGAATAGTAATTTTACCCCTACGCTATCCAACACTTTCCCTACTGTTGCACTCTCTGGAGTGGGAATAGTAATTTGTACCCCTACGCTATCCAACACTTTCCCTACTGTTGCACTCACTGGAGTGGGAATAGTAATTTTTACCCCTACGCTATCCAACACTTTCCCTACTGTTGCACTCTCTGGAGTGGGAATAGTAATTTTTACCCCTACGCTATCCAACACTTTCCCTACTGTTGCACTCTCTGGAGTGGGAATAGTAATTTTTACCCCTACGCTATCCAACACTTTCCCTACTGTTGCACTCACTGGAGTGGGAATAGTAATTTTTACCCTCACGCTATCCAACGCTTTCCCTACTGTTGCACTCCCTGGAGTGGGAATAGTAATTTCTACCCCTACGCTATCCAACACTTTCCCTACTGTTGCACTCTCTGGAGTTGGAATAGTAATTTTTACCCCTACGCTATCCAACACTTTCCCTACTGTTGCACTCTCTGGAGTGGGAATAGTAATTTGTACCCCTACGCTATCCAACACTTTCCCTACTGTTACACTCACTGGAGTGGGAATAGTAATTTTTACCCCTACGCTATCCAACACTTTCCCTACTGTTGCACTCACTGGAGTGGGAATAGTAATTTTTACCCTCACGCTATCCAACGCTTTCCCTACTGTTGCACTCCCTCAATCAATCAATCAATCAATCAATCACTGAATTTGTAGAGCGCACTACTTACCCGCGAGGGTCTCAAGGCGCTGGGGAGAGGGAAGGGGGGGGGTGCTGCTACTGGTAGAACAGCCAGGTCTTGAGTAGCCTCCTGAAGATCAGCAGGTCTTGGGTCTGTCGTAGGCTTAGTGGAAGGGTGTTCCAGGTCTTGGCGGCGAGGTGTGAGAAGGATCTGCCACCGGTGGTTGTTCTTCGAATTCGAGGGACGGTGGCGAGGGAGAGGTCGGCGGAGCTGGTGGTTGGGGACGTAGAAGAAGAGTCGTCTGTTGAGGTAGGCTGGGCCAGTTTTGTGGAGTGCCTTGTGTGCGTGGATGAGGAGTTTGAAGGTGATCCTCCTGTCGACGGGGAGCCAGTGCAGGTTCCTCAAGTGGGGGTGATGTGGCTGTGGCGTGGTACGTCGAGGATCAGGCGTGCGGAGGCGTTTTGTATGCGTTGCAGTCGCTTGATGAGCTTGGCCGGGGCTCCCGCGTAGAGGGCATTCCCATAGTCAAGTCTGCTACTGACGAGGGCCTGGGTGACTGTTCTTCTTGTGTCTGTCGGGATCCACCTGTAGATCTTGCGAAGCATGCGAAGGGTGTTGAAGCAGGAGGAGGAGACTGCGTTGACTTGCTTGGCCATGGAGAGCGTTGAGTCGAGGATGACTCCCAGGTTGCGTGCGTGGTCGGTGGGTGTCGGGGCTGCTCCCAGCGTCGTTGGCCACCAGGAGTCGTCCCAGGCTGAGGGGTTGGAGCCGAGGATGAGGACTTCCGTCTTGTCCGTGTTCAGCTTTAGTCGGCTGATCTTCATCCAATCGGCGACGGCCTTCATTCCTTCATGGAGATTGGCTTTGGCGGCGAGGGGGTCCTTGGTGAGGGAGAGGATCAGTTGAGTGTCGTCGGCGTAGGAGATAATGTTGAGGTCGTGCTGTCTGGCGATGCGTGCGAGCGGGGCCATGTAGATGTTGAACAGTGTTGGGCTGAGGGAAGATCCCTGGGGTACGCCGCAGATGATCTCGGAGGCTTCGGATCGGAAAGGTGGGAGGCGGACTCTCTGGGTTCTGCCGTCGAGGAAGGAGGTGGTCCATTCCAGGGCCTTGTCTCGGATCCCTGCGTCATGGAGGCGTGCGCTTAGAGTGCGGTGGCAGACAGTGTCGAAGGCGGCGGAGAGGTCCAGCAGGATGAGGGCTGCGGTCTCACCATTGTCCAGCAGGATCCTGATGTCGTCGGTGGCGGCGATGAGGGCAGTCTCAGTGCTGTGGTTGCTGCGGAACCCTGATTGGGATGGGTCCAGGATGCTGTTTTCTTCGAGGTATCGGGTTAGCTGTTTGTTGACGATCTTCTCGATGACCTTGGCTGGGAACGGAAGCAGGGAGATGGGCCGGAAGTTCTTGAGTTCTCTCGGGTCCGCCTTGGGTTTTTTGAGTAGGGCGTTGATCTCTGCGTGTTTCCAGCTCTCTGGGAAGGTCGCGGTCTCGAAGGAGAGATTGATGACGTTGCACAGGTGGGGTGCGATGGAGCTGCTGGCTTTGTTGAAGATGTGGTGCGGGAAAGGGTCTGACGGGGAGCCGGAGTGTATTGTGCTCATGGTCTTGATGGTGTCCTCGATGTTCACGCTGGCCCAGGCTGGCAGGGGGTCGTGGCCGATGGTGTGTGGCGGGTCTGGTGCATCGATCTTAGTTGGGGCTGTCTGGGTGTTGAAGCTGTCGTGGATGTCGGCGATCTTGCGGTGAAAGAAGGTGGCGAGGGAATCGCACAGGGGTTGCGACGGCGGAATGTCGTTAGTGTTGGAGCTGGGATTGGAGAGTTCCTTCACTATGTTGAAAAGCTCCTTGCTGTTGTGTGCGTTGTTGTCGAGGCGGTCTTTGAAGGAGATTCTCTTGGCGGACCTGATGAGGTGGTGGTGGTTACGGATGGTGTCTTTGTGGGCTGTGTGGCTGTCCAGTGTCTTATCACTGTGCCATTTCTTCTCTAGTTTCCGGCAGGTACGCTTGGAAGCTAGGAGTTCCGAGGTGAACCAGCTGGCTCTTTTGGTGGTGTCACTGTAGGTGAGCTTTTTCAGCGGGGCGAGGGTGTTGGCACAGTCGTCCATCCATCGTCTGAGGTTGCAGGCAGCGTCGTCGGTGTTGGATGGGTCGGAGGGAGGGCTGAGAGCGAGGGTTGCCCGAGTTGGTCTTCGGTGACTTTGCTCCAGCAGCGGCGTGGGATCTGTTGGGTGCGGTGGTGTGTGGTGGGTTTCTGGAAGGTGAAATGGATGCAGCGGTGGTCGGTCCAGAGGAGTTCCGTGGTGTGGCTGAAGGAGACGTGGGAGCTTGAGGAGAAGATGGGGTCAAGCGTGTGGCCGGCGGAGTGGGTCGGTGTTGTGACGAGCTGGCTCAGACCGAGGTTGGCGAGGCTGTCGATCAGGGTGGTGGAGTTGCTGTCGTTGTTGTTCTCCAGGTGAAAGTTCAGGTCTCCGAGGAGGATGTAGTCGGTAGAGGTCAGGGCGTGCGTGCTGATGAAGTCGGCGATGGAGTCGCTGAACTGGGGTCGGGGCCCAGGGGGTCTGTAGACAAGGGTGCCTCTAAGGGTGGTGTTGAGGTCCGTGTGGATCTGGAAGTGCATGTGTTCGGCGGTGCTGAGAGTGTCGTCGGTGCTGGTCGAGACCCTGATGGTGTTCTTGTGGACGATGGCGATTCCTCCTCCTACTGCGTTGATGCGGTCTCTGCGGGTGATCTTATAGCCGTCTGGGATGGCTATGGCGATGTCGGGGGCGGAGGAGTCGTTCATCCAGGTCTCAGTCAGGAAGGCGACGTCTGGTGATGATGTGTCGAGCAGGTCCCAGAGCTCGACGGCGTGTTTGCGTGTGGAGCGGGTGTTCAGTAGGATGCACCGGAGGTGGTTGAGGTCCTTCTTGGCGGGCGCCTCGGTGGCTCTGAGGCTGGTGTAGCTGCAGTTCCGGCAGATGAAGGGACCATGGGTGCGTTTTGGGGCGGCCTTGAAGCAGTTGTGTGTCCGTCCGGGGTTGAGAGCGTGGAGTGTGGTGGCATCGTATCGGCGTCGGTCCTCGAGGCTGGAGCGGGGGCGCGCGGCCCAGGGGTTCTGGCGCTGGGCGCGGTCCAGTCGCGGACGGGCGCAGACGGGCTTGCCTTAGGCGCGCCTTCGGCGCGCAGCGGCCGCCATATATGGGGAGGTGGGAGGGAGGAGCAGCTGGGAGGCAGGGGCAGCGAATGGGCAGTCAGGGGGCGGGGCCACAGGGGACGCAGCGGCGGGAATGGAGAGAGGCAGCGAGGGGCACAGAAGGCAAAATGGGCACAAGGGGGGGTGGGGGTAGCGAGGGAGAAACAGAAGAAAACACGGGCACAGTACAGTGGGGCAGCGAGGGCACAGAAGGCAAAATGGACACAAGGGGGGTGGGGACAGCGAGGGAAAAACAGAAGAAAACACGGGCACAGTACAGTGGGGCAGCGAGGGCACAGAAGGCAAAATAGACACAAGGGGGTGGGGGCAGCGAGGGAAAACAGAAGAAAACACGGGCACAGTACAGTGGGGCAGCGAGGGCACAGAAGGCAAAATGGACAAAAGGGGGTGGGGGCAGCGAGGGAAAAACAGAAGAAAACACGGGCACAGTACAGTGGGGCAGCGAGGGCACAGAAGGCAAAATGGACACAAGGGGGTGGGGGCAGCGAGGGAAAAACAGAAGAAAACACGGGCACAGTACAGTGGGGCAGCGAGGGCACAGAAGGCAAAATGGACACAAGGGGGGTGGGGGCAGCGAGGGAAAAACAGAAGAAAACACGGGCACAGTACAGTGGGGCAGCGAGGGCACAGAAGGCAAAATGGACACAAGGGGGTGGGGGCAGCGAGGGAAAAACAGAAGAAAACACGGGCACAGTACAGTGGGGCAGCGAGGGCACAGAAGGCAAAATGGACACAAGGGGGTGGGGGCAGCGAGGGAAAAACAGAAGAAAACACGGGCACAGTACAGTGGGGCAGCGAGGGCACAGAAGGCAAAATGGACACAAGGGGGTGGGGGCAGCGAGGGAAAACAGAAGAAAACACGGGCACAGTACAGTGGGGCAGCGAGGGCACAGAAGGCAAAAACGGACACAAGGGAGGTGGGGGCAGCGAGGGAAAACAGAAGAAAACACGGGCACCGAGGCCACAAGCGGAGGGGCGAGCTTACCAGCAGCAGCAGCGGGCGGACAGCACAGGCGGAGCTGTGTGGTGGGGGAGCGACCTACCTGGCAAGGTCAAGGGTCGCTCCCTGGAGTGGGAATAGTAATTTCTACCCCTACGCTATCCAACACTTTCCCTACTGTTGCACTCTCTGGAGTTGGAATAGTAATTTTTACCCCTACGCTATCCAACACTTTCCCTACTGTTGCACTCTCTGGAGTGGGAATAGTAATTTTTACCCCTACGCTATCCAACATTTATCTTACTGTTGTTTTTTTGGGGGTTGTAATAGTAGTTTTATTCCCTACGCTATTTAATATTTTTTGTATCATTTTAGTTAATATAGTATATAATTAATTTTCAAAATATTAAAAGTAATTTTTTTTTTTAAATTTGTTATTATAATTATTTAATTTTTATTTATGTTATTGTTTTATGTGTATAGATGTATTTGTAATTTATAATATTTTTTAATAATTTATAATTTATTAAAATAATTATTGAAACTCATTATAAAGTAAGTATATATATTATATATTATATGTATAAGTTTAATTAATGTTTTATTTAATTATATATGTTACTTATTAATTTTAAAAATTATAAAATATTTTTAACTATGTTTACTTTAATTATAAGTATTATTTAGTTTATTTTACATATTATTTTAACAAAAAAAACCCGATATTTTTGATAACGATATTTTTGACAATCGATATTGTTTTTTCGATATTTTTGTACTTACCATGTTGTAGATAGGATTTCGATATTATTGACATCGATATTTTTGTTGCGATATTTTTGTAGGTCGATTTTTTGACCTTCGATATTTTGTCAGTGATCCCTTTTGATATAGTAACATTATGCCATGAGTATGTCTTCTGAGTTTATAAACCAAAGCACTTATATCCATGTCTGTGGGGCATGCAGATTTAACTTGACAAAGTTTTCTGATGAACTAATAAACTGGTGTGTGAGAATCTGATGTGCAGCATCTCCTTTCCACATAGAAATTGATGATTTGTTTTTTCTTTGGAGATATAGATAGAAAGATAGATAGATAGATAGATAGATAGATAGATAGAGTGAGAGAGAGAGGCTTTCACGTTGTCGTTTCAGTGGGAAGCAAAATGAGCCTATCTCGAAGTACAACATGAAGCTCATTACTACCAGTGCAGCCTAACAGAGGGTGGCCTCATCTCTAGCCATAACAATTTAAAACATTTCTCAGAAAGATTAAGCTGACTCCACAAAATCATCCAAAATAGGCCATCCCCAATTTTTGTGGGAGACGCTCTGTGCCGCAATGAATATGCAGTATAAAGAATCAAGGTTCTAAGAATAATAAGACCCATTTGTCGCAATGGTTTTATGAAAAACTTTTTTTCTAAATACAAAACATTCTCTGAAACAATTGGTATCAGTTGCCACAGAATTTAGAAGTTTAAAGATTGAAACAGCACTGCAGCCAAACAAACAGTAGGACTGAAAAATCAACACTGACATATTCAAACTAGAAACTGTCTATTTTTCACTTTGTGGACCACATTTTTACAGGAACCCTGTCTTGCAGCCCTTTTTTGAAAAGTGGACTTGAAAACCATGATCAGTGATACCACATCATCCTAATTTGGATGGATGAAAAAATGTGCCAGCTTTTACCGCACCAACATCAGGACTTACAGTTCCCAGAGTAATGCATATGACTGGGCCTTAACCTCACTGATTCCAAAGAGGGCAAAGGCATCTATATGTTAAAGGCTCCAACAGTGCAAAATTATATGTTGTGTATTTGTAATATTTTGTCCTCTCGTTTGACACAAATTGCCAACATGGTGAAACGTCCATTTGATCAGTCAGTAGGTATTGGTAGCCATATATCAGAAACAAAGTTCTAGGTGCTCAGTGCCTTCCAATCACCACGTATTCTCTTGTTGCCTCTAACCTTCCCATCATCCTTGTAGTAATGTGTCTCCTAATCATTCACACCTTAGCATAGAGGAGCAGTCATGACTGAGAGTTATTCTAAACTGAGTGCTATTGGCACAAGTATTCTAGATCACCTCTCAAAAGCAGTGCAGGAGATTGAATCAAATGTCCACCTCCCCAGGTTTTAGTGTCCAAACGAAGTTGTGGAGAACAAGAAATGAACTGTGAGTCTGTCTATATAGCAAGAGAGTTGCATGGCAGTTCCACACTAATAAAAGTTTCATTTTACAAACCAAAGCGTCATTTTTGGCAAAATAACAAACCCATAGTCATAATGAAGGTCCTATTCTTGGACTAAAAGTCACTATTTCATGTTTGCTCCTTGCAGATTCGTTCATCTCAGTATACATCTGTCTTCTTTGTTTACAATATTCGAATATCATCCTTCCAAATGATGTAGCAGAAAAAACAAAAAATAGACAAATATATAAGATTAAATCAGCCGTCTCATAAATTTTTCGGAATTCTGACCATTTTAGATAACCTTCTAATGCCATATATACGTCCACATGATTCAATGATAAGTGTTTCATTGCAGTTCTTACTGTACCAACCGTATATGATTACATGCTAAATAAACAAGCATTTGCAAAGGCATTGTCATTTACAATGCCAATAGCTCAAACTCTTGTAAATGCGAGACCTATTGCATTGCAAATGCTTGTTATTTTTTGTTGCAACACATTTTATTGCGGTTTTTGTTACTCACTAGGTCAGCAAAATGACAACATACATTATACAGGCCCATATTCATACAAATAGTATTGACAGGTAAGATACAATGATGTATCAATGATGCATCTTGAAAGAGCCAGATCGTGTGAGCAAAATATAAGAACTGAGTTGAATAGAGCAGTAGGAATATGTGCGGGGGAAAGTGGGAAACAAGAGTAATTAAACAGGTAACCAAATATAAAAATAGACAAACAAATCATTGCTGGGGTGACATTACAGATCAGGATGGGGAGCCAGGAAGGTGTTGGGGAGGAGGGCGTGGTTGGGTGTACTAGGCTTCCACTCTGCAGAGCAGCACGTGGGTCGTGGTAGACCTACAGAACAGGGCTCCCTCCTTGGGGTCAGTCCACTCTCCCCTCGTTGGAGGATTCCTCACCAAGTTGGGAGAGCAATCGGGCATCAATAGCAATAAGTAGGCAGCCCTATAATATAATTTCCCATGCCTGTTTGTGCTCCGGGCTGCAATGGCATCTCTGTACCTCTAGTTCCAGCAGGGCACCCTTGCACTCGGACCACTTGATCAACTCACATCTCCACCCCTGTACAGGGGGGCCTGTGTAGGACTTCCAAAACATGGATAGCTGCCTGCGAGCCAGGAGCAATGCCAGATCTGCAAACTTACTTGTGACTAGCCAGATTTTGGCCTTGAAAACAACCCGAGCAAGCAAACTGCTGGGGTTCTCTCGAATGTTCTGGGCGGTGGCCACATTTATGGTCAAATTACTGTGTCCCAGTAAACTGCAAGGTTCGGCCAGTCCCAAACCATATGACAAAAATTAGACCTCTCCAACTGAGATCTAGGACAGGAAGTTTGTGCCTCAAGGAACACCCCAGTAATGCGTTTTGGGGTCAGGTACACTTTATGCAAATAGCAGTATTACATCAGCTTGAAACGTGCATTGCGGGATGTATGAGGGTTGTTAACCAGGACATCAGCCGTTCCCAATCTGTAAGTGACTAGCATATATCTGTGGCCTAACGCTCTTGGGGGTGGGAGAGATGTGTCTTTGGCCTGGGAGAGAAGGGGCCTGTAGAGGAGAGTAATTGCATGTACACGGCCCGTCGTGATGTAAATGATCTTCAGGCAGTTGTGCTCAGGGAGTTCAGGTTCCTCCCCATCCCACACATGACGAAGGGCGTCCGCCACTACTCCATACAGTAAGGAATAGCGGGGACAGGGAGGCCATACTCATCTGCCACACCTCAAAAGCTTCATAGGAGGTCATTTGCATACCAGTCACCCAGTGTGGTCATGCCCCTCTTTTCCCAATCCTAGAGGCCCGACCAGTCACCTTGATGGGAATGGTATAGGAGGGCTGTCAGGGAGAGGTCTTTTGCGAAGGAGAGCTTGGTACCCGTATGCTAAAGTGCCCGTGCCCACATGAATCGTAGCGTGTAGAGAAGAGATCCCTCTGCTCCCGTGCAGCACCTTGGGCACGGCGTGAGCCCTAAGGACAATAACATGGCACGGTAGGGGACACATCTCTTTCCCTGGGCCCATCCACTCCACTGGCATTCTCTCCAATGGGCTGCCCATTTAAGCTGCGCTGTGAGGTAATAAAATTCCATGTCCGTAACTGCTAGTCCCCCCATATCTGTGCCGGCGCAACCGCGATGGTCTGTGCCCCAAATGAGTTGGGTTAGAAGACTACTCATCTCAGTAAAAAGTAAAAAGGGTGTGGGAGAGGCAGCTAGGGAATGTAGCAAAATAATAAAGAAGGCGGGGCAGGAATATCATTTTTGACAATGCAACCCGACCAATCACAAACAGCGGGAAAGATAGCCAGAAAATGAATGGATTGACGCAAGGAAGCAAGCGTTACCATCTGCCAGCTCTGTTTCAGTGTGGCACACCTGTATTCCGAGGTCACAGAACACAGCTGGCTTCCTGCCTCTTTCGAGGGGGAGAATCACGTGTTGTGGTGCTGAACAAGGAGAATCCCAATTTATCCAGAGGCTGAAATGGCGCTCACTTTTGTCCAGTGCCCTTATAGTTCCTTCCATGTCCGAGCATTCTCCCCACCGATAAAGGAGGAGGATGTCAGCAAATAAAGAGATATACAAGGGCGAACTATCGATCCTCAATCCCCTGAAGTGGTATCCCAATAGGATTGTAAGAGCCAGTGGCTCTATTGCCATAGCAACAAGCATTTGCAATGCAATAGGACTCACATTTACGCGAGACCTATTGCATTGCAAACGGGAGTGCGGGCGGGCGGGCAGGGGGCAGGGGGTGAGAAGGCACGGACAGCGGGAGTGTGGGCGGGGGGGCAGAGGGTATGAGAAGGCACGGACAACGGGAGTGCGGGCGGGGGGAAGGAGAGAAGGCAAGGACAACGGGAGTGCATGCGGGGGAGGGGGGAAAATAGTGCTCTCAATAACACGTACCGTACAGTGTAACACTCGAAGTAAAGGGGCCAATAGCCATGGGAGGGTAAAAATGACGACATGGCCATAATAAGGCAGGACTAACAAGCCTCATAATCAATCAGAAGACAGAATTTATGAAGGACAAAGACAGAAGCCAGTGAAAAATATGGGCGGAGAGTGAGGGCAGCTTGTCTCCCATACTCTACTACTGCATGCCTCGCAGAGCGAGCAGTGCATGCGCGCCACCGCTAAAGCTCGACCTAAAAAGAGGATATAAAAGACTCCGGTTTCATTCAGTAGTCAGGACAAATAAATGGCAATGGCGGTATTCATATTTGACTTTTACCTCTGTCCGATTAACATTTATAGAAAGAATCAAGTCCAATTGGTCCAAAATTACCTCTTTGCTCAATCTGCAATCAAGGAGCATTTGTAGCTAATTGTCAATGCACCTTTTGGGGTTATTTCAGAGCTGGCAGTGCAGTTCACTATCCTGCTGGGGCTGCTGTGATCCAACCTCTACTCACAACTTGCAGACAACTCGTCAAGTTTAGAGAAAGAAGCTCACTGCTCCAGTGGGCCTTTTTTGTCAGAAGTGCTCCCGCCAACACTGCAAAAAAACTATTGGAACTATCGGAGCAAAACATTTCTGGATAGGCTGCCATGTCATGGTAGCCTGCTTGGGAATGCTTTTGTTTTCACAGACAAAACTCCAAAGTGGTTGTTTCTGCATGTGGACCTCTGATAATTTTTCCGACCTTTGTTCACCATGCCGCATATGGCCGTCCCAGGAAGGTGTTGATAGAGTTCACCTTTTCAAAAATTGTGACCCATTTCAGATAGCTAGAATATTTAAGCCCTTGCAGATTCATATTTACTAAATATAGTGAAGGGGGCATTTAGTTCGATTTTGGCCGAATGTGCCATAGACTGTTTCCAAATCTCTCTATGGTTACTTCGAGCACCAGGAATCCAGTTTACTGCATTCTCAGGGATATCAACAATGTATTGATTATATGTGATGCAGGCTCCTGCTTCACCTTTGCTGTGTGAATTCCCAGGTTCCAGCCAATACTCCTGAGGCGAACCTGCATGTTGTAAATCATGGAGACACATCACCCACTTAGGACATTGATATTTGATCAGTACAGAGTGAACTCACTCCAGTAGACAGGAATATGTATTGTGAATGTATGTTTTGTGTAATGCAACACAGTGCAGCCTACTGACATATGCATTTTTGTACATGTCACAAGTACATGATGAAAAACTTGCCATCTTGTCTTTGAAATGGCAGTGCCCATGTATTATGAATTGAGATATGTCCTCTCAAATAATGTCAAATGCTCATGAGCATGTGCATTGTCAGCAATGATGCTTACATGTACCCATCTGTGGATCTTGTGTATGTGATTCCACATTTCCCCTAAAGCCATTGCTTATGATCTCTCTGCAAGAACCACCAACTGCTAAGTAGTGTGGGAGTGTGAGAGCAAAACCAAACCCCACAATTTAGACACCCCAACCTTTTTACCTCTTCCAGTTCTCCCACTGGTTGAATTGCACGCCAGTATGCCCCTTAACATCAATTAGCATAGTAAACCAGTTTAAATAAATAATAGGTCCCACTCAATAATTGAGCTCTAGATCAGTAAAAAGTTTAAGGGTTTTATTAAAAAAATTCAAAAGTAAGCAGTACAGAAATAATACCTTAAAGGCTCGCAGAGGAAAAATCATACATGCAAGTATGCAAGATATGCAAGGTCAAAATTCCCAAATGTGCAGCAAAATCAAAACAAAATCAGACAGCATCCCTAGTAGAACAAGAAAGTCTTCTGACTCACCCCTAAAATCCAGGGATTCTTATATACAATTCACGAATAACAAATTAGTAAAGCTGCAATATCATCATGGGTCTGAGGGAAAAACATAGGGGCATATTATCAAGGGCTTCATCGCCGATTTAGCGGCACTTTTTGCTGCTAAATCGGCGATATTTTTAACGCCCTATTAGCAAGCTGTCGCTAACAGGCGTTAGCGACAGCTTTCAGGCGTTAGAGGCCGGGAATACATCGCCTTGCATGTCAGCGATATTTATCGCTAATGACATGCAAGGTAGGCGTTCCTCACTAAAAGCGACTGTAAACAGTCGCTAACACCACTAACCCCTATTATCAAGGCAGGCGAAGCGATAAAATAAATCGCGCTAAGCGCGTTTATCGCTAGATTTTAACACCTGCTACTGACTATGACTTACCTGTTTAAGGTATAGGAGGTGGATTCTAATGCTGAATCCACCTTAGCGTTAATGCAAGAATATCGCTGGTTTTCCAGCGATATTCTCGCATTTTGCCGCTATCGCTGGAAATATTATCGCTATGGAGATAAACCTTACTAATAGGGTGTTATCTCAGCGATATTTTCCAGCGATAGGCGGCGTTAACAGGATTCGCGCTAAGCGCGTTTAGCGATAAATATCGCTATTCCTTGCTAATATGCCCCATAATCTCTCTGGCAAAACAGAATACTGGGAAAAAATACATGTTGTTACCTTAACACATAAACACCATCCCATTTTAAACAACCTATTCAGCATCCTCTTTGCTAATACTATTCGGAGATGATCTAACCAATACGAAATATTTGAACAAGGGAACTTTCAGCGAATGAATAGACTGCTATTCACAATAGAAAGCAGCGGAAGAGACCTTGATAATGTTTCAAACAATAGGGAACAGTAGAAGGTTCATTGAAAGCAATGTAATGACAGCAGAGGAATAAAACCATCAGACATCAGTCTGACTGTGTTCTGTAAAACCTGTGGGGAGAAGCTGTCCGTAAGGGAGGGAAGACAGGAGTGAGCAACAGAGAGGGCATCATCTTATCCAAGATGGCATTTAACTGGAAAATGCAGCATACCTATAAAACGTTATTAAACACAATCTAAGCATTGCGTAAAATTAGTTTCATCTATGGTCATATTCATTCAACCTATATATGCAGAATCCAATGTGAAAAGGTATACTAGTTGTCATTATTAATGCACAAAATATAAACCCCCAAAAACAATCAAACAATCTAACAATTCCCCCTTCTAATTATTTTATAATCAGTAAAACCTATTAATTAGCAACTCATTTCTGTCAAAATCGCTTTTTGCTTCTTCCAGTAATTTTCCTCACCATCTTTAGCTGTACTGGACACAATCCTTGATATTCTCCATCTCAAAGGTTTCAGACCTTTTTCTCTTTAATTATTTTGATTTGCCCATATATTTATCCACTAAAGAAGACAACCGCTTGAAATGGCCTTTACTACACTGGCAGAGCCACGTGTGCCATTTCCCCGCAAGCGCAACCATGCATGCCTTAACCACGCCTATGCTTTAACCACGAATAGGCGTGGTTAAGGCAGTGCACGGACTAGATGTGCGGTGGGTGGGCACAGGACCGGGAAAGGATGCGGACTGGTATGTGGGGCTGGGGCCGAGTTTTGGCGGGTGTGGGGTAGTTTTTAAGTGTTGAGGTATTTTTTAGGGCTTGGGGCAGATTTTAGGACTCAGGGTGGGTCGGAGTAGCTTTCAAGACTCAGGGGGTTCGGGATAGTGTTTAGGGCTCAGGGGGTCAGAGTAGTGTTTAGGGCTCAGGGAGGGGTCAAGGTAGTGTTTAGAGCTCAGGGGGAGGGTTGGGTATTGTTTAGGGCTCAGGGAGGGTTGCGGTAGTGTTTAGGGCTTGGGGGGGTTGGAGTGGTGTTTAGGGCTCGGGGGTCGGGGTAGTGTTTAGGGCTTTGGGGGCTGGCAGGGTAGGGCCTGATTCACAGAACTAACTTACGTCAAAAACGTAAAGTTAGTACTTTTTGGTATTCACAGAATACACTTACTCATTTTGGTATTCACAGAATGAACTTACTCATTTCGGTATTCACAGAAGTTAGTAGTCCTAACTTTAGGACTCCTAAATGCCTTCTGTGAATACCGAAAGTCTTAAAGTTAGGATTTTTCTCAGTTTAGGAGTAGTAAAGTTACGACTCCTAACTTTAGGACTCCTAAATGCCTTCTGTGAATACCGAAAGTCTTAAAGTTAGGATTTTTCTCAGTTTAGGAGTAATAAAGTTAGGACTCCTAACTTTAGGACTCCTAAATGCCTTCTGTGAATACCGAAAGTCTTAAAGTTAGGATTTTTCTCAGTTTAGGAGTAGTAAAGTTAGGAGTCCTAACTTTACTACTCCTAAACTGAGAAAAATCCTAACTTTAAGACTTTCGGTATTCACAGAAGGCATTTAGGAGTCCTAAAGTTAGGACTACTAACTTCTGTGAATACCGCAATGAGTAAGTTCATTCTGTGAATACCAAAATGAGTAAGTGTATTCTGTGAATACCAAAAAGTACTAACTTTACGTTTTTGACATAAGTTAGTTCTTTGAATCAGGCCCGTAGTGTTTAGGGTTTGGGGGTCAGGGTAGTGTTTAGAGCTCAGGGGAGGGTTGGGTAGTGTTTAGGGCTCAGGGAGGATTGGAGTAGTGTTTAGGGCTCGGGTAGTGTTTAGGGCTCAGGGGAGGTCGGTATAGTGTTTAGGGCTTGGGGGTTGGGGTAGGTTTTAGGGGTCAGGGTTGTTTTTAGGGCTCAGGGCGGGGGGCTGGGGTGTGATCTTTACCACACATCCCTTTACCAGTCATGCCTTTAGCAGGAAATTGCATGGTAAAAGCATGCCTGGTAAAGGAATGCGTTGTTCAGACTCATTTGTTGTTGGGGCCACGTGGTAGAGGCATGTATGGTTTAGACATGTGTGCCTCTGTAATACAATCGACAATCGCCTTATCTTCACATCATTATTTGCCACACCTATAGGAGGAATAATTGCACTTAATGTATCTAAAACTACCCGTCCAGAACCTCACTTCACTCTTCTCAGACCAACTGCATCATCCATTTCACTCATATGATAAACTGTAGGAAACATCACAGCAAGATAGCACGATCCAAGCCAATTTAGTGGCAAAATAAAATGAGCATTCATACCACATACATAATAAATCCCTCTCAGAATTGGCTCTCCACCAATCAAATAATCACCACTCAAAACGTACCTTCTTTCACACACACTCTTCCACAAATTCAGCCTTGCTCCTTTTGAGAGGTTCACAGTGCAACATACACATTCATCTCTCCTTTCTTGTTAGACTCTCAGTCTAGGATGTAAAATAGACATTCTAAATTCCTCCTCTTCCTTAATTTGCTCTCTTATAGTCTCTTCATCTCTCCAATCTCTCACAATCTCACTCTTCTCTAATTACCTGCCGTAACTAATTCATGTTCTTCTGCACTCAGACTACACACAAAACCCATTTAATGGTTTTAGCATCATGCTTAATTTGTGCATTTTATTCTTAAAAATGTACCATAATTAAGACTTTGATTGGGCTCTCCACTCTCCAAAATATGTAAATCCTCCAACTACACATTGAAATCAGACATGTAAGGAGATAAAAATTCACTGCTGTTAAAAATACAAAAAAACACTATACAACATAGGCCATACAAAATAGGAAGCTGTGAATATGTATCGCCTTCACCTGCACAAGATAGAAGAAAAGTGCACATGAAACAACTCTTAAACTGCATAATCTCAGAATCTTCATGCACCATTTTGGTATAATTGTTATTTGAATTCCACTAACTAAACTTGCCCTATGACTAATTACTTTATCTTTCACTTCATTATGTACTGTAGTCAATCCAACCCTTGAGAAAGCATGTCCCACCAGCGATACTAAGCACAACAACAGGCTAAAAAGAATCAGCAATGATATTAATAGCACAACAAAACCAATACTTTTACAGCATCTATTGTACTCTATCTTCTACTAAGAAAAAATGTGCTTGTGAATCTCAAAAATTCAAAACTAAACATGTTCTTTAAATCAATAATACATTTTTCTTTTCTTATTTTTTAAAAACAATAGCCAAACTCAAATGTCAAATTTCACAGTCTTTTATCCTCTCAAGGTGTTTTTTCTTCACTTTCAAAACTGCACTGGCAACAATTTACTGGGCTGCAGGTCTCTGCCTCTTCTTCCTCTGACACTGTAGTTATATATACGCCTTTCATGTGATGCATACTTTTTTTATTTTTCTCATTCTCGCTGGTCGTTTAACAAAAGGAGATTCACTCCCACTATTGTCTGAGTCCAGTTCAATTATTTCAGGATCGTCATTGATTGACTTTAGCCTCCCTTGTTTCTATGGCTGTCAGTGTTTTCTTTTGCAGGTTATTTTCGATGACTGGTTTTCTTCTGTTTTCTCTCTTTCATCTGCTTTTTCACTCAATGACAAAGTTGAAGCTTGATAGACTCACTGTGAATTGCATTCTCCCTCTGGGGGTTCTTGTGGCTCGAATTTTCAAATACAACTTTTTATTGTTTGAATCACAGACTATTTCTTATTGCCACTCATGTGTTTGACTTTGACATTGCAACAACTCTTTATTGTGATCCCTGCAATGGAACTAGACTGTAGCACCACTCGTAGAAGTATCCAGTAATTCACCAGAACTCTCACTTTCCCTGATTTGGACTTTTATGACTCCATTTTCACAAGTTCCAACACTTTCATAAATGTCACCCTCCTCTGAATCCATGCTGTGTACTTGAGCTTGACTCTGTGAACCAGAGGTTGTTCTCACCACTTCTTCATCTGGTGTTTCACTCTTTTCGTGTGAGCAGCATGGATCCACTGTGGGTTTCCTGCACACTTTACCGCAGTGTTCATTGTCAATATAACCTGATAGGATCCACACCAGTGATCCTGAAGGAAGCTCTTCCTGATGTGTTTTGGACCACTTGGACCACTATCCAGTCTCTTGGGTTCAAGCTGTGATATAGTATATCTTTTGTTACATCTGTTGCCACATTTACCTTCTGAGAGACAGTTTTTTATGGAGCGTGTTGAGCGGCTAATTTTGGCAGCGTCGGTCCTTTGATGAATGTGTAACAAAAGGGTGATGCTCCTTCTCCTACCCCGGTTTTAGAGAGACGAAGCAATTACCAGGAAAATTCCTAGTATTATGAACAAAAGTGACAAGTAAGGTCACTGCATGACATTACATCACCACATGCCTTACTAATAAGTAAAAGCTAGTAAAGGTGATAGTGACTGTAGGGATCATAGCCCTGATGAAGGCCAACGACCCTGAGTAGCGATAGTTGACTGGCTGAAACATGTTGACAGTTTAAGAGATGATAGGGCAGTAATACCCCAATACCATCTCATGGAACTTTTTTAACCCTGCCTAGGAGGTCCAGAATAAATAGATAGGGACAATCCTAAGGTAGTTTTAAGACGACATTGCATAGTGGATCCTGTTGAATGTTTCGTTGAAACAAAAAAAACATTGCTCCACCCCTAGCGTCGGCTGCGCAGGAGCTGTTGTAGCACGCCCCATGATAAAACATGCCACTGTTAGTGGGCAAGGGCTCTTTTTACCCATATATGGGTTACCAGAGAGGGTGATGATATATTTTTAGCCTTGTCTCCTCATCTTCTTTTTTATGTGTGTTATGTTTATAGTTTGGGAGGACGGTTGAGGAGTTGTACCTGTGTACAGAACCAGATTTCAGCATATCAGCCAGACCTTTACAGTAATCTAGCACAATGTAATCAGTTATCAACACTAAAGCAGCTCAAGGTATATAAGCCAATCTCATTACTCTACCCATGATCACTGTATGGGGAGACAGACCACTCTTTTTTTCAGGTGTACATCTGATGTTTATTAGACCCAGTGTGTCAGGCCACTTTAAACCAGTAGAACAGCCTTTGGCAAATTTGTTCTTAAGGGTGCCATTTACTCTCTCAACCACAGCGGGAGCATAATTACAATGAAACTTGTGACTTATTTGGAAGGCAGTGCAAATTATTTGCAAACCTTTGTTTCTGAAGTATGAGCCACAGTGTGTTTCAATGGAAGTTGAAAGACCAAATCTAGGAATCTACTCCCTCGACAAAATGTTAGCAACTATAAGGTTTTCTGATCTCTGGGTGGGGTATGCTTCAACCCGTTTAGAAAACAAGCAGACAGTGACCCAGATATATTTGAAGTCATTGTAAACTGTCATCTCCACAAAGTCTGCTTGGAGTCTTGGAAATGGGCCTTTTGATTTTTCCCAGTATGATTCATCACAGTTAATGTCTTCTTTCCCTGGCTGTTCAGCTGATATGTCAAGCATCTTTAACATGAATTGTACGCAGCATTTCTAAAATTTATTTTCCCCCAATATTTTCTAAATGTTCCAATCATACTGTCTTGTCTTGAGTGTGATATATTGTGAAAATAACGTCTGTTAGACCTGGCATCCTTGGCGTGGGTCTCCCTTCCATTTTTTCGTAATGCCTCCACTGTTGCCGATATGTTTTTGCTGGACTAGATGCTCATGGGCACTTTGCCGCTGCTAATCAGTGCCAAAGTGCAAGTGCTCCCTATCGGTAATTGATATATGTATTAGTGACTCCATGATTGGATGATTGGTTTACTTGTCAGTCCCTAGTACAGTGCACTCAGTGTGCCCAGGGCTTGTAAATCCAATGCCGCTGGTGGGCTTGCAGCACTGGTTGTGCCACCCACAGAAGCGGCTGGTAAAATGTGTCTCAGGCCTGCCATCGCAGAGCCTGTGTGCAGCCTAGGGCTGCCATGTCGACTTGGTGAGTACACCCACTTACCAGTCCCTAAAACCTTCCCTTTACTGCATGTTGGTCACCCCTAAAGTAGGCCCTAGGGCAGGGTGCATTGTAAGTATAAGGTAGGACATGCCCTGGTGTGTGTGGCATGTCCTAATAGTGAATTACAGCCATTTTCGTTTTCACTATTGCAAGGCTACCTGCTCCCCATAGGCCAGAATGGGCAGACTGACTATTACACCTTATAGTCAGAACTGACCCAGGGAACATGGTAGAAAAACGAATTTAGTATGCCTGAACTCAGGATGATAAAATACATCTTTTAGTGAAGTTGGTTTTAACATTCTGTGTTCGAAAATACCACTTTTAGAAAGTGGGTATTTTCTTGCCTAACTATCCAAGCCTGCCTCTGCTAGGTTGTGTATTCCTTGTCTGGAGATTGAGTGACAGGGGCTGGGGGTGGCTACAGGAGACAGGGTGAGTCAGCACAGGGCTGAATAGAAAGATCTGCATCCAGAGTGGAGGGAGGAGTTGCACCTGGGTCTGAATAGGGCTGTGCCTACCTTCCACAATGCTGGCTCCACCCCTGCCGGGCGGCTGAGTACTCTGCCCCACATTCTGAAAGGAAAGAAGGAGTCAGAAAAACAAAGTGCTCCAGGACTGACCAGAACTGGTTTTGGACTAGGCAGAGGCCTCTCTGCCTCCAGAGAACAAAGAGAATCAGGGTATAAGAGGGGCACCCAGACCCCAGGAAAATTAGATCACTTTTGGGAACAAGAAGAAACCTTTACTGAGGAGCGGAACCAAGAAGAAACTGAGGAGAAACTATCCCTAAGCCTGAAGTGCTGCTTGGGGGATTGGCCTGCAGTGGTTTGCCTGACTGCCAAAGAGAGGAGAAAGGAACTTTTGCTTTGCTGTGACTTTCATCAACTTGTGAAGGATCTCCAAGGGCTTGGAAGAGAGCTTGCCCCCTGACCGAAGTCCCAGGACCATTGGACTTCACCCCCTTTGTGAATTGCTGCTGGAAACTCTGTTTCAGTGGCTACAGAGGTAGGGAGCTGTGACCGACTCTCACGACCGACTCGGTGTCCTGCAAGCACCGCATCGAAGCACCGTCTCGCCCTGCAACGCACGGCCCTGGTCTCACCGACTCCGTCAACGAGCCGCTGCCTGCACCGCATCGAGGGACAACGCGTCCTGCAACGCTTCGCTACGCCGAATCGAACTGGTCCGACCGACACGGTCACTGCTGCTGAGTTCGAGTCCTGTGACCGCACCGGAGTTGGGCACCGCTCGCACGCTTTGCGACGCACCGCCCGACTCGCACCGCTGTCCGGACTGATCGACGCCAGCTCCTGAATCCGGCTCCGTCGCCGCACCGCAACCTGCCAGCACCGCATCGAAGCACCGTCTCGCCCTGCAACGCACGGCCCTGGTCTCACC
Organism: Calotriton arnoldi; assembly: GCA_963921515.1. NCBI lineage: Eukaryota > Metazoa > Chordata > Amphibia > Caudata > Salamandridae > Calotriton > Calotriton arnoldi. Next base: position 161,221 of record CAWUFW010005533.1, on the reverse strand, counting down.
GACTCCGTCTCGACGACGTCAACGAGCCGCTGCCTGCACCGCATCGAGGGACAACGCATCCTGCAACGCTTCCATTTTTGCATCGCGACCGCGACGAACAGCCATCCGGCTCGCACGCCCGTGCCTGCCGCTTCAAGTAAAAGGTACTGTGACCGAGTCTGTCTACGCTGTGTTGGCCCGTCTCGACGCGGTCAGCTGGATTTGTTAGACTCTGTTTGTTCTCGACTCCGCCGTAGCCGGAGGAGGCTACCGACTCGCACAGAACCTTGAATTAAGCCTTTTTGATCAGAACTAAGTATTCTTAACAGTAGTGTGGATTATTTTTGTCGTTTATGGTCTTGTGATAAATCTATATAAAGTATACCTATTTTTATAAATATATAACCTGTGTGGTGTCCATTTGTAGTGTTGTCACTTGATTACTGTATGTGTTCACAAATGCTTTACACACTGCCTCTGAACTAAGCCTGTCTGCTCGTGCCAAGCTACCAAGAGGGTGAGCAGGGGTTATTTCGGGAGTGTACCTACTTTCCCTGACTAGACGCAAGGGTCCCTATTTGGACAAAGGTACATACCTCTGCCAACTAGAGACCCCCAAATCTAACATTGGTGGTCAGCGGTGAGGATTCTGGACTTGCATTTGTGACTCATGTACAGTGATTGGTGAACACTACTTAGTGAGTGCAGACCAAAACGCAACCACATACTTTAATAGCAGTTTTTCTGGGATTTCCTATTTTTGCAAATGCCAAGTTCAGTCACTATGGAGAAACCAGCATCAGTAGCCTCTGTTGAATGTGATTGGGAAGAAGAGAGGCTAGAATGCTACACCCTTAAGCAGCTCAAGCAATTCTGCAAAAAGTTTAAAGTGTCCATGACCGGGATCTCCAGGAAGGAGGACCTCCAAAAGGCGCTGAGGGCCTGGGTCGAATCAAGGAGTGCCCCTGTGGAGGGGGCTGAGAATGCAGAAGGGCAGCTGGAGGGGCTATTGGGTCTAGGGGCTAGAAGACCACCTTCCCCAGTAGGTAGCAGTGTTTCTGCCAGAGGACTGTCTCCAGAGGAGTTGGAGGACAGGAAAGAGAGTAGGGTGCACGAAATGGAGCTGACCAAACTCAAGCTGAATAAGCAGTTAGAATTCGAAATGCAAACAAGGAAATTAGCCCTAGAGGAAAAGAAAATGCAGTTTGAACATGAGAAAGTTTTGAGGGAGTTGGAATTGAAGGCCAAGAGCTTAGAGATTACTCCCTCTGGTGGCAGTGTACCGCCTGTGCCTGTTGAAGCTAGGGTGTATATTCCCAAAGATGTGGTGAAGGAGTTTTTAAAAATGACGACATAGGGCAGTGGTTCAAAGCCTATGAGGTAGCCATGTCTTCCCACCGGGTCCCTGAGAAGGATTGGGGAGCGGGGTTGTGGGGACGGTTCCTTAGTGAAGGGCGGGATACCTTGTTGGATTTGCCCTCTGAAGTCTATAATTCGTACAGCCACATGAAGGATGCCTTAATGACTAGGTATGGTTTGACCCCTGAGCTTTATAGGCAAAGGTTCAGGAACTGTAGTAAGATTGAAAGCAGTACCTGGGTTGAATATGTGACCTTCTTTTGCAGAGCCTTGGATGGTTGGGTAAAGGGTAGCAAAGCGACTGATTTTCAGGCGCTCTTTGATTTGATTGCCTGGGAGCACTTGTCCGGTAATTGTTTTCCTGAGCTACGCCAGCACCTGATTGATAGTAAGCTGACTAACCCTAGGCAGCTTGCTGAGGAGGCGGACCGCTGGGTGAGTACCCGGGTCCACAAGGGTCACGTGGGAGACTCCGCCAAGGGTGGGCAGGGTCCCCAGCAGAAGAGTGGGGGACAAGGGTAAACAGAAGGAGTTCCATAAAGGGCCCCAAAGTAGACCCCAAGGGAACCAAGGGAAAGGTTCCCAGCCTCCCCTGAGAAGAAGCCAGTGGCCCTGACAGGCCCCCCTGTTCACCAGGGACCACTGGTATGTTACAAGTGTGGCGCCCCTGGCCACAAGGCAAACGATCCTCGTTGCCCTTTGCATGGAAAACCAGCACCCACCAGTGCAGTCCCCCGGCAGTTGGCTAGTGTAGCCCTGGGGGAGGAGTTGGGTGCCCAAGGTGGGGGGATCCCACAGTGTTTTCCCTTGTCTCATTAGGAGACTCTGAGATGGTCCCTAGGACCCCGCTGCCTGAGAACACTAAGAAATACAGGCAGTGGGTGACCATCAATGGCCATAGGGTGGAGGCTCTGAGAGACACAGGAGCCAGTGTGACAGCTGTCAAGTGTCACCTGGTGTCTAAAGAGCAGGTTATCCCTGATGCATTCTATCCGGTTGTTGCCGCTGACAACACAGAGAGTCACTGCAAGGTGGCTCAGGTTCCCTTTGAGTGGGGGGTCTCGGGTACTCTTCAAGTAGCTGTGAGGCCAGCCATGCCTGTTGACTGTTTGTTAGGGAACGATTTGGAGAGCTCACCTTGGGCTAAGGTGGAGCGGAGTGCGCATTTAGAAATGTTGGGCTTGCCTGATTGGGCATGTGTGACCACCCGGTCAATGGCAGCTAAAGGTGTTCAAGAGGACCTGGAGCCTGAGAGGGAGGCCCAGGTGCCTGCCGGAGAGAGAGGAGGCAGGGGGCGCGGGAAACCGGCCCCCGAGGTTCCCACGGTCCAGGAGGAGGCAGACCCTGAGGGGGATGCCCTGGAGCCTACAGGGGAACAGGTAGCTGAACTGGGGGACCTACCTGAGCTGACCCATTGGCAGCAAGAAGGAGGACCCTCCAGGGAAGAGTTCTGCAAGGAGCAGAACACATGCCCTTCTCTCGTGGGTCTGAGGCAACAGGCCACAGACCAGGCAGCAGGTGATCAGTCTGGATCACATTGGGTTTACTGGGAGAATGGTCTCCTGTATTCAGAGCCTAAGGTTGCTGAGCCTGGGTCAGCCCGTGTGCTGGTGGTACCCCAGCGCTTCAGAGCCTTCCTACTGGGGTTGGCTCATGATGTACCGTTAGCGGGACATCTGGGGCAGGACAAGACCTTTGACAGGCTTGTTACCCATTTCTATTGGCCCCAGATGCGCAGGAGTGCCGCCACTCACTGCAGGACATGCCAGACTTGCCAGGCAAGTGGAAAGAGTGGGAGGAAGCACAAGGCTCCTCTCCAGCCATTCCCTGTGGTCAGCACCCCTTTGAACGGGTGGGTATTGACATTGTGGGGCCACTGGACCCCAAGACAGCCATGGGCAACAGGTTTATCCTGGTCTTGGTGGACCATGCCACCCGGTACCCTGAAGCCATCCCTCTGAGGACAGTGACGGCCCCCGTGGTGGGACGGGCACTGATGGGAATTTTCTCACGTGTGGGATTCCCTCAAGAGGTGGTGTCTGACAGAGGTACCAACTTCGTGTCCAAGTACATGAAGTCCCTGTGGCAGGAGTGCGGTGTAACTTACAAGTTCACCACTCCTTACCACCCTCAAGGAAATGGTCTGGTTGAGAGATTCAACCGGACCCTCAAGGGCATGATTATGGGTCTGGAAGAACCCATGAGGCGTAAATGGGACGTCCTCTTACCATGCCTGTTGTTTGCATACCGGGAGGTGCCACAGAAGTCTCTAGGGTTCAGTCCCTTTGAGCTCCTCTATGGACACCCGGTGCGAGGACCTCTGAGTTTGGTCAAGGAAGGCTGGGAGCAATCTCCCAGGAAACCTCCCCAGGATGTATACAGTTACATGCTGGCCTTCAGGAACCAGACTAGGCGTTTCAGAGAACTTGCTGAGGCAAATCTGGAAGCCAGCCAGGAGGAGATGAAGCGGTGGTACGACCAGAATGCCACTCTGGTAGAGCTTCAGCCTGGTCAGAAAGTGTGGGTCATGGCCCCTGTGGAGCCCTGTGCGCTCCAGGACAGGTGGACCGGCCCTTTTACGGTGGTGGAGCGCAAGAGTCCAGTTACCTATTTGGTGGACTTGCAGTCTCCCAGGAACCCCTTGCGGGTCCTGCATGTGAACCGCCTGAAGCCCCACTTGGAGAGGTCCCAAGTGGGCATGCTCTTAGCTACAGATGATGGAATGGAGGAGGAGACCGAGCCTCTTCCTGACCTCCTGTCAGCCCGAGAGCAAGATGGATCAGTGGAGGGAGTAAACCTCTCTACCTCCCTGACACCTGAGCAGCAGGGTGACTGTCGCCAACTGTTGGGACAGTTCCCTGACCTGTTCTCCCTGGTTCCCAGTGTCACTCATTGGTGCGTCCATGATGTGGACACTGGGGACAGTCTTCCTGTGAAGCACAAGGCTTACAGGGTGACTGACAGGGTCAGAGCCTGCATCAAGGAGGAGGTCTCCAAGATGTTTGCGCTAGGGGTGATTGAGTCCTCTAACAGCCCTTGGGCCAGCCCCGTGGTCTTGGTTCCAAAAGCTGCCGCGCCTGGTGCCACACCAGAACTCCGGTTCTGTGTGGACTACAGGGGACTCAATTCCGTCACCAGGACTGACGCCCACCCCATCCCCAGAGCTGATGAGCTCATAGATCGGTTAGGGGCTGCGCGGTACCTCAGCACGTTTGACTTAACGTCTGGATACTGGCAGATCGCCTTGACTGATGGGGCAAAAGAGAGGTCAGCATTCTCCACACCAGATGGGCACTACCAGTTCCGGGTGATGCCCTTTGGGATGAAGAATGCCCCTGCCACCTTTCAGAGGTTGGTCAACCAGGTGTTGGTTGGACTGGAGGATTTCAGTGCCGCCTACCTGGATGACATCGCAGTGTTCAGTGCCCATTGGGAAGAGCATCTGCGCCACCTCTGGGAAGTGTTGATGGCGCTGCGGAGGGCAGGCCTCACAATCAAGGCGAGTAAGTGCCAGATTGGGCAGGGTTCTGTGGTGTACTTGGGACACCAGGTTGGGAGCGGCCAGGTGGCGCCCCTCCAACCGAAAATTGATACCATTCTGGCTTGGGAGCCCCCAAGACCCAGACAGAGGTGAGAGCCTTCCTAGGACTCACCGGGTATTACCGGAGATTCGTCAAGGGGTATGGCAGCATTGTTGCCCCCTTGACCGAGCTGACTTCCAAGAAGCAGCCCAGGAAAGTGATTTGGACTGACGCCTGTCAAAAAGCTTTTGACACCTTGAAGACTGCCATGTGCACGGCGCCTGTGCTCCAGGCACCCAACTTCTCCAATGAGTTCATTGTTCAAACCGACGCTTCAGAGCATGGTGTAGGGGCTGTTCTATCACAGATCAATGAGGAGGGCCTAGACCAACCTGTAGCCTTCATCAGTAGGAGGTTACTTCCCGGGAACAGAGATGGAGTGCTATCGAGCGTGAGGCATTTGCTGTGGTCTGGGCACTGAAGAAGCTGAGACCATACCTGTTTGGGACTCACTTCCGGGTTCAGACAGACCACAGGCCCCTCAGATGGTTGATGCAGATGAGGGGTGAGAATCCAAAGCTGTTGAGGTGGTCCATTTCCCTACAGGGGATGGACTTTACGGTGGAACACCGCCCTGGTACAGAACACGCCAATGCTGATGGACTGTCCAGATTTTTCCGCCTTAGCGATGAGAACTCCCTAGGGGTAGGATAGTTCTCCCCACATTTCAGCTGGAGGGGACACGTGTTAGACCTGGCATCCTTGGCGTGGGTCTCCCTTCCATTTTTTCGTAATGCCTCCACTGTTGCCGATATGTTTTTGCTGGACTAGATGTCTCATGGGCACTTTGCCGCTGCTAATCAGTGCCAAAGTGCAAGTGCTCCCTATCGGTAATTGATATATGTATTAGTGACTCCATGATTGGATGATTGGTTTACTTGTCAGTCCCTAGTACAGTGCACTCAGTGTGCCCAGGGCTTGTAAATCCAATGCCGCTGGTGGGCTTGCAGCACTGGTTGTGCCACCCACAGAAGCGGCTGGTAAATGTGTCTCAGGCCTGCCATCGCAGAGCCTGTGTGCAGCCTAGGGCTGCCATGTCGACTTGGTGAGTACACCCACTTACCAGTCCCTAAAACCTTCCCTTTACTGCATGTTGGTCACCCCTAAAGTAGGCCCTAGGGCAGGGTGCATTGTAAGTATAAGGTAGGACATGCCCTGGTGTGTGTGGCATGTCCTAATAGTGAATTACAGCCATTTTCGTTTTTCACTATTGCAAGGCTACCTGCTCCCCATAGGCCAGAATGGGCAGACTGACTATTACACCTTATAGTCAGAACTGACCCAGGGAACATGGTAGAAAAACGAATTTAGTATGCCTGAACTCAGGATGATAAAATACATCTTTTAGTGAAGTTGGTTTTAACATTCTGTGTTCGAAAATACCACTTTTAGAAAGTGGGTATTTTCTTGCCTAACTATCCAAGCCTGCCTCTGCTAGGTTGTGTATTCCTTGTCTGGAGATTGAGTGACAGGGGCTGGGGGTGGCTACAGGAGACAGGGTGAGTCAGCACAGGGCTGAATAGAAAGATCTGCATCCAGAGTGGAGGGAGGAGTTGCACCTGGGTCTGAATAGGGCTGTGCCTACCTTCCACAATGCTGGCTCCACCTCCTGCCGGGCGGCTGAGTACTCTGCCCCACATTCTGAAAGGAAAGAAGGAGTCAGAAAAACAAAGTGCTCCAGGACTGACCAGAACTGGTTTTGGACTAGGCAGAGGCCTCTCTGCCTCCAGAGAACAAAGAGAATCAGGGTATAAGAGGGGCACCCAGACCCCAGGAAAATTAGATCACTTTTGGGAACAAGAAGAAACCTTTACTGAGGAGCGGAACCAAGAAGAAACTGAGGAGAAACTATCCCTAAGCCTGAAGTGCTGCTTGGGGGATTGGCCTGCAGTGGTTTGCCTGACTGCCAAAGAGAGGAGAAAGGAACTTTTGCTTTGCTGTGACTTTCATCAACTTGTGAAGGATCTCCAAGGGCTTGGAAGAGAGCTTGCCCCCTGACCGAAGTCCCAGGACCATTGGACTTCACCCCTTTGTGAATTGCTGCTGGAAACTCTGTTTCAGTGGCTACAGAGGTAGGGAGCTGTGACCGACTCTCACGACCGACTCGGTGTCCTGCAAGCACCGCATCGAAGCACCGTCTCGCCCTGCAACGCACGGCCCTGGTCTCACCGACTCCGTCAACGAGCCGCTGCCTGCACCGCATCGAGGGACAACGCGTCCTGCAACGCTTCGCTACGCCGAATCGAACTGGTCCGACCGACACGGTCACTGCTGCTGAGTTCGAGTCCTGTGACCGCACCGGAGTTGGGCACCGCTCGCACGCTTTGCGACGCACCGCCCGACTCGCACCGCTGTCCGGACTGATCGACGCCAGCTCCTGAATCCGGCTCCGTCGCCGCACCGCAACCTGCCAGCACCGCATCGAAGCACCGTCTCGCCCTGCAACGCACGGCCCTGGTCTCACCGACTCCGTCTCGACGACGTCAACGAGCCGCTGCCTGCACCGCATCGAGGGACAACGCGTCCTGCAACGCTTCCATTTTTGCATCGCGACCGCGACGAACAGCCATCCGGCTCGCACGCCCGTGCCTGCCGCTTCAAGTAAAGGTACTGTGACCGAGTCTGTCTACGCTGTGTTGGCCCGTCTCGACGCGGTCAGCTGGATTTGTTAGACTCTGTTTGTTCTCGACTCCGCCCGTAGCCGGAGGAGGCTACCGACTCGCACAGAACCTTGAATTAAGCCTTTTGATCAGAACTAAGTATTCTTAACAGTAGTGTGGATTATTTTTGTCGTTTATGGTCTTGTGATAAATCTATATAAAGTATACCTATTTTTATAAATATATAACCTGTGTGGTGTCCATTTGTAGTGTTGTCACTTGATTACTGTATGTGTTCACAAATGCTTTACACACTGCCTCTGAACTAAGCCTGTCTGCTCGTGCCAAGCTACCAAGAGGGTGAGCAGGGGTTATTTCGGGAGTGTACCTACTTTCCCTGACTAGACGCAAGGGTCCCTATTTGGACAAAGGTACATACCTCTGCCAACTAGAGACCCCCAAATCTAACAACGTCCAATAGGATACAGAATGGCATCAGAGAAAATGTATTTATTCTCAGGAGTACAAGCAAATCCTGATGATTTTTCTTGTAACTCAGTTTAACCCATTTTCTTTTCTCATCTTCTGTAGCCTCCTGAAAGTCTTTCAATTCACTTAGAGAGGTCTGGATTGAATTTAAAAACAAACAGTTCACATATTCTGCATTTTGTCGAGTTTGTATTCTTAATTCATAATTTTGAGTTTCTTAAAACACTGTTTCTTCCTCAAGTACACAATATCTGGCCACCTGATCAGCATAATTATTTCCAGCCTTATGGGCAGTGCACTTGACTGCAGCAATTTCCTTTGGTTGCTGAATTGCCTTCAAGCGATCAAGTACAGAGACTGTTCTTTGTGGGGGCTCCAGAAAATGTAATGGATCCTCTTTGAGACCACAGTTGCCCGAAATCATGCAACACACCAAAACCATACTGGCTGTGTAAATTGTCAATTTTCTGACAGGCAACAAGCTCTTGTTAATTCTAACACATGAGCTGAAGTTACATATAGCAGAGAGAATGTTTCAAGAGTTTAAAAAATGGAACATATTTCATAGGCATCCTTCAATGCTCCATATTGGTCCCCCAAACAAGAACCCTCAAAAACAAAGTCACATCAGCTATTTCTAAAGGAGTCTCTTTTATACCAGGTCTTGGCGTGGTACATAACTCAGTAACTGCAACACAATAATGTTCATTCTATTTGTCTTCATGTTCACCTTCATCTTCATCTCTGCCTTCGTAATGTTTGTCTGGATTCTAAAGCAGAGTTGCTGGATTGAGCGAATTACACCTTTTAATCAAAATGTTTTTCTGCAAGAATTACTTGCTCCTACCTGGTGAGCCTACTGTTTGTCATGTGCAGAGTGCTTGTTCATGTTAATAAGATATCAAGCGAATGTGGGACATATACAATTAATGTATGGCATATCACTATTCCTTCACTTTGTTTAATGGCAACACAAACAGCTGCAACCAATTTCAGACAACCAGGAAGACTAACTGCAACTGGATCCAATATAGCTAAAAGGTAAGCAACTGGTCTCATCATCTCATCATGTTTCTGTGTAAGGATTGATAGTGTACCTCCACCCTTCCCATGGCAATACAAAAAGAATGCAAAACACAAAAAGTCCTTGGGTCTAAAGTGCTAGAAAAGCACCAAAAGGGACTACAGCAGAGATATCTTGTTGCTAGTGGGGGAGTCCTTTAATTAGGACAAAATCCCATCATTCAGCGAGGTTACATGCTTCATCATCTGGGATTCTCCTCTTGGCGGAGACTCCTAGCCCCGCCAAGGGCTACAACCCCCTCACTGTGAGGGAGGAGCTCAGGGATGTATTAAGATTCATACTCTACAAAGGATATACTAAAATCCTCAAGATGTGAAACATAAAACTGGTTGAGTAACGGGCGCAGTGCAGAGAGAAGAATCTCAAAGTGTGAGTTTATGTGATGCTAAACCTAACTACTAAGAGCGAAAAAAACTTTATTGGCTCACCCCTAGTGTTAGGATTAAAAACTGTGTACCTGCAGTATGGAAAGATAATTACTGCATGTGACAGATGAAACAGGTCTACATGTTTCGGCCAAGTCGACCCAGAAAGTTGTCACAACCTTTTTCAGGAACTATAGACAACGTGCTACTGCATGGGCTGTGTGAGACTGTGAGGAGTAGTCAAAGTGAAAGGTAATCAAAAAAGATACAAAATTAGTAATCCACTTTTGGTGAACACGATTAGCTGGTTTTACCTGTGGGGAACAGAAGCAACAATAAGAATCAAATGCATGTGTCTCCAAACATTAAATCAACAAAATAGTGTGAGTCGAATGTCCTCATCACCGGCCTGCCACCAAAGTGCACACAGAAAAAGTTTAAAGATTAGGTCTTACCCGTAGATTATGGATAAGAGGCCTCCGAAAGAAGTTCTCCTTCATGGCTATCCTTGCGCACTCCATGATGAAGTGCACCGGTGAGATGGTGTCAAGGTCTCTGTTGTTAAGTAATGACCGCACTGCATCTAATGTCTCGTCTTGGTGAATGCAGGTATAAAGTGACTCAACGTCAAACGAGACCAGATAGTCTCTGGTGACGTCGAACGGAGTGTCTGGTAACAGTCTGAGGATATCTTTAGTATCCTGAAGATATGTTGGCATCTCACGCACAATCGGGGGGAGGAAATGGTCAACAAAGGTGGACAAGATTTCGATAAGAGACCCATTGCCAGAGAAGATAGGTCGCCCAGGCGGGGGTCTTTGTGCGTTATGTATTTTCTGTAAAATATAAAAATAAGTAATCACTGGGTGTGAGGTGGTGAGATAGCTTGCCCCTTGAGATGTAATCCAGCCTTCGTCTTTGGCTTCTTCAGTGAGATTGGCAATCTCTTGCGTCAATCTGTTGGTCGGGTCTGCTTTGAGTGGTTGGTAAGAGCGTCTGTCTTCAAGCTGGCGCAGGCATTCAGTGCGATATGGTGAGGTGCTGATAATAAAGATGGCACCCCCCTTGTCTGCCGGCTTGACAGTGATGGATTCGTCATCAGCCAAAGCTTGCAGTGCCTTCTGTTTTTTTATAGGGAGGTTCTGGAAATGTCATCTTCTGGATTCACATAAGGCGGACACCTCTGTAGTTACCGCTTTCTCAAAGGTCAATACCCGAGTGGGAACTAGGTGAGCAGGAGGATTAAAGGTAGAGCGATTTTTCAAACCGGTAGTAGGTCCCGCTTCCATTGTTTCGCTGGTTTTATCCTGGAAGAAGAAGTACAACTGAATTTTCAGGAAGAATTGTGCTAATTCACATTGTACTTGGAAAGAATCACCTTCAAAAGTGGGAACGAATCCTAGACCTCTATTTAGTGCAGCCTGTTCATCAGGTGTAAGAGCACGGTCACTCAAGTTCACTACTAGATCATTTTGCTGCTGGCCCCCGGTTGCGGAGGTGGTTTCTTCTTGCTCCGTGTATCCCTCGGGGAAGGTGGAGGGCTCCAATGTACTTGCGCTTGCTGGTTTCTTCTTCTGCCTCTCGAGCGTCCTCGGCCAGGCCCTAAAAAACTCTGGTTGCTGAAAAATTGGGAATGAGGCTGGTATGGTGACATAGGCGGCAGAAAGGGCGGGTTAGGATAACCCCAAGGAGTGGGAGGCCACCATTGTGTTTGTTGGGGACCCGGAGGGCCACTCCTCCAATTTGTTCTGTTATTACGCCCTTGGCCACTTTGTGTTGTCCAATGTTGGTAGACGAGTCTGAGTCACTCGACCAGTCATCAGTGCCTGAAGATGAATATTTGGAACCGTATCTTCATCCCTTGTTGTTAAATTCGGGTGGAGAATAGTTCTCACTGGTGTATGGATACACTTTCTCAAATGAGAAACGTGCCAAATCGTTTTTGAACTTGTTGATCTTGGTCGTGAGGATAGAGTCTTTAAATTCTTTGTTGGTCTTGTTTGTTTCTTCAGATAGTTTTTTATAGGGGGTCACGGAGAAAACAGATTTGATATGTGCCTCGAGTGTTTGAATCTCAACGAGGATCATGTCAGCGATGCGTTTGGCTGTACTGATTATTAAAATAAGCCAATCCCTCGTGCATCGCCAGGCCATAAGAGACCAATCTTTCATAAAAGTCTTGTGTTCAAGGAATAGTCTAGGCATGTTAGTCACTATCAACCCCGTAGGGGCACAGTTTCCACGCAAGTACTCTGTCATTATTACACCGTGTATCTGTGTGCGTGAGTGTGATCTTTTCAGAGTAAGGAGTTTTGCCCAATCGTCGCCTTGTGTGGTCGGGCCACTTTGAATCGTGTCAATAATACTGGGTGTTGTTCAGATAGCCTGCACAGTGGCTTTGTCAAAAGCCAGGCCCTGTATTTCTGTCATGGTAGTAAGGGTAGAAAGTGCTGCCTACATACTGGTGTGACTGTGAACAGGTTTCTTGTGAGAGCTCGAAGAATACCGCCAATGCAGCTTAAGGACGGTCAATAGGACCCGCAGCCAAGGCTGCTCAAGAACAGAAAGACAAAGGAGGAGGGGGGGTCCAAGGGAAATTTAAAGACCGGCAAGGACAAATTCCCCAGACATAAATGCAAAACACAAAAAGTCCTCGGGTCTAAAGTGCTAGAAAAGCACCAAAAGTGACTACAGCAGAGATATCTTGTTGCTAGTGGGGGAGTCCTTTAATTAGGATGAAATCCCATAACCCACTGAGGTGGCATGCTTCATCATCTTGGATTCTCCTCTTGGCGGAGACTCTTAGCCCCGCCAAGGGCTACAACCCACTCACTGTGAGGGAGGAGCTCAGGGATGTTTTAAGATTCCTACTCTACAAAGGATATACTAAAATCCTCAAGATGTGAAAAATAAAACTGATTGAGTAACGGGCACAGTGCAGAGAGAAGAATCTCAAAGTGTGATTTTATGTGATGCTAAAACTAACTACTAAGAGCGAAGAAAACGTTATTGGCTCACTCCTAGTGTTAGGATTAAAAACAGTGCACCTGCAGTATGAAAATATAGTTACTGCATGTGACAGATGAAACAGGTCTACATGTTTCAGCCAAGTCGACCCAGAAAGGTGTCATAGCCTTCTTCAGGACCGATAGACAAAGTGCTACTGCGTGGGCTGTGTGAGACTGTGAAGAGTAGTCAAAGTAAAAGGTAATCAAAAAAGATACAAAACCAGTGATCCACTTTTGGTGAACACGACTTACTGGTTTTACCTGTGGGGAACAAAAGCAACAAGAAGAATCAAATGCATGTGTCTCCAAATATTAAATCAACAAAATAGTGTCAGTCGAATGTTCTGATCACCGGCCTGCTACCAAAGTGCGCACAGAAAAAGTTTAAAGATTAGGTTTTACCCGTAGATTATGGATAAGAGGCCTCGCCTCAGCCTGGCATCAGCTCAGGGGGGAGGCACCGCTCTGATAGAAGGATGTTAACAAGTGTCAGACCAATATGACAATATTCAGTCAGACACAGCTCCAATCAGGCATGCACATTGGACGAACCTATTCATAGTATTCACCAGGTGCACCAGAGTGCCAGTAAGTCTACTTTCTAACAGTGGAGAGCGAATGGAGTATGTAGTGTGCTAGCCAACTGATACGCAGATGTGAACCAGAATCAGTGCTTAAAATAAAACTTGACAGTTTACTAGTTTTACCGGCAAGTTTTAAAAAGCATGCAAGTTTAAGTGAGGTACACTGCCACGTCGGCTTGCCTCCGGTCGTAGCTCTTGTTCCGCCCACAAAAGCGGGTTTATTAATTAATAATATTAATTATTATTAAACATAGCCAACATGTATTTCTGGCTTTCACAATAGCGTACACTAGTTTCTCCCTGACGGTAGCCGCCACTGCCACCATGTAAGTTTGTCTCTTTACAAGCATATTACATATCTGCTTTCACTCATTGCAGATGTTTTAACCTTACTGCTCGACCTCTGTTCCTTAACATTGTTTTGTAAGTGCCGGCAGTTCATCTCATGAGGTGCATTAATAACCCTCTTGCTTTACCACCAGCCCATATACGCTGGGTTGCTATGTACATAAGACACGCTTTTTTCCGAAAACAACCACGAGGCCACTATGGAGTGCCTAAACATTTGTACTCGTTTGATTTTACACTTTGACCTTCATACTTTGGCAACGTCAATATGATTGCCCCTAAATGTTGCACAGATGCCATTAATCCACTCACTCACATCTAATGAGATGTCAATACTCTTGCCAGTAATTAACTACACTAGCAAGAGGCTATTGTGTGCATGCAGTAGCCACACACTACTTAACCCGTTGTAATGTGGTGCTTGTGTGATAGACACATCTGAAGTCGATGCTACTACTATGCCTAACATATGTACAAAGACAACAGTTGCTAAATGTACACACGTGCTAATACGCTTAAGCACGTTCTAAGGCTAATCGCATAGAGGCACCAATCTGTGGCCATGTAAGTTCACGGCCAACAAGAAACACTCTTCTGGAGCAACAGGTTCCACTCTCCAACTAGACTGAGATGGATCTTGGGGTTTGGACACCTACTAACACTAAAACTCTGCTGCAAACATAGAGCTGTGCCACCTTCCTGTTTTTCAACAATCACGTGCACTGGCACTGATTCTGGTTCACATCTGCGTATCAGTAGGCTAGCACACTACATACTCCATTCGCTCTCCACCATTAGAAAGTAGACTTACTGGCATTCTGGTGCACCTGGTGAATACTATGAATAGATTCCTCCAATGTGCATGCATGATTGGAGCTGTGTCTGACTGAATATTGCAAACACAAGGGGATGATGGACGGAGCGCTGAAACTTTTCAGACACTCAGCCCCAGTCACAGATCTGGGTTGAATCCATCATCGTTCTTTAGCTCACTTCGCCACCCCAGTTCAGACACAGCTATATGCAAATCAGTCTTGACCCTGTGCCTCATGGGAACAGTCCAGCCCGAATTGCGGGTCCCTTGCTCACTTTGCCACTGGATTCAAGCTAGCCTGGCTGATGAGGGCTGTTAGCCCGAAACCGGTCCCAGGATGCTTGTTTCCGGTCCAGGGAAGACATGGCTTGGCAGTTCGGGCTGGACTGTTCCCATGAGGCACAGGGTCAAGACTGATTTGCATACAGCTGTGTCTGAACTGGGGTGGCGAAGTGAGCTAAAGAACAATGATGGATTCAACCCAGATCTGTGACTGGGGTGAGTGTCTGAAAAGTTTCAGCGCTCCGTCCATCATCTCCTTGTGTTTGCTTTGTTCGCTCTTAAGTTGGCAGGGTATGCCCAGACGTGGGTCCCTTGCTCACTTTGCCACTGGATTCAAGCTAGCCTGGCTGATGAGGGCTGTTAGCCCGAAACCGGTCCCAGGATGCTTGTTTCCGGTCCAGGGAAGACATGGCTTGGCAGTTTGGGCTGGACTTTTCCCATGAGGCACAGGGTCAAGACTGATTTGCATATAGTTGTGTCTGAACTGGGGTGGCGAAGTGAGCTAAAGAACAATGATGGATTCAACCCAGATCTGTGACTGGGGGTGAGTGTCTGAAAAGTTTCAGCGCTCCGTCCATCATCTCCTTGTGTTTGCTTTGTCTGACTGAATATTGTCATATTGGCCTGACACTTGTTAACATCCTTCCTTCAGAGCGGTGCCTCCCCCCTGAGCTGTTGCCAGGCTGAGGCGAGGCCTCTTATCTGTAATCTACGGGTAAGACCTAATCTTTAAACTTTTTCTGTGTGCACTTTGGTGGCAGGCCGGTGATGAGGACATTCGACTCACACTCTTTTGTTGATTTAATGTTTGGAGACACATGCATTTCATTCTTCTTGTTGCTTCTGTTAGCCACAGGTAAAACCAGTAAATTGTGTTCACCAAAAGTGGATTACTGGCTTTGTATCTTTTTTGATTACCTTTAACTTTGACTACTCTTCACAGTCTCACACAGCCCACGCAGTAGCACTTTGTCTATAGGTCCTGAAGAAGGCCATGACACCTTTCTGGGTTGACTTGGCCGAAACATGTAGACCTGTTTCATCTGTCACATGCCGTAACTATCTTTCTATACTGCAGGTGCACTGTTTTTAATCCTAACACTAGGAGTGAGCCAATAAAGTTTTTTTCGCTCTTAGTAGTTAGTTTTAGCATCACATAAACTCACACTTTGAGATTCTTCTCTCTGCACTGCGCCTGTTACTCAACCAGTTTTATGTTTCACATCTTGAGGATTTTAGTATATCCTTTGTAGAGTAGGAATCTTAAAACATCCCTGAGCTCCTTCCTCACAGTGAGGGGGTTGTAGCCCTTGGCGGGGCTAGGAGTCTCCGCCAAGAGGAGAATCCCAGATGATGAAGCATGCCACCTCGGTGGGTGATGGGATTTCGTCCTAATTAAAGGACGCCCCCACTAGCAGCAAGATATCTCTGCTGTAGATCCTTTTGGTGCTTTTCTAGCACTTTAGACCCGAGGACTTTTTGTGTTTTGCATTTATGTCTGGGGAATTTGTCCTCGCCGGTCTTTACATTTCCCTTGGACTCCCCCCTCCTTTGTCTTTCAATGCAAAAAGAATTTCAGATTATAATCAGGCATTCCAGGGGCAGGTGCACTATATAGACCTTCTCTCAATATGGGAAATGCCTCTGAACATTCTTTGTCAAATGGTACTGAATATGTTATGTTACTGTAAGTTATTAAAGGTTTTGCAATCAAGGGAAAGTTTGGGATCCATAGTCAACAGTAACCAGCAATTCCCAGGAACATCCTCACCTCCCTCTTGGTGGTAGGTGGATTAATTTTCAGAACTGCAAAAATACATTTATTTGAGACTTTCCTTGCACCTTTTCTCCTATGGTGACGAAGATTGATTACTTCCTTTTGACAATACTGGGGCATATTCTCAAGGACTCATCGCCGATTTATCGGCACTTTAGCACCGCAAAAGTGGCGATAGATTTTTCGCCCTATTCTCAAGCTGGTGCAAACTGCCGATATCACCAGTTTTCCAGCGATAGCTGCCGCAAAAAACATCGCCACGGATGAGAGCGACAACTAACGCTAATGATATGCAGAGTAGGCGTTCCCATGCAAAAACACACGAAAACACCACTTCGCGATATTCTCAACGACCAGCCAGATCGGCGAAGTGATCCAAAAACAGGCGATAAGGCGCGTTAGCAGCAGGGATTTAACACCTGCCTATTACTGGTGCTAAGCAGGACGACAACCTGCAGTAGAAAGGGAGCCCAGCCCAGAGCCACATCTGAAGACCAACAGATGCCATGGAGCCAATGACCATGCAGCTTGGAGACCCAAGAGGGCCACAACACCCACCGCCACCACCCCCAGGACCCCCCCCAGACCATCACCCCCAGACTACCACCTAGGTAGCGCAGAAGAAGACAGCGGACGTTCCTAAAACGCACCAGCCTCAGACACTCAACGCCAGAGGATGCCATTGCCCACTACAGGCTCAAAAGGACAACCATCCTCCGCATCCTGACCCACATTTCCCACAGGCTGACGGTACCAACACAGCGGAGAACCAACATCCCTCCGCAGACAAAGCTGCTGGCTGTGCTGCACCTGTTGGCCTCTGGTACCTTCCAACCAACAACTGCCAGAGTCGGAGGAGTCTCACAGCCAGCCCTATCACAGTTCCTCAAACCTGTCTTGGATGCATGTCCACAAAAGCAACGGCGGGCCCCTGTATCCACACCACACACTAGTTCCAATTCGTAGGGTTCCTGCACAACCAACCCCAACACCAGCCGTTGCTTGACGCCTCTGTGCTCCAGATCCAAGATTGTAGTTACTGAAATGGGGGTGCGCCAGGACATGAAGTCCAGTAGTCAACAGTAGTGTAAAAACAGTTCTTCATTACAAATACATAAATCAACAATATGAAAAGCTCAGCCAACGCGTTCCATTCCCAACGGGGAACTTCATCAGGGCAGAGTGTGGATTCAATTAACTGCATATGCTGCGGGAACTCCCCAATACAATTCCATATTCCGAAAGTCAGTATTCAGAAACCTGTTGGATAAATGGTGACAATGGTCAAGCGTCCGTATAGTCACAAACGTAATCTGGCACAGTGTATTGCACTTGGACAAACTGGAATGCTAACAGGTATGATAAATCCTGCATAAAAAGACCGTAACAGAAGTTCGTGTGGTCGTAACCTTCGTAGGAAAGAAAAGGAAAGTTACGACCACACGAACTTCTGTTACGGTCTTATTATGCAGGATTTATCATACCTGTAAACATCGCAGTTTGTATCAGCTTGATAACCCTGCACCTTCACTTCCCCACACTGCGCAGGAACCGCTGGAGACCAAGCAAGGGAACTATGCCATGGCTGGCTTCCCGCACGTGTTGGGGGCAATTGACTGCACACATGTACTACTTGTGCCCCCTGCCGACACTGCACACAATAACCGCAACAGAAACCACACGCATTCCAACAATGTGCAGGCAAAAGTGGACCACCGGGGCCGGTTCACGAATGTCGTCGCAAACTTCCCAGGCAGTGTGGAAGACCTTGGACATGTAGCTTTGTCGTCCCCCCCTGTAAGCGTGAGCAGAGTGGCATTGGCTGGCGTATGCCGTGAATAAATAGCCCGGGGCTCTGGGCGTAGTTCAGTTCCGGGATGGCTACCAAAGTAACTACTGCGTGTGTCTCTGTGTCCGCCATATCCTGTCCATAGGCCTACACACACGTGGCCGACCACCTTCAACGGCCAGATTTACACTGGAGACGAGGTGGCTACGTCCCAAGCCAACCCGCGCACATCTCGTCATCGCATGCAGGGTTGTGTCTGCCAGGGCGGCGCCCCCCACCCAGCCACGAGCCTGCCGCCGTGACCGGTGGTGCCTGCGCGATCCTGTGCACCTGCTGCACCCCAGCCCTGGTCCCCAGACCAGTCCGTCGCCCAGCGATGACTGGCCCCCCCTGCGCACCCAGACCTTAATGCTCACCTGCCACCACCGGCGTGTCTCCAAGAGGGCCCACCACGTGCCGGTGCAACCTCCTCAGCCGATCGCTGGATTCCGCGCAACAGGCCCCCAGCGCACCCTTCGGCACTGCACCGCGGAGTCATGTGTGTGCTGACTGCTGCCTTCGGCGTACACTGCGGTCCAGCAGGGCTCTCAATTCAAATCGAATCTTGATTGGCAGGACGGCGTATCGAGGTCTATGCATCATCGCAGGCTGCACACCCGCTCAGCTCTTCAGGTGCCCCAACCTCAGTGCACTGCAAGTCACCGTCCCGTGGCGGTAGGCCCGTGCGGGCCGCAGTGCATCGGGTGCCACCAACTCTGTGCACCCCAAGTCATCGTCACATGGCGGTAGGCTCATGCCGGCTGCAGTGCATCGGGTGCCACTAACCCAGTGCGCCACAAGTCATGGACCCTTTATGATTGAGTCTCGTGGTGCGGACGCCATCATGTCACCTCCGGCAGTGGGGAATGTGATGTGGTAGGCCCCTTTTATTGGCAGGGTCACATGTCCTGTGACGCCTGTGCTGGATGGGTGTGGTGTGGGTGTAAACCAGCCCTCAGGGAGTGGCTGTGGCATGCTGACAACTAGACCAGTGATCAGCAGATCACTACAGGGAAGACCTGGGACATGTAGCTTTGTCGTCCCCCCCTGTAAGCATAAGCGGAGTGGGCTGGGCTGGCGTATGCCAGTCCAGCGTAGGGGTGTGAACAATGAGCCCGGGGCTCTGGGCGAGGTTCAGTTCTGGGCTGGACAAGAAAGTAACTAATGCGTGTGTCTCTGTTGTAGTGTCGGCGCCACCCGGACCGCAATCGGCAATGTTGCACCCTGTGACTCAAGTCCTACAACATGAGCAACATGGACGTAAGGGGGAATCACTGACCCTACATTCATCCATACTTTCATGCTTGAATGATCATAGACATGTCACATCTGTGTGAATTTGAAGGTTTTATTCACATTAAGTGGAGTGTTGAAGCTGGAGCAATACAGGGCCATGCAAACCCCACTTTACATTGTTGCCCCGTGGAGGGCCAGCCAGAGTCCTTTAGGGAATGACAAGTTCATCGGAAGAGGAAGAGTTCAGTCCGCAGTCTGATTGCTGTGTCATTGGTAACCAAACAGAATATGGCAGTCCATGTCGAGGTCCAAGGTGAGTGTTGCAGAGTGTATCGGGGGACAGTGGAAGGTGATGATTCAGAGGGCAGAAACAGGCCATATGGCGGAGATGAATGCTACCGCTTCCTTCTTACCACTAAGGCAGACTCATCCGCATCCTCGTCCTCTGATGTTTCATGTGCCTCACATGTGGGTGGTGTTGTTTTGTCTGCATCACTGTGTGGCAGTGACACATCAGTGGCTGGAGGTGGATTGTCTGCAGCACTGTGTGTCACTGACACATCAGGGGGCAGAGATGTGGATGTAGAAGCAGCAGCAGCATTCATCGGTGCCATGCCTTGTGGCAGCAATGCCATGATGAGGGTCTGCAGGGCATGGAAGATGCCAGCTACATCTCGCTGGTGTGCAGCTGTGGCAGCCATTCTTTCCGCCTGCATCCGCTCCCTGTTCTCCATGATCCTCCGCATGTGTCCCAACTCCCGGCTGACATCGCTGGAGCCCATCTGACTAGACAGTTGACCTTGTCTCAGAGTCAGGACTCCAGCGATGTCAGCCATGGATCGTTGGAGAGCATGGAGCGGACTGTGGGTGTCCGTTAGGGACTGTAAGTGGTCCCTGATGGGACTTAGACACCCGCGTATGGCATCTAGTTTGGCTGCCATGAGGTCAAACCCCACCCTCACCTGATCAGCCATCTTCTCCTGGCACCCTAACACATAGCATTGGAAGGCCATGTGTTGTTCGTGGGGGTCCTGGGAGACAGCCGTGGTGGTGGGTGCTTCCCGCTGTGTGGTCTGTGCAGGGGGTGAGGTCTCCTCGATGCAGCTGGGCTGCCCTGCTCCTGGAGGTGAGGTGCCGAAGCTGTCCATGAGCTCTTGGAGGGCGTCGGTGTCAAAGGTGTGGAGGTCATCTTCGTCATCAGTGAAGAGATGTTCGGTCTGCTCTGCAGGAGGTGTTGATTCTCCCTCTGCAATGTGAAGGGGAGATGCAGTTTAACATTGTGTTCACATGTATGTTGACGCACTGTATAAGTTTACATACAGACTGCATGACAATGTACATTGTGACTGTTTGGGAGGGGCTGCCTATTTGATGCGGGACAGTGGACATTTCGACAACATCACGGATGTGTGTTTGTACTTGTACATTATCATCTCACATTTCCCTGCTATGCCAAATGTGATTGGCCAGTTTCTACACACAAGCGGCACCAGTTGTGTCCTCTGTTCTGTTGTGAACGTGTTGCAGTTTGTACCGCATTGTTGTCAAAGTCGATGTGCTCTGAATGTTATGTGTGTGTGCTGCATTTTGGGAGAGTCGCCCCCGCAGCTCTGATTTTGCTGCCCCTTATCCCTTTCAGGCGGTGTGCCTTTGACTTCTGTGCTTATACATTGCTGAGATGTTGCATACTTGGGTAAATTGGGCTCTTGGTGGGAGTTGGGACTCTGGGGCCTGGTTTGTCCGCAGATGTGTTGTTGACGTCAGGGGTTGTTTGTGCACGTGGATGTGTCAGAGTGTGACCTGCTCCTTTACGGATGTGGTCCACACTCAGCCACCTCAGTGTTGTGGTGTGCAACATGTCATGATATCTTGACTGCAGCCATGCTATTCGTCATGCAGTGTCACTTGCATTGTCAGTGTGGCTCACAGACACGCCGCTTTGCTGGGTTTGGCACATGTGCACGGGTTGGTTGTGAGATTGGTGATGTGTGGGAAGGGCCCCCTTTGGGCACATAGTCGACGGGGGCCTACTTGCTGTTTCTAGGTGTGCTGCAGTGTGCCAAGGGGATCAGGGACATGATCCAGAGTCATTGTGGGTGTGCACTGTGCTATGCTTAATTGTGCATGTGTGACATTGTGCCCATCTCCCCCCGTACCCCCAGTCCCTGGTCGTTACTCGCCCTGTTGCTGTTGTGTCAGGCCATGTTGAGCAGTGTCTGGTCCCCCAACTCCTGCCACCGTCTCCACACTGATGACTGTGGATACCATTTCCTCCATCTCATCCAGCTACTCCTGTGGCACTGGACTTCCACCTCCAGTCTGCATTGCTGCCTTCTGGTTGTTGCCAAGTTTCTGCTTGGTTTTGCGCTTCACATCATTCCAGCGCCTCTTGAGCTCTTCCATTGTCCTCCTCAGCACTCTGATTGCATTCACCTTGTCCATGATGGACTGCCATATTCCATTTTTTGTTGCCAATGACACAGTGGAGGTGACGAACAGTTGTTGATGGTGTTCTATCACCTCCGTTATCAGGATCATGTTTTCCTGCGGACTGAACTGCATCTTCCTCTTCTTCTTCTCCTTGCCCTTCCCTGACCCCGAGGGCCCAGGCTGGTCCTCCGTGGGGCTTGTGGGGTTCTGGTTGTCCTCTGTACTTGCTCCGGCTACCTCCATTGTGCTTCATAGTTGTTTTGGTTTTGTTTGTGTTTTTTTTTTCTGCTTTTATAGTGATTTTTCCTGCATGATGTGTGTGAATTGCAGGCCTGGCGCAGCTTATCGCTGATTTTTTTATCGTGGTTGGGCCCATCGCCACTTTTTTCACGTTCGGCTTTAGATTATTATCGCCGTCCCGGTAATTTTATCGCGGACATTTGACGCGTTATCGGGAAACTATTGCATGTTACCGCCGTGTTGAGAATAAGACGTTAACACAGCGTTATTTTCCCGCGATAGACGGCGATATAAAAAATTGCGTTAACCTATTTTGGCGATGATTATCGCACGTTCTTGAGAATATCCCCCACTGAATCTTCGTTGGTGAAACTTTATGACAACTGTCAGCTAAATGATTCAACAAGGCAATTTTGTCAAGTTTACGGTCCTCCTTTGTTTTAAATGAAACCAAGTCATCATTATACTGCAATAAGACAGATTTACAGGGCAATCTCAAATTTTCTAGGTATTTCTTCAGAATTAGACTAAAGATTAAAAGATTTTTGTATACCCTTAAGGGATCCTACACCAAATGGGACCTTTATTCTGAAATTGAAACACAAAGTGCAACTGACTTTCCTCATGCAAAGGGATTGAAAGAATGCATGGCATTGCATACCATTCTGCATCTGAAGGAATTTGTAACAAAATTACTGCTGGATTCGGTACCACTGGACAACATGGGATGGCAATTTTGTTATTTTTTTTAAGAGAATGCACAATATGCTATTTCAAACTTGGTTACTTTATTCCCATCACGGAAGAATTGCAAGGCCTACCAAGCACTTCCTGGATGTTTCCTTGCTCCATCACTTTCTCAATAGCAGGTTTCGTACCCTCTTCAGCCTCTCTTGTAAAGTTTATATTGCTTAATTCTTGGGAAAATGGTCAGGAACACTTGGGCTCTTGTGATTTGATATTAAAACTGAATCCTCATCTTGTGGTTCAGCTGCCACACCATCGGTGTGCAGTAAATCACAAAATTCATTTTGCAAAGCAAGTCCCTGGCCAGCAAATTTACAGGGCTTGAATCACACAAAATTAACTGATGTTTGTCCTATTTTGACTAGGACATCTGCTGTCACTTGATTAACATTATTACTGATCCCTACAACTTCGAAATCTCTTTTCGAGAAGGGTAGGTTTGGGACTTCCACAGAACAAATTGTAGAATGGGTTGCCCCTGTATAGATCAAAAAGGAAACAGGGTGGCCATTGATTTCACTGTCGATGTATGAGCCACTGTGGTCTACCTCTAGGACTGCTCTATGTAAGCAGTCCTCTTCCCCTCTGAGGCACCATCATTGTGAATTACTCCCTGAAGAAAACTGAGAAGAATCATTACTCAAAATCAATGGATTCTGCTGGTACCCTGCACTAAATAGCATTTTGTTATTAATATTTTGCTGCAACACTGGTGCTGGAGGCATTGTCATGCAAAACCATTTTTGATGATGCATACCCTGCACAGGATTCGGTTGAGTCAGGACCATAGTCAGTGTATTTTTCTGCATATGGGGTACAAATTCATTCTGAATTCTATCTGGATTCTATCTGAATTCCTGTTTACAGGGCCGAATTTTCACACAGAAATGACAAGTAGTGTTCCTTTTCAACATTAGAATAGTAGCATTCGTTTGTAAATTGTTCACCATCATTTCTCTCCCAGCGCTTTGCATTTTCATTTTTCCATTTTCTATTTCTTACACCTTGCATCTGAGTCATTCCATTCAGTTCATCACTTGCACATTGAACATATCCCATGTCTGAACCCATCAACTGATTTGGGGTATTTCTTTTGAATTGTTTTATTTGAACAACAATAAACTCCTCCTTGATTATTTGCCTGCTTCACATCAAGCCAATCACTACTGCATTTTGCCAACTTCAAAATGTCATCTAAACTTTTTATCTGCCGACACATTTCACTCTGTTATATATGACTACTCAGCTCCGGACGCAAGCTCATAATGAAAGCAGAAACAAAAACACTGACACCATCTTTCTCTGGATCATCAACTCCACTGTGCCTCTTAAAAATCTGCAGGAGTCTCTCACATGAAGCATGAACTGACTCCTTTGGTTCCAGTGAAGTTCTTAACATTTTTGCCCAAATTAAGATTTTTTTAAGACACCTTCTTTTTCAAATGTTCAATTACTTGTGTACACTTACTGGCCAACTCCTCAGAAAGAGCACTATTAGGAGCAAATTTAGCTGGTTCCTCTGTCGGTCATGACACCTCAGCTTTGCAGTCAGTCCATAAATCAATGGGGATCTGTTGGACTTGGCCCTTTATACAGGGTCATCCCCAAAACTTTTGCCTTCACAAGCCTGTTTTCTGAACCTGTTTTGGGGGGGCTTTTAGGACTCTGCACAATTTTCCACTGCTACCCAGTGCTTAAACGCTTGTGATCTCTCCTTGAAACATGGTAAAATTGCCTTACCCCCAATTGGCATATCTATTTTAGTTATAAGTCCCTAGTAAAGTGATACTCTATGTACCAAGGCCTGTACATTAAATGCTACTAGTGGGCCTGCAGAATTTATTGTGCCCCCCACTTAAGTAGCGCATTAAAAATGTCTCAAGCTTGCTATTATAGTGTGTGTGCGCAGCTTTAAACTGATGTTCCAACCTGGCAAATTAAACCTCTTGCCAGGCCCAAACCTTCCTTTTTAATACATATAAATCTCCCCTAGGGTATGCCCTAGCCCTAAATTATCCGTATAGCAGGTTGCAGTGTATTTATAAACTAGGGCATGTACTTGCACGTTTTACATTACCAGGGAGCTCTTCTAGAGAAGTACGGGTGCTCACTTGCTTGTTGCCATCAGAGCTTTAGTAAAGTGTGAGGCATTTTAATTGTCTGGCTACTCTGTTGGCCTAAACCTTACTTTTTAATACTTATAAGTCACCCCCAGGATATGCCATAAGCAGCCGATAGGGCAGGGTACAGTATATTTAAAAAGCGCAACATGTATTATTGACTTTTACATGTCCTGGTAGTGAAAATCTCCTGCATTAATTGTTCACTACCTCAAGGCCTACCTCTCCCATAGGATAACATTGGGTTAAGTTATTACATTTAATAAGTGATAACTTTCAATTGGGAGCAGATCGGAACATCATGTTTGGTGTCTGAGAAATTATAATTCAAAATCCTCTTTAATGGTAGAATCAGCCTTTAGCGACTGCAAAAATGCTTTTTCATATGTGCAAAGCACAAATTGCGATTCAGTAACATGTTACCGACTCGCAATTTGTGTTTACTGATTTGGTATTTGGAAGGGGTGTGTTTAGGGTATCCCTCCCAAATGACAAATTGCAGTGCTATGTATGAATTTTTGAGACTGACTTACGGTCGCAAAACATACATTTTTTACAGACACCTCAAGGGTGGTGGTAACTATTCTCAAATGGGAAGGGGCCTTTGTGAATGTTGAAACAAATATTTTTAAGTGCAGGCAGTGGTCCAAGGCACCACTTCCTACTCTTAAAATATGAAACTTAAACTTTTCATTTCATTTTTTTAAACACATCCCGTTTTTCTTCAAGGAAAATGGGCTGCATTTTTTAAAAAATGATTGCTTTATTAAAAAGCAATCACAGACATGGTGGTCTACTGGCCACAGCAGGCCACCTTCCCTGTGATGGCTGCAATTCCTAGTGGTTCACAAATCCAGACCTACCTCATTAATATTCATGAGATAGGTCTATTTGCTACCACATCAGGAATCGCTATCTGAAGTTTGTAAGTTTTTTTACAATAGGAATTGCAATTTCCTAATTGCGATTTGGTAAAAAACACAATTGGGAACTCGCAATTCCTACTTTTTGTACATTTGGCCCTTGGTGCCTTCAATCTGTTTACTAGGTTACATGAATAGGCGTAGCTGGCAGTTCATCCTTGTGTATTGCTCTCAGACAGTAAAACAAAGGGCCACCAGTGTTGGCAGGATGGGCCATCTCTGACTTGATGAAGGGGAGGAGCTGTTACCAACCATACGTGCACATCACAAAGGCTCTGCCTGAGCACACTCACAAAGGGTTTGACATTAGTCTATTGTGACCCTAGACATTCTGGGGACAGGGCAGGGAGGCAGGAAATTCCAAACAACTCTGAGTGTGGAAACCTCCAGAACCTTCTCCTACTTCAAAGTGGCCACCAGGTATAAATTATGGACCATCAGACCTAACTCTTCAGTACACTCCTAGACCTGTGGATGCTAAAGAAGAAGAATTGCTGTGCTGCTTTACTGGCAGAATGACTGCCACTCTTCTGTCCTGCTACTCTGCTGCTCTGCTGCAGGCAGCCCTGCTTGCTCAGAAGGAAGACTGGACCTGCACTCTTCATCCCAGATAAAAGTGACTTCAAGGGTCAGCCAGCTGACCTCCTGTTTTGAGCTACAAGGACATAATAAGATCCAGAGGCTTCCTGCAACTGTCCAGCTGACATGTCGCCTGGACCTGCAATTGGACCTGCCTGAGCCTTGCTGGCCTCTGCTGGAGTTAGGTTGTGAACCCAAAGAGGTGCCCCTCAGGGTCTAGACTCTTTCTGTAGCCTTGAGTGAGCTCCTCTTTAATGAAAAGGAGAAATCCTAAGTTTTGGGCTCTTCGCCAATGCAAAGGGGCCTGTTCAAACCAAGATCTTGCCGCCCAACAATGTGATGTCCTTCGAACCTGACTCTTCCCGCTACTGTGACCGCCGACAATGCCCGGCATTGTGAGATCTGCTCTTCAAGCTACAGCGTCAACTACTTGTGGTGAGCACCAACGTGAAGCTCCAGCAATGACAGTGCACAACGCCTGACAGGATCTTTGTGCTACAGCAACGACCATCTGTGAAGCCAGGTCTGCTCTTCGCGCTACATCAAAGACCATCCATGACACTTTTTCTGCTCCTTGCGGCCCCTTTCACCTCAAATGGAACTCTTTGCTCTGGACTTGGAAGGTAACTCTTTCAGCCAGACTAACCTGGCTCCTGTATCCAACCCACACTCCGTCATCATAAGCCTGCACTTGTGATTTTCACTCGGTCTCGCAAGTAGTCCTTTGTGCTTTTAGGCTCTTTACGTACCTGAAATCTTTAAAATTGCATATCTCCAGCTCTATTGATTGGATTTTTGTAGTTTTGGGGTCACATTTTTTTTTTATTTCATTCATTTTTTCTAAGTTGGTGTGCGATTTGTCTTGTGTTGTGTTTTCATTTTATTACTGTTGGAAGTGCTTAACAAATACTTTGTACATCGCCTCTAAGTTAAGCCTGACTCCTTTTGTGCCAAGCTACCAGAGGATTAAGCACAGATTAATTTGGAGTTTGCTGTGACTTTACTGCGACAGAAATTATTGTTGCTGCTTGAGAAAGGCTTCATCCCCCTTAAGCAGTAAACAAATTTCCAACAGGATCACTATCTCAATGGCAAATTTAAATTGGTCCACTTCATCTGCAAAATTGCTATCAGCCTATGAACATCCTTGTACCACCTCTCTGACTCTTCTCTGAGTTTCTGAAAGTTTGTAGTAAAAGCGCAGAGATGAGCTCTTGTCCAAGGCACATGTACTATAGATTTCATCCATGTACCTCCCTCAAAGGAAACTTCAAAATCATCCAAGATCCCACTTCTAAATCACTAACCAATGTCTTCACTTTGCTCTCTGATTCTTTTACCTGTTTTTTTCCCTGTTGTCCCTCACTTCCACCTTTCCATGTATTTCCTCAAATATCTCCATTGCGTGGTCTTTTTAATTAAATCCTTAATGTGGAGTTTTAAATTAATCAATCCCAATTCCTTTATTTCATCATGTGTTGGACCATTTCCAAATGTTTCCTCACATTCTTCATTTTATTGCTATTGACTTCACACTCATTGGCTACATTTTCTAGTTTAACATGTGCTTCGTTTGCACATCTGGTGGCTTCTTTGATGAAATACCTCATTTCATCAACATTGTATGTCAGTAATCTATTTAAATCAATTGTTTCGTAACATTTCTCCAAATTCAATTGTTAAAAGCCCAACATTAATAGCTTTCTCCGTAGGAGTGTCTTCTATTGCTATTGTAGCAATAGGTGAATCACTCTGAGTTTGAGAACTCTGCGAGTACTCACCACCACTGTGATTACAAATTCAAGTGGGTCACTCAGTATTGATCCAGCAGACGCATTCGTGGCTGCTCTTTGTCTCTGTAGACCTGTACTATCTCCCACTGCACCCACATCAGGTAAGGTGCTAGGACCAGCACCAGTTCCTTTTGCTCTGTCATTATGAGGAGGAGGTCTAGAATTCAAAAGATCATTAATAAAATTATCCTCATTTTCAGTATCCCGACTCTGCTCCTTTTCCTTCTTAGTTTTCACCTAACCCTTAGTTTCTTTAACAATTGAAGGAAAATTTCTCACATCTTCCATTGTATTCTGCCTCCAACTTGTCTCCTGTCTATCCCACTTGCAGTCCAACCATTGCCTAAATGAACCCTTCACTTGCTTTGTAATTTTCTTTCTTTCCTTCTCAGTTGCCATTCAATCCCGTTTGTTAAACACCTCAAATTGTGTGGGTCTGTGCAACGACTTTCTCTCATTCACTGTCTGTCACAGGAAATCTAAATTTCTAATATTATAGGTACCTTCTAAAGGAAATTGTAAATTCTTATCAGAAGCAGTATAATCATGCCAATCAGAAATCCAGGTACATGCATAAAAGCCAATGTCCACCATCTTTTCGTATGCAGGCATTCCCTCAGCAGGCAATTTATGACCCTCAGCAAAAGGTACAACAGAAACGTTAGGCTTTTCAATACAGCACCCATTATTTTTTCTCAAATCGATCTCACAAATCACTCAAAGCAACTAGGGAATAATGACCAATCTCAGCACCACTCTGCTAAATGTCAACCTATCACAGAGCATTTCTGTAAGTGACCAATCAATGTCAGTGCAACTTTGTGGTGGTGTCTCACCAATCCCAGCATGACTCCATGGCTGGCCAACCAATCACAACGCAACTTCTTCATGAACTAGGACAACAACTGCAAAACCTCTCTGAATAGTTTTACACAAGATACATTCTTTTCTGCTCAACCTAAACAAGGAAAACCAGCAAATTAAAGTAGAACAAATCTCACAAATAAAATAGAGGTCAAAACAAGGAACCACATCATGCCCAGTACAGTTTAAAACACAATTCATACCAGATAGACTCCAGCGCATCCAGTGGTAATCCACAATGGCTAATGTACCCACTGCTGTGTACTAAGGAGCATGGTACACCAACCCATATTAAACATACAACCCTGAAAAGAAAAGCTGGTTAATTCAGGAAGGCCTATCTGTGTGCATGTGGTGCCTTGCACTACACACTATCTTATACAGACAAGTAAAATAAAATATCTTTTGAGCTAGGATTTAGACGAATCCGATAACCAAACCAACCAATAGTAAAACAAACACTTTATAAAAAAAATCACACATAACCATAACACAGCAGCACAACAGTGATCAAACCACCAATCAAACCTAGAATCAGCATCGCAAAGCCAAACACTGTGCAAACAGTCCATCTCACAAGCCTAAACTTCAGCAACCCATCACCCCACAAAGCTCTCCACTCACAAGAGCATACTGCCCTACTCATACTTACTCTTCAAATCCTTCAGGAACAGCACTGCACGTCCGACTTCTCAGCAAAATCTCGGCACCAGGAAATCCACTGGAAAATGTATTTTATCCCAGGACAGGGATAAATGACCAAAAGAGAATCTAAATGGGATCTCTTGGCATAAGGAGGTGCTCTTTAATGTGCAGCCATCCTCTGCTACCCAGATTTGTAGGAGCAAAACCATACTCCAAAATTTGGACATCCCAAAATGTAGACACTCCAAAATGTTACCTCATCTGGTTCTCCCACACATTGAATTTTATGTTAGAACACACCTTAACATCAATTAGCAGAGTAAAACAGTTTAAATAAATAATGGGGCCCACTAAATACCTGAGTTTTAAATCAATAAAACAATGTGGGGTTTTATTACAAAATTCAAAAATGAGCAGTAAAAAAATAATTAAAATTATTCTAAGGCCCAACTGAGCAGCAAAATCAAGTCAGACAGCATCCCTAGTAGATCAGAAAAGTCTTCTGGTTCACCCCTAAAATCCAGGGGCCGATTCACAGAACTAATCTGAGATAAAATCCTAAACTTACTACTTTTGGTATTCACAGAAGGCTAGTAGTAGTAAAGTTAGGACTCCTAACTTTACTACTACTAAACTGAGACAAAATCCTAACTTTACGACTTTCGGTATTTACAAAAGGCATTTAGTAGTAATAAAGTTAGCATTCCTAACTTTACTACTACTAAATGCCTTTGTGAATACCGAAAGTCGTAAAACTTACGACTTTCGGTATTCACAAAAGGCATTTAGTAGTATTAAAGTTAGCATTCCTAACTTTACTACTACTAAATGCCTTTGTGAATACCGAAAATCGTAAAGTTAGGATTTTGTCTCAGTTTAGTAGTAGTAAAGTTAGGAGTCCTAACTTTACTACTACTAAATGCCTTCTGTGAATACTAAAAGTAGTAAGTTTAGGATTTTATCTCAGATTACTTCTGTGAATCGGCCCCAGAGAATTCTTATACAAAATTCTTGCATAACAAATTAGTAAAACTGCAAAACCATCAGGCTCCGAGTGAAAAACTTAATCTCTTTGACAAATCAGAATACTAGGAAAAATACATCATTATCTTAATGCATAAGCACCATCCCATTAAAAAAAATATATTCAGCATCCTTTTTGTTAATATCATCCGGAGATGTTCTAACCAATATGAAACATTTCAACAATGGAACACAGACCTGATAATGTTTCAAATCATAGGGAGCAGGAGAAGGATCATCGAAAGCAATGTAATCACAACAGTGGAATTAATCGATCACAGATCAGCAGTGCTCAATTTGTAAAAGAATGAGTGTCGGTGCCCGAAACTCTGCTCAGAAAACCCCTGCCAGTGCAATTAAATATTGGCATGCTGAATACCAAAGCTATGTAATCTTAAATCCACCTCACACCTCTTTCATCTATTACCAGTCTGTACTTGCCCTTTTATCTCTCTCTTGCTAGTTCCTCCTTTCTCTTTTTGTGATGATTTTACCGTCTTTCTCTTCTTCCGGCTTTGCAATCTGTGTTTTTCCCTCTCTTGCACTCAGTCCATATCTGATGCGGGAAAATAAGTGCCGGTCCCCAAAAATGAGTGTCAGTGGCCCCCACTGGCAACCACCAGCTCAAATTAAGCACTGCACTTTAGTCTGACTGTGCTTTGCAAAACCTGTGGGGAGAAGTTTCACGCAAGGAAGGAAGACAGGAGTGAGTGACAGAGATGGCATCCATCTTGTCCAAGATGGCTTTTAACAGGAAAGTGTGGCATACCTATAACACATTAACAAAATCACTTCTAGGCATCGTATGCAACTTGCTTCAACTTTAGTCATAATATTTCAACTTACATATGCAGAATTGAATGTGAAAAGTTATATCAATTGACATTATTAATGCACAAACTAAAAACCCAGAAAAAACAGTCTCCCAGTAGCAAGAATACATTAGGACATACTCCAGAACAGACTACTCAATAGAGCAAGCATATGGACTATTGAAGGGCTTTATCCATTTCCACACCACCCTGATGAATTATTGAGGTACAAGTCAGAAAATGAATTTTACACAGAACTAATCTGTTGCATACTGCAAAAGATTGCTGAAAGGCGATATTTATCATTGACTCAGAATGAGGTAGTATAAAACACAAGTGATGATGATGAGAAAGCAGAAGTGGGAGATGTTGCATATCAATATGATGTATATCTCACTGTCATCAAAGACAACATAATTTCTAAATACTTTTTAACTCACCTACATAGCAATAATGAACTGTACAGAAACATTTCACAAAGTGGTGCAGATTAAAACATATAATCAGAATATTGTGTGTTACCCTAACACCGATTGTGCCTTTAATAGTTTTACTTACCTCACAATAACCCAAACCACTTGGCTGCCCAATCAAAAATTCCCTTACCTCTGGCAGTTCAAGGCTACCTCAATCCCAAACACAAATAGCCCATCTGCTAGCAGCATAATACTACAGTGAATTACCCTCACCTGCCCCTGTGCCTGAAAACCCTTCCACACCAGCCAGCTTACTTTTCTAGGTTGTTACAGAAATTCTGGGGAGTTGTGCATCATGGGCTAGTCACCATATGGTCTGAGGCTGTGGAGCATGCCCTCTGAGACATGGCAATTTCCTACCTATGCAAGAGTGTAGTTAGACCCAGAAAAGCGGCCCAAAACTGGTTCTGTCCGTTTGCTGGGTGCGTTTTATGTTTTCATTTGACGCCACGATCATCGTCATGACTCGGACTATGGCCCATCTCTAGAACGTTTGCTCCAGTCTACTCTGCTGGACATTCTTTTCCTCCTCCTTAATTGCATCCCATATTACAGACGAAGCATGCAGGGTACATGTAATGTTTGAGAAGTCTTTTCAATAATGTTGCCTGCCCTATTTCAATGGTAGTGATCCCACATCATCCTAATTCCTAATTTCTTTCTGTTCAGGTTTCACAGAAACTCAATTGATTGCTTAACCACCATTTCCCATCATTTTTTACTTCTGTGAGGATATTTAAAATTAAAAGGGAGCATTAATTGTACCACCAATTGTATTCTCTCATTTTGCCAATGGCATTTTTTATTTTTTTGTTCTCTTGATCATGCTGTTGACTTGCTGTGTCAGGAAAGGCAGGGAAACAAACTTAGCATTCGTTTGCACCATGACATTTAAATCTCATGCCTTTTGCTTCCTGTATTTAATCTTACCTAAACTACATGGTGCTTGGAGTTTTTAAGGTTTGTCGCAAACGAACACGTAGCTAAAAAAATGCTAGAGTAGCAAGTTTAGCTGTAGTACCGTACAGCCTGGCTACAAATGACAAGGCAGCTAACGCACTTTATTGCAGTGGTCCTTTATCGTATGGAGTTATATTTTTAATTGATTTGTACAATCGTCTTAAGTTTTATTAATTGTTTTACTGTATTTAATCTCTGTGATAAATTGCATCGTGTTCTTTTATGATTTTTACGCAAAACTCCAATAAGTTTTATTGACTCACTGACAAGGCAGTGCTGAGAAATATGTTTTCATCATTGACACGTACAGTGGTCATTTATAATATTTTTATTGCTTTCAAAACCTAGAAAGAGTTGTAAAACTAGAGGAAATCATGTTTTAGGCCTGTTTCAGCTACTTCTGTCTCGCAAGTTGGTCATTAGGTTCGCTTTCCTGCTCTCCCTTCCATGCATGCGACTGACCGGAGGGGCACGGGTGGTAGGTGGAGGGGCTCTCGAGTTAGAGGAGGTCGCAGCGGCTCTCAAGACAATGGAGTGGCCAGCGGTGGCCATGTAGTCATGACCCTGTTGACCTCCTGGATCTGCCCGAATCCCTGGGTCATGGCGATCAACTGCGGGGACCTAGGACCTTGGCACCATGAGCCTGCTGAGGCCCCAGAATACAGCTCAACCTCGAGCGTCCGCCCTTGCTCATAGTTCAACTGGCAGACGATTGGACTGTGCATTGTCGAGCCACAGGGCCACTGACACTTCCACCCTTGGCGACGCAACTTGCCCCCGCCTTGGGCACATCTAGGTTGGGCCGGCTATGCTGTAAGCTTCTTGGGCTCAGGGAGGACAGAACCCTAACTCATTGTTATCCAGAGGCACTCTGCTCAATGCTCGTGCTGCCTCAGATGTGAGAGGGAACTCTGAAGGCTGGTGGGTACATTCAAAAGTACGCTGGGTCTGTCGCTGAAGGTGCTGCACTAACCTATCAATCATGGTTAAATATAAACCCATCACAGAGGTCACCATCAAGACACTCCAGATCAAGGTCTCTACACAGTTGATGACATACAGGACCCTGGAAGCATGTGTGGAGGATGCTGAGGGCAGAGCCTATTGAAATAATGTGTGCTTCATTGGCTTCCCGGAGGGTTGCGAGGGATCCTTCATGGAGAGGCTTCTGGACCAATGGCTCCAGTTCTTGTTGTCTTAGGACTCCCTCTCGCCATGCCTTATTGTCGAACATGCCCATTGGATGCTGACACAGCGACCGCACCCGGGGGCTCCGACATGCCCAGTGATGACATGTTTCTTGAATGATAAAGACTGAGACAAGATCTTGATGTTTGTTAACACCAGAGGCACTATGATGTACGATTCTCATAAGAATATGATCTTTTCTGATGAGTACAGCAACAGCAGACATTCTTCATGGTGGCCAAAAAGAAGCTCAGCGCTATGAACATCAGGTATATATTTCCCCACCTGGACAAACTTAAAAACAATATATCTAGACTGAACGATGTTCTTCAACATTCCATAAGCAGCCTTGGAGTGGTCAAGAGACCCACTCTCCAGCCAAATGATCAGACATCATTTGTGGGGGGGCATGATTGCAGGAGTGCTCCTGCTTGCCCATGAAATTGTGTGAGAGCCATTGCTGCAGATTTTGGAGCCGCTCTGATCTTCACAGGTCGCCTGCCTCCCGCTCCCTGAATGTTACATTATTGACAGAATGGATGGATGAATAGGGCACTGAGACAATAGAGGCCATTGGGGGGCTCTCCACCTTTTCAGATGGTCTATAGACTATTTCTGCAAATATCATAAAGGTCTTATCTTGTCTTCCCTATAGCACACTGTAGAAGCCCATGAAAAGGAGATTGCTTGGCACGTGATTAGATGCACCACACTTGGGGGACTATGAGGGCTGGGCAATATGGGATTAATGTTCCACCCCCTTAGGTTCAGTTGGGTTTTTGCAATTATTGGATCATTTTTGGTTAATCTAACTTTTTTGGGGGGGATTGTTGGGATATGTATTGATGACTAACGTCGACCTATGCCAGGACAGATGCTACACGTTTGAGCAGTATTGGAACAGTAGTAGGGGCCGTGGGATTTTTGTACACACCTTGTGAGGTTTACCCCTAAGCCTTGCATCATTCAGAGCTGGCCTTGAATTCCATTCTACTTACGTCATGATGTGGTACGCCCCAATGGTTATTTGTATGTTCAGCTGGCTAGAACCCCATTAATAATTCTGTCCTGGAACGCTACTGGTCTTTAGACAATGTTAAAAGGGGAGCTGTAATTAAATAAGTGAAAAGGCTTAAGTTTGATGTCCTGTTTTTGCAGGAAACCCACATGATGGGCAATAAATGGCTCGTCGGGGATTCAAGCAGGTGTGTCATTCAGGATTCACACAGGGATGGCCAAACTTACATAGGGGCATGTATTCTTCACACCTACACAGGTCTGGCTTGGGAGATATGCAACACTTACAGGGCAGTTGGAAGGACAACCCCTCTCCTTGGTTCATGTATACGCTCTATGTATTTGACAACCAGTGTTCTGGAATTCATTGCCCTATTATTGCAATGTTTGCTCATGGGCCTATTGCTCCTGGGAGAGACTAGAATGGGGTGGTAGATGCTACATGTGATAGATGAATAGGAATGAGGACCTATGCTGATCATCCATTTTGATGGCCAGATTCATGTGGGCCTTGGAACTGGTCGATAAATGGTGCACCTTTAATCCACATGATAATAGCTTTACATTTTATTCAGGTGCTCATGCCTCATTCTCCCCCATTGATTCTTTTCTCATACCTGCCAACAGAGTGCAGAATGTAATCAGCACACAGATTCTTCCATATATCCTTTCAGACCACTCCTCAGCGGAACTTTGCCTTGCATTGAATTTGCAGAAAACGTACTGGAGTAGTTGCCAGAGCCCTTAGATCCTGCAGAATAGAGAAAGTAGATCACACATAGAGACGGTGATTGTGGCATAATATACAATCAATAAAGACTCACTGAGTTCAAAGAAACAAAGAAAGCAGTGAGAGGACTCCAGATTAGACTCCAGAATATTAATACTTGAAACCCAATACCTCAAGTCACCGTTATCTGCCACTCTCAAAGATTTATCCCATACTAAAGAGGCCGTGCGGCAGACACTCCTTGATGAAGAGCACACAGTGTGTCTTAAGACTCAATCCTGTATCTATCAGTGGGGAGATAAGGCAAGCAAGACACTTTACCGTTTGTACCATGACCTGCCATTTTGCAGAGTACTTCAAAATCTGTACTTCAAGGCTGACACTCTCTTGGGCAATGTGTTTATAGAATTCCAATTAGACCTCCTTCTGCGCTCATTATCAGGGTTGGAGAGGGGTCTTTTGGAGGGAGATCTTACGACCTCGGAGCTGGAGGCTGCTCTGGTGCAACTGCTGCCAGGAATGACCCTGGGCTTGAATGGATTACTGGCAGAATTCTTCAAGGCCTTTGTTTCTAAATTTACTAAACCCACTGGGGACGTTACCTACTGATCTTTGGAGGACAGAAATCGTGGTTATTTCTAAACTGGCCAGCGCTGCAAGGAATCTTGCTGCGCTGCCTTACATCAAGACAAAAGGGCAGGAATGCGCCGTATCTATGTAATACGGCGCATTCCTGTCTTTTTCCCCAGTGCCGGCGCACAATGGGCTGCCATGCTCCAACGCAGGCACCCATGCACCATGGTGCAAAGGGTGCCTGTGTTGCGGGGTTGATTGATTTTGTGCAGGAAGGGACACCTTCCTGCACAAAATCAATCACAAGAGGCTATTTCCTTTTTCCACACATAGAAAAAGGAAGCACGAGAAGAAATATAGACATTTCTCATTGTTGCACCTCCCTAACGCCACCCCTAGGGTGGCGTTAGGTTCTGGCGTATTCCCAGGTTTACGATTTCTCGTAAATCTGGGAATGTGTCAGGCTCCATGGGTGTTGCATGGGAACACCCACAGCAACACCCATGGAATGCCCCTTTCACACAGTTTTCTGTGTGAAAGGGGCACATATTTATAAGACCATGAAAAGCCACGTATAGTGGCTTTAAGTGGCCTTATAAATATGCCGTGGCACATTGAACCATGGCAACGACAAAAAAGTGACGTTCCGGAGGTGCAAAAGTGACGCTAGGGCCCCTGACTTCTTTTGGTATTTACAATTAAGTCAACGCCTGACTGGGTATATTTTAGGCTTGGAGGAACTGCCACTTTTCAATCTCCTGGAAGCAAAGTTATAATCTGGTGAACTGGGTGCCCATAAAATATGTCAATGTCAGATATACTGCTCCCTGGTCACTAATATGCCATATATTCATTTGAAAGGTTAGATCAAACATTGACACTGGACTTGGGAATACTCTTTGACGATGATTCAGCGGAGGCTCTGACCTCCCCAAGGGAATCAGCAATAGCATATGGATTTCAGTTAATTCAGGTAAAATACCTACACAGGGTATATCTCACTTGACACAAATTGTGGAAGATGGGGCTAATAATCCCCTTGACATGTTTGAGGTACACTTCACAGGTTGGAGACTTGAGCCCTACAAGATGGCATTCATGAACCACCATCAGCCAAAGGATCAATTTGTTGTATTGGCTTACAAAGTAGATTCAACATCCTCCAACTTCATTGCTGGTCCCTTTCTCGCTTTCTTTTGAACAGAAGGGAAAATTGGGAACTAATACAATGATCAATTTAATTATGAAATAAATCAAGTGTTGATATCTTAGGAAAAGACTCAAAAATTATTGAAATTGTTTCTCTCCAGACAGGAATTGAACCTGATATTCTTAAAGAGTTGCAGTACCATAGCTGTAAGAAAAATGACTAGATTTCAGCCTTTTTCAACCATGCCCAGCACATGGAAAATCATAGGATTTTGTGTTGCTGCACAATTTCAAAATTGTATTGGGAATAGAAAAATATTTTCTCTGATGTTCAATCTGTGTACTGCCAGTAGAGGGACAGGAGCTTCTCTAATGGGAGGTCAAAGAACCTGTTTGACCCAAAGACTAGAGAGTGCAGGCTAAATGACCAATCTTTTAGATCTGTCAGCAAAATTTCACACTGTGGACATTTGGGATATGTCTTGCCTGGTCAAAGGCATCCATATGACCACCTGGTACCACTGGATTTACACAGCAACAAAAGAAACATGCTGCCCGATCTTGGTGTGGTCATGACTCAGATACATGCAGAATATGAAGGAATTACCTCTACAATGGCAACCATCCCTTACTTATTCTTAATTTTTCAGAATGTGGGGCCCAGATTTACTTTTATTTAGCGCAGACAATTGTGGACACTAAGGGGCATATTATCAAGATCGGCGTTAAAATTATCGCTATCGCAGCGATAATTTTTAACGCCGTTCTTGATAATATGCCCCCAAGTGGTGCTTTGCGAAACAAAGTAGCACAAACAACGTCAGTCAATTTTCAGGCGCAAGATATATTTTGCATTGGAAAGTTTGTGCAAGCTCTTCACAAAATAGCTTTGAGTCGCGTAACTCAAACTCCACCCCCACCTATCTGTGCAAAGGGTTCTAAGAGTGTGGGGAAGAGTGCAAATACCCATAGGTTTCCAGCCAAAGCCTGATCTACTAAAATAGCATGACCTGACTTTGCATTACAGTCTAGCCAAATTAAATTAAGGAGCTAAATTGCAAGTTTCGAATGCCTTACTGTAGGAAATTGGGTTACTGGTTGGGGGGTGAGGGGGGCCCTACTCAAGTAGCAACCACAATTGCTGTTAGGGTGAGACAAAAGCAAACCCCAGATTAACTTGTGCTCAACCCTCTGTTAGCTTGGCACAACAGATTAACTTTAAGGCAGTGTGTTAAGTACTTATGCAGCACTTCAAACAGCAGTAAAGTGAAAACACAATGCAAGAAATTTCCCACACCAATGTAGAAAAATAGAGTAAGATTAAAAAGATTATTTGAGACCAAAATGACAAACATTCAATCAATAGGACCAGAGATGTGCAATTTCAAAGTTTTAAGCAAAAATAGTGTTTATAAGCACAAAGTGCCAACTGTGGTTATCTGGTTGCGCTGTACCTGGACAAAGTCACAAGTTCAGGCCTACCGCGATGGAGTGCAGGCAGGATACAGAGATCAAATTAGGCCCGCTGAACAAAATACCTTAAATTGGAGTG
This sequence comes from Calotriton arnoldi, assembly GCA_963921515.1. Lineage (NCBI taxonomy): Eukaryota > Metazoa > Chordata > Amphibia > Caudata > Salamandridae > Calotriton > Calotriton arnoldi. Next base: position 122,066 of record CAWUFW010005533.1, on the reverse strand, counting down.
CTGCAAGATCCCATGTCGAGGATGCATTGCACAGTGGCAGTTAGAAGAATCTGCAGGGCTGCGATGCGCAATTCTACATCTTTGTTAAGGGTGCCGTCGACAAGGGGTCTGCATTGCGATGTCATGCGTCAAAGATGCCTCATGCACCGGTGGTTTGGAAGAAACTGCGGGGCTGTGATGTGAAGTCCTGTGTTGTCATCGATGATGCCGTTGACGAGAGACTTGCAATGCGAAGGCCTGCATCGAGGATGCGTCATGCAACAGTGGTTCCAAGGAGGCTGCGGGCTATGGTGCCAGGTCCGACGTTAGGGATGCATTGCGCTGCAGCGGTTCCGATGCAGAACTGTCAGGAGATGCGTGTACTGTATCAGTTCTGCCCACAGACCCACAGCTGGACTTGCAAAGCACCTTCTGGCTTACTTCCAAGGGCCCAGGACTTTAGTGACAAGACTTGGGGGGTAGGACTCACAGCAGGCAGAGTCGAGGTGCTGGGTTCAAGGGGGTTGTAGCCTTTTCTGTCCTTGAGGCTCCAATCAGGATTCCAGCCAACTAGCCCTCGGAGTCACTCTGGTGGTCCTGGGTTCAAGATGCAGGTCCAGTCCTTTTCACTCAGGCTGCAGAGTAGCAGGGCAGCAGAGCAACAGAGTAGCAGTCCTTCTTGCAGAGCACCACAGTCAGCAGTCCTTCTGAGTCTTCCACAGGTCCAGTGGGATACTGAAGAGTTGGGTCTGAGGGTTCATTATTTATATCTTGTGCCCCTGTTGAAGTAGGAGAAGGTTCTGGAGATTTCAACCCCCAGAGGTGCTTGGAATTTCCTGCCTTCCTGTCCTGGCCGCAGCTTATCTGGGCTCACAAAAGACTAGTGTCAAACCCTTTGTAAGTGTGCTCAGTCAGAGAATTTGTGATGTGCAAGTGTGGCAGGTAACAGCTCCTACCCGTCATCCAGTCAGGAATGGCCCATCCTGCCAACACCTATACCAATTTGGTTCACTGTCTGAGAGCAATACACAAGGACCAGCTGCCATCTACACCTAGTCATGTGACTCAGGATACAGGCCACAGGCACCAAATGGTTAGGACGAGAAAATACCATCTTTCTAAAAGTGGATTTTCAGAAGCGTGACTTCAAATCCGACTTTACCATTAAAGAGGGTTTTGAATTACAATTCTTTGGACACCAAACTCAACATTCCTACTTGCTCCCAATTGAAAGTACACACTCATTAAATGTAATAAGGTAACATAATGTTATCATATTGGAGAGGTAGGCCTTGAAGTATTGAAAAACAAGTTTAAGAGTTTTCCCTACAAGGACATTTAAAAGTCAAAAGTACATGTAGAGTTTTTTAAATATACTGCAACCTGCCCTAGGGGTAACTTATAGGTATTAAAAAGTAAGGTTTAGGCCAAGGGAGTAGCCAACCAATTAAGACGCCCTCCACTATAAACTAAAACTCTGATGGCACCAAATAAACGAGCACCCGAACCTCCAGAGAATAGCTCCCCAGTCTCTTCCATCCAAGCATCTATCTGTTCATATAAACTTTTAACCCTTCCACTCAACCGCTGATATCCACAATTTCACATGTGCATTCTATCATCCATTCATTCTTTCCTCCATCATTCTATCTACAGACATACATCCATATGTACATTATACCATCCGTCCACTCTGCTATCGATCAATCTATGCACTCTCCCATCCATCCACTTTGCCACCCATACATCCATCCATCCACCTTGCCATCTATTCATCCAGTCATTCACTCATCCATCCACTCTGCCATCCATTGATTCATCCTGTCACCTGCTCATCCATCTATCCATCCCTTTACTCTGCCATCTTTTCACCTGCCCTTCCACCTATCCATCCCTTTATTTCTCCATCTTTTCATCTGTCCGACCACCTATCCGTCCATCCATGTACTCTGCCATCCAGTCTATCTGCCTATCCATTCTCTCATCCTTTCAACCAATCATCCATCTACCCATGCATTCATCTACCCCATTCATTCATCCACCCTCTCATTCATCCACCCACTTATTCATTCATCCTTCCTTTAACCCTTCCGTCTATTCAACAGTTCCTTTTTATTTAATCATCTTTCATTCTTTTTTGATCCTTTCTTGACACTGTTTTCCCTTCTTGTTAATTATGAGCTTTTGTCTGAGGAGTTGCAGACAGAAGAGGCCCATAAAGAAACCCACCCCGACTGTAGCTGCTAAAGCATGGAGGTTCATGATGTCCCCTGGTTTAGGCCTTGCAAAATGTTTATTTTGCCAGTTTGAAATGGCAATTAAAACCTGCACACACAGGCTACAATGGTGGGCCTGAGACATGTTTAAAAGGCTACTTAGGTTGGCAACATCAGTACTGCAGGCCCACTAGTAGCATTTAATTTACAACCCCTGGGTAAATGTAGTACCACTTTACTAGGGCTTACAAGTAAATTAAATGTGCCAATTGGGTGTAAGACAATTTTTCCATGTATATAGGAGAGAGCACAAGCACTTTAGCACTGGTTAGCAGTGGTAAAGTGTGCAGAAATACTACAGCCAGCAAAAATGAAGTCATCAGAAACAGGAGGATGGAAGGGAAAAAGTTGGGGGAAAACCACGGCATCGATGTCAAGGTCCAACGCTTACCCTGTGGTCATTGCCGTTGCATTGAAATTTGTGCTGGATGGTGTACCTCTAGTACAAATCTCATGCAAGGGTAAGCTGGTTCATGGTGGTGCAGTAACGCAATGCTTAGTGTTGCACAAAACGGCTTTTTAACAATAACTCAGTTGGCACAATGATCTCATTAAATATGAACTAACACAATTTTTTCGCATTCATGCTGTGCTTCCAGGATGTTAGTAAATCTGGGCTTTGGTGTACTATTTGACAGTATATGTTTCGGTACCTCAGTGTCTTCCTTCTCTCTGCAGACTATCAAGTTTCAAGTTTATTTATTTATGATCTTGGAACTCCGAAGAGATCCACATAAACAGAAGAACCAACAACATAAGAAAGCAAAAATTTGTACAACAAAGATTCTACAAGTATAAGCAAAAATCGACAATAAAAAATCTAAAACTACAAGACATTATACTATTTTATACAATTGAGAAGCTTAAAAGATCCTTTGTGCCCTTAATGCTATATAAGAATCCGGTTAATTCAAATTTAATAATTACATTCATCATATTAGGTGTATTAATATAGATTTAAAAAGCACTTAAAAAAATTAAAAATCCTGTAACAGAACATTTCATTGGGTGGCTCATAAATAGAATCAGTTAGTGCAGAGGCCGAAAGAATAGATAATTGTAGACAAATTGGTCTCACCCATTTACGCCGGCATAATAATAAAGCGGGACAGATAAATAGCACATGATTAATGTCCTGGATGGAATTATTACACAAGTTACAAATCTCAGAGGAACCATACCATTTAGACAGTGCTTTATTTAAAGGAAGCATACTTTGCCTCAATAGGAGACAAAAACGGCGCACCCCATGAGGCAGGTTCCAGGAAATATAAGCCTGTGCCTTATTTATCATACAGGACTCTATGGCCGGGTGGAAACCCTTCTTTAAGATACAAGCTTCCCTATCCCTAGTAAAGCTTAATTCCCAAGTTGCCTGTTTCAAAGTGGCCTTTAATTGATATGGCGATAGGGTGAAAAGCAGAGACTCATCTAATTGTAGCAAGTCGACCGCAATTCTAAATTTTTTAAAAATTAAAGACTGCTCCTTTAAATTTTCTAACACTTCTTTCTTAATTAAAAATCTCAATGAACCGGGATCACTCTTTACCAGGCTTACCACCCATCGCACTATCCCCGCAAGACCCTGTACCCAACTACTTCTTAAGCCAAATTCTAGCCTTAGAACAGCCACGGGACAAGCAGAGCTGACTGAGGCTAGGCTCCTTAAAATGTTGCCTTCTGATGTGTTTAAAAAAAAACATCTCTCTACATCAAGCAATTCAATACTATACAACAGAGAAGCAGGAATTTTTGCACGGAAAACCTCTAATAATAGTGCAAAGTGTCTTTTCCCAGTTGATCTATAAAGGGAGCCCAAGCTTTTCCCTTGTGTGGTAGCTTTACGGATGTTATTTTCTATATGAGCTTTATTACTTAGATTACCACACACTGTATTTCCCAGGAAAACATAAGATTTTACAAGTTCCAATTTTTGGCCACCCACAAACCATACAAAATTCCCATACTGCAATTTTTTTCTTCCGTGCAAGCACATGATTTTACTTTTAGATATATTAATCTTTAAATAATGTGCCTCTGCAAAATTATGCAATGCTTGTAGACGATTATTTAAACCTCTTGGCGTTAGGTCAAATATTATTATATCGTCTGCGTAAAGTAAACAAACTATCGGTTTTCCCCCCACTAACGGGGCGATGCCCTCACTTAGAGCCAAATCATGAGGAAGGTCTGAAATATATAAAGAGAAAAGTAGAGGAGCCAATAAACATCCTTGTTTTAGGCCGTTTGCAGTAGGGATAGTTTGGGAGAGACCCCTTTCTCCTCCCATTAAGATTTTACACCAAGTGTCCGAGTAAAGAGCACGAACTAACTCCAAAAGAATTACAGGCATACCCAGATCCGACAGTTTTCTCCACAATAAAAAACGATCAACTTTATCGAATGCTGTGGAGAAGTCTATAAAGGCTGTGTACACTTTTACTCCTCTAACTTTAACATATTTTTCGATTATTACCTGTAAAGCAGTTAAGTTATCAATTGTACCATGCTTTATCCTAAACCCAGTTTGTTCCAATGGTAAAATCTCAACCGCATCCAACCAATTATTGATTTGGATCAAAAGGCATTTAGCAAAAACTTTACCCACTGCATCAAGAAGTGCAATTTGACGATAGTTATGCGGGACACCTCGGTCTCCTTTCTTAAACAGAGGAACTAATATACTGCCCTTCCAGGAGGGGGGAACCATCTTATTTGCATAACAATACTTGAATACTGGATAAAGAATTTTACTCCACAGTATACTATTTTGTTTTAAAACTGTGATGGGTAATTCATCCGGGCCCATTGCCCCGGAGGAACGCATCCCCCTGATCACCCTATCAATTTCTTTTTCAGATGGTGATCCATACGAAAGGGGATCCTCCTTTAATTCGATATACTTGATTTCCTTTACATTATCTGCATATAGATCCTGAATAAAGCTGACCCATTTTTGCTCCTCAATGGCCACCGGAAGTGGCCGAGATCTAACACCACATCCCTCCCCAATAAGAGACCAAATTGTTCTTACTTGGCCTTTAAAGACTGCTTCTCTCAATTTTATCCACATGTTATCTTCCCTCTCTTTTCTTAACTTAACCTTTACCCGTGTCCTCCTCCTTTTTAATATTAATATTCTATGATATCTTTCCGAAGAGTAATTCAAGTATTGTTCACTAACTAGTTTATTTATTTCGAGATTAAACGACAGGATGGGTCTAGGGACTACCTTAGTACTTTTCATTCGATTCGACATCTTTGCAATTTCTATCGCTTTATTCATTAATAAGTTGAAACTGGCGATCTCTATTCCATTCCAACTGGACAGATTTTCTACAGCGACCTCTAGGACACTGTCAAGGCCCAAGATGGCTTTGCTATCCCAATGGCATCTCCCTGTTTTCTTAGAAAAACTAACGGATTCACCATTTAATACCCATGGATCCTGCGAAAGCAAACTTAAGTTTACGGTAAGAGTTAGTACTTTGTGGTCACTGTAGGGGGAATTAGAGACCTTTAGATCTTTTAATAAAAAGAAGGAGGAGCTTCCCACTATCACGTAATCTAAGATAGATTCTCCGCTCTGAGATTTGCAAGTTAAAGTAGCCGGAGAATCCGAAGGGAGTCTTCCATTTACTATAATACCATCAGCCTTCATTAATTCATCGATAAGAATTCTCCCCCTCTTATTTGTTCTAATATTTTGTGGGAATAATGCTTGTGGGATCTGCAGTGATTCTTCCTTTTCTTTATTTCGGAATAAATCTAAAGTAGAATTAGAAATGTTACAATTCAGATCCCCTACAAGAATTATTTTTGGGGAAGATCTACAACATTGACTTTTTTAATGTAGGAAAAAAACGCTTTTAACATCGAAAGAGGCGTCCGGCCGAATGTAAGCATTTATCAGCATTAACAGGGGACATTTTACGTTATTATCGAAATTATACAACGTTATTGCCAAAAAAAGATTACTATGATCTTTGTAGTAATCATAATTCCATTTTATCTTATTTGACAATAGGCAGGCCACTCCACCCTTTGTATGCCCCCTCCTGGACGGGGTTGCTTTGCAGTCTAAGATGAAAAAATCCTTACATAACAGATCTTCTGTGCACCAGGTTTCCTGAAGGCAAATCACATTTGCATCTAACGCATATAGGTATTGTAACTTCTCCCTACTATTCATTATTCCTGCAGCATTCCAAGATATTATTTTTAATTCATTGCTAGAAAGATGGCTGTTGAGAATGTTTACTGTTAGGTATGCTCGATAGTACACCGGGTAACCAGTTCCATTTTGGGCTCTCTTCTTTAGAATTCCATTTAAAGGACAGTTGAGGGGCATCTTTAAGTTTTACTTGTTGACCATTTTTTGTAATACGAATTTTTAATTCCTCTGATTCATACATACTATCTCTATTATCTGAGAGTGAGTAAGTTAATGGCGACCTATTATTAAGGGCTCTATTTCGAGGTAACTCAAAGTAAGGAATGACGTCAATTCCCCTGCTTTGCAGGCCTTCTGACCATTGTAATATAAGGTTTACAATGATTTTGGAATTAAACCTCACCCTCGATTTATAACCAACTTCCGTTTTTAAGATGGAAACTAAACATATATCACTACTTTGAATAAGTTTCAAACTGTCAATCTCCAAGAGACATTTAAGAAGTAAAGACCTATTTAAAATTAAATCTGTATCAAACAGAGGAATAAAAACTAACTGGTGTGTGTCCATACTATCCCAAAGGGGATCAACTCCTGCTATCTCTGGTTTACCTCTCCTTTTTACAGTGTCAAAAAATGGGGTAGCCCGAGGGTTAAGTACGGATGAAAAAGGGATTGTTTGCCTCGGCTGCTCCGGTATTGTAGATAAAGGAGGCCCCCCTCTCTGCAGACTATCACTTCTACTTAATGCTCAACATCAAAACTCTTTAAAGAACCAATCGTTGTGTTGTGGCAAAACAATAATTCTGAAAATAATGAATTTAATCAAATCTCATTGTTAAAAAATCAGAGTACAAAATCGAGACATAAAAATTATCTTTAGATAGCATAAACCTGGTCATATTATGAAAGGCAGAAAACAGCTAGGTTACCCCAAAGTTGAATCTCAGTTCACACTGAGTCATATGGTCAAGGTGGAAATCATGACGCTGCTTGGCACCAAAGTATTTATCTAAGCAATTTCATTTCAATGAGTCTGTCAGACATTTTTAGACTGCATTGGAACATATTCTGAACATAGCTAAACGTATAGCACATGAGAGTGCGAAAAAGCCCTTATGGTTAGCTTGTTGATTATTTGCTTCAATTATTTTAAAATTATTTTTTAGTATATTTTGTGGGTTGCTGTTTTTATGATGAATTTCTTCTGCTCTATAAAGCTATATCACTGTTTGGCATCGTGCGTTGTATAATTAATCAACATAATAGAATGTGATACAATGCCTAACTATCTCGTCTTACTTTGCCTAGTGAATATTCTTGTTAACCAATAGGCCCGGAGCAGACAGCTCTTAAAAAGGATAACTTTTTTTAATACATTTTACGAGATTTGGTTAGGCTCTGAAATATGATATTTTTGCTAAATTAAAAACACCAATTTGCACACATTTTTCTTTCCATGTAGGGAAATAGCTCAGACTGGACAAGGAGCAGACGTATGCTAGTTAGTCAATTTCAATATTAAAGGAAAGGAAGGTTGCTTCAAAGTCTGTAATGGAGAAATTACTATGGGGCATATGCACAAGATTTGGCGATAACTATCGTCGTGTACAGCGGTTAACTATCGCCATGTTAGCGGCGTATTTCCAACACGCCGCTAAATGGCGATAGTTTATTTTACCCGTGAACTTTCCCGCGTAAAGAACAGCGGCACGGCGATAAAAATCCTGACGCTAACGTGAAAAAAGTGGTGAAAGGCCAATTAGCGGCCAGAAACTGCACGCTAATCAGCGTGACGCCACTTTTTTTCACGTTTGGGCCGCAAAACCACTATAAAACGCCCGCTATGGAGCTCAAACACCCCAACAAAAAAAAAGAAGATTTGAAGAACCATGGAGGAAGCTGGACCCAGTACCGAAACAAACAACAACCCCCAAACACCCAGGAGGACCAGGCAGAGACCCAGGGGAAGGGCAAGGAGAAGAGGAAGACCCGGTTCAGTCAGCAGAAAAACCAGGTCCTGATTGCGGAGGTGACAGAAAAACAACAACAGCTTTTTGTCAGCTCCACAGTGTCATTGGGAACAAAAAATGCAATATGGCAGTCCATCGCAGCCAAGGTGAATGGTGTCGGAGAGGTGAGGAGGACAGTGGATGACTGCAAGAAGCGCTGGCATGATACTAAGCGCAAGACCAAGGCGAAACTTGCAGCCAATCTCCAAGCAGCAATGCAGACTGGAGGTGGGAGTCCAGCGCCACAGGAGGAGCTGGATGCGTTGGAGGAACAGGTGTCCGCTGTCATCAGCGAGGAGATGGTGGTTGGAGTTCTGGGACAGGATACTGCTGAACAGGACCAGACACATCAGCAACAGGGTGAGTAACAACCAGGGACTGGGTGGACGGGGGTGGATGGGCCCAATGGCACTCATGCCCAATTAAATATCTCTTAGTGCACACCCACAATGATTGTGGATCATGTCACTGATACCCTTCTCCCTGGTGGCATAGACACATATCACCCTACTCAACCAATACATTGCAAGACACATATTATTGGGCTCACAGACTTCGAAATGTGCACAGAAAAGTAACCCAAATATAGTCCAATATTCACATCAGACCACAAAATAAGGGCAACATGAAATAGCAAAGGGGCACATTGACTGGAGAAGCGGCAGGGTGTCAAAATGGCTCCCTTGCCTCAACACCACGCATATGCATGTGCCCGTATGTCTGAGTCGTGTGCATCAAGGGGGGCCGTACTGCACATACACAATCTTGCACACAACTCAGACACACGGCACATGCATATGCGTGGTGTTGAGGCAAGGGGGCCATTTAGACATCCTGCCACATCTCCAGTCAATGTGCCCCCTTGCTTGTTCATGAGATGCAGTCCTGTGTACACCAAGTGAGAAAGCATCTAGTGAGTCTGCATACCATAAACACATGTATTGTCACAACAAAGTGATCATGTAGGCATCTGTCTAAAAGGTGCATATCCCACAATGTACCCATTCAGGAGACTTGATCCAAATGTGATGTCATACTATGAGCAGGGAGGATATGCCTACAACACTACAGTGCATGGACTATAAATATCAGGAATGTGTCACCCAAATATGTACTACATGACTTGTCTGTGTGCCATACTCACAGAACTACAATGTCCCTGTAAAGAAGGATGACATCCTAAGTATGACAACAAGCAAGAATAGCAAAGTCGCACCAAATAATGACAAGTAGCTAAATGGCACCATCACCCCTTAGGTCAAAATCCACTCTTGCAATCACAAGTGTACACATGTGCCATACAGAAAACAGCATTCTACATCAGTCCTGGTGTGAGTTGCCCATGACACCATGATGTGCATGTAAAAGTGTCAGTTTGTTAAGTCTACAGTTTCAGTGAACAAATATGCAGTCATGTCTGTCATCATCCACACGAAAACACCGGCATTCAATAATCTGAACCAGGACAGCATGTATCATCCATGTGACATTTGCATCTCATGGGAGGGGTGGGGGGGTGATAGGGCCTGAGCACCACTAATACGCCTTTGGAAATCCACATCCATCAAATCTAGGCCCACGTACACACCACACGTGGGCCCTACATTGAGGGTAATGGGTGTTGTCACTATCTGTTCAGCCTGCAACAACAATAGAAACTCATGCTGCACCACACTCACAACGGGTAAGCCAACAGGAGGGCAGAAAGCAATGCTTGCAAGGAAAAACATGACTGACGACATGCACACAAGAGAAATCACAAGAGCCTAAGCTACCTGGATGTACATGAGTACTGCATTGTGCAGCACACATAGAAACAGCAATTATCCCATCATTGCCAATCTGCCTAAAGGGGTCCCTCATCACACATAACCATTCTCGCACCAAACCCATGCACATGTGCACTACCCAGCAAAGCTGACTGTCTGTGAGCCACACTGACAAGTCAAGTGACAGTGCATGATGAATTGCATGCCTGCACCCTAAACATTTTAGCATGGTGCAGACCACAGTCACTGAAGTGGCTGAGTGTGGAGTTCATCCTTAAAGGAGCAGGTCACACTCTGACACTTCCTAGTGTACATACAACCCCTGATGTAAAGAAGACATCTGCTGCCAAACAATGCACAAGTGTCCCAAATCTGTCCAAGACCCACATTTACTCCAGCTTGCAACATCTCATCATTGCAAATGCACATAAGTGAAAGGCTCACTGGCTGAAAGGGATAATGGGCAGTAAAACCAACGCTGCAGGGGTGACTCTCCCACAATGCAGTGCACAGACACATAAATCAGAGCTAATCAACATTGACTACAATGTAGTACAAATTGCATCACTTTCACTACTGAACAGAGGACACAACTGATGCCGCTTGTGCATAGCAATTGGCCATTCACATTTGGCATAGCTGTAAACTCTGAGATGCTAATGTACAATTACAACTTCACATCCGTGATGTTGTACAAATATTCACTATCCGGAATCTATTAGGCATCTCCTCCTAAACAGTCAGAATGGACATTGTCATGCAGCCTGCTTGTAAAGTCATCCAATGCATGATCATACTTGAAACACACATTTAACTGCATCTCCCCTTTACATTGCAGAGGGAGAAACATCACCTCCTGTACAGCAGCCTGTCCCACTCTTCACTGATGAAGATGAGGAATTCACCACCCTCAACCAGGGCACCCTCCAACAGCTGCTAGACTCATTTAGCACCCCATCCCCAGAAGCAGGGCCATTCAGCTGCGTTGTGGAAACTCCACCCCCTGCACAAACCACCCACCAGCAAGCACCTACCACCACAGCTGTCTCCCAGGACCTTGAGGACCCACTTCAGGCATTTCAACGCCGTGCGGTAGAGGTCCAGCAGGAGATGGCTGATCAGGTGCTGGTGGGGTTTGACAGCCTGGCAGCTAAACTCGATGCCGTATGTGGGTGTCTGAGTGCCATTCGGGGCCACCTACAGAACATCACAGACACCCACAGTCCGCTCCATGCTCTCCGACATTCCATGGCTGACATCGCTGGAGTCATGACTCAGAGACAAGAACAACTGTCCAGTCAGAGTGGCCCCAGCGATGCCAGCCAGGAGTTGGCCTGCATGCGAATGATAATGGAGAACATGGAGCAGATGCAAGCGGAACAAATGGCTGCCACGGCTGCACACCAACGAGACGTAGCTGGAATCTTCCATGCCCTGCAACTGATTATCACTGCATTGCTGCATCAACGTTTGGCACAGATGAATGCTGCTGCTGCTTATATATCCACATCTCCACCCCCTGATGTGTCAGTGCCTCACAGTGCTGCAGCCAATCTACCACCACGCACATGTGAGGCACATGACACATCAGAGGACGAAGATGTGGATGATTCTGCATTATTGCGAAGAAGAAAGCAGTAGCATCCATCTGTGCCAAATGGACTGTTTTGCCTTGGATCAGTGCTTAGCATCATGCCCCGGAGCATCAGCTTCCACTGTCCCCAGATCCACTCTTCGACACTCACCTGGGACCTCAGTATGGACTGCCATGATTTGTGTGGTTCCCAATGACACTGCAATCAGCCTGCTGACTGAACTCAACCTCTTCCTCTGGACATGTCACCCTGAAGTACTCTGTCAGGCCCTCCACTGGGCATCTCTGGAATGTGAGGCTTGTTAGAGCCAAGTACTGGGCCAGTCTCCAACAGAGACAATGCGCATTAAAAAAAATATATATTTCAATTACACATGTGTGTGTTGTCTATGACCATTCAAGCATAGAAGTCTGTACAAATGTGGCCCAGTGAATCCTTCAACACGTACACCAAGGGACATATGAGAAATGTCCATGTTTAACTGTGTCCCAGATAGGCAGTGAGATGACCGGGTATGTGTGAACTAGCCGTGCCGTCATTGCTCAAATACAACATTCTAGCAAGATTCCAACTTAGCCCTACGTACATGTTGGAAATAGGCATGTGTGCAAATATGTCCAAGTCAGTCGCATGCCACAAGTAGTGTCTCCCTTTAACATTGCTACAAAGTCTCACTTAGCAGATCTACTCACACTCTACGGGGTGGACAAAGCTTGTTGTGATGGGGCTCATTGCATGTCACATTCCAAGATGGAGCACACCATATTCACATAGATGAAGAATCGTTAGGGCATATGCCTACTAGCCTCTATTGGAACCACAATGTCTGCTTCAGTGAAGTGGTGTTGGCAATAGGGACTTATCCCAAAGTGCAAGTCCTCGGTCAGCCCCTTCCTGTGGCCTAACAATGCCTTATTGTCAATAAAGAACCCTCTCATGCTATGACCACTGTGAGCGGATAGGGCGATGTGTCTAGGGATGTGTAGTGCACTGCAATTAGCATATAGTCAGATGCTGTACCACCACTTCCAGGGTGGCATCACTATGAGCCAATGCCAAAAGTAGCAGCTGGGAGAAGTGGCTATGACACTGGCACTACAGGGAGCAACAGAACTGTGGGTCCGATTCACAAAAGTAATCTGAGACAAAATCCTAACGTGACGACTTTCAGTATTCACAAAAGGCATTTAGGAGTAGTAAAGTTAGGATTCCTAACTTTTCTACTCCTAAATGCCTTTTGGGAATACCGAAAGTCGTCAAGTTAGGATTTTGTCTCAGATTACTTTTGTGAATCGGGCCCATTGTACTGTCATATGCCGTGCACATTAGATCCGCTAAATGACAACATTCTGCATAGGCAGGAGGTTGAGCCTCCATGCACAGGATCATCCAATTCAAATGATGCTGCCACACTTGCACTACGCAGCAAGTGTGCCGATGTCTGTGCATGGTAGATGGACTCTGCGCCAGGCTCATGTGATATGCAGGGGGTGGACGAATCTGTGTTACCCGGCGCATACATCCATCTTCATGATGGATAAGAGTTGCAATGTCAATATCTGCTCAAGCCCATGTCCCTACGTTGTGTTGTAAATGGGCAACAATGTGCTGACCAACTCCGTGAGTCACACTTAAGATGTCAAACTTCACAAAGTAGTGCCCCTAGACTAGGCAGTAACTCCTACTTGCCACCATGTTACCCATGCAAGTTTACTATGCTCATAACTAAAGTATCCTGACACTATCCATCCAGCTAAGTAACATGTCATGACCACACGTACACATTCAAATGATTGTCGTGTGATAGAATAAGTTGCATACAAGGTAAAAAGCAACACTCCACCAAATCACCCCTGATATAAGTGCAACCAGAATTCTAAAGTAGTAACCATTTATTACGAAAGTACAAAAAAACTACCCTAAACTAACACTAATCACTACTACAACTAACCTAATATAAACTAACTGGAACAAAGTGAATGATAACCTAAACTGTCTACCATAACTATTCCTAAACACGCAACAACATATCTAGGACATCAACCCCCCTCCCACCCTTAACCCCTTCGCTGCTTCTGTCGGCCAACGGCCGTCGCGAGCACTACCTCCGTAGTGCTGCGCACGTCCGTTGGCCGACGCGGCCCCGCCCACTCCGCTAAACCGCCGCACCGCGGCGGAATTGCCGCCGCGGTTAAGGGGTTAAAGCACATCATGAGACTGGACAAAGACATCTAAGCTAAACATAAACTAACTACACAGTTAACCTACACACATATATACTTTTTGGGATTTTATTTTTTTAATATAAGAACAAAGACATCAACCCCCCCCACCCAAAGGCAAAGGAAACTTATCCCCAAATACTATAGAAGAATAAATATCTAAAACTAGCTTAAAATCTAACACTAACTATACCTACACTACAACTACCCTACCTAACACTTAAAATACTTACCTAACACTAACTAAGAACAATAAATAACATTGGGGGAAGGGAGAAGAGGGGGATGGGGCTCAAAATGTCCGCTCAATATGGGAGACCCAGGGCTGCCTTTATGTCCTGCAGGAGCCTGGTAAGCTCCGCCATTTCCCCGACGTATTTCAGCCAGGATGACATTGTTGTCCATGACTGTGCGCCGGTCCCGCACAGTGAACGGCACCACCTGATCTGCTGGTGCAGGTGGCATTGTCCCTTGTGTGTGTGTTGTTGAAGGGGGATGTGTTGCTGCCTGTCCACGCCGGGAGCCACGCCTGTCGCCAGAGGGGCCAGGAATGGCCTGTGGGACACTATGCCTACCGTGGGTCATTGCCTCGGGCACCGACTTCCAACTACCAGGTGCCCAGACTTCTTGGTACCTCCGTGCCATGTTGAGATAACCCTTTGAGACCTTTCTGATATGGAGGTACCTGTCCTTCCTCACCTGGAAGGCGTGGGACTCCTCTGGCGACATGTTGTCTGTCAAATAAGAGCAATGACAAGATGTGAGTCCTGATGACTATGTCAATGTTCTCCATTTAACTCAGAAACACAAGGTCAGTGAAACATGGGAGCCTACACTGTAACGTAACATTGTGAAGTTAGAAAGTGACCTGGACAATGCAATGTGGAATCCAGTATCAATAACAACATGCTGGGGAGACTGACATGACAGTGCATGGCATGTGACATGTAGTGTCACAACCAAATGAGACTGTCAGTGTCAAATGATGGTGCTTTGACATACCCTGACTGAGGGTGACATGTACAAGAAATTGGATTTCCCTCTGGGTGTAGTGCATCGCTCATCCTCTACTGTAACACAGTGCTGCATCATATGCACAAAAATCATGTGCAGCCGTGCGTGTCCCCCAGCGATGGCATGAAGTTTCTCAACTCTGCGCCAACACAGGCACCCTTGCACAAGAGTACAAGGGTGTCTGTGTGCAGGGGAGGCTTGTTTATGTGTAGGAAGGTTACCCTTCCTGCACATGAGCAACCCTGGAACAGCCCTACTTACAGTTACATTTGTGCTGCATCAAGCAGCACACATGGAAACACGTTAGGTGGCTGAACAATGACTTGTACATGAGGCGCACGCCCTCTCTCCACCACAACTTCACAATAGGTGATGCGGTGCTGGCGAGAGGGGGAAACGTAGTGTACTCAATTTTTATAAATCTGCATGTCTTTGATCCGCAATTCTTACTCCACTGACAATTTTACAACGCAGGGCTTTACAACGCAAACTGTTACATTGCATTCCCCAAAGTAACGGCCCCCTGGAGTCATAATGGTAATTGTGTTATAATGGGAAATGCGTTTGAACGAATAGCGTTGTAGAGGACTGCGTTGTCAAATATATTGTGCAGAAATGACTGCAGAGCAAAAGCATGCGGTGTAAATGCATGCAGAGTAATGTCCCTAATTTGGCAAGAGGGGCTTGTACATTTGCCCCGGAGTCTACCAGGGGAATGACCCCAAGGAGACAGCTTGGCAACACCATTGCAGTGGCAGAACATGCCAATGAGATACATAGGGCCATCTTTGCTAGATGTTTGGGGAACGGGCCATTAATATCCTTGGCTTAAAGCTACGCCCTGCTACTTCTGTGAAGCTGGTATGCAGCATACCTACAATTAGACTGTGCAGACCTGTGTCTGACAACACACGGCCTGAAAACCACTGCTTCCTTGGGCATGATCGGGCCCACTTGCACAGACATCTCAGTCAAGGATATACATGCATTCCATGTCTGGTCATACTCATCAGCAACACCACTCACATGTCTCCTCTCCTATCTGTACGCTCTGTAATCCACATGCATGTGCTGTGGTGACAGAACCCATAGATGTCACTTGCATGGGTATCACTGGCTGGGGATGTGCAAAGTTACAACTGGAAGACATATGCATTGCTCCATCTTCACTTACTGATTTCTACACACTTCACACTTCCACAAAACATCATCACACTGGAGTGAAGGTACATGTGATGCACACCCATACTGCATGCTACAACGTCAATGATTTCACCCAGACATCCATCCAGTAGCGGCCCGTGGTGGGAGTGCTGCCGGGCGGTGACGTGGGGCGGGGGAGGGGCAGGGTGGGTGGTAGTAAAGTACGGAATACGGACGTATAGAGGTAAGTAGACATATAAATAAATAAAACGAATTTCGTTGCGCGCGCAATGAAATTCGTTTTATTTATTTATATGTCTACTTACCTCTCTACAGCCGTATTCCGTACTTTACTACCCCCCACCCTGCCCCTCCCCCGCCCCACGTAACCGCCCGGCAGCACTCCCACCACGGGCCGCTACTGCATCCATCACATCTCACAATGCCAATATTAGATGGCTGAACTAACCAGTGGCGAGTGGGTCCTTGAAGGTGTCGATGTCCCACTGTGTGATGAGTTGTCTTCCAGCTGTGAGACATGAAAAGAAACTTGTGTTGGTATCAGACTTCAAATCACATGTGTCATATTCATCATACAATCCATCACCATCACTGACAATGCTCTGTGACTGTACTGTTGCAGTCCATGTTGCCTACATGATTGTGTCTACTTTGCCTATCATTCCCACAAGACCTGAGAATGCTGAGTTAGGCCAACAAGACAATGATGCTGAGAAATTTGCACATACTACTTGTGTGACACTTTCCCAAGGCCCCATTTCTCCACCCAACATGATGTTATACATGCTCTGTGGACGATAGCATTGCTGCAGATCGCACAAGGCTGTGTCACAACTGTTGGTGGTGTATGACACTCTGGAGATGTCCTATTTCACTAGAACAATTGTTCCTATCTCATCCATTGTAACACGAAGCCTATGTACAAGGGCAGCGTACGTAACTTTTCTAAACAAGGAGGAATGCATTATTACTCTTCCTTTTGTGCAGCACACATGTCCAAAAAACAATGCCTTGGATTTTTCATGTACAGTCACCCTTCCTGAACATGAACAATCTTTGCCCTGCACGCACTATGGTGCAAGGGTGCCAGCGTTGGCACTACAGTGCTAAGTGTTGCACCAGCGCAAGGGGAAACGCAAGCCTGCACACTATGCCGAGGGAGTGCTGCGGTGCAGTGTGGCGGGGCGGGGGAGGTGCAGGGTGGGGGGGTAGTGGAGTGCGACATACGATGGACAGGAGTAAGGTAAGTAATTAAATAAATAAAACAATTTACCTTGCACGTGCTGAATCGCCGAGTTGGCGATGCAGCGTGCGCAAGGTACATTTTTTGTATTTATTTTATTACTAACCTTACTCCTGTTTGTCGTATGTCGCACTCCACTACCCCCCTGCCCCTCCCCCACCCTGCTACACCACCCCGCAGCACTCCCTTGGTGAGCCACCACTGTATGCTTGTACATATGGTGCCACATTGCGTTTCTGATGTGGCAACGTTAGGCGTGAAGGCATGACGTCTAACGCCTCACTCCGCCACTTTTGTGCACATATACACCATTGTGTCACACACCGCATTTTTTGCTTTTCCTATGAGTGTTCATATATCAAATTTGAGGTTGCGCTTACCACACTGTAGGCCAATGATGACTCCCAGGTGGTCCAACAGGTCACCCTCACGGCCCACGCAATCCTGCCATCGATGTTTCCATTGACGGACAGTCCTGTCCACACCAAAGACACGCAGCATCTGTGCTCTCACGCGCTCCCACCTGACCTTCCGCACATGGACGGGATATCCAGAAAGGATACGACCCCCCCTCTCCACCATCAAGGGCAGGTAAAATTTCACCAGCCAGAGGAAGCCCCCCAATGCCCCCTCTGACATCCTGCCCTCCCTACCCACACCCACCATCTCCCAGCACACACCTAAACCTACTACTAAGAAAAAAAATGCCCAATATATGCCCCAACAAGTAGTTATTATTTGAACTACCCCTTAGACAAACACCCGACAAGATTGAGGACAAGAAGCAAAAAACAAGTACACAAAACTTCACAGAGACACTATCAACTCCTCCAGGAAGCAGGAAGCATGCAGACATCACTTCCTGTGTGTTTGCAGCCCATTTTTTGACTTTGTGGTAAGAATCTGCATGCAAATTGGCTTAGGGGTAACATTTCGTGTTGTTCAATGTGTGTAGCGATAGATTTTCCATCGCAAAACTGAAAAAAACTTCGCGTTAACGTTAATACGGCCAGATTTTGCACGCTACGTGCAAGTTTTTACACAGATTAACAGTATTAGATGTAATTTCATCTCAGACCCCAAATGACACCCTATAAAGCATATCTGACCCCAAATGACACCCTAAAAAGCATATTTTACCCCAAATGACACCCTAAAAAGCATATCTGACCCCAAATGACACCCTAAAAAGCATATTTTACCCCAAATGACACCCTAAAAAGTATATCTGACCCCAAATGATACCCTAAAAAGCATATCTGACCACAAATGACACCCTAAAAAGCTTATCTGACCCCAAATGACACCCTAATAAACATATCTGACCCCAAATGACACCCTTAAAAGCACCTCAAACCAAAAAAGACATTCCCACCCTCAAAATTACAATTGTACAATACTTACCGCAAAATGTTTGACTTTCACTTGTCAGGGAGATGTACTTATGCAGAGGATAAACATGCACACAAGGTATGTGTGTTGTGTTTTATTGCACAAACTGTGCTTAGGTGCATTTTGAATCTAAATTTCACAAAGGATTGTCACATTGTAATGTGCTCAGGTGAAGAAATTGTTAATGATTCGGTTCCTTCGGGCAGTTCCTTCTGCAGAAACTGTGGGTTGTGCAGCACCAGCCTCATCTTCTTCATCATCCTCAGCATCATCCAGTGCATCTGGCACTTGGATCTATGGGGCATTGGTGTGTACACATATATTGTGCAACTCACAACATGCTATGATTATCTTGCACACTATTTCCGGGCTGTACAACAGTCTGCCACCTGTGATGTCAAGGCACCGGAAACGTGACTTTAGCACGCCAAAAGTTGGTTCCGCAATGGCCCTGGTGCGTCCAAGGGCCAAATTATACTGCCTCTGGGCCTGGGTGTTTGTGGCTCGGAGGGGTGTCATCAGCCATGGGGAGAGTGCATATCCTTGATCACCTGAAACATGCAATGGAGAGATGTGTCCATAAGTTGTTGTGCATGCTGTGTTTACAGTGTTTATATTTTGTGGTGTGTGATTTGTGCTACTTTGGAATTCAGGTTCGCCCTGTGTAGCTTCAGACAATTGACCAGCATCAATGGAAATTACATTGCCTCACAGCTGCCCGTCCTTAACCCCTAGCCTATTTTATTGTGTGAGCTGCGCGGTTGCATCACTGGCACTCCAACGGCACGCCAAAGGCAATCTCGTCTGCGCCCGTCCGCAAGCAAAACGCAAACAGCAGCAGTGACCCTGGTTCTCCTACCGTCTAGCTCTACAACTCACCCGCCCTCCTCAAAGTCAACGCAAGGAGAAAGTACAACTACCAATAGACCACACCAGACACAACTCACGTCCAGTTCTCCTGCTGCTGCTGCCGCCAGACCTTCACCACCGCCCAACACCTGCACTTCCAGATCCGGACCAGCCACAAAGCAACACTCCGCGGCACCCTCGCCTGCAGAGCCCCCGGAGGCCGGGCCCGCTTCGCCAACACCATCAACATCATCACGCACCACGCCATCTACTCCATGGACTACATACTCATTTCCGACCTGAGCTTCCACCTCACAAACCACAACAACTCCAACTTCATTACCCTCTGGCCAAAGCTCGCAAACATCGGACTGACCGAACTCTTCACCACACTGACCCACAAGGCAGGACACACCCTCGACCCCACCTTCGCATGTGGAAACAGCATCCACTTCATTCACACCACTCAAGCCCCATGGAGTGACCACCACTGCGTACACTTCCTCGTTGAGAAACACAAGCCAAGCAATCCCACAGCCCACGCCACACAAAGGAACTGGAGCTGAGTCACCGAGGAGCTGCTCCACTCCACCATCAACGGCAACACCCACATCGCTGCAGTCAACACCGACGGCGCTGCCAGGGATTTCCACACATGGATCTCCAACTGCGCATACAAACTTGCCCTGCTATGCAACTCCAACATACAGCGTGCAAGAATAGCTGCCTCGGTCAGCACCGACCTCCAAGATGCCAGATGCATCTGCAGACGCCTGGAGAAGAACTGGAGCAACATCAAGACACCCAGAAGACTTCACCACCTACAAGGACACCCAGCTCATACTCTCCCTCACCATGCACCCACACCCACCAGACTGGGCTTTCAGGAAGGATTTCAGGAAGTTGCAACATGGATGATCAACAGCTGCCTGGTACTCAACGCAGAGGGGACATAAGTACTCATCCTCTTAACCACCCCATCAGCATGTGACAACACCTGGTGGGCCACCGCCTTCGGCAGGCCCCCCCACCAATGACCCCAGGTACCTAGGCATCGTACGTGACTCCTCCCTCTCCATGAACCAACAGGTCTACGCCGTGGCCTCAGCGGCTTCGACACCCTCTGCATCCTCCATGAGACCTTCAAATGGATCCCCCCCGTGTCAAGAAAGACAGTCACCCACGCAGTCATTACCATCAGACTGGACTACAGAAACACCCTATATGCCCGCATAGACAAGTCTGTGCTCTGGAAGCTCAAGACTATACAGGACACCGCCGTCAGACTCGGCCTTGTGTTCATACTTTCCTCATAGGTCCAGACCCTCCATCGCAACTACTTGGTTTCCACCTCTCCCAGCATTTGCTAATGTGTGGCGGAGGGGCTGTGCCTGTGGGGATAGTTTGTCTACAAGACTAGCCCCAGTAACCGCAGTCACTTGGGTTGTTGTGTATGGTAGATGGACATGTTACTAGGCATGTTGTATGCAATTTGCTACATGTGCATTCTCACATTTGTGAGTTCCATGATTGTGGACTTGAGGTGTGTGGTGTGTTCAGTTAGTACTTACCAACAAGCAGTGCATTTCCATATGTGCCATCCTGAAACCGCTGGTTGATGATGGACTGGGGGAAGATGTAGGAATCATGCACACTCCCTGGGAACTTGGCTACGACATTGGTGAACAAGCCCCGGTGGTCCACAATTGCCTGCACATTGATGAAATGTGTGTTCTTCCTGTTGCGGTATATGTGTGCAGTGTCCGCAGGGGGCACAAGTAGGACATGTATACAGTCAATTGCCCCCAACACCTG
The DNA here is from genome assembly GCA_963921515.1 of Calotriton arnoldi. Taxonomy (NCBI): domain Eukaryota; kingdom Metazoa; phylum Chordata; class Amphibia; order Caudata; family Salamandridae; genus Calotriton; species Calotriton arnoldi. The sequence continues at coordinate 100,562 of CAWUFW010005533.1, read as the reverse complement.
CGGGAAGCCAGCAATGGCATAAAAGCCTTGCTTGGTCTCAAGCTGTTCCTGCGCAGTGTTGGGGAAGCGTAGGTGCTGGGGTGTCAGGCTGATGATGCCATCCAAGACAATTGGGCGGGACCTTGATAGGGCTGACTGTGAGACTCCCCCAACTCTGGCAGTTGTTGGTTGGAAGGTACCAGAGGCCAACATGTGCAGCACTGCCAGCAGCTTTCTCTGCGGAGGGATGTTGGTTCTCCGCTCTGTTGGTGCCTGCAGCCTGGGGGCTATCTGGGTCAGGATGCGGAGGATGGATGACCTTTTGAGCCTGTAGTGGGCGATCACATCCTCTGGTGTTAAGCCTGTGAGGGTGAGGCGTGGGCGATGGACCCGCTGTCTTCTTCGGCGCTGCCTCCATGGTGGTCCTGGGGGCGGTGGCAGTGGTGGTGGTTGTTGTGGCCTTCTTGGTGCTCCAAGCTGCATGAGTAGTACCTCCATGGCTCCCTTATGTACTGTTCTTTATCACCATTTTTAAGGCCACCTTTTTTCTGGTCTTAAGTCCCAGCCGCTAACGGGCTTTAGCGGCTGTTTTCTGAACGTATCGCGAGCCCGGGCGATCATTGTAAATATCGCGAAGTGTGGTTAGCGTGCGTTTTTGCACGGGAACGCCTACATTGCATCTCATTAGTGATGGTTATCGCTAACATGAGTGGCGATGTTTGAAACGGACGGTTTCGCCTGAATTCTGTTGCTAACGGCCATTAGCGACAGCTTGGGAATACGGCAAAAAAAATATCACCGCATTAGCGGCGGAAAAGTGCAGCTAACGCCGCGTTAACTCATTGTACATATGCCCCTATGTGCACTAAGCATGTGTACTAAAGGCCAAAGGAACGCACAATGTAAAGACAGGGTCAGATGCAACATATTGGAGAATGAAATATAAAATGATCTCTAAGAGCTCTTAGAGTTAACACTAACAACCCTTTATGATTTTGTACTGGGCAGTCCAGAAGATGATTCTCAATGAACTATCTAATAGGAACCTATAGGTGTGATTTCAGTTAACATCTAAAAGCATGGTTGTACAATAAAATATTGACCACAAAACGCTGGTATTTATTACATTATATATTCCAGTTAATATATTTAAAAATAAAAAACAGTACAAACTGTTAAAACTATGAATACATTAAATTAATACATACAGTGTTTTACATTTCTTAACACATTTTAAATATATTTTGAAAATATTTAGATAAACTTGATATTTTAAAAAAATTATAACAAAAATAGAAAATCATTAAAAATAGAAAATAGAAATATAATAAAAAGAACTTAAATGTAAAAAATAGACACTTTTAATTAAATATCTTCTAAACATCTAAAAATGAATTTCTGTCAATGTAGTAAATTATCTCCAATCCAAAACTATTAAAATTAAACTGATAAAAAAATTCAAATGCAGTATTCCAACTACAATCCTACAAACATAAGGAAAATGTTTGCATTGTGTGGGGCATTCAAATATATTATTCTAACTCCAATCCTACAAATTTTGGTTGCAGTTTATATATCGAGGAGGGGTCAGATTTACACTTTTTATTCCAGTCTAACAAGTCTTGAGGAAAGTACATACATTGAGGTGGATTCAGATTCACTTTTCTAACTCCAATCTATCAGACAGTGGGGAAAATGCATACAGTGCGTGAGGAGGGGGGCAGATTTACCATTCCAACTTCATACGAACAAAGCAAAGGGAAAGTGTTTACATGGGGAAACTCACTTGGTATTCAAATTCAAATGTATCAAACATGGGAAAAGTGCATATCTTTCCTTAAGGACAAATGTCAATTTTACTTTTCTATCTTCAGTCTAAGACAGACTGGAGAATAGGAATGCATGGGGGTGTTGTTGGTTTTTTAACTCCCTTGTGACAAACACTGGGAAGCGTGCAAGGATGGGGTGGAGAGGTAAAATTTACTATTTGAACTACAACTAACAAACACATGTTAAAGTGCATACATGAAGGGGTAGATTTTTCTAGTCTTACTCCAACTGAAAAAACTTTGGGGAATGTGCATACATTTGGAGAAGTGGTTACTTTTATCATTCTAATGCCACACCAACAAACATTAGGAAAAGAACATACATTGAAGCAGTCAGATTCAATTCATTCAAATAATGCAAGTACATCTTATTTAAAAATAAAAAAATAATAGAAAACAACATTTCAAATAAAACTCATAAAAAATTTTTTTTTTAAATCAGGTAAATATAAAAAATAAAAGATATTTCAGTATTGTTATGACTATTCAACCATTAAATGAAAAATAAAAAAAACAATATTCCCCAAAGTCCCAGATAATAAACAAAATTAAAATAAATCATATGGAAATGAAAAATGATTTACAAAATCAAAACATTAGTTTACATATTTCAAATGTTAAGCTTTTTAAAAAATATTTGATTAATTATAGTGCAATAATTTCTTTTAAAAAATGTAATCCATCCATTTTCCTGATAAACCTCAAAACCCACACAAGTTATTAAATAAATGATAACAAAATCATATACTTCAATAAATTACAAAAATATTTCAAATGAAATAATCATTTACAAATTAACATTATTTATAGATTAATCAATTAATATACATGATTAGGTATTTTAATTTAACGACTAACCACAAAATCCACCAATAAACCCATTATTACCCAAAATAAAAATACATTTTCTAAAAGTATAAAACTTGTAAACAAAAAAATGATATTTTTAAATAGTACAAATTTAGGATTTAGGAATTTGGAATGATTCAATTGGCATCACTAGTATATTTTAAAAGGACTATGGATTAAATTCCCTTTTCGTTTGATATCTGCATGTTGGGGTGTGGAGGTGAAGGACTTTATACCTTAAGGACCTTAACATGGGTGACTCTAAGAATGTTTAATATTACATCCTTGAATGGTATACCAAGGCCTATTTTGGCATGGTGTCACAGTAGGGTGGAAAGGTACTAAAGAGACATTACTGACATCCAGTCACCTAGATATGAACCCAATTGAGATATGTTATATGTAGTGAACTTGGGAGTGAAAATTAATTTTTCCTTTCAAACTGAATTTGAGTTTCAGCAGAGAGGGCATGTGTAAAGCTGTGTCAGGATGCCGCGAGAGAGCGAGGTGCAAGTCTTTGAATCCACGAAGCCCACAAAGCCAGGGTGCAGCAGTACAGCTGTGCAGTTAGCCCTGAGGGGGCTGTGGGGGAGTCCCGAGGGGCCCGCGGGTGAGTCTTGTGAATGTAGCAGACAATCGGAGCGATCGGAGTAACTGCCAGAAGCGGGAAGCGGCTAAGCGGCCAATGGGCTCAGAAGCTAGAGACCGGCCCTGATATCATGCAAGAATCTAGCAACCAGGTGAGGCACTATTATCTTTTATGGGACCAGGAGCACTGTGGATTGTGACTGTGTGAACGGTACGGCTGAAAACTTAAGGGAGGGGCGAGGAGAAAATCACCCGCCTTGAGAGTTTGCAGCACTGAGTTCTGCTGCCACCAGGTGCTGCTCTAATGTGGAACACCTAGCACCTAGGAGGCTCAATGGAGGACTAGGAAAGACCACTCGCCTGTAGGCTGGTGTGCTCATGTCTCTGTGTGTGGGCTGTGTGGATACAGGGGCTTACCCCTGTGCAGCTCACAGGAGAAAGGCTAAAGAAAGGCCCTATATTGGCACAGGACAATCGCAAGAAGAAGGTACAAATGATCATGAAAACGAGGTGGGGCAAGAAGGTGCTTCAAAGGAGGTAATGACAGGGGAGGCTGAGGAACCGCAGCATGGAAACCCCTGGAGTAGAATTAACGAAGGTACGAATCTCAGTGTGGCGACTGTTTGAACCAACTCCGGGGAGGCGCCACCACCACCAACAAGCATACAAGAGCGCAGCAGGGATCATCAAACAATGGATGGGGAGCCAAAGTGCTAAAGAGCAAAAAAAAGGAATGGCCTTAATAAAAATGTTCTTCAGGCTCACAGCTTGGCGGCCTAACCAATCTTTAATACAAGAAACAGATTACCCTCTTCTGCCCACGACCAAGAACAAAGAACTGCCATAGACTCGGGGAGGCCCTGGATGAAATGGACTCAACGCAGGAAGTTAGCAATGAGAATCAAATACCCAGCAGTGTAGGAACTGCTCAGGAAGTATCCGTACTGGACATTTCGGAGCCAATCATGGTAAATGACCTGCCTTATCATACAACTCCTCTCTGCCTCTCTGGGCAGTATGCCTGAGCAGGCCGGTCACAAAACATGCAAACAGTGCTAGGGAGCCTCACCCTACACTCAGGGTCGAACACAGTAACAATGATGGAGTCATAGTCACACACCTTAGGGTTGAGGACAATTCCACCATTTTGCAAATGCTTCACACCACATTGGGTTATACCCCCCACTCTACAAGAGAAACTGTAGCTGCTACCTCCCAGGAAAGCAGGGATCAATTACAGTTAGAGTCATGCACTGTCCCTCAGGATGAATTGTGACACTGAAATGCAGCAGCCTTGACGTTACTTTATCCAGAATACACATCTAGGTTTGACATTTTGAACATGGGCAATTTCCTCAAGCTTATCTGATCGAAGGACAGGCTTTGTGAGGTTACATCACAAGACATAGCCCAATAAAATTAATCGACCCAGGACAGCGTAATGAAATGATCAAAATAACTTGGGGTTCTATTGAGTTGGCTCAGAAGGTCTTGGAAGAGGCTGAGACTTTCAGACACTGGTGGATTATAATCACCCCATCAAGGAATCCAGGGTATCCACATGTCCTGGAGGGCTTGAGGAATGACGGAACAACATTGACCCAACCTAGAACTATTTATTCTGTTTTAAAAAATGCTTTAAGCAAATCAACAGGTCCCCAACACAACAAGCTGGAAGTCCCCTGGGTAAGCCTGCCCCAAGCTCAGAAGTAGCAGTTGAATGGGGCTGGCTGTCTGGAGCTCTGAATTTGACCAGACTTCTGCAGTGACAAAGCACCTACTCAACCCACCCTACAGACCATGCGCTAAGGGTATGCTTCTGGAACATCAATGGCTTGGCCAACAAGCTGAAAGACCCTGAAATCCTCCAATACCTCTGTTCATTTCCAGTAGTGCTTCTGCAAGAGACCTGTTCACAGGCGGCACTCCATTTGGAGGGCTACACTAACCTCTTTGTCCCCGCAATCCAAAAACACAAGCATGGAAGCTGCAAGGGTGTACTTGCAAAATATGTGTCCACCACCAGTGCAATCGAATGTCTGGAACAGGAAAGCAACAGAGGAGGTCTGCAAGTAGTAAGTAGGGCCCTTAGAACATCAAATGGCCTGACTAAGAAAATTACAGCGGTGAACATTTACATTCACCCAAATGCAAGATCAAGGACAGAGCTCACTGACAAGCTGATAGACCTTATTATAGGCCATAGGATGGAGAGATACTGCAATGAACTAATCATATCAGGCGATTTGAATATGTGGCTAATGGGCACACTTCCGCAAATGAGGTCACAGAGACGCAAGACACACTATATATGACACCCTATCAAGAAACTCCTTGGTGGCATAAAGATGACAAAAGAAGTCAGACTTTACAAGTCAACCTTGAACATCTTGGTCTCAGAGCACTAAATGGCCATATATCCCTTGACAAACAGCCTGGTCTTTAGTACTTAACTTCCTCCGGGGCAACTCTTATTGATTATACCTTTGTGAGCCTTCCCCTTTTGTATGCCATCACCTAAGGCTACAGGGAGAAATTGGAAAATGATCAGTGACCACAAGAGATAGCCCTAGAAATAGACTTGGAAGACCACGTATCTGTGGCGGACCAAGGAATCACAGGATATACAATCAACCTTAAACCTTAAACGCATCAGATGCACTGCTGCCACCCTCTCAACACTGGTCCTTGGAGCTAAACAATTAATGGGATCTACGCACACATTGGCCGAAACCCTTTTGACTAGCTGGGAAAGATTTACTCCAAAGTTTGTAAATCAGCATGCCAAGCCAGTCCCTGCCAAAAAGAAGCACCACGTGCACAATGCAGACTCCTCCCAAGGGTGGGGGAATAACCCCACATTTAAGAACGCCAAAAGGAGGATGACCATCTCTGGAGAGCTCTCGAAAGTTCACCAATGGATTCTGCAACCATTATGCAGCATAATTGTATCCCTTATCCCTCATGGCAAGTTTCGATCCTCTCACCAATTTTCAAGGGAGGGAGCAAAGGGGACCGTGGAAATTATCGCCTGGTGGCATTAATAGACAATTACGCCAAATACTTCACAGGAGTATTACTTGAAGAGCTATAGCACTGGGCAGAGACTAACACCATAATACCGCCAAATTAGACTGCCTTCACCAAGCATACAGGGACCTCAGTTAACATCATGGCACTCTCCCTGCTAACTGACTCAGCAAAGATAAATAAACATCCGGTATATTTAGGTTTAATGCACTTTAAGTCGACCGGGGGAGGCTCTGGTGGAAACTGGCCAACCTGAACATCCCTGACGGCCTGTTGAGGGCCCTGGAATTACTGCACATGAATACATGGATCAGAATCAAAATCGGAGATGGCTCCCATATATCTAGGCCAATTAAAACAACACAAGGCCTGAAGCAGGGCTGTGTCCTTGCTCCAACTCTATTTAACCTGTTTTTATCAGATCTAAATGCAGTCAGCAATCACTCGCCCAAACTGGGGGGCTTCCAGCTTTCAAATCTCCTGTATGTAGATGATCTAGTCCTCATCAGCAGAATCAAGGTTGGACTGCAGCACCTTTTTGTTGCAACCTTGGCCTAGTTAGTAAGTCCTGGACTGACTACTATAATTTCAAGGTATTAGGTCACAGAAGCACACCTGGTCCTTGAGAAGTGAAAAAGTGTGACTAATAAAAAGCTTTAAGTATCTTGGAGTTCACTTTAACGGGAACGGAAGGTACGGTGATCAGCTCGAAGGAATAAGAAAGAAAGCAAACGCTTTGTCTGAGGTCTCTTTATAACAAGTTGAAAGGCCCAACGCTAGCACCGACCTTGCAGGTGCCCAAGCAAAGGTTCTCCTAACCCTGACATATGGAAGTGAGGCTCTTAGGGGATGGAATAGCGCAATCAATAGCTCAATCCCGGACAAAATGATACTTATAGTATACAGGTCAATCTTCCAACTACCATTTTACACATCTCTGGCCCAGATTAGGCTGGAGTTCAGCACTTCCAAACAATCACTGGCTCGGAAGGCGACCTTCATGATGTGTTGACACAAATTAAAGCTGCCAAAGTAAAGCTCTAAGGGCCATCACCTCTGGTCTGAATTGGAAAAAATGCTTAGCTCCCCAGCACAGATTTATCTGCATCGGTCTAACCAGCGCTTGGGACTCACCCTGAAGTCACCTAGAGTTTAAAACCCTGGTTAAATTTAGCACACAGTTGCTGTCAGTGCATGAGGACAAAGACTGCCTGTCCAGACGTAAGCATGGTTGGATGGCACTTCATAGCTGTACCAGGCTGAAACCACAGGGCTATTTAAGTGAATCCTATCGCAATCAGATTAAGGAACAGTTCCTGAAATATAGGCTGGGGATATTACCTATTCTAAGACATTAGCCCCCGTGGAAAAGACTGGAAGGTCAAGAGATCTGTTGGCTATGTGACTTAGGGCAGGAGGACATTATTCATATACTTTGCTTGTGTGGTTCTCTCATGGAGGATCGACAGGAGCTCCTGCAGTAGGAATCCTAACTTTACTACTCCTAAATGCCTTTTGTGAATACCGAAAGTCTTAAAGTTAGGATTTTTCTCAGTTTAGGAGTAGTAAAGTTAGGAATCCTGCATTAATACGCCTGGGTCCGACGGACTCTCTGTTGAGTTTTATTCCACGTACTCGACTAAATTGATCCCACATCTCAAAAAACTGTATAACACATCCCTTGACACTAGCTTTCTCTCCTCATCTACCAGCGAAGAGCTAGTGATGTCCTTGCTGAAGATAGGAAAGTCCCCGCTGGAGTTACCCTCGCATCACTCACTGTCAATACTGAACACCAAGTATAATATAAAATACTTAGCAAGATTCTGCCTCACAGGTTGCTTCCATTGCTCCCACGACTGATAAATATAGACCATTGTGGGTTTGTGCCTCACTGAAACACCTCGCTGAATATTCAGCGGTTGTTCAAGATAATGGATGCAAGCCGGTACCTACACCCGTATGCCAGCTGCCTCTCTCTGGACATTCAGCAAACTTTTGACTCCCTAAGCTGGGATTTCATGCTAGCATCTCTGATTCAGTTTGGGATACCTCCGGGCACCATCAGGTGGGTCAAGCTGCTCTATACAGCTCCCACGGCTTGGGCTCGAACAGGTCCATACATATCCGAAACCTACCAGGTATGGCAGGGTACGAGGCAGGGTTGATCCCTTTCCTGGAAACTGGTCATAAGGAGATTCCCCTAGGCAATGCTGTGCATAATATATCACTCTATGCAGATTACATGATCATGGCCAGACTGAGAACCCAAAGCAGCCCTGGCAATTTTTTCAGACCAGCCCCCGGGGGGGTTGGGTGAGGGTGCAAGTGTAAAGCACTGCTACTTAACTAACTGGCCCCCAGCACTGCTGCTTTTGTTACTCGGGCCGATATTGCAGCACTGCTGTAAAACCAGTCTCCAGAAACAAAACTGGCCCCCACCACTCCTAAATTGCCCCCCACCCATCTGGGGAAACGTCTAATGCCTGCTACGGCCAGTCCAGCCCTGGACATGATTTTGAATTTTAAAGATATTTAGGAGGCACAAGTAAATATGGTCCAATTGTTATTCACCTTTGAGAATCTTTCGGGCCTTCGCATAAATTCATACAAATCCTGTGCGTACTCCTTCACCAGCATGTATGCAGAGCCCACCCTGCAGTTCAGTGATTATGTGATCCCAGTGGCCCCTTGCACTCTTCGGTACCTTGGGGTTCAAATATATAGAGAACGCCCTGACCTACTGGAAGGTAATCTTACACGTACGATCGTAGCGCTCAAATCACAGGCGGCCTTCTGGGTTATGTTGCCCTTATCCGTGGCCGACGGCTAGCCCTTGCAAAAATGGTGATGTTATCATGCCTGTTATACCACTTCATGAAATTACCTATGGTAGTACCTGCAGGGATATTTCGTCAACTGAGCACTATATTGACTGATCTGGTGTGAGGGGAAGAATTGCCGCAGAGTCCACTTAGCGAAACTACAACTACCAACTGATAAAGGAGGAATGGGGACCCCAGACTTCAAGGTGTACTGCATAGTTGGGCAATTGCTATGCTTGGTATAATGGCTCACTGGTCACAACCTGTCCAAAATAGACCATAATGTGGCTCAACTAGAACAAAGTCAGCTGCACCGCCTGCTGTGCCCTTATGCCCATCACTATCCACACATACGTTGCTATTGCACATTGCGCTGATGTATTGGAAGCTAGCGACAAAATGTATATCATTCCGGGTGCCTTATGTACATGATATATCCTTACAAGACCTCCCTACTGTCTCAGGCACCTTAATGAGAAGTAGACTTGAACCCTGGCAACGAGAAGGGCTCACTATGGTCGGGGATTTTTTTGCGGATGGCTCGCTTATGACACGCCGAGATTTCATACACACACATAACCTGAGGGGCTCCCTATTCTCACACATGCCAATATTCTTCGATATGTACATAAATATTGGACAGTGAATGGTCGTGAACCCCCAGCTCATGAGCTCCTCCGGGCGCTGCACACGATGGGGCATGGTTGGCTATATAAGGGACTCCAAGAACACCTCATGGTGCCACTCACATCCTTAAGGGATAGGTGGGAAAAGAATTTTAACCAGGGCACTTTCGGACAAGGAATGGGCTTGCATGCTAGAATACCCCTAAAAAGTGTCTCGCAGCTCGAGATTCAAATTCATTCAATTTGCCATCCTACACAGGGCGTACTTAGCACCTCACAAAATCAACCAGATGTACCCAACTGCATACTTGATATGTCCACGCTGTCGAGTGGATGGGGCAGACTTGATTCACATGCTGTGGGCCTGTCCACAACTTTCAGACTACTGGGCGGGAATAGCAGGAGCACTAGATGAGGTTACGGGACAGGCCTGCTGAGATGACATTGAACACTGTATACTCAAGTTGCCCATGAGGCCTAGAGGATTCAAAGTGGGAGTATGATTCATGAAATTGGTGCTACTGCTGGCGAAACATTATCTCACTATACGCTGGAAGTCCCCGTTGGCTCCAAAAATAGAAGACTGGTGGGAGGGGGTTCATCGTTGGGGTCTTGCAGAATGTATGGCCCTCAGGTGGGAGGAATACAGGAGACTGCTCAAAACAACCATCTCCATGAAATGGGATATGCTTTTTGAAGGCTTTAAGGCACAAGGTTCCGATCCCTGATGAGACACCAAGACAAAGCGTGGTTGACCATATGGGTCCGTCACTGATTGCAACCTAGGATAACTGTTATCTGCAGAGGCTTCAATACCACTGGATTTACCAGGTCCATCAGTGGACTGCACCACACTTGCACATCCCCAGTGGTTGCTCGCAGAGGTAACGCCGTGGGGTGGTGAGGCGGGGTGGGGCTGGGTGGTGGGGTAGTGGAGTCCGACATACGACGGCAGGTATTTATTTATTTATTTACGTTCACCTTTGCCGTCGTATGTCGGACTCCACTACGCCCCCACCCAGCCCTGCCCCCGCCCGCCTCACCGCCCCACGGCGTTACCTCTGCGAGCCGCCATTGACTTCCCCCCTTACCATATGGAGCGGCAACTCTGACTTGACACATTGAAGATCTTTGTTTGGATTGGGATCCGGGTGGGGGGTTGAATATGTTACTTAACCTTTGTTTTTTCTTCCTGCCTTGACCAAGACTGAAACTAGATGCCACACTCATGGCACTTTATACATGCTATTGACTTCCACCTTTTGTACTCATTCGCTACTTGAAAAGTCATTCACCTGTAGTGCCTACTATTGATGAAAAATGCAATAAAGTTTGTGTTGATAAAACAGATGAAATGTGACTATAAGAAGAGAGGACCTCTCAAGTTCCAGCCTGAAGGACAGGGAGGCGATAACGTAACAGTGGGATTCCATATACTTCCTAAAATTTGACCAAGAGTATTTTTCACTATTTTTGTGAGTTGTATTTTCATTATGCATCCTTTCCCAATAGTTACCTGTTCCCTGCTGCTCTGTCAGTATGGGTGTGGTGTGTGTGTGGAATGTTGGAATGCTTGATGAGGTAGTGGAATGCTGGAGTGCCTGGTGTGGGTGACAGAGAGACAGTTGGAGTGTGTGGGCTGTGCAGCAAGGGGTATGCCCAGACGTGGGTCCCTTGCTCACTTTGCCACTGGATTCAAGCAAGCCTGGCTGATGACGGCTGGAATGCCAGAAACCGGTCCTAGGATGCTTGTTTCCGGTCCAGGGAAGACATGGCTTGGCAGTTCGTGCTGGACTGTTCCCATGAGGCACAGGGTCAGACTGATTTGCATATGGCCATGTCTGAACTGGGGTGGTGGAGTGAGCTAAAGAATGATGATGGATTAAACCCAGATCAGTTGACTGGGGGTGAGTTTTTGATTGGCTCAAACGTTCCGTCCATCATCCCCTTTTGTATCGCTTTGTTCGCCCTAAGTTGGCGGGGGTATGCCCAGACGTGGGTCCCTTGCTCACTTTGCCACTGGATTCAAGCAAGCCTGGCTGATGACGGCTGGAATGCCAGAAACCGGTCCTAGGATGCTTGTTTCCGGTCCAGGGAAGACATGGCTTGGCAGTTCGTGCTGGACTGTTCCCATGAGGCACAGGGTCAGACTGATTTGCATATGGCCATGTCTGAACTGGGGTGGTGGAGTGAGCTAAAGAATGATGATGGATTAAACCCAGATCAGTTGACTGGGGGTGAGTGTTTGATTGGCTCAAACGTTCCGTCCATCATCCCCTTTTGTATCGCTTTGTTCGCCCTAAGTTGGCGGGGGTATGCCCAGACGTGGGTCCCTTGCTCACTTTGCCACTGGATTCAAGCAAGCCTGGCTGATGACGGCTGGAATGCCAGAAACCGGTCCTAGGATGCTTGTTTCCGGTCCAGGGAAGACATGGCTTGGCAGTTCGTGCTGGACTGTTCCCATGAGGCACAGGGTCAGACTGATTTGCATATGGCCATGTCTGAACTGGGGTGGTGGAGTGAGCTAAAGAATGATGATGGATTAAACCCAGATCAGTTGACTGGGGGTGAGTGTTTGATTGGCTCAAACGTTCCGTCCATCATCCCCTTTTGTATCGCTTTGTTCGCCCTAAGTTGGCGGGGGTATGCCCAGATGTGGGTCCCTTGCTCACTTTGCCACTGGATTCAAGCAAGCCTGGCTGATGACGGCTGGAATGCCAGAAACCGGTCCTAGGATGCTTGTTTCCGGTCCAGGGAAGACATGGCTTGGCAGTTCGTGCTGGACTGTTCCCATGAGGCACAGGGTCAGACTGATTTGCATATGGCCATGTCTGAACTGGGGTGGTGGAGTGAGCTAAAGAATGATGATGGATTAAACCCAGATCAGTTGACTGGGGGTGAGTGTTTGATTGGCTCAAACGTTCCGTCCATCATCCCCTTTTGTATCGCTTTGTTCGCCCTAAGTTGGCGGGGGTATGCCCAGACGTGGGTCCCTTGCTCACTTTGCCACTGGATTCAAGCAAGCCTGGCTGATGACGGCTGGAATGCCAGAAACCGGTCCTAGGATGCTTGTTTCCGGTCCAGGGAAGACATGGCTTGGCAGTTCGTGCTGGGCTGTTCCCATGAGGCACAGGGTCAGACTGATTTGCATATGGCCATGTCTGAACTGGGGTGGTGGAGTGAGCTAAAGAATGATGATGGATTAAACCCAGATCAGTTGACTGGGGGTGAGTGTTTGATTGGCTCAAACGTTCCGTCCATCATCCCCTTTTGTATCGCTTTGTTCGCCCTAAGTTGGCGGGGGTATGCCCAGACGTGGGTCCCTTGCTCACTTTGCCACTGGATTCAAGCAAGCCTGGCTGATGACGGCTGGAATGCCAGAAACCGGTCCTAGGATGCTTGTTTCCGGTCCAGGGAAGACATGGCTTGGCAGTTCGTGCTGGACTGTTCCCATGAGGCACAGGGTCAGACTGATTTGCATATGGCCATGTCTGAACTGGGGTGGTGGAGTGAGCTAAAGAATGATGATGGATTAAACCCAGATCAGTTGACTGGGGGTGAGTGTTTGATTGGCTCAAACGTTCCGTCCATCATCCCCTTTTGTATCGCTTTGTTCGCCCTAAGTTGGCGGGGGTATGCCCAGACGTGGGTCCCTTGCTCACTTTGCCACTGGATTCAAGCAAGCCTGGCTGATGACGGCTGGAATGCCAGAAACCGGTCCTAGGATGCTTGTTTCCGGTCCAGGGAAGACATGGCTTGGCAGTTCGTGCTGGACTGTTCCCATGAGGCACAGGGTCAGACTGATTTGCATATGGCCATGTCTGAACTGGGGTGGTGGAGTGAGCTAAAGAATGATGATGGATTAAACCCAGATCAGTTGACTGGGGGTGAGTGTTTGATTGGCTCAAACGTTCCGTCCATCATCCCCTTTTGTATCGCTTTGTTCGCCCTAAGTTGGCGGGGTATGCCCAGACGTGGGTCCCTTGCTCACTTTGCCACTGGATTCAAGCAAGCCTGGCTGATGACGGCTGGAATGCCAGAAACCGGTCCTAGGATGCTTGTTTCCGGTCCAGGGAAGACATGGCTTGGCAGTTCGTGCTGGACTGTTCCCATGAGGCACAGGGTCAGACTGATTTGCATATGGCCATGTCTGAACTGGGGTGGTGGAGTGAGCTAAAGAATGATGATGGATTAAACCCAGATCAGTTGACTGGGGGTGAGTGTTTGATTGGCTCAAACGTTTCGTCCATCATCCCCTTTTGTATCGCTCCTGGTGGGGCTGAACTGCCTATCTCCTACTTACCATCTAAACCTGTAACTAAGCTTAATAAACCTTCTACTTTTAACCTACTTCATGGCTACCTCTGGACTTCTTTTGGATTGTAACAACTATCTTATAGCAAAACAGCAGCTGAGTGTAATCTGACCTGTCTTCATTTCATAGAGCTTTCCATATATAAAATACACTGATGTTGGACAGTGATAGACACTGGAATAGGTAGCTGAAGGGATTCTAAAATATGGAGCTCAGATTTCAGGGCTGATGGTAATATAAGGTATGTGGGGTGGGGTGAGGTTTACATGTCTTGGCATATATATATAGACTAATACTACTGAATTGTTATAAAGCTAGTTAGAACTTAGATAGGGTTTCGGCTAATTGATTAGGGATGTGTGATGAAATATGATTGGTGTTTAGCTAATCTTTACCCTAATGTGTATATTACTTGCTAATCTGTTCCTAAATATGTGTAGTTGAATAGTGATAATAAATAACCCTAAAATATAAAATACCGGTGTGTGTGTGTGCATGTGTGTGTGGGGGGGGGGGCAGAGCTCTATCGCATAAACTGCAGAGAAGAGATTCTCTGACAGGTTTTGCCTGATTCCTAACACCCTTGCCTATATCAGTGGAGAGGTGTGATATCCGCCTGCCAGTTTTCCTGTTCTCCAAAAAGGTTGCAATTACCTTTTTGAACTTAGGAAATGTACAAGATGTGACCGCAATAATCTATGAGTAACACAGCACTGGAGCTCCTGAGAAAAATATAGGGGCATATTAGCAAGACCCACGTTAAAATTATCGCCGTTTTAGCGGCAGGAAACTGCCGCTAAACGGCGATAATGGGCTTGATAATATGCGTTATGGAATTCCAATAGAAGCCCAGGTTAGATGTCCTGCACATCTAACCTGGGCTTCTATTGGAATTCTATAACGCATATTAGCAAGCCCATTATCGCCGTTTTAGCGGCAGTTTCCTGCCGCTAAAACGGCGATAATTTTAATGTGGGTCTTGCTAATATGCCCCATAATGTCAACCAGGGAACTGAGATGGTCCCAAATCACAGCAAGCTAAAGCCCGAAAATGTTTGCAATAGGCCCCTGTCTCAGAAGAAGACCTCAATAAGAGTAGAAAGAAGCACCTTCATGAGGAAAAACTGAAAATTCTCATGAATGATAACACCAACAAGCTTTTCATGAAAATTCATAGGTTTTCCTGAATGCAGGAAGAAAGCAGCATGGGGTAGGACTCAGTCTAAAGGCAATACAATGGATATCATAATTGGGACATTCATGACCCTCAAAACAGGTGCCATGATCTCAGATCGTGCACTGTTGTACATGCAATACGTACAACAGTTAGAGGGCCATTCCCACAATTACCTACAGCATTGAATAGAACATTGGTAGAAAGTATTATATATTCACATGCTATAGTACCCTAATAAAATTACTGTGCACTTAAATGAACTCTGTAAACTAATCGAACATATTTTTTTCCCATTTATGATTTCAGAGGAACACCACAACATGCCATGCTCTGTGAAGTGTAGACACGCGGAGATACCATGTTCTGTGTCATTAAGGAAAATATTCCACAGTCCCTAATCAGACTCTCATCTGCACAGTCATAAGTAAATACATTTTTAGCAATGTATTGGTGTTTTTTTAGATGCTTCATGCTATTTACAATCCTCTCCAGAATATTTAGGCGACTGCCTCCCAACCTAATGCTGAGGGCATATTCATTCTCACCTTCCATGACATCTACTCGCAACCCAAACGCTCAGTTGCTGCCACTAAAACGCATATGATGAACTGCACTTATGTTGTTGCTGCTGATCTTACCAAAGAAATCGCAAAGCAAGCCCAAAAAACCCAGAGACATGCTGCACTGTTTGATGTTGTGATTTAGTAAGAGTTATGGTTATTGATTAGCAATTGGAAATAATGGTACAAAATTACTATATTTTGGGGTGGGGGTGGTAATCCTCTGTATATTCTTTGTGTTATGAACTGTACAGTATTTGTGATCACATGCAGTAAGTATTATGTGAAAATTCGGTTCCTAAAGTTGCAATGCTTTGTAGTGTATGGTTTCCTCTTTGTAGCTTTATTTGGTGACTGTTTTAACTTCCATACATTCATATCTTTGAAGTTACATTAACCTAGTGACATTTTATGCAAAACAATAACTGACTGGACATTCCACATTTAGTGTAGCTGTAATGATCATGTAATACTGTGAATCCTAGACCTCCGGTCCAGGACAGCACTGTCCCCAGCAGCTCCGCACTCAGTGCAGGCTCATTTCTGCTCAGAGCCTCCTGTCTTGCCAGGGTTCACGCCAGCTACACGTCACTGCCTGAGGCGATCGCGCTCCCGCCTGGTGACTCGGTATTTCCACTGTATTTCTCCCGGTTGTCCCATAATTCTTAGCATCCCCACTGCGTGTTATTTTCTGTTCCTGCTAGGTGTAATTCTGTTTATTTAAGGTGTACTTCTGTTTTATTCATTAGGGTCCTGTTCCAGTTTCTTCCTTTTTCAGGTGTTTCCCCCCGTACCTGCTCGCTGTTTTCCGCTGCATAGCCCCGCCCACCGACACAGCCACCCGCCTCCCCTCCTCCAGTCCCGCCCCCCTCCCCTACTTAATGGCGGCCGCTGCGGGGGAGCACGTGTGAATCCTAGACCTCCGGTCCAGGACAGCACTCTCCCCAGCAGCTCCGCACTCAGCGCAGGCACATTTCTGCTCAGAGCCTCCTGTCTTGCCAGGGTTCGCGCCAGCTGCACGTCGCTGCCTGAGGCGATCGCGCTCCCGCCTGGTGACTCGGTATTTCCACTGTATTTCTCCCGGTTGTCCCATAATTCTTAGCATCCCCACTGCGTGTTATTTTCTGTTCCTGCTAGGTGTAATTCTGTTTATTTAAGGTGTACTTCTGTTTTATTCATTAGGGTCCTGTTCCAGTTTCTTCCTTTTTCAGGTGTTTCCCCCGTACCTGCTCGCTGTTTTCCGCTGCATAGCCCCGCCCACCGACACAGCCACCCGCCTCCCCTCCTCCAGTCCCGCCCCTCCCCTACTTAATGGCGGCCGCTGCGGGGGAGCACGTGTGAATCCTAGACCTCCGGTCCAGGACAGCACTCTCCCCAGCAGCTCCGCACTCAGCGCAGGCACATTTCTGCTCAGAGCCTCCTGTCTTGCCAGGGTTCGCGCCAGCTGCACGTCGCTGCCTGAGGCGATCGCACTCCCGCCTGGTGACTCGGTATTTCCACTGTATTTCTCCCGGTTGTCCCATAATTCTTAGCATCCGCACTGCGTGTTATTTTCTGTTCCTGCTAGGTGTAATTCTGTTTATTTAAGGTGTACTTCTGTTTTATTCATTAGGGTCCTGTTCCAGTTTCTTCCTTTTTCAGGTGTTTCCCCCCGTACCTGCTCGCTGTTTTCTACCGCATAGCCCCGCCCCCGACACAGCCACCCGCCTCCCCTCCTCCAGTCCCGCCCCCCCTCTACTTAATGGCGGCGCTGCGCGGACGCGCAGCGGATGCGCGCAGCGGGCGCGCCTAAGGCAAGCCCGTCTGCGCCCGTCCGCGACCCGTCCGCGACCAGCGCCAGGAACCCTGGCTCTCCCAGGTCCCACCACTATGACTCTACCTCCCTCCACGCGCTCAACCCCGGAAGACACACCGGCTGCACAAGATCCTCGCCGAACACCACCCATGGTCAGTTCTCATGCAGAGCCTGCCGCAGATCCTTCACCATCGACAACGTACGCACGAACACCAAAGGCCCGCCCGACACACGCACCAACAAAACCCTGACGTGCATCCTCCTCAACGTACGCTCCCTGCACCGACACGCCGTAGAGATCTGGGACCTGCTCGACACCCTCTCGCCCGATGTCGCCTTTTTCACGGAAACCTGGACCAATGCCACCTCCGGCCCCGACATCGCCACGGCCATCCCCGATGGATACAAGATCCAGAGAAAGGACCGCCCCCACCGCCCTGGAGGGGGACTCGCCATCGCACACAAGACCCCCCTCCGCCTCTCCACATCCAGCGCACACGACCACCACTCCAACACTGAACACCTCAACTTCCAGATCCAGACCAGCCCCAGGACCACGCTACGCGGCACCCTCATCTACAGACCACCAAGTCCTCGCACAGAGCCTGCTACCACCATCGCCGAGCTCACCGCACCCCACGCCATCACCTCCACGGACTACATTCTACTCTGGGACCTGAACTTCCACCTCGACAACCTCAACGACCCCGACTCCATCACTCTACTCGACAACCTCGCCGACCTTGGACTGAAGCAGCTGGTCAACACGCCCACACATAGAGCCAGACACACCCTCGACCCAATCTTCGCGGGAGGAACAAACATCCGGGTCAGCTACACCACCCAGCCCTCCTGGATGGACCACCACTGCGTCCACTTCACTTTCAACTCCACCACCGCACCCAAGCCCGCTCCGCGACCACCACGTAGAAACTGGAGCAAGGTCACAGAGGAACGCCTCATCACCACCCTCCTCCAAGACCCCCCCAGCGCCATGACTGACACCAACTCCGCAGCCACAGAACTTCACTGCTGGATCTCCCGCTGCGCCGACAAACTCTCACCCCTCCGCCACCCCGCCAAACAATGCCCTTTGAAGGCCTCCTGGTTCACCACTGAACTACATGAAGCCAGACGCTCCTGCAGACGCCTAGAGAAAGCCTGGCAAAACCTGAAAACCACAGAAGCGCGGACCAACCACAGGAGGGCCCTGAAGGAATACCACCAGCGCATAAGAGACACCAAGCGGACCTTCATTAGAAATAAAGTCCAGACCAACGCAACCAACACCAAGGAACTGTTCAACGTCATTCAGCAGTTCACTAAGCCCCCCAGCGAAGCCACCGACATCACACCGTCCCAGGAACTCTGCGACAAACTCAGCTCATACTTCCATCTGAAGATCAAGGCCCTCTATGACAACTTCAGCGAACAGACGCAGGACACCACCTCTCCGCCTTACGCCGCCGATGAACCAACAATCATGACCTGGAATCCCGCCACCGTCGAACACATCACCGCGACCATGAAGAAAAGCCACTCAGGTGCCCCAACGGACCCCTGCCCACCGCACATATTCCACAGGGCCGCCGCTGCCATCGCACCTGAACTCAGACGGACCATCAACGCATCCTTCATGTCCGGCATCTTCCCAGAAAACTGGAAACGGGCAGAGGTTAAACCACTCCTCAAGAAACCCACGGCCGACCCAAGGGACATGAAAAACTACCGGCCCATCTCTCTCCTCCCTTTCGCAGCCAAGGTCACCGAGAGACTCGTGAACGCCCAGCTGACGACCTTCATCGAAGAGCACTGCATCCTTGACGCCTCCCAGTCTGGATTCCGCAGCAACCACAGCACGAGACCGCCCTTCTCGCCGCCACCGACGACATCCGCATGCTACTCGACCAGGGTCACACTACGGCCCTCATCCTTCTAGACCTCTCTGCAGCGTTCGACACTGTCTCCTACCGCACACTCGCAGCCAGACTTCATGACGCAGGGATACAAGGAGCCGCCCTCAACTGGATCCATTCCTTTCTCGCCGGCAGAACCCAGAGGATCAGACTCCCTCCCTTCATCTCCAAACCCACCGATATCGACTGTGGAGTACCCCAGGGTTCTTCGCTCAGTCCCACGCTCTTCAACATCTACATGGCCCCCCTCGCCACCATCGTAAGACAGCATGGGCTCAGCATTGTATTCTATGCCGATGACACCCAGCTCATCCTCTCACGCACAAAGAATCCCGAAGACACCAGACACCGCTTCCTGGAAGGAATGAAGAAGGTGGCAGCCTGGATGAAGGACAGCTGTCTGAAGCTCAACTCTGAGAAGACCGAGGTCCTCATCCTCGGACCCTGCACGTCCGCCTAGGACACCACTTGGTGGCCCTCAGCCCTTGGGAACCCTCCCATCCCTACGGACCATGCACGAAACCTCGGCATCATCCTCGACTCCTCCCTCTCCATGAACCCCCAGATCAACGCCGTCACTTCCACCAGCTTCAACTGCCTGCGCATCCTCCGCAAGACCCTCAAATGGATCCCCCCCGACTGCAGAAAGACCGTCACCCACGCACTCATAACCAGCAGATTGGACTGCGGCAACACCTTATACACCGGAATCAACAGAGGTCTACTACACAGACTCCAGACGATCCAGAACGCTGCCGCCAGACTCATCTTCGGGACTCCGCGACACGAACACATGACCCAACACCTGCGAGAGCTCCACTGGCTCCCCGTCGAGAAGAGGGTCACCTTCAAACTCCTCAACCACGCCTACAAATCCCTCAACAACATCGGACCCAAATACATCAACGAGAGAGTCTCCTTCCACGTCCCCAAAAGGAAACTACGCTCCGCTGACCTCGCCCTGGCAGAAGTCCCCCGCATCCGCAGAACTAGAACAGGCGGGAGAGCCTACTCCTACATCGCAGCCAAGACCTGGAACGAGCTCCCCGTGCACATCAGATGCTCCCCAACCCTGCGAACCTTCAGGAAGGACCTCTAGACCTGGCTCTTCGAATGATCCAAGGTGGAGACTGATCCGGATCTGCCCCCTCCCCTAACGCCTTGAGACCCTCACGGGTGAGTAGTGCACTTTACAAACCCTTGATTGATTGATTGATTGATTGATTCGACTTGACTTCCAACTCAGCTGCATTGAGCTGGATTTTGACATCTCATCATAGGTACCCAGAGGGGGATATTCTCAAGAACGTGCAATAAACATCGCCAAAATAGGTCAACGCAAGTTCTCATATCGCCGTCTATCGCGGGAAAATAACTCAGTGTTAACGTCGTATTTTTAACACAGCGCTAACATTCGATAGTCTCCCAATAACACGTCAAATGTCCGCGATAACATTACCGGGACGGCGATGAAAATCCAAACCCGAACGCGAAAAAAGTTGCGATGGACCCAACCGCGATAAGACAATCAGCGAAATGCAGCGCCAGGCCTGCAAATCACACACGTCAATCGGGAAAAATCACTACAAAAGCAGAAAAAAAAAAAACACAAACAAAAACCAAACTACAGCGAATCACAATGGAGGCAGCCGGAGCAGGTACAGAGGACGGCCAGAACCCCACAAGCCCCCTGGAGGAGCACCCTGGGACCTCGGGGACAGGGAAGGGCAAGGACAAGAAGAAGAGGAAGACGTGGTTCAGTCCGCAGGAAAACAGGATCGTGATCACGGAGGTGATAGAACACCATCAACAACTGTTCGTCACCTCCACTGTGTCATTGGCAACATGGCAGTCCATCCTGGACAAGGTGAATGCAGTCGGAGTGCTGAGGAGGACAATGGAAGAGCTCAAGAGGCGCTGGAATGATGTGAAGCGCAAGACCAAGCAGAAACTCGGCAACAACCAGAAGGCAGCAATGTAGACTGGAGGTGGGAGTCCAGCACCACAGGAGGAGCTGGATGAGATGGAGGAAATGGTGTCCACAGTCATCAGTGTGGAGACGGTGGCAGGAGTTGGGGCACCGGACACTGCTCAACATGACCTGACACAACAGCAACAGGGTGAGTAATGACCAGGGACTGGAGGGACGGGGGGAGATGGGCACAATGTCACACATGCACAATTAAGTATAGCACAGTGCACACCCACAATGACTCTGGATCATGTCCCTGATCCCCTTGGCACACTGCAGCACACCTAGAAACAGCAAGTAGGCCCCCGTCGACTATGTGCCCAGAGGGGACCCTTCCCACACATCACCAATCCCACAACCAACCCATGCACATGTGCCAAACCCAGCAAAGCGCGTGTCTGTGAGCCACACTGACAATGCAAGTGACACTGCATGACGAATAGCATGGCTGCAGTCAATATATCATGACATGTTGCACACCACGACACTGAGGTGGTTGAGTGTGGACCACATCCGTACAGGAGCAGGTCACACTCTGACACATCCACATGCACAAACAACCCCTGACGTCAACAACACATCTGCGGACAAACCATGCCCCAGAGTCCCAACTCCCACCAAGAGCTCAATTTACCTAAGAATGCAACATCTCAGCACTGTATAAGCACAGAAGTCAAAGGCACACCGCCTGAAAGGGATAAGGGCCAGCCAAATCAGAGCTGCAGGGGCGACTCTCCCAAAATGCAGCACACACACATAGCATTCAGAGCACATCAACATTGACAACAATGTGGTATAAACTGCAACACGTTCACAACAGAACAGAGGACACAACTGGTGCCGCTTGTGTGTAGAAACTGGTCAATCACATTTTGCATAGCAGGGAAATGTGAGATGATAATGTACAAGTACAAACACACATCCGTGATGTTGTCAAAAAGTCCACTGTCCCGCATCAAATAGGCAGCTCCTCCCAAACAGTCACAATGTACATTGTCATGCAGTTTGTATGTAAACTTGAACAATGCGTCATCATACATGTGAACACAATGTTAAACTGCATCTCCCCTTCACATTGCAGAGGGAGAACCAACACCTCCTGAAGAGCAGACCCGTCACTGATGACGAAGAGGACCTCCACACCTTCGACACCGACGCCCTCCAAGAGTTCATGGACAGCTACGGCACCTCACCTCCAGGAGCAGGGCAGCCCAGCTGCATCGAGGAGACCCCACCCCCTGCACAGACCACACAGCAGGAAGCACCCACCACCACGGCTGACTCCCAGGACCCTAACGAACAACACATGGACTTCCAACGCTGTGTGTTAGAAGTCCAGGAGAAGATGGCTGATCAGGTGCGGGTGGGGTTCGACATCATGGCAGCCAAACTTGATGCCATACATGGGTGTCTGAGTACCATCAGGGACCACTTACAGTCCCTAACGGACACCCACAGTCCGCTTCATGCTCTCCAACGATCCATGGCTGACATTGCTGGAGTCATGATACTGAGACAAGAACAACTGTCCAGTCAGAGTGGCTCCAGCGATGTCAGCCGGGAGTTGGGACAGTTGCGGGGGCTCATGGAGAACATGGAGCGGATGACGGCGGAAAGAATGGCTGCCACGGCTAAACACCAGCGAGATGTGGCTGGGACCTTCCATGCCCTGCAGCACATCGTCATGGCATTGCTGCCTCAAGGCCTTGCGCAGATGAATACTGCTGCTGCTTCTACATCCACATCTCCGCCCCCTGATGTGTCCGTGCCTCACAGTGCTGCAGGCAATCTACCACCACCCACGTGTGAGGCACATGTGACATCAGAGGACGAAGATGCGGGTTAATCAACCTTACTGGTAAGGAGGAGGCAGTAACATTCATCTCCGCCATATGTCCTGTTTCTGCTTGGTTCTGCCCTTTGCATCATCACCTTCCACTGTCCCCCGATACACTCTACGACACTCACCTTGGACCTCGACATGGACTGCCATTTTCTGTTTGGTTACCAATGACACAGCGATCAGACTGCGGACTGAACTCTTCCTCTTCCGATGTACTTGTCATTCCCTGAAGGACTCTGGCTGGCCCTCCACGGGCCAATAATGTGAAGTGGGGTTTGCATGGCCCTGTACTTCTCCAGCTGCACCACTCCACTGGATGTGAATTAAACATTCAGAATCGCACAGATGTGTCATGCCTTTGATCATTCAAGTATGAGAGTATGGATGAATGTAGGGTCAGTGATTCCCTCATACGTCCATGTTGCTCATGTCGTGGGACTTGAGTCACAGGGTGCTACATTGCCAATTGCGGTCCGGGTGGCGTAGACACTATAACAGAGACACAAGCATCAGTTACTTCCATGTCCAGCCCAGAACTGAAGCACGCTCAGAGCCCCTGGCTCATTGTTCCCACCCCTACGCTGGCCTGCCATACGCCAGGCCAGTCCACTCCACTTATGCTCAGAGGGGGGGACGACAAAGCTACATGTCCCAGGTCTTCCCTGTAGTGATCTGCTGATCACTGGTCTAGTTGTCAGCATATAAACTAACAGGATGGTCCCTGATTGTAGTGTGCACTGTTCCTATTGAACGCAACGTTCTATTATATTCTTTATCTTAACAAATCGTGCAGAAACGATATCTTCTTGTATTCATTTTATATTCAGAACTGCTTGGCGTTATTCATCCTCCTCTAGGTTTGGATATTCAACATTAACTTTATTAGATTCCACGGTCGGTCACTGATATCATTTTACTATGCACTACTTTTGTGATGGAAACTGCTGTTGGGATATCACATTTTGTCATGGTTTCGGTATAGTAGGTTTTTTAGGGTGACACAGTATGGTCAAGCGTCTTATTGCTTAATAGATACATATAGATCACAGTGGACTCTTTTTTCTTTTCCATTTTCTTCCTTTTCTTTTTCTTTTGTTAAGCTGGACATGGGACTCTCCGCACATTTAATGTGTTTGTTTCAGTATAATGCATTTTATGTAATACACATGATGATTATTCCTCTGTTTACAGAACATTGCCCCTGAAGAAGGGACCTGCGAGTCCCGAAATGCATCGGGCTATGGGCCTTGTGACATCTATGGGCCATGAGACAGATACGCACTGATGAATTTGTGAATCAATATGCAAGAATTTATTGAATTTAGAAATTGTATTGTATTATATTAATTGTTTTTTACAAAAGAATTCACTTTGTCACAACAATCCATTGTTTTTGGCAGATGGGTGTGTTATTTCACATGAACGTAAGAATTGTATTACGTCATATGATTTTTGTTGAATATTTGAGTTGAATACTAAGTTTGAAAAAATGAATATAAAATGAATACAAGAAGATATCGTTTCTGCACGATTTGTTAAGATAAAGAATATAATAGAACGTTGCGTTCAATAGGAACAGTGCACACTACAATCAGGGACCATCCTATTAGTTTATCTGTTTCATCAGTGTGTGATGTCAACACACACAGGTAGTGTTGCACCCTTGGTTTAGACACCTTAACGTTGATTATTACTGTTTCCCAGAGTGCGCCTCTATTCCATTATTAACTAGTTGTCAGCATGCCACAGCCATTCCCTGAGGGCTGGTTCACACCCACACCACACCCATCCAGCACAGGCATCACAGGACATGTGACCCTGCCAATAAAAGGGGCCTAGCACGTCACATTTCCCACTGCCGGAGATGACATGATGGCGTCTGCACCACGCGACCCAATCATGAAGGGTCCATGACTTGTGGCGCACTGAGTTGGTGGCACCCGCTGCACTGCGGCCGGCACGGGCCTACCGCCACGGGACGATGACTTGCGGTGCACTGAGTTGGTGGCACCCGCTGCACTGCGGCCCGCACGGGCCTACCGCCACGTGACGATGACTTGCGTTGCACAGGGTCAGTGGCACCTGCTGCACTGCGGCTGGCAGGGGCCTACCGCCACTTGACGATGACTTGCTTTGCACAGGGTCAGTGGCACCCGCTGCACTGCGGCTGGCAGGGGCCTACCGCCACGTGACGATGACTTGCGTTGCACAGGGTTAGTGGCACCTGAAGAGCTGAGCAGGTGTGCAGCCTGCGATGATGCATTGGCCTCGATACGGCGTCCAGCGAATCAAGACTCAAATTGAACAGTGTGCCCTGCTGGACCGCAGTGGACGTGCAGGCAGCAGTCAGCACACACATGACTCCGCGGTGCAGTGCCGCAGGGTGCGCTGGGGGCCTGTGGCGCGGAATCCAGCGATCGGCTGAGGAGGATGCACCGGCACGTGGTGGGCCCTCTTGGAGACACGCCGGTGGCGGCAGGTGAGCATTGAGGCCTGGGTGCGCAGGGGCGGCCAGTCATCGCTGGACGGAGGACCTGTCTGGGGACCAGGGCTGGGTGCATCAGGCGCACAGGATCGTGCAGGCACCACCGTTCACGGCGGCAGACTCGTGGCTGGGTGGGGGGCGCCGCCCTTGCTGACACGACCCTGCATGCGATGATCGTGATGTGCGCGTGTTGGTGTGGGACGTAGCCACCTCGTCTCCAGTGTGAATGTGCCCGTTGAAGGTGGTCGGCCACGTGTGCATAGGCCTATGGGTAGGTTGTGGCGGAGACTGAGACACACACAGTAGTCACTTTGGTGGTGGATTGGTGACATGTGCATTCCCACAGTTGTGAGTTGGGGGATTGTGGAGTTGAGGTGTGTGGTGTGTTCAGTTGGTACTTGCCGATGGGCAGTGCATTTCCATGGGGGCCATCCTCAAAGCGCTGGTTGGTGGCGGACTTGCGAACATGTGGGGATCATGCACACTGCCTGGGGAGCTTGCGACGACATTGGTGGACAGGCCACGGTGGTCCACTTTTCTATGCACAGTGATGGCATGCGTGTGGTTGCTGTTGCGGTGATTGTGTGCAGTGTCGGCAGGGGGCACAAGTCATACACGTGTGCTGTGAATTGCCCCCAACACGTGCGTGACGCCAGCTATGGCGTAGTTCTCTTGCGTGGTCTCAAGATGTTGCTGCGCAGTGTGGGGGAAAGAGGGGCAGGGGTATCGAGCTGACACACACCGTGATGCTTTCAAGTATGATGAGTCCTGCATGATGTGACCGAAACAGCAGTTCGTGTGGTCGTTACCTTCCTCTTCATTCCTACGACGGTTACGGCCACACGTAGTTCTGTTACGGTCTTCTCATGCATGGTTTATCAGGCCTGTGAGCATTCCGGTTTCTCCAAGTGCAGTACACTGTACCAGATTAGGCATGTGACTATACGGAAGATTGACCATTGTCACCATTTCTCCCACAGGTTTCTGAAGACACGTTGCCCTGTTGAAGTTCCCCGTTGGGAAAGGAACGCGTTGGCTGAGCTTTTCGTTTTGCTGATTTATGTATTTGTAATAAAGTTCTGTTTTTACACTACTGTTGACTACTGGACTTCATGACCTGGCACACCCACATTTTGGTTACTACGATCTTGGGTCTGGGGCACGGATGCATCTAGCACGGCTGGCGTTGGTGTTGGTTGCGCAGGTACACTACGAATTGGAACTATCGTGTGGTGCGGATACAGGGGCCCGCCGTTGCTTTTGTGGACATGCATCCATGACATGTGTGAGGGAGTTTGATGGGGCTGGCTGTGTGACTCCTCCGACTCGGGCAGTTGTTGGTTGGAAGGTACCAGGGGCCAACAGGTGCAGCACAGCCAGCAGCTTTGTCTGTGGGGGGATGTAGGTTGTCCGCTGTGTTGGTACTGTCAGCCTGTGGGCAATGTGGGTCAGGATGCGGAGGATGGTTGTCTTTTTGAGCCTGTGTTGGCCAATGGCTTCCTCTGGCGTTGAGTCTCTGGGGCTGGTGCGTTTTAGGGTTGTCCGCTGTCCTGCACTGCCTCGGTGGTAATCCGGGGGGGGTGGTCTGGGGGGTAGGGGGCCTGGGGGTGGTGGCGGTGGGTGTTGTGGCCCTCTTGGGTCTCCGAGCTGCATGATCAGTGTCTCCATGGCATCTGTTGGTCTTCAGATGTGGCTCTGGGCTGGGCTCCCTTTCTAATGCAGTTGGTCGTCCTGCTTAACACCAGTAAAAGGCAGGTGTTAAATCCCTGCTGCTAACGCGCCTTATCGCCTGTTCTTGGTTCGCATCGCAGATCTGACTGGTCGTTGAGAATCTCACGAAGTGGTGTTTTCGTGTGTTTTTGCACGGGAACGCCTACTCTGCATATCATTAGTGTTAGTTGTCGCACTCATCCGTGGCGATGCTTTTTGCGGCAGCTATCGCTGGTAAACTGATGATATCGGCAGTTTGCACCAGCTTGGGAATAGGGCGATAAATCTATCGCCACTTTTGCGGCGCTAAAGTGCCGATAAATCGGCGATAAGTCCTTGAGAATATGCCCCAGAGAGTCATTGAGGCCAGCTTCCATCACAGAACACGTACCCGGTGTAATGGAGGCCAGCTTCCAGCAAAGAACATGTACCCAGTGATCTGGTTATGGGGAGACAACTGCAATTTGTCCTTTAATATTTCTAGGTTGCATCTGGGACTACAATGATTTTGATGAATGCCTCTCTGGGAAGTACGATTGTAACCCAGAAGACACTGAAACAAATGCTAGGGGGCAAGATCTGGTTCAGGGGTCTTGGGCAAGGTTTCAGATTGAAAGAGGACTTTTCAGGTTCCAACCTAAAGGAAGGTGAACCACAACCTCCACATGATTACCTAACTCATGGTAGTAATTTATTCCAAGCACTGGGCTTTTGACTGGTGCAAGCGCCTTACTCAGAAGTTGAACTTTCACACTGTACGAGAATGTTTTGCACTACACTTTACAGACCTGGCCAGGGGTTCTCGGCTCATTTTTTATAATCAAATTTACCCACAAAATATTGGCAAAAATGTACCTTAAATGGGTGATAATATCAAGGCACCATTAACTGGAAGCAGATATTTCTGTCACGCATCACACATCCCATCATGCCATGGAAGAAGGAGTCTGTGACACATGTATCAAAATGACATGCAGTTCAGTTCACGTAATAAGTTCTTTTTTCTATGAATTTTGAAGCTTAAATTTGCATGCATTTGAAATAGTCACATCCCCTTGCAAGTAGATTATATCTCGGAAATGCCCAAAGATTTGCTCCTGGTTTCCGAGATGGTAACAGGCAGTGAACACCACTCTAACTTATCCGGGGATAGGGGAAAGGGTTTCTCCTAGGGACAAAATATTTTCTGTGGGAAACAAAAAATGTGTTAAAAGTTGCAGAAGCATGTTTGTATCGAAGATAGGCATGCACAATTTTTTACGTGGTGAAAAATGGACAAATGTATCAGTGGCGACTGGGAGTTTGAGCGGGGGAGGGGTGAGCCACACATGCACACTCACTCACAAGCACATACACAACACTCACGCACCACACATCAAAAAAATAACACTTGCCGGTCTGTGGCGGTGATCTCAGGTGGCCGGAGGTAAGCCTCAGTGGATTCTGACCATTTGGGCTGTCGCCTCCACTCATTGGTTGAATTTGTTATGCCTGAGTCAATCAGGGTGGGCGGCAGTTCCCTTACTCGTCACAGAGTGGGATGGGTTCAGTGAGAGTTGCTGACCCCACCTCACTCTGTGACAAGTGCGACTGATAGAGACTCCTACCAGGGAACTTCAGGGCTTAAAACTGAAGCACCCAAGACCAAGGCTATTAGTGAATCTCCCTCTTGTCATGAGGTGGAGGACTACCAAGCATTTTGCTGGACTGACGAGGTCACACTCACAGGGCTGTGACATCTTTAGCCCAGCAAAGTTCAGGTCAGGCAGTCAGACACCTGAGCATTTAGCCAAAGTACAGCACCTGGCTGTCTGACCTTAAAATGAGGAGTGTCTGTCAGGCTGACATTTGCTCAGTCTGACAAACACTCTTCGTGTTTGGAAAAAAAGTAGCCGCCACTGAAAGGTATTCTTTATCTATTGTAGCACTCCAGGTAATCTAATGTCATAGATTTCGTCAGCTGCTCCTAGGATTCATTGCAAAATACACAGACAGTTGGACTATTGCTTCACGTATAGTAGAAGTGATATGATATAAAAGTGTACATTTTCAACAGTAGCGCCATGGGCCATGGTGAAAGCAAGAAAAATACCCCTTGGATTCCTGCTGGGGTAGTAATATACAGCAATTATCATGGTTCAATGGACCCCTCAGGTCTCTAGACCCCGTGCCACTGCGCCTGCTGCACCAATGGTAGCTATGCCCGTTTTCAACACCCGGGCTGTGTAAATCGAGACTATGGTGAAGAGTCCTTTATTTATTTATTTTTATTTGAAATTAAATTGAGCATTTCCGAACCAAGAATTTGAATGCGTTCTTCTGCATACTTTATGAAACTAAGGGGCATATCTACAAGGCCATGCGATAATTATCGCTCAGCGCTCTTAGCGCGAGGATAATTATCGCCGGCCAACTCTGAATTTTATCGCGGAGATAGCGTGCTATCAGCAACGCTTATCTCCAAAGCGATAAAATTCAGAGCGCAAGCTGCCAATTGTGCGATTATCGCTGGAAATACAGAGATAATCGCACAAGGTTTGGCGATAGCTTGCTGATAGGGCAAGACATACTTAGCCATGATATCCACCTTACATAGGATATCATGGCTAAGTCAGTCTTGAAGCAGGCGTAAGGAAAGTAGCGATAACAGAGGTTATCGCTACTTTGCTTGTCGCTATGCTTCATAGCGTGAGGCTTGATAATAGGAGAAATGTCGCTTAGCGACATTTCTCCCGTTATTCTGGGGCGGAACGCCCACTTTGCATCTCATTAGAGATGCAAAGCTGGGCGATGGGAGAAAGGGCGAAGAAGCATGGATTCACGCGTTAGCGTGTCCTTGCTAATAGGGAGTTAAAATTATCGCCGCTTTTCGTCCGAAAACGGACGCTAAAGCGGCGATAATTTTATCGCCAGCCCTTGTAGATATGCCCCCTAATTTTGCTTGCTCAGTTGTAGGCAACACAGCTTGTTACTGTTTCAAGCTTGGGCTCGGCGTCTTGCTCAGATGTTGCTTTTAAACTCCAGTCAAGAGCCCGGTGTATAAGTGCCCTGATATTTCACAAAGTTAAATGTTACCCATTTTTATTCAAATGGAACCCAGACGTTCTTGACACAAGTACAACACGGGTCTCTTTAACAAAGAAACTACCATGGTTTCCTGATAAATTATATCCAGCAGTCTACAGTGCATTGAAGCAATTAAAGTTCTAACTTTAGTTTACATAAAATATTTGTGCAATATGTTTTCAGCTTGCATCGGGCACTCGTCACAGCTTATTCGATATGATACATTTCCACATGTTTACAACAGAGCTTTTCATGGGGGGCCTACGTCACACTTGGCCCTATTTTTATGCATACGCATTTGCAAAATCGCGCTGGGGAATACACACACACACACACACGCGCGCACCCACGCACGCACACACACACAGAAAACTGTAGTGTAATTAGGAAAAAATAACTCACTCCTGCGTGTGCAATAAAATATGTTATTACGCCGAAAGGAATAATGAAAAGCTATCGAAAGGTATTAGAGACAACCTGTTGGAACATTGGCATAATGACTTCATCACACGTCGCCTGGGTCAACAGTTCAATGTGCGACAGCGCAAGAGCCATAGCTGAGCACTAAGGCATTACATATGATCTCTGTGATGAGAAGCCAGACCGCTCAGAATCCTGAGTCTGCAATGGCTCGGTTTCAGACTATCATTTACAAGTAAAACAAACGCCCTGCTACCGCTTTTGTTGTCATTTCTTGCTGGCTAAAAGCTATTGCTTGACATATTTGTTTAAAAATGTTCTGAGTCATAATTAGCCGTGAAGAGCCTTTTCAGCTCAATAAGAGCCTAGGCCCATGTTTCTGAAAGTTTCATGGCTTTGTGCCAGGTAACCCCGTTTTTGGAAAACCTATGAGTTTATAACAGATCACAACGGACAAGCGTTCTGGAAATGTCTGCACTAGAAACTTAACCCTCAATAGTAAGCCGCAGTCTAAACATGTTATTTACTTTGTTCTTTTGCGTTTTCCACACCAGCAATGTCATGTCTTTACTTGTTGTTGGCAATTTCTTCTGTAAAACAAGGCAAAAAAGTTTACCCCCGACTACACAAATGTTGCAAGGGAAGCCACAAGAATACATTCTCGAAGAATTTCACCTCTCATCATGCAAAATTTCGAATTTACTGACCATTTCACACCTCAGGCAGTGAAATGGGGCCCGATTCACAGAACTAACTTACGACAAAATCCTAAACTTACTACCATTTTGGTATTTACAGAATGAACTTACTCATTTTGGTATTCACAGAATAAACTTACTCATTTTGGTATTCACAGAAGACACTTACACATTTTGTGTAACTTACACATTTTGGTATTCACAGAAGGCACTTACTCATTGATGAGTAAGTGCCTTCTGTGAATACCAAAATGAGTAAGTTAATTCTGTGAATACCAAAATTGTTATAAGTTCATTCTGTGAATACCCAAATGTGTATGTTCATTCTGTGAGTACCAAAATTGTTGTAAGTTCATTCTGTGAATACCCAAATGTGTAAGTTCATTCTGTGAATACCAAACTTGTTGGAAATTCATTCTGTGAATACCCAAATGTGTAAGTTCATTCTGTGAATACCCAAATGTGTAAATTCATTCTGTGAATACCCAAATGTGTAAGTTCATTCTGTGAATACCAAAATTGTTGTAACTTTAGGATTTTGACGTAAGTTAGTTCTGTGAATCAGGCCCTGAGTGCTCCGGGACTATGCGTTGTTTGTGTTTGCAATACTAGCATGCTTACTTTTCCTACAGAAAATCATTCATTGGATTGGTACCAAAGTATTTCTGGAAAGTAATGACACAACCAGCAACAAATTATTCATCCAAATCAGGGAATACATTTATTTTATTAATCACAGAATCACATCAGATGCTCCATTCAACATGTACCGCCATTAAAACAATTAAATAAGCATTTTGTCATACTAAAAAAGATGAGCCTGTGTCTCCGTAAACTAACTCACTCAGTGGAGTGGGAATAGTAATTTTTACCCCTACGCTATCCAACAGTTTCCCTACTGTTGCACTCACTGGAGTGGGAATAGTAATGTTTACCTCTACGCTATCCAACACTTTCCCTACTGTTGCACTCTCTGGAGTGGGAATAGTAATTTTTACCCCTCCACTATCCAACACTTTCCCTACTGTTGCACTCACTGGAGTGGGAATAGTAATTTTTACCCCTACGCTATCAAACATTTTCCCTACTGTTGCACTCACTGGAGTGGGAATAGTAATTTTTACCCCTACGCTATCCAACACTTTCCCTACTGTTGCACTCTCTGGAGTGGGAATAGTAATTTTTACACCTCCGCTATCCAATACTTTCCCTACTGTTGCACTCACTGGAGTGAGAATAGTAATTTTTACTCCTACGCTATCCAACACTTTCCCTACTGTTGCACTCACTGGAGTGGGAATAGTAATTTTTACCCCTACGCTATCCAACAGTTTCCCTACTGTTGCACTCACTGGAGTGGGAATAGTCATTTTTACCCCTACGCTATCCAACACTTTCCCTACTGTTGCATTCATTGGAGTGGGAATAGTAATTTATACCCATACGCTATCCAACACTTTCCCTACTGTTGCACTCACTGGAGTGGGAATAGTCATTTTTACTTCTACGCTATCCAACACTTTCCTTACTGTTGCACTCACTGGAGTGGGAATAGTAATTTTTACTCCTACGCTATCCAACACTTTCCCTACTGTTGACTCACTGGAGTGGGAATAGTAATTTTGACCCCTACGCTATCCAACAGTTTCCCTACTTTTGCACTCACTGGAGTGGGAATAGTAATTTTTAACCCTCCGCTATCCAACATTTTCCCTACTGTTGCACTCACTGGAGTGGGAATAGGAATTTTATCCTCTCCGCTATCTAATATTTTCTTTACTGCTAAGTTAATGCAGTGTAAAATGTATTTAAAAAAGATTAAAAATATTGTAATATTTTAATTTATTATATATATATTTTATTTTTATTTTTATGTTATTGGTGTATGTGTATATATATATATATGTGTTTATATTTTTTAATATGTTTGTAACAAAATATAATTTATTAAAATAATGATTTATTAATATTATTAAGTACATCTATATATTATATTTTATATATCTATTTTTAATTTATTTTTACATTATATGTATTAATTATAATTTTAAACATTTTCTAATAATTTTAACAATGTTTATTTTAATTACATGTATTATTTTATTTATATTACATTATTTTTTAAACATTAAAAAAACGATATTTTTAACAACGATATTTTTAACAACGATATTTTTTTATCGATATGTTTGTACTTACCATTATGTATTGTATTGTATTGTATTGTATGTAATGCTTATATAGCGCAAACTGTCACCCTACGGGTATCCTGGCGCTGTAACTTAGCAGATGACATCAACAAACAACGGGCCTGATTAACAGTGGAAGGCATTGCTCTCGTTTCTGGGGAATAACCAGGTTTTCAGACTCTTTCTAAAGCATAACAAAGAGTTAGCTTGTCTAATACTCTGGGGTAGTTCGTTCCAGAGGCGTGAGGCCGCTATGCCGAAGGCCCTGCCTCCCATCCTGGATTTCTTAAATCTGGTAGTTGTTACCAGGTTTGCGCTAGAGGAGCGAAGATGTCTTACGGGCTTACACCAGGTAAATCTCTCCTGCATAGATAGAGGGCCCGTACCGTGTACCGCTCTGAACACAATACATAAAGATTTAAAACTAACTCTTTCCTTGATGGGCAACCAGTGAAGATCTCTCAGGGCCAATGTAGTGGAGGATCTGCGTTGCCTATTTAATGCCAGCTTTGCTGCTATAGACTGGACTCTCTGCAACCCCTGCAAGATATATTGTGGAGCTCCCAGATACAAGGAGTTGCAGTAGTCCAGTCTGCACAGAATTATGCTCCTCACTACAAGGGGTCTAGCCTCATTCGGCAGCAGTGGAAGAATCTGCCGAAGTGCTTTTACTAAAGCAAAGTAGACACTGACCGTTTTGTTAGCCTGTGACGCCATTTGGAGGTTGTCATCAATCAGGACGCCCAGGTTGCGTACGGTATTAACTGGGGCCAATGGGTCATCCCCAGGAGTGAGTTTAAACTCGAGCGGCAGGTGCTGTACCATTTTGGCAGTGGAACAATATACCACCTCTGTTTTCCCCCGTTGAACTGCAAAGAATTTTCTTTGAGCCAACCGGAGGTCTGGCGCATGCACTCCTGGAAAATATCCATGGTCACTGCACGCTTCCCTTCCAAAGAGAACACCAGTTGGGTGTCGTCAGCATAGTTGACCAGGTCAATCCCAAAAGATTTTATAATGGGGATCAACGGGCGCAGATATATATTAAAAAGAATGGGGCTTATTGCCGAACCCTGCGGCACTCTGTAACGTACCGGAGACTTAGAGGAGGCAAACGGTGTCATGGTTACCACCTGTTGTCTCTCTGAAAGGTACGATTGCAGCCATTTCAGAGCTCGACCTTTCACACCCATTCTCTCCAGCCTTCTCATCAACACTGCATGGCTCACCGTGTCGAATGCGGCCGACATATCTAGCAACACTAGCACAGATGAGTTACCATTGTCGGCTCGCATTCGCAAGTTATCCAATACGGTTGCCAAGGCTGTTTCCGTCCCATGTCCTGGGCAAAAACCGAACTGATCCCTATCCAACAGATGGTTCTCTTCAAGGTAGCATGATAAGGACTTGATTACAACCTTTTCCAAAATGTTTATAGGATAGGGCAAAAGAGATATGGGCCTAAAGTTTGCCGGGTTTGTTGGATCCAGGGAGGGTTTCTTGAGCAGGGGGGTTACCACTGCCTGCTTCCAGGCCTCTGGGACCATCCCTTCTTCTGTAGATAGGACTTCGATATTCTGGACATCGATATTTCGGGCCCGATATTTTTGTCGTCGATATTCTGGTCGTCTATATTCTGTCAGACATTCGGTCAATCCTTCACCCTGATCCTTGTTCTTCTAAAATGTTATCCCTATTCTCCTGTAACTTTCTGCTTGGACTTAGGTTAGACTTCTGCAAAACAAATAAGTAAAACAATAAACATCTAATAGGCACAGTTCAAAATTGATCTTCTTTGCTTCAAATTCATTTTGCATTTTCAATGGGCTTTCCAAGACAACAGTCTCTTTATTTATTTCAAGGGGGTTCTAGCAGTTCACGATTCACATTGCACAAATCTTTCAAAGTCACATTCAGTGCTGCATTTATGAAATAAGACCATTCAGGAGCAGAATATCTTCAGCAAGATATTCAAGTTCTTCTAGATCTCCTTAGAACTTGATGATTTGGATCAAAAGAGTTTTCATTTTCTGTCTCACTCTCTTCAGGAACTGCTTCAGGAATTTGTGCTATTGATGAGCTCCTCTTAAAACTTTCTTTTCTGTTATTTCATGGCCACTTTGCTTGACAACAGTTTCTTCTTGCCCCAGAGCTCATTCCTTCATTGGGATCTTGTTTTCTTTGTGCATTTTCACAGACCTTGATGCCACTTTGCGATACTTCAGGCACTTGTACTTGTCTTTCGACTTGATAATCTTCACCTCTTTCTTCTCTCTGCACTTCACTTCGCTCTTCGCCTTGCACCTCTTCTGGCACCTCTTCCGGTGGTGGTGCTGCAGGTCTAAGTGGTCTCTTGACTGGTGACCTGACCACTAGTGTTCTTCCCTCTGTATCATAGACCAACAATGCTTCTGCTGGATTATTCACTGTCTTGATGTGTGAGTCATGAATCCAGTTCGGAATCCCAGCACATTTAACAGCAGCGTTTGTCATCAGTATGATTTGGTAGGGGCCTTTCCATCTGGGTTCAAGACAAGTCTTCCAAAGTGCTTCTTGATCATAACCCAATCACCAGTATTAAAGTTGTGGCACTGTTCTTGATGAGGGTCTCATGTAGCAGTCGATACCTGATGAGAAACAGAACAAACCACCTCAGCGAGTGCCTTGCAGTTGTCCAAAACCATGTCATCTGTGATGTTCACTAGGGCATTCACAGGCACAGATGGTAATCTCATGGTCCTCTCCATGAGTATCTCATCTGGAGACAATCTTGTCTTCCTGTCTGGAATACTTCGGACACTCACCAGCACCAATGGTGAAGCATCTGGCCATTTCAGGGAAGTTGAAGCACATACCTTTGCCAATCTAGATTTTATTGTTCCCTTCATTTGCTCAACTATGTCTGACACTTCTGATTTTCAACTGTAATGTAACTTGTGTTCAATCTCTAGTACAGCACGTAACATGTTCATCACTTTTTTGTTGAAGTGTGTTCCTCTGTCTGACTCAAGAAGGACCAGCATCCTGAATCTTGGTATGATCTCTCGTAATAACAACTTGGCTACATTGAGACTGTCATTTCTCCTCGTTGGGTAGGCTTCCATCCATCTTGAGAATACACATATAGTAACCAGGATACATCTCAACCTGTTATGCACAGGCATCTTGACAAAGTCCATCTGTAGTCTGTTGAAGGGGCAATAGGATCTCCCTGAGTGTGTGCTTCTAACCTGTATTTTCCTTCCTACATTTAGCTGTTGACATATAGCATACCTTCTGCCATTCTCATCAGCAATTATTCAAAACCTAGGGTTAAACCAACTTTGTCGAAAGAATAGCTCACCATGGCATCTCTCCCTAAGTGTGTCCCTGTGGTAATATCTCATCATTGGAAACAACAAGCTATCTGGTAACACATTCCGTCCATAAGCTGACATCCATATGTCATTTGCATTCTTTGTGCATCCTGATCTGATCCACACATTTTGCTCCGCCTCTGACACATTTTTGTTGTAATAAAAGGATGTCCATTCCATGTAGATTCCTTGGTATATTTATTCAGGGGAGAGAGGTACAAAGTAGGTAGAAGGGAGAACCCCACCAGGAGCAGCCTTACTGCTGCTCAGCCCCTCATCCAACTGACACTCTCACACACGAACATTCCAATCACCAGCATTCTCGCACACAGTCACCCAGGCTGAGCAGCAGCAGTATAACAATTTTCCTACACTCTTTTTAGTTCTTCCCATGTATCAGTTGTTTCCATCATCATTGCAAAAGCACTTTCTTCCTCAGATATTTTTGTGAACCCTCCATTAAATGCACAGTACCTGGTTACAGAGTCAGTGTCCCGGCTGCCCATGGCAATGTATCCACTGCCTTTTTGGTCACCTAGACATTTTACAACAACAATGTCTTTACGTAACTGTAAAGACTCAAGTAAATCCTTCACATTGTGTACATTCCTGATTGGGGTACCTGGGGAAGTTAAAAATCCTTGCTGCATCCATAATTTGATTTCCCATAATAATCAACCATACCAAACCCATACTGGCTTTCGGTAAAGATGATGACTCTCCTTTGGGCAATTAAACTGCAAACTCGAGTGGGGGAAATTACCTTGGCAACTTGTGCGAAGAAAATAGATTGAAGCCAGGAAGCTTCAATCACATAATTTATTGAGCTCACAGGATATGCTTCTCTTAGTGTGCCCTCATTACCTCTGTTGCATGAACCATCAACAAATATGACATGATCGGGTTCATTTAGTTGGTCATCCTTAAAGTCAGGTCTGGATTTAGTGCATAGTTCAGTGACACTTAGGCAATCATGATCATACTCTTCACATTTGTCATTTTGTTCTGTTACAGGCATCAGTGTGGAAACATTCAAAACATTGCAACGTTTAATAGTAACATTATCCAAGGCAACAAGAGCTTGCTCATACATTGTGAGTCTTTTTTGGGTCAAGCACTGGGTCTTTGTCTTAGTCAACAGTAATTCCACTGAGTGTGGGACCATGACAATTAGGGGGTGTCCCACCACTATGATCTCACTCTTTTCCAGATGGCTACTGCCTTCAAGCAGCCGGGTAATTCTGAAACTAAAGAGTAAAGGGTGGTAACAAAATATTCTACAGGTCTTCAGGCTCCTCCATGTTGTGTGTTAAAACTGAGAGTGCACACCCATTTCTTTCACTGCAAAACAAAGTGAACTCTTCTATATAATCTGGCATTCCCAGAGCTGGGGCGTGACAGTATTTCTCATTCAGCTCTAGGAATGCTTCAGTGCATTTGTGTCGCAAGGGAGCAGATCAGACACATCTCGATGTGTCAGCCTCAGTAGCAGATTTGCTGTCAATGAAAAATTTGGTATCCACTGTCTACAGTAGCCGACCATTCCCAGAAACATGCTGATCTCTATTTGTGTTCGTGGTGGATTCATCTGCAAGATGGCTTCCACTCTTTCTGGTGACACCTTCCTAACTCCTTTTTTATTGATGGGTCCCAGATATTGAACTTCATTTTGACAGCACTGCAGTTTACCTGGAGACACTTTGTGTCCATTTTCTGCCAGGTGATTAAAAAATGCAATTGTGTTGTGCTAACAGGCATCTCGTGTAACTGAGGCTACCAATAAATCATCTATATACTGAACAAGGGTAGACTCATAAGGCATCTGCAGGGACTCAAGCTTTTTCTTTAGAATTTGATTAAATATCGAGGGGCTCTCTGTATACCCTTGTGGAATGCGACACCACATGACTGTCTTCTGCTGAAAGACAAAAGAGAATAAAAACTGGCAATCTTCGTGCAAAGGCATTGAGAAGAAAGCTTGACATAAGTCGATGACTATAAACCACTCTTCAGTACATGGAATTTGGAAAAGCACTGTAGTGGGATTTAGCACTATGGGACAACAAGGAACCACTATCACATTGATCCACCTCATGTATTGAACACTCCTATATTTGCCATCCAGCTCTTGGATACAGATTATGGGTGAAATTTAGGGGCTTCCAATCAACTCCCTCAGTATTCCTTTCTGAAGCATATCTTCAGTCACTGGTTGCATTCCTGCAATAACCTCTGGAGACAATGGATAGGGTGGTGTTCTTGTGAATACCTTATAATCAAAGGGTAATAAATCATATGTGTCAGTAATCCAGAGTCTCAAGGAGATTGTATCTGAGACCCTCAACCACACAATCACAGTACACAGTATATATTTCTTCTCTGATCGTGTGGTATGGTGTATAGTATCATCATTGGGTCATCATCACTTGAGGGTTTGGTTCTCCAATTGATTAACCATCCTCCACCAGGAAGGAGACTGTCTGGGTAGTGGCAGTCATGACAAGTGATTAAAAGTATCTCCTATCTTGTATAAGGAGTTTATTCATCAGGAAAGGGATATGATTAAAAGAAATGAGGGTGCTTAGGTGGATTAGTTTGTGGTCCACAGCACCTCATGGGAGGTCAACATGTTTCGGCCAGAGGTTGCCCAGTTGGGTCAGGTGGCCTTCTACAGGACCAAATTGCGAGTGAGTGGTCTCAATTTAAGAGCACTCAGAAAATAGTGCAGATAGGTAAATTCACTTACCCTTGTTCGTCAGTGATCGACGTGGTCATAGGTGTAGACTTTTGTCTATGACTGAGAGAGCAAAGGAAATACAAGAACAACAACTGATAATAATACAGAATAATTTATACATTGTGTATGTTTTTCAAAGAAGTCCCAAAAATGATACTACAGTTTACCTTGTTTAAACTGCGAAGCATACTATTTTTCTTCAATGAATAGAGACAAAAAAAGGGAACGGGGCTGTTGAATGTATGTGCTGACATCAGCTAGGCCTTTGTGAGGCCTTATCTTCTTCAGAGGAGCACAAATAATCATTGTCTGTGCCCAACGGTTAGTTTGTTGGATATGTATGCATAGGACATCCATGCTTTGTGATGGGTGCCAGGGAAGCCTGCTTAGATGTATAACAGTCAATGGTTAATTGGTTTCTGTGGTGGTTCTTTTGTGAGAAATAAAGGGAATAGATAGGTAGAGCTCACTGTGATAAATGGAGGCATCTATTTGCATATGTAGCTTGATCGTGGGTGACTCTGGTATAGTAGTCCCTTTTATCATTGCACGGGCTCAAGGAGATCTCTTATAGCATGGAAGTGGGAGGTAGTAATTTTAACTTCTGTATTTTTAGGTTATAAAGGCGATACATGAGATAAGGAGTTCAGTCACGCACATCAATCATTTAAAGAAACCGTGCTGGTACTGGCACTTATGATTAGGCAGATTTAGATGAGGACATGTGGGGCTCCTGTTTCTTTTTTGTTGCAATGGCAGGTGGTTTTAAATTGTACATGTATATCCCTTTAAATGCAGGAGCATGTTGCTGTTATGTGCATAGGTATTGTGGTTAAGGAAACTCGTGCTGTCTTGTATTCACAAGAATAGGGACCATTACTAAAGTTGCACTCTCTTTTGGCTACGTTCATATATAGAGGAATAATATAGACATTTAATATAGCACACAAATCACTCCTGAAGGAGTATCTCAGCGCTGCACTACTGAGCAGGAGGAACTTCCTAAATCAGCCAGGTCTTCAAAGCCTTCTTAAAAGCAATAGTATCTGATCATAAGCAAAGATTAGTGGGGAGTTTATTTCAATAATAGGGGGCATTGTAGGAAAAAGATCTACCCCCCTGATTTGAGGTCCGAATGTGAGGGATAGTCAACAGAGCATTATCCGAGGATCTAAGGCATCTCGCTGGTCGATAAGGTATTAAACGCATGGACAAGTAGACGGGCAGTATTTGTGAAGTGCCTTATGTGTCAGAGAACAGAGTTTAAAAATGACCCATTTTCTGACAGGCAACCAATGGAGACCCCCAAGAATAGGGGAAGAGGGGGACCGAGAGTTAAGATTACAAATCAGTCTAGTGGCAGTGTTCTGTACCACCTGCAGCTTCGTCAACAAAGAGTCATTTACTGATGTTAACAGAGCATTCCCATAGTCCAGGTGACTGATTATAAGAGCTTGGACCAGAGTTTCCTGGCACTGTCGGGAGCCAAGGAAGAGCCTTTTTTAGAAGTTTCATAGAGGCGAAGCATGAGACGCAGGTGCCGTTTACTTGGACCCTTAATGGAGAGAGACCGATCCAGCTTCACTCTGAGATTTTTCAGAGACTGCTTAGGAAAAGCGACTTGGCCCAATTCAGGCGGCCACCAGTCAGCAGACCAGAGCTCTGACGCTTTCCTAAAAAGCATGATCTCGGTCTTGTCGCTGTTTAGTTGTAGTTACTAGACATCCATGCAGCGACTTCCCTCATACAATTAGCAAACTTGCTTTCCACTTTGTCTGGGTCTGGTCTGAAGGAAATGAGAAGTTGGGTGTCGTCAGCATATGACACTATCTCCACACCACAGGCTCTCACAATCCGGGCAAGAGTGGCATATAGAAAAGAGTAGGACTAAGACACAAGCCCTGGGATACTCCCCTATGCAAGTCCACACTACAAGACTTGAAAGGGTCCAGGCAGACCTGTTGTGTTTGATTGGTAAGAAAGCTGCAGAGCCAACGCAGTGCGCTGCCATGTAACCCAGCCTCATGAAGCCTGCAAATTAGGATGACATGGGAGACTGTGTCGAATGCTGCCGAGAAATCCAACAGCACCAACATAATAGGCATACCTGTGTCAAGAGAGAGCCTGATATTATCAACCACAGGCAACAAAGCGCTCTCTGTACTATGAAGCGTTCTAAAATAATTGTGAAAAATCCAAAAGTGAGTTTTTTCTAACCCCGGGCGGAGACCTCCGCACATGCGCAGTTTTCTCAAGGAAAACCGAGACGCGTTGAAGAGGAGGAGGGCAGCCCGGGGACGCCGCAGTACAGAGGTAAGTGGTTTTACATTTATTTTTAATTAATGTTGAATTACTTTTAATAGGGGGTGGAGGCGGGTGGCGTAGCGTAGCGGAGTTCCACGGAGTTTGTTCGCAACTCCGTGGACCTCCGCGTACCCTGCTAAGCCCACTACGCCCAGGGTTAGTTTTTTCGAGAAACGCAGTAAGTTGTTTGTTAATAAACCTTTCTAGAGATTTGGCCAGGAAAGGTAACAGTGAGATTGGTCTGTAATGATGGCATCTTTAGGGTTTGCAGAGGGTTTCTGAGCAATGGAGACACCAATGCATGCTTTCATTATTTGGGATCTGTAGCTGCAGTCAGAAAAAGATTATGTAAGGCTGTGACTACAGGAGACAGACAAGTTGCTAAGCTAGCTATTATTCTAGGGGGATATGAGTCCAGAGGTGAACCGGACTTCGCATGAGATAGCATATCTAACACCTGACCCTCAGAGCAAAGAGAGAAATTGATCAGGCTACACAAGGCCATCGGATGGAGGTGATTAAGATCGAAATTATGCTGAGAGCTGTCCGAGATAGCTGGAGATTTTTAGAGATAGTTTCAATTTTATCTTTAAAAAAATTGGATAACTTCTCACAGAACACCTGGGAGGCCTCGGTAGTAGCAATACAGGTGCGGGGTTTCAAGAAATTAGTTAAAGATTTAAAAAGTTTTTTGGTGGAGTTTCCTGCTTTTGTATTGAGATTGCTAAAAAGGCTTTCCGGCGGTCCTGATCTTATTGTGGTAGCTTCTCAGCCTGGAGCGATAATCAGCTTTATCTTTAAGAGATTTAGTAGAACGCCACCTTCGCTCTAGGCGCTTACACATTGATTAGTTTGCATTACCTTTTGTTGGACGCTATCAATTCTCTGTGGGATGCAGGAGTAATGGCGGTCCTGCGGAATGCGATTTCAAAAAGTAAAGATAAATGTAAACTTAATTGAATCTATTTGGTAGGTGTTGGGAAACCAGTTGAAGCGCAGGGTCACTTGGAGCAAGCGTACATGGTTAGTTTTTCCTTAGATTGTGTCCGTCTCGGCAGGCATTGCTGCAGTCCTCCTCAACCCGAATGTCGAAGGGGAGGGGCAGGGGACGCGGGTATATGCTACGTGAATGACCTTAATTGAAAACATATAAGCACAGTGTTTTGTCACTGCATGATGCGTCATTTCCACTTTCGGTCCTTGCTAAAACTGAAATGGTAGTAGAAGAAATACTAGGTGAGAATGAATCTTAGAAGTGAAAATAGTGAGTGGAACAGACATCAAGCACACATCATTCTAATTTTATGGACCTTTAAGTGTTCTTATTGGTGAATACATATGTCACACGGTAGTATATCAGCTCATGTTGCATGTCTCGAAAGTGCAGGATCATTTCAAATTGATTTTAGATTAAGCCTGGGCAGTGAACTCTGCTCCGTTCATGGAGTTTGCAGAGTTTTTCACACTCCACG
The DNA here is from genome assembly GCA_963921515.1 of Calotriton arnoldi. Classification (NCBI taxonomy): domain Eukaryota; kingdom Metazoa; phylum Chordata; class Amphibia; order Caudata; family Salamandridae; genus Calotriton; species Calotriton arnoldi. The sequence goes on along the minus strand of CAWUFW010005533.1, from coordinate 56,821 downwards.
CTAAACAAAGCTCGCGGAGTTCCAAAAAACTCCTGTCCGCATAGCGGAGTTTTTTCCTCGATCGCGCTCAACCACAGGAAAAAGGCGTGCATGAGTGAGGAAAATCCAATGCTAGAACATTCCCCCACGAGATTTCTCAATGCGGGCGGGCAGTCGCGGATGGTCGATATCGCTCGTGTTGAGAAACCTTTCCGTTCATGTTGAGAAAGCTGTCGCTCGAGTAGAGCTTCTACTCAAGCAGCAGAAAGAAGCAGAGCCCTCTTGCACTGTGCGAGATGCAATTCAAGCTGAATTTACAGTGCAGGACAACCACCTTTGCACTAAAAATCAGTGTGAACGGCGTGAGGTAACCCACGCTGCCGCTCACAGAACTCCATGTAGCTTGGCGGAGCTTTTTGTCACATCGCAGAGTTCCATGTAGCGAACTGGGTCCAGGCTTATTTTAGATGCATCAGACAGAAGGAGGTTTTAAGATATTCATAGGAGTGGGCTTTATTAAACTGGTGTCGCTCTTCCTGGACAGTTGTTTGAGGACAACTGAAGCCTTATCTATTGGTTTTAAATGGGATTCTGTGTGTGTCCATTATCTATAACTTGCTGTGAGAATTACACAGCTCATTTTATTAGGGGATTTTACCTCTATGGCTTGGTTCCTGAGCGCTGGACCCTTGTCTGTTGTTACCAGATGAGAAGGGTGTGTTTTTTATTTGGGAGTGTGTACTTAAGCACACATGCTTTGCAGTCAGAGACCAAGTCTAAGTGCTAACCTACTCTTTGTATTGTAGTTATCTCTATGTCTTTACCAAATGACTGACTGGGTGGTGTTGTTATACCTAAATGTGTAATGGCTATCTGAGTTTTTATGTGGGTGCTCATGCTTGTGCGGAGGTCTCAGGGATTGAAAGAGAGCCAGGGTATGTTGTCATTAAGGCCCTGTTTGTAGATTCTGAGGCGATACACCCAGCGTTGTTCTTTTTCACTATTGCTGTTCACAGTGTATATGATTTCTAGTATCACAAAGTTGAGATCATTAGCAGTATTTTTTAGAGACAGAATATGGTTCCTCATCCGGGTGGTTGCCTTTCCACATCTGATGTTGCTTCTGTGTTCCCCGATGCGTAATTATACTTTGCGACAGATCATGCCAATATATATCAGGTTGCAGGGGCATGTGATCATGTAGATTGCATGGGTGGTGTTACAATTCGTGCGTCGTTTGAGAATCCAATTGATATTGTTGGTCAGTTTCATGGCTGTGGTTGCTTTTGTGAGGTGACAGATGGTGCCCAAACCAAAAGGGTAGTATCATGTAACAGGTGTTGGACCCCGGGTTGTTAACACTGTATTATTTTCTGTACGTGCCATTGTAGATCTGGTGTGTACAAGAAAGTCCCAGATGGTTTTGCTTCTCTTATTGGCAAATTTGGGTTTTGGCCAATTAACTGTTCCAAAAGGCAGAATATGCCAGTATTTATTTATGGCCTTTTTAACAGTGTTGGAGGCTGTACTGTCTAATATTGTGACATGTGAGAATACCATTACTTTCTGTGGTTTCTAAGAGTCTGTCCGGTTCTGATTCCTTGCTTTTTCGGACATTTGCATATGATCTTAGTTGGGTAGTCCCTTTCTCTTAGTTTGTTGGTTAAATTCAGTGCCTGGTTTTTGTAATCTTGCTACAGTTGCATTGTATGCATACAATTGGCTATAAGGGAGGTTTCCCTTTAACAGTCTGGGATGAAAGGTGTTGAAAGAGAGGAGACTATTTTTTGCAGTTGGTTTATAGTACGTCTGGTTTTCAGGCTGTTGTTCTCTGTGAAAATGGTGATGTCCAAGAAACCCAGTGTGCTCTCATGAGTCGTGTATGTAAATTTCAAGAACTCATCGCAGGAGTTGAGCCATTCATGGAATTCTGGAAGGGTATCTTGAGTGCCTTGCCAGATAACCAAGATGTCATCTATATATCTCTTCCAGAAGAGGATCTTGGCTCTGTTAGGATTGGTCTCATTCAGGATATGTTTCTCTTCAAAAGTGCAGGCAGACTAGGGGTAAAAGTGCTCCCCATGGATGTCCCGTTAGCATGAACGTAAAGTACACCTTTGAATTCTCTGTCAGGGCTAGGCAGCAACATTCTAAGATGAAGTGTCTTGTAGTGTTGTGTGTCCATTCTTGTTTGAAGAGGAACTCTTCAATTGTTTGTAGGGCAGCTTCTTGTGGGAGACTGGTATATAAGCTCTCCACATCTAACCCGACTAAAATATGGGTATCTTGTTGCAGGCGATGTTGTTCAGTTAAATCAAGAGATCTCTGGTGTCTTTGAGGTATGTTGGAGTTTTCTGGACTTGAGGTCTTAGATATTGATCCACGAATTGTGATAAGGGTTCTAGTATAGAACCAATCTCCGAGATTATTGGGTGACCATGGTGGTGGTAGTCTATTCTTGTGCATTTTTTTGGCAACAAATAGAAATAAGGTATTCTAGGGTTTTTGCCCGCAGGTATTTGGCTTCTTTTTCAGAGATGCAGAAGTTGGTTGCTGCGTCTTCCACCATAATGTAAACAGTGTGTTCTAATCTTGGTGTGGGGTCTGATGTTATTATTCTATAGTATCTGTCATCTGACAGTATATTGGTGCATTGTGTCCGGTACTCCTCTGATTTAAGTAATACTATACCACCGCCCTTATCGGCTGGTTTTATTACTAGATCTTCTGTCCTCTTGAGTTCATCTAGTGCTGTCGGTTCTTATCTGGTCATGTTAAATAAAGGTTTTTTGTTTGTTTCTTCTATGTTATCCATTTCTTTAAATATAGCCTGTTCGAAGGCAAGGACTTCGATCGGTATGGAGGTATTTGGTGGACGGAAGGTGGATTTCCTCCTCAGGTTTGTTTCTCCTTCTGATGGTCGGTCCGGTAAATTTTTATATTATGCTTTCAATTTGAGTTTTCTGCAAAAATTCTGCTATTTCGCAGTGAAGTTTGAATTGGTCAAATGGAGGGGCAGGGACAAATCCTAGTCCTACTCCTGGTCTGGATTCCTTGGTCTGTCAGCCCATTGTACTACTATCTTCGTCCCGAATGGTTGATATTAGCCTCTTCCTAAAAAGGGGGCCTAAATGAGGGGAAGGTTGGATGAGGTATTTGCATGAATGGATTCATCCATCCTGTGAATTATGGGGCGAATGGTTGAAAAATGGGAGCAGTGTTTTCTCCAAAGAATGGCGCTCACCAGCCGGTTTGCCATCCTCGCTCTCTTCTTCTTCCTCGGCCTCTGCCGCGTTGTCGATATTGGTTGTCTTCTCCGCTGCTCCAGTCTGTTGTGTCAATTAAGCTGCCTCCTGATGATTCACTGTCGCTGCGTTCTTCTGGTGGGGTGTAATTGTCCTTCGTATATGGGTACCGTTTTTCTTGTGAGAAACATTTGATATCCTTTCCTAGCTTTTGTATTTTGCTTTGAGTGATGAAGTCTTTCATGTCAGTCATTTCTTTATTGATCTCTTGTAGTCTTTTTTTGAGGACAGAGACATGAACTGTTGTTTTCAATTTGACTTTGCTGACCTGGATTTGTATAGTTACAGCTTCTGATAGCCTTGTTGGGGTCTTTATGATTAGTAATAACCAGTCTCTGGTACATTTCCAAGAGATGGCAGCCCAGTCTTTTCTAAACAAGATGTCTTGTGAAAAGATCCTAGGTGCATTAAGGACCCAGAGGCCTCTAGGTGCGGCATTTGCTCATAGATATATTCAGTCATAATCAATCCATGAATGATTGTTTTCATTTGTTCTTTCTTGATTTTTGAAAGAGATTTCCATTTGTTCGTTTGGGCTAGTGTTTGTGTTAGTTCAGTGTCCTGTAGCATGGATGGACCTGAGAGAATGGAATTGGTCTCATCATCTGTATAACTTAATCCTTGATTATCTGCCATTCGGTAATCAATGTTATTTTCAAGTTTGAAGATGTAGGTGCTTTAGTAAACCACTCTGCAATACATGGAATTTGAAAAAGCACTGTAGCGGGATTTGGCGCTATGGGAGAACAAGGCACCACTATCTCATGTATCCCTCCCAGGTCTTGAACAATCCTATATTTGCCATTCAGCTCTTGGATACCCATTATGAGTGAATTACAGGTGCTTCCAATCAACTCTCTCAGTATTCTTTTCTGAAAGATAGGGTGGTGTTCTTGGGAATACAGCATGTGATTTTATTTTGACTCAAACTGGTTCTACACCTTTTATAAGTCCGATTTTCCCTGTAAAATCCCAAACCTCAGTCTTTGCAGTAGCTCTGAGATCTTCTGGCAAATCAGAAATAGTCAGTAGAGAAAACATCCCTATCTCAGGATTTTGTTTAATCAACTTGAAGTCAACATCCCCATCATGAGTTTGAAATGCCACACAATCCGGTGCGCAGTATATTGTGCAATTTAACTTACATCATCAATCTCTTCCTAACAGATTCACTGGGCTAGAATCACAAATTACAAATTTGTGTTTTTCTTCAAATTACCCTATTTTTACTGGAACTTCTTTTGAGATTGGATTTGACATTTGTTTATTTGTAACTCCAACTACGTGGATCCTTTTCTCTCAGAGAGGCACGTCTGGAACTTCCACTGTTCTAACTGTGGATCAGGTTGCGCCTGTGTCAATCAGAAATGGCACATCGTGACCGTAAACATTTGCATCTACATATGGGCCAATTTGGTCTTTTTCTAAGACTGCGCCAAGTACGCACGCCTTTCTCTTCCTCTTTCAGGCTCCATCATTTGAAATTGTAAGAAGTTATTTCATCAGCCTCAAACAAAGGAAATTGTCCCAAAACATTTTGATTCTGATATTGAAACTGTGGTGCTGCATTGTAGAATTGGGTTGCATTAAACTTTGGCATTTGATTCAAATGTATTCTAGGATTTCCCATTTGTGTAGGATCGATGGGCATCATCTGAGCTTGATTCTGCATAGATTCTGCTGTATGGGTGTTCTCTGACCTGTCATACCGTGTGGATTTCGCATTAACCCGACAGCCTTTTCAGGATTACATCGACATTCTTGTTTCCAATGCCCCACCCGATTACAAACGTGACAAGTGGTAACATTTTTCATGGCAGCAGCATCTGTCCCAGAGGCCACACGTGTGGGAACACCTATGCCTCTACATTGGGACCTTCTCATCCCATTTTGATGTCCTGCAAAACCAGCCTGTGGAGAAACCGCTCCCTTAATCATTCCCTGATTTCCTGCAAACTAAGAATTCTGAAAACCTTTCTGAGCCAATCTTGCCTGAGCCAACATCAATTTCTCCTTTATTTTTCTCAGCTTCAAGTCTAGTTCATCACTGCAATACTTTGCATAACACAAGATCTCATCTAGCATTTTCGTCTGCCAGCAGATAATACTTTGCATGATGTGCACACTAAGTTCAGGTATTAAACCCAAGTTGAACTGTGACACAAACATTCCCATATCCTTCTCCTCAGGATATTCACATCCACTGTGCTGTTTGAAAACCTGCAACAATCTTTCATAATGTTCATGACCTGCTTCTTTCAGTTTCTAGATAGTTCTTTTAAGTTTTAGACAATCAGTGCCTCTGGGAGGTATTTTTATTTTTAAAAAAGTCATTACTGCTTTATATTTTTCCATCACCACTGGTAATGGTGCACCTGTTCCTCTCTCTCTCTCTCTCTCTCTCTCTCTCTCTCTCTCTCTCTCTGAGGTTCTGCTTTCATCCACTGCAATGCTACCTTACACTCTGCCCATAAATCAGTCTGAATGACAATATCAAGAAATGTGTCTAAGTCCCTCCCCAAAACTTTCAATTTTTTTTAGAAACCTCTCCACCTGAGTATACCACTGTACTGGTTTGTCTCTCAGCTTTGGGAAATTGTTTGTAAATGCAGTCAAATCAAATCTATTCCATGGTACCTCCAAATACTTCCCTCAATGGATATGCAACTGCCCCAGCCATTTCACCCGGTTTCCCTTCGACTTCCCTTTTTTTCTTCTCATGCTTCTTTACCCACCTAAGCTCCAACTTCTCCACATCCTTTTATTTGCGTATGCACTCAATCAGTTCCATAATATGCACTGGCATTGCTGCAGTCCTCAAATTTTCTATTGCCTTATCATCCAATTCAACTCTATAGCTACAATGCAGATTCACATTGTGAGTGAGGTCCACATCATATTTCCAAGCCACTCCTGCCAAATGACCATGTGTTTCAGCTGCTTTTCGAGTAATCTCCTTACACAGGTAGGCCAACCCATATCTCTGGTATTGATCCAAATGATCAAAATCCTAGCACCCTCTAATCAATTCTTCTAAATCGATTTTTAGTCTAAGAATGTCCAATGGTTTCTCCTTCTTAGTTTCTGTGATGTCTTGAGGTCCTACTGCCTCTTCTCTTCTTTCCTTGGTTATTTCCTCAATCCATTCTGGTAAACCTCCATCACCATTCCCAGCCAATCCATTTGCACCCAAAGGAGTCATAAAGACTAAGGTTCCACTTCCATCTATTAGAGCCTGCAAATTTTGTGGGGGTCTCCACAGCACTAACTGTGTATTCTGGGTTGTTGGTACATTTCCAACAACTGGTGTCGTCAAGCCCTCTGTTCTTCTTTCAATTTGAGGTTGTGCAGTAGGGACCACTCAAGGTGCAACTGGATCAGTATCAAAAGGAACCACAGCTATTGGTCGTCTCACAACTGGTGGAGCAATTTGTAAAACCTGTAAGGGTCATTCAATGGGAAGTGGGTCTGAAACCATTTGAGCAGTAGCTACAGTTTGACTAGCACTAACACTTATCTCTCCTGGATCAGAATACATTACAGGTGGTGGTGGTCGGGATGACATTTGTTCTAATATTTAATCTCCTGAATCAGTATCTGAGTCATCCTCTTCTTGCTTAGGCACATTCTTACCCTTTCCCTTACTTTCTGATGTAAGGACCGGATATAATCTGGTTCCTTCAATAATCGCCTTTCTCCATCTATGCTGTTCTTCATCTCATAGGGCATTTGCATAATTTTTCATTGCTCTCCTGTTCTTCTCTGGCATTTCAACTTCTCTTTTTCCCTTGCAACTTTTTCCCAAGCATTAAAAACCTCAAATTGCATAGGACGAGGTGGTGGCTTCATCTCGTACAATTTTCCCTTCACATGATCTAGGATTCTGGTATTAAATGTCCCATGTTTTGGAAAACGTAATGCACCTTCAACCTCCGTTATTCTCTTCCATTGCTTTAGCCATAAACATGAATATGAGCCAAACTCAGTAGTCATTATATATGCTTGAGTACCCTCAGGAAGTGCCTCCCCACCTTTTCGTACAGGAAGAGTGACATCACACCTAACAAACTTATTAAAATCCTTAAAATGTTTCATAATGACAATCACATTTTTACGTAAACCAAAATGTTTTGATTCTGTTCCGTATATGTAAATTTTCATTCACCTATTAAATGACAGCTTTAATTTTCCCTACAATCTTTTGTCATATCCGGAAACAGATCTCTCCCATCAATGTCCAATCACAGCGTGACACAGAAAGCCAACCGACCAATGGCAGCGCGAACGTACACCAACAGTCCAATCCACTGTGACGTCTGACTCACTCCTCGCAGCATTCACCCTCCTTCAAAATTTTGTCCGTATTTGCACACACTTCTCAAATAACTTCATAAACAATTCCTAGTTTGCTCTTTCTCCTAAAGAAATTAAGCTTGACAAACACTCAAGGAATTATACACTAGCGAATTACTTCTTGACCAGCGAAAATTCACACAAATTAATGCAACTTCACCAGTTTGCACAATTAGGTTCCACCAACCTTAACAAAGATTAATCAAACACAACAGCTTGTCCCTAATGTTAGCGATGGAAGCAATGGTACCTCACACTCCACATCAACTTTTCCTGCAAACAAGTTTAATATCCCGGGATCTTTCGGCTTCAATGAGCTTGCTAGCAACTTCTCTTCAACATCAACTTCTCAATATTTCTTATTACTCATTCAAACTATCTGCACCAGAAAAAACACATCCAATCTCTACTCTTACAATCACAACATTTTATCCCTATTAATACTCACACCTTCAAAACCGCAACCGCCAAGACCACAGCAACTTTGTCACTCCATATAGATCCGGACACTAGATACTGGAATTCTTTTTAACACAGCTTGGATACTAATTTTAAGGCTTCATTCAGGGTAAAAGCTATATCTCTGCTACCAGAAACTGTGGGAGCCTAAGGATTAGCAAAGTATGGTTCAAGATTTACACACCCACTTACAAATATCGTCCTTTGAAGTCCTGTAGTTCTTGAGAGATAAAAAGACCTTTTCCACCGTTTGAAGAATTGGAGCTAGAACAAAATATTACCATACATATATCATCGACAGAATTTTAAGTTCAGTCAATGATGAGAATTTGGAAAAGATTTTAACACCTTTATTTATATTAAAATATTTGCATGGTATTTGTCAACTTTATTCAGTTTAGTATGTTTACAGAAATCTCAATAAAAGATTGGTTAGAGACGGCATAAAATCATTACACAGTGTTCCATAAAGGAAGAATCGATAAACTGGCTAAAGGACCTAACCTAAGTAGAACCCATGAAGAGTCCTTTACGGAAAAGAGCAAGAGTGAGATGAACTTCCAATAAAGAGTAGTTCTGGAAACTCAGCCGAATTCCCCAAGAGCTGCTGTAGCAACCTCCTGTAATAGAATGATCTCTGCAGTAGCACTGATCAAAGAAAAGGACAATAGATAGAAGGTAGATCACCACAGCGGCAGTAGTCGGCAACAAGCAAATAATCAAATATCCATTAAGAAGAGTCTCCAGGCAAGGGAGGAAGATCAGCAGTCCAAATGCATCAATCTCCCAAAGGCAGTCATCAATGGAATAGAATGGCAGCCTCCTCTACCTAGCAATACAATAGTTCTAAACTAGCTAGGAACACTCATTAATATAAAGTGACATAAACTGTATCACGCATTATTAGGCGGTCACTCTCCTGGTCCAATGTGGACGGATCATCTGATGGTGTTGTCAATCTTCCGATGCTTCCTCCTCCGATTACGACAGTAAACGTTCACGTTGATCTAACATTCTACAATGTTGCAGGATTTTGTTACATGGGGAAAGTTTTCATGAGAACCTTCTTACCTAAGCTAAAGGATGCGCTCAGCATGAATACAAAGGCTCTTCAGAGATGCGGAGGCAAACCATCAATAATATTTGGATGTAGTCTGCATAAAATATCTAAATCACTATTTATTATAAATCATTATTTATTATAACAGTCACAGCAAGTCTCATATTTAAATAAATGATCTAACATGGGGTGAGGAGCTAAATGAACATGAGGGTAAATCAGCACATTCCTAAAGCAAGTTGCTGGTGCTAGGCAGATATACAAAATAAATGTCTATTAAGCCATGAGAAAGAGTTGAAAAGAAAAGCTTTTGGACCTTAACTAAGGGGCACATTTAAGAATGATTGCTTAGTGTGAAAAGTTCTTAAATCATACACAAATTAGTAAACATTCTATGAACACTCTTAGCTTTACATGTGATTTATTTAATATATTTGCAGAATCTACCAAGATTCTACACCTTTTATGTGATGAGCACATTTTATTTGTGTGTCATTTTCTATGTAAAAACATTTCTGTAGCAGTTTAAATGCATTCTAAAGTGCAACTCTAACAAGGTCTGAAAGTTGAGTTTTTATTTTTAATCTAATTCCTCTCATGAGTGATAGGCTGGAGCCAATATTACCTTCCCAAGTTTATACATTAGGATTTTGTGGCAGCTTCCCATAGGCCACAAGTCTTGCTGGGACTGATCAGATGCAAATCGGTCTTTTGAGCTGGAATATTTTTGGGATCACAGCCAAGAAAGCATTGCTATAAAGAGTGGACTTTCTTTATAGAATCTCATCAAATGTGATGCTTCCAAGTGATCTGGGTTCTTGATGCAATCGATTTGGAAGGGTACATTGCTTATAATATCTAGGCCTGGGCATAAAATTCCACTCCACTAGCGTAGTTTGCAGAGCTTTTCCCTCTCCGTGCTCTGCGTAGCGTGCAGAGTGTATTCCTCGCTCGCGCTGAACATCTTACTCCAGCTCCTGGCGAGATGCGGACCGTCACGGATGGCCGTGACCGTTCATGTTGAGAAACCTTCCATTCGCGTTGAGGAAGCTTCTGCTCGAGTAGAACATCTACTCGAGTGGCAGAAAGAAGCAGAGCCCTCTTGCACTGCACATGGTGCTGTTCGTGCTGATTTTCCAGTGTGGGACAATCACCCGGTGGTAAAAATCAGAGCAAACGGCGTGACCTAACGCACTCCTTCACATGCGGAGCTCCGTGTAGAGCGGTGGAGTTTTTGGGTCACTTTGTGGAGCTAACGTAGAGGAACTTTGCGAACTCCACCCAGGCCTAATAATATCCCAGCCATTCAATCACCAAGAGGAGGATCAAAAGGTAGGCTATTAATATGGCTATCAACCACCATAGCAGCCACAAGTCTAACTCATGAAAGCATTAATGAAAACATCCAACATCTTAAAATGACAAGTAGAGAGAAACTTAGGGGGATATGTACAAGAACTGCCGGCAATGAACGCTAACGCTAGTTAGCGGCAGTTTTCTTAACGCAGTCTATCACTAAAAACTATCACCCTGTTAGCGATATATTTACAATACATCGCTACATGGCGATAGTTCCAGGTAGCTGTGGTGAAAACTGCCGTTAACACTAGCATGAAGGCGATACAAATTCTGGCGTTAGCGGGCGAAAACTAACGAAAGGCCAATTTGCGGGCAAAAAACTCACATTAGTAAGCCCAACGTGAGTTTTTTGGCCTCTAGAGGCAAAAATAGCCTATAAGTCCATCCCAATGAAAAATACGAAACAAAACCAATGGAATGCAGATTGGAGCAGCCAGGGCCTAGTGCAGCACAGATCAACAACCCCCCAACCCCCCCACAGCCAGGATGACCAGCCAGAGTTCCAGGGGAAGAGGAAATCCAGGGCTACAATCATGAAAAGAGGCGCATCGCTGGGCAAAACCAGTGATGCATCACTAATCATTGCGCACTCCTTGCAACACCATGGCATCCAAAACCTTGAAAGCGCGGACAGTCCCCGGGGCCCAAAGGCCTCGCTGGGCCTGGGTCTGGGTCCCGGAGTGGGATGCGGGGGTGCTGCGGAGTTGCTGGCACGTGGTGGTAGACATCGAGGTGTTGGCGATCACCCTTACCTGGTGGTGAAGTCTGCCAGGTCGCATGGAGACACATTGCTGACCTGTGTGAGAAGACCACCTGGTGCCCCTTGGAGCTGTGAACAGTAGAGGTGCTCCTGCGCACCAACGTTAGGAGGTCTGCATCGCATACCATGCACCACCACTACACCGGGGTGCACGGAGGAGATAACCAATGGTGAGCCACGCCTCTCTGCATCACAGGCCGGAGGATGTTGCGCTGGCCGGACGCTGTGGAGAATGAGGCCCCTGAGCTGTGCAGAACTTGTGTGGCAGGAGCGCTGCAACTTCACGCCTAAGGGGGCCCTGTTGCATCACCTGCATCCGGAGGTTCCCCAGCGGACTTGGCGTTGACTGCTGTACACTGGCTGGTGAAATCCCACCTGGCTGAGGCTCCTGCTGGCTGAGTCACAGATTTGGAGAGAGTGCAGTGGATTGCCCCACGGTGTCAATGCCCAGGTGAGGAGAAGGTGGGACGCGTAGGGGAGGAGGCCCGGGGGTCGAGTCGGGCCCAGGCCTAGCACTTGTGGGTGACGCACCCCCAGTGGCGGCTCATCCGCTGTGGCAGAAGAGCGTCACCCCACTGCTTTCAAGCAGTGCAAGAAGAGGAAACATAACATGATGATAACTTACTGATGTACTCATGCTATGTTTCCTTTGCGGGCGGGAGGGTGGGTGGGGCTGCACTACCCACGGAGCAGGGCAGGGGCAGAGTGGTATGCCACCTCAAGTGTGCAATGACTGGTCGGCCCTCTCAGGCCGCCCAAAGCAGTTATGCGCATATCGCTGTTCACAATGAAGGCTGCATTACAGCCTGCATGGTGAACGTGCCCACGCATCCAGCCCCTGGCTGAACGCCTCGGCATGGCGCTCAAGAACAATCACAACGCCGCATTGCAGCGTTTTGATTGGCTTAGGGGAGGGAGCCTGGCTGCCTGCTTCCTGTTCCTGGAAGCAGACTCAGGAGAGTAGGAGCACAGAAGACGCAGGACCCGGCCTCGAGGTAAGAATTAAAAATATATATATTTACAACCCCTGCCCCCGCATCCCTGCTCTTTCCAGGGTCCTTTCCCACGTTTCCTGCCTCCCAGCTGTCCAGTCCCCCATGCAGCACTACATAATGGCAACTACTGGGTGGCCATGCGCAGCGGGTGTACCACTGGTGCGCCAAAGGCAAGCCAATCTGCATCCGTCCTCCCCTGGACCGCGCCCAGCTCCAAGGACCCTTCCTCTCGGACACTCCACCGCTATGACACCACCACCCTCCTCGCCATCAACCCTGGACACCACACCACCTGCCATCTAGCAACACTGTAGAATTCTCTTGCATCTTGCGCCTGTCGAAACTGCAAACGCACCTTCTGCGACATCAGCACACCAGCGCCTCCTGCCGCCCAGCCGAACAACAGCGCAGCCGACCGGCTCAACTGCATCCTCCTCAACGTGCGGTCCCTCCACAAACATGCAACAGAAATCTGGGACCTCCTCTACGCCACCTCTTTAGACATCGCCTTCTTCACGGAAACCTGGACCAACCTCTGCTCCGGACCGGACATCGCCATCACCATCCACGACGGCTACAAATTCACACGCACGGACCACCCCGAGCGGCCAGGAGGAGGCATTGCCATTGTCTGGAAAATGCACACTCCGACTGACCACGCACTCTAATGACCTGACGGTGACCATGGAACACCTCCACTTCCAGATCCGGACCAACCCCAACACCACCCTCCCCGGCACCCTCATCTACAGGCCCCCCGGGCCATGAACCCCCATTCACCAATGCCATTGTAGACCTCATCGCACCCCAGGCTCTCCTATCCACCGACTACATCCTACTCGGAGACCTCAAGTTCGACCTGGACAACCCCAGTGATCAGAACACCACCCCCTCCTGGGGAACCTCACCAACATTGGACTCAAGCAGCTAATCACAACAGCAACCCCCATAGCCTGACACAAGTTCGAGCCGGTCTTCCCCACCAGGGGGAACTTCAACTACAGCTTCACCACAGGACTCTTCTGTACTGACCATCATTGTTTACATCATGCCTTCACTACGCTCACCGTACACCATCGCCATCTTTGCCCCCCCGTCGCGGCTGGATCAAGACCACCGAACAACTTACCGTCAACTCCCTCAGCACCACCACTCCGCCAACGCTTACAGACGCCAACACTGCAGCGCACAACCTCCACCGATGGATCTCCAATTGCGCCAACACCCTGGCACCCCTCAAGAAATGACCATGCAAACAACACTCCAAGAAGGCCAACTGGTTCACTCCCGCCCTCCACTAGACCAGCCCCACCTGCAGATGTCTTGAGGAGAGATGAAGCCACAACATCAATCAACTCCGCAACACAGTCAGCCATGCACCATGGTGCAAGGGTGGCTGCATTGGGGAATGGCAGCCATTGTGCGCCAACTTAGGGGAAAAAGACAGGGGGGCTTATTCATGAGCCCCTTCTGACAGTTTCACCCCGCTGGGACGTCATTTCCCTGACGTACTTGCAGCATGATTCTTTCACCACGTTGCACCGTATTTGCAAAGTGGCGCATCTAGGCATATGCGTGACCTTGTGAAGCCCTGTGCCACATTATACCTACATCAGATATGATGTATGCAGGGTGGGCGTTCCCACGCAACAAAGCCTCATAGGAGTGGCACAGTGAAATCCATAAGATTTCACTGCAACAATTGTAGGACGACACTACGTCAGTACCTTCCGCCTGCCTCATGGCAGGCGTAAGGGTGACGCAGTGCCACAGGGATAGGCTGGCCCCATGCATTTCTGGAGTTGTGTCATGCTTGTGCCACAACTGCAGCAATGCATGACTTTTGCGCTGACAGATACGTCAGGATTCCAGACGTATCTGTCATTAATTGAGACATGGAGTGCTGTACAGTAAATACAGCACATCCATGCTGTCGCAGGAAGGGCATAGCTGTTTTGTCGCAGCAATGCAACACTTTTCATGAATGAGGCCCAGGAATGCGCCATATCTTATTGATGGTGCGCATTCCTGCCCTGTAGATTTGTCGCAGGGCAGCGTAGCAACATTCCTTGCAGCGCTGTCCAGCACCAAAACCTTCTGAAATGAGGCCCCAAGTGTTTGCACCATTTTTAAGACCAGCTATTTTCTGGTCTTAAAAAACTGCCTCTAACTGCAGTTAGAGGCAGTTTTTTTGGTTTTGCACCATACAAGGAATTCCTTGTAAATATCACGATGTGGGGGTAGTGCCAGTTTTTAAACGGGAACGCCTACCTTGCATCTCATTTTCGTTAACTCCCGCTAACAGAAGTGGCGATCTTAAAAATTCACGTTTTCACCAGAAAACTGCCGCTAACTGAGGTTAGCGGCAACTTGTAAATAAGGCAAAATAAAAAAAAGCCGCCATAACGTCAAAAAATTGATGCTACGGCAGCGTTAACTCCTTGTACATATGTCCCTTAACGTGCTAAATGAGCTGGAACAGAATATCGGCCTGGTCAGAGCTGATCTCAGCCATAATAATCTTGGTAAACCCAAAGAAAAAGGATAAAACATTATGTTGGTCTGAGGTGACCTGAGCACCTTTGCTGGCCCAAGAAACCATAATAGAGGAGACATTCTGGACTATCCCTTGAATTGCTCTGGCCTCCTCTTCGTCTTTTAAAAAACACAGTTCCGGGAGAAAAGCTCACTAATTTAATGACTTCAAATGCACTAAGGAACTTAGGGGCCCATTACGATGGCGGGCGGAAGCACCACCGCCGTGCTTGCGGATGCAAAAACCACCAGTTACCGCCGGCACGCAGCAGTCCACACGCCCGCCCAATTACGATGCGAAAAGTAGGCCAAACACCGCCGGCAAGCCAGCAACACCGTCCGCCATCAAAGTGCGCCCGTACATGTAGCGGCGCAGCCCAACTGACACACACCGTCCGACGAAACACGTCCCGCCCGGCGCATAAATTACGATGCCGCAAACAAACGGCTCCCACGGCCAAGAGATACCGTACGACAAACCGAAGCGGTAACACGGATGCCGAGCACGGACAACGAAGAAGCGGCTCCCCGAGCATGAATCCAGCACTGCAGGCACTCCCCATGCTTCTGCTGATGCACCACCAAGGACGCAACGCACCGCGGAGACGCAGGTAGGCACACACACAACAAGTGCACGCAAACAGCGCACACAGTGCAAGGGCGGAAAAAGCGGACAACCCCCACCAGCGCGTGTACACTACACATCCACCATCGCATCCACATATGACACACAGGCCAAATCGTAACATCGCGTAACACATGTGTACACACCACCTGGGACTAGGAACCAACCACCCCGTCACGGCCCCAAAGCGCCGATGACGCCGCCACACATGCGCACTACGCAGAGGCCAACCACAGCGCCATGCATGCGTCGCACACAGACACAGGGACACAACCAAGCAGCACACACATCAGCCCCACCCCGAACGCACATGACACGTGACAGGCCTGCCACAGACATGACCCCAACGCCCAATTCACGGACAACACCCAACGCCACACAACCGACGCACACATGTCAGTGAAGACACGCAACAGCAGGACACACCCCAGTGTAACAAACATGGCGTAGCACACAGCGGCGGCAACACCAACTAGGAGAAGCAGGGCCCCTTCGGGAAGAGGAACGCCAGTACCACACAGAAACACCCATACCACCCTGCACATATGAACAAGACATATAAAACGGAACACCAAAGAGCCCGGGGACCGACAACAGGTGGCCCAAGAATAACATTCACACACAAGGCCCAACGCAGAGCGGAAAGGCAGCCTGCCGCCCACACAAGGGAGAGCAGACAGCACTGAATGACCTTCCATTCCAACTCCGAAACCACAGCCCTACGACAGAAGCCGGTGAATACAGCCATTGTCCAAGAATAGACCAACACAGGCATGCCGAGGAGACCGACCACAGGGCAGATAGCGCATATCACAGAAGCACACAACGGACGGGGAAGAAAGAAGAAAACACTCCCCCATGTCGGCCACATGCAAGTTAATTGGAAGGAGTCACACAGCACTGACCTTGAACTGTCTGAGAAGCATGTGGGAAGAGGGCCCGTGTCCTCCAAACAAGCCAACAGAACACAAGTCCTGTCTCCCTACGACTACACAGAGCTCACAGCAACCCCGGAGCGTGCACATTGCAGACTGCACACACAGCCGGAGCACGCCACCTCAACGAACCGCTGCGAAATGGCAACCGCAACACACCTACCCAACTACGCCGAACAGCTCAAGCTGTACAAAACCAACCTGTGCCATACATTGGGATGCGATCTCCTGTCCCTGCTGAACGTAAGTTACCGACTGACTTACCGCATCACATTGTTCAGCTGCGTCATGCCCGTCTTCTACTGTCGGAGGTGTCCCTACCAGCATCCCGTCGAGATATGCCTCTCCAACCCGGCATGTCTGAAGGCGGACCTGCTACCACTACTCCTCCCTCTGGACGCACACGACAGGGCCTGCTCTGCCTATGGGGGCATGGCGTATGTGGCCAACATCGCACCCGCACTGAAATGGGACCACTGTGCCTCCACACGACGGATCATCGAGAACAGCTACATCGAATGTCACCCAGCATGCCCCATCATGGTCCTCCAAGGGACAACTTACGAACAACACCTTGACAGCCACCATCCGCTACATTGGCTGGCAAACATGTACACCACCAATGACATGGAAGCCCTGCTGGACGGCATCGCATACCTGACAACCTGTAAATACGTCGGACCACAACGCAGGTTCCCCGAGTGACCTATGATGTCCAACCCCGCACCCATGCTTAGCTTCCGCACGGACTGGCCAGTCACCACCACAACAGCCATACCAAACGACCGGCAACTGTAACCACACCATCAACGACATCGCCATGACATCGGAGATGACCGGGACATGCACACTGTTCCCCATCACATCCAGGAACACCGCATGCATCGTGGGAGGCAGTGGCATGGGCTCTGTGTATCGCACCCACATGGACGGAACTGCACGAACAACCAGGACACGACATGGATCCAGCGCACATGGACACACACACCGCTCAGTGGACATGAATAGGTCGCCTGGAGTCTGTGGGTGCTGCACCCCTCCCACCCCCGCCCCGGGAATCCCATACCAGGACCTTTGCATGGACGACAAGTGCATACAACAACAACACGACCCCAGTGACTGTGACATGTCCAGTAACCACCACAGTGCAACAACAAGTGGCACGCCGCTGCATGCACGCAAGCACATGCCCTGATGTCAACTCACATGCACGCGTGCATGAGGAACAACCGCAGCAGACCTGTCACATGGAACTGAGATGGACTGTGCCCATGATGCCAAGCGGTCTGGTAGGCTACATGTATACCGTCTGTGTCAAAGTCCGCAGCTCCGCAGCTATACGTAAATGTACATTAGCACAGCCTTGGCCAAGCAGATGTCACTCTGAAGCCCACATCCCACATGCAACAGCCAATCACATGTAACCCCACACCCTATCCCATTTGCAATCATGCTCAGTATATCCTCAACATGTATTCCGCTGCCAGTAGTGTCCACTATACTGCATCGCAGAGGACAGAAGATACAATATAATGTTTGAAACCAAAACTGTCTCCGCTGACTCATTTCACAAGTACGAATGAGAGAGGATGAGAGTATGTGAAGTACACGGCAGTCGTGACATGACCATGTAGTCCACTGGTATTGGATGTCAACGCAAATGAGTAGCACTACTGTGGAAGACACACATGTGTCGTGTGAAGTCGTATGGACGCAGTGCTCAGGTGGGTGGGTGCGACGGGTAGATGCGCACATGCCAAGTTGGAGCACGCCGTGTTGGGAGGGGTCATGAACAGTACACCACCGCTTCCCTGGGCATTGTGAGAGGACACCTGTCGGGGGGAGTGAACACGTGTGTGCACAGCAGCCGGGCACACGTACAAAGCGGTACCAGGCGCACCTCAGCCCACCCTCTGTGGACAAGCTGGATCCTGTTGTGCGCCCGCCATGCCCCTTGACAAGGCACACACAGCCCCAGTCGACCAGGTGTAACCCCAACATAGTCAATCCGCACAGGCGATACAGGGCACGGGATGGCAGTGGAGCATGGTGTGTGAGAGGTCTCCTCGCGCTCCTCCTGGTCATATCACGCAGGCAATAGAACCTCAACGTCTAGCATGGCACAAGTCACATGGAAGTGTAGGGGGACGCACCACAGCACGAGCAGCACTGACGTCACGGGAGGTGGCTCGCACCATCCCATCCATTGCCCATCATACCAACCACGCCACATGCCATTGCGACTAAGTGCAAGCGCGTGCGCCACCACCCCCGAGCCCTCCCCAGAGAGGCCAAAGAGTGAATGTGTGGGCCATCAGCCACAGACGGACGCGGCCTGGCCGCAAGGGCAGCCACAGCCACTGGGTGTCGCAGGTGGCGGATCCGGAAGGCGAAGACTGTGATGCATAGTCCATGCAGGCCGGGTCTCCATTTGGGGCACCACGCAGGTGGACGGCGTCCCGCAACACATCATACCCTGAGACAGCCCACTCGTGCAACTGGACCCACACATACACTCCTTGCCCTCTCTGGTGCGAGCTTGGGGCTGCCTGTGCAAGCGCTAGCCTCGCAGGTGAGCATGCATATTGGGGGAGCGAGGGGAGGACATGAGGGCTGGGGCGAAGATGACTGTATCACTGTCAGTTAGTACAAGGGATGACCCAGATGTGGAAAGGAAGAGATGTGTCCCGTGTGTACTGCAACTAGTCGCCAATCCAACTACCCCCCCATGTCCGGAATGTAAGCCCGCACCTAGGCCCGCCCATCCGCCACATCGAACATACC
This sequence comes from Calotriton arnoldi, assembly GCA_963921515.1. NCBI lineage: Eukaryota > Metazoa > Chordata > Amphibia > Caudata > Salamandridae > Calotriton > Calotriton arnoldi. Next base: position 37,672 of record CAWUFW010005533.1, on the reverse strand, counting down.
ACCAGCACGACAACCTTCCCATTCGAAACACTGACTGGGGGTGGCGACCAGTGTACAATCATGTGTAGCCTACCCACGCGTACATGTGGGCCCTCCATGATCCATGTCACCTGCGGCAAAGTCATGACATGCGCAATGAGGGAAGTGAGGAGAGCTGCCCGCCCCAGGCGCAGAAGGTGCATCAGCTCCACAGACCCAGCAGCGAGTCCAGCAGGGGTCACATGTGCAGGGGCAGCTGTGCCTGGTGTGAAGGCACATGCATATAGACAGCACATCGACCAATGTGTAGTCTGCCCACATCTACAGTCCATCATCATGCGGACATAGGAATTGAACACAGGGCAACACATCTTAGTGGGTGCACCCACCGTGACCAACAATGCGCAATCATCGACGTACCCGCCCTGTGCATGGCCCCCCACCCAACGGAGGCACATCCAGTGCCACCATCCCACACACACAAGCCTTCCACGGAACATGCTGTGTCCAATGGTCAGTACAGAGTCAGCGCCCATCTGGTGGATCCTGAACAGGAGACACATGCACACACATGCCAGCTCCCACTATGTACGACTGCCACCTGGCACGTGCAATGTAACCTCTCACCTGTGACGTGTGACTGCAAGCACACAGCCGTCTTGGCATGGGGCTGTCAATGTGGACACCTGTCAATGTTTCGGGAGGTGTGATCCGTACAGTGCTGTACATAGGGTGCAGTGCTGACACCTACTACTGTCTCATATCCCCTCGTGCCACAGGTCCCACTTGTTTTGGCCGCTCAGCCTGTGCCCACATCGTCGTCGTCGTGTGCCATACTCATCCAGCCGCGGAAGCAGTTCCATGCTCAGCAGACATTCATGTTGCCGTGGCGTTGCCGCTTGACGGATATGCAGTCAGTCCCCATCAGCACGCCCCGCAAGTCATTGGGGCCTAGATCCCCATGTGCATGCACATGGCAGTGGTTTGTATCACTAGCCATTGCCATTGTTGGGAGACCTGTGTAAGTGTATTGTGGCCGTGCCGTCCCAGCTTGACAGCTGGGCTGTGGCTCATGTGCTTGCTCAGTCATGTCAGTGATGTGTATGCGAAATTGCTATGTGTCGTGTTGCATTGACATGTGTCCTCTGCCATTGTCCCTAGGCGGAGACCGAACATTGACCGCCCATACCAATTGCTGGCGGACATGGACGATACAGAGGTTATTAGGAAGTTTCGGCTGGACAGGCCAACCCTGCATCGACTGTGTGCCATGTTAGAACCCCATCTCCGTCCCCGCAGGGTGTATCCGACTGCTGTCACCCCCACGGCTAAGGTGATGGCCGCCATGCATTTCTTCGCCACTGGGTCATTCCAGCACACAGTGGGCAGTGGAGGAGGGATGTCCCAGCCCATGTTCAGCAAGGTGCTGAGGGATGTACTGGCAGCCATGATGCTGTACCGGAACAGGTACATCCGCTTCCCCAGGGCTCGTGAATTGGCGGCAGTGAAGGGTGCATTCTATGCCCTTGGCAGAATCCCACACGTCGTTGGAGCCATTGACTGCACACATGTCGGCCTTGTTCCACCACAGGCCACTGAGCACCTGTACCGCAACAGGAAGCACACGCACTCCCTGAATGTGCAAGTGGTGTGCCTTGCGGACATGGTGATCACCCACGTGTGTGCAAAGTTCCCAGGCTCGGCCCATGACGCACACATAATGCGCAACAGCATCTTGCCACGACTGATGTCCAATATGCAACAGGATCGTGCCTGTATTGTCGGTGAGTATGTGGAGTGGTGTAGCGTGCTGGCTGTGCGATGCTGTCCCCTGTCCAGTTGGATTAGCAACGGTTCTCTGTGTCCCTCACACCCAGGTGACTCTGCGTATCCGAATGGGGCATGGCTGCTCAGTCCATTGAGGAATCCTCGCACCCCAGCAGACGATCGCTACAATGAGGCACATGGGAGGACCAGACGTGTGGTCGAGCGTACCTTTGGCCTCCTCAAGTCCAGGTTCAGGTGCCTGGACCGCACCGGGGGTGCGCTGGCGTACTCCCCACAGAAGGTGTGCCGGATAGTGGTGGCGTGCTGCATACTGCACAATATGGCCATTCGGAAGCAGATCCCCCTCATCGTGGATGACGGAGATCAACCAGGGCCCCAGCCCGCAGACCAGGACAGCTCGAGTGAGGAGGACAGCGGAGAGGAGGAAGCTGGTAATGTGCGGCAGCAGCTCATCGCCCGCTACTTCACTTGACGGTGAGTGTCCATGTACGACGGCTGATGTGGCTGTATCTGTGCAGGTGTGTGTGTGCTGTGTCAGGGTGGCCGTTTGTTCACTGCGTGCTGAGTGTAAACGCTCCATGGCCAGGGTAGTATGCCACTGTTGGTGGCTGTGGCATTGTGCCCTATTGCTCTGTGCGATGTGTGTACATTGCTTGTAGTTGTTGACATGTACTGTGTGATGGGTGTGTGACACACTCATTGAATGTGCTCCTGTTCTGTCTCCCACCCCTAGGTCCCTACAGGCCCTCCGGATTCAAATGCCATGCCACGCATCAGGTGCCTTTCCGCCCAAGGTGGCCGTTGTATTCCGTACAAATAAGACACAGGGCACAAACAGCAGTTAGTGAAAAAGGTGCATTTATTACAAACTGTGACATGTGATTGTGTGTAAGGTGATGACAAAAGTGGTGCGTGCAGTGACAATGAGCTGTCGGTCATGGCTGCGTGATGATCAGGGTGTACCCACTGGTTCTATGTCCATAGTCCAACACACACATGCCATCCAGATGGCTGTGTGGAGTGGGATCGTAGTCCAAGTCAATGCAGTGGCTGGTCAAGGAAGGCTGGCGGAAGGCTGGCTGGCTGCCTCACTTGCGACTGGAGCGTGCGAAGTCCTCCCGGGAGATCTGTTTCCTCTTCGGACGGCCCCTTCCACGTTTGCGAGGGGGGTGCCTGCTTGCGACATGCTGGTGGTTGAGGTGTGATCACTGGCTGTGGACGCAGGGGAACTGGACACTGCTGCTCCACCCTGCGCCCCGGCAGGTGGTGGCGGAGGGGGAGCTGCTGTCCCTGGCTGTGACCTCACCGCCACCACCAGCTGTCCCATGAGGTCCACGATTTGGCCCATACGGGCGTCCATGGACCTCAGCACCCCCAGCACCTCACGCGTGTCTGAAGCAGACCGGACCCATTGTCCTTGGGCCTCTTCATAGGCCCCAAGGACTCTGGCCATGTGAGTCAGGGCATGGCTCCCAGGGGAGGCTGGCGTTTCCCTGACCCTGCTCCTCCTACCAGTCCTGCTGCCACCGGCCTGCCCACTAGCCACATTGCTCACCACGGTCCTCGCTGTGGCTCCCAGGGTGGATCCAGTCGTCCGGGCCACCACCTGCGCTGGGGCTGGTGCCAGCGAAGACGTGGCGGTGGTGGCGGCGGTGGTGGTCGGTGCGGCGATGGTGGCGGTTGCGGCAGTGGTAGTGGCCACAATGACCGTGGGTGTGGCCGCAACGACAGTGGCAGCAGGGGGCTGTGAATGTTCAGCAGCCCTGGATGATGGGTTGGTGGGTAGGAGGGGTCCTGGGGAGCGGCTGGGCCCTGCCACACCAGATGGGCCTGCTTGGTTGTCCGTGTCCGAAGAGGAGGACAGATCCTCCAGATCCGTGTGTCCTCGTTGGGGGCTTGTAGGCTGGCTGTGCTGGCTGCTGGCTCCATCCCCAGCATCCAGCAGTTCGTCACCTGTGGAGAGAATGAGATTTGTTATTGTGTTGCACCTGGCGAAGTATGTATTTGTCGTCTGACATTGACAGTTCGTGCAATCTCGTACATGGGTTTCCCGGAGGCGTGTGTGTGGCTGTAGCATCTGTAGTTGTGTGTGCTTGGCAATGGGACTGTGTGCTGTGCACATGTGGCATGGGACGGAGTGGCCATGCCGATGGGTGTGTTGCTGTGCCCCTACTTATTGTGACTCTGGTGTATGCGGGCTCCTGGCCCATCCTGGGTCTGGTTTGTACTTTGCTTTTGGGGTTCAAATGGAACGCTTAGGAACGCATATGGCAACATGGGGGCTATGCCCCAGATTCGCATTTGGGAGGGGATATGCTTTTGGGGTTCAAATGGAACGCTTAGGAACGCATATGGCAACATGGGGGCTATGCCCCAGATTCGCATTTGGGAGGGGATATGCTTTTGGGGTTCAAATGGAACGCTTAGGAACGCATATGGCAACATGGGGGCTATGCCCCAGATTCGCATTTGGGAGGGGATATGCTTTTGGGGTTCAAATGGAACGCTTAGGAACGCATATGGCAACATGGGGGCTATGCCCCAGATTCGCATTTGGGAGGGGATATGCTTTTGGGGTTCAAATGGAACGCTTAGGAACGCATATGGCAACATGGGGGCCATGCCCCAGATTCGCATTTGGGAGGGGATATGCTTTTGGGGTTCAAATGGAACGCTTAGGAACGCATATGGCAACATGGGGGCTATGCCCCAGATTCGCATTTGGGAGGGGATATGCTTTTGGGGTACATGCTGTGAGCCATGGGTGCCGAACGTGACATGTGTTGTGGCAGCATGACAGTGCATGGTTTGAGGTGTGTGCATGCGTTACATGGCCTGCATATTTGCTGTCTGTTGTGCTTACTGGACATGGCATTGGACGCATCGTTATGAGTGAGTGATAGTTGTGTGCCAGCCAACGTATTGCAGTTGTCCCATCTCCTTGGTGTGCGTGCTGCCCTGTGCCATGTGCATCACTGCAGTGCTCGGGGGGGTGTGGCCCATGTTGTGTGTTGTTGCTCACAGTGTGTTGTGCGCTTAATTGACTTCTGGCACATGGTTGGTCATGGGCATGTGTCTTAGCGTGACTGCTGTATGTGTGGCAGCTGTGCGGATGACATGCCTTTCATGAGACTGGGGCTGACGGATGGGATGGATGGTATGTTGTATGTGCATGGTGTGTCTGTGAGTTTGATGGGTTCAGTGGTGTTCGTGTGCATTTATGTTGTTCCGCTCTGTTGCGTCTAGTGTTGTTTGTCTTACATAGGCGTAGTTGTGGGGTGTGTTGTTGACAGGCAGTAGGGGCTACATGGACAGGACTTCAATGGTGTTTCGGTTGTGTGTGATGAGTTGCACAGTGGCTGCCGTGTGGGACTATATTCAGTGTGGCTTGTGCATGCAGACGTGGCTCCTTGGGTGTTGCTATGTCTGTGATGGGTCATGTGGGGTGTGAGTCTGTTGTTCATGTCCGTGTGCACATTGTTCACTTGTTCGTGACGGTGGGCGGTGCTGCGTGTTCGTCTGCTACGTGACATGTCCCATGTGTTGGTCGTGTTATGGTCCTCATGCCTCCAGTAATCCAGCCCTGTCCAGTTTCCCACCTGCAAGTTGTTCGTGCGTGCACTGTACTGGATGCCACATGGCTCTAAGCGGGGGGTGCTCCATGTTGCAGGTCTGTGGGGGTGGGAGGGTGTTGTGGGTCGTGGGGGTGGCTGGACACCCACTGACACCGATTGCTGTGGACCGTGATGTCTGCCTTTCGGCTGTCGTTGTGCACTGCGGTGGCTGACACGTGGCTGTGGGGTGTGGGGGATGCTCCTCCTTGCTGTGCTGTGGGACTGGGGCCTGGTGTGTGTTGTACTTGGGCTGTCCACCGTCCCACCCACTGCACTTTGTGTTCCTGCCACTTACCTGTTACTTGTCGGTTAGTGCAGCTGTGGCGGACACATGGGTGTGGCGGGTGCTCGTTGTGGCGCTTCTGGCATATTTGGGGACCTGTTGGTGGTTACGTGGCTGGCTTAGTGTACACATGTCCCCACGCATCTTACAGTTGTTCGGTTTGGGCTGTGTGTGGTAGTGTCTGTTGCATGTGTGTGTGATGTGTTGTGTATTGTGTGCTGGACATGGGGGTGTTTGTCCCTGGGAGCTGTGGCATGGTGGTAGTGCATGTGAGTACATAGCGGTGTGCTGGTATACATTAGTTTGTACTTACCAGCCTCCACTCCCCCTGCTAATCCGGCGAGGATCTCCGGATGGATTACGACTCGCACCTTCTCCTCCCATGCTTAGAAGGTCTTAAAGAGCGCGGGATTCCCTCCGCCAGTGACGGCAGCCAGCTCTCTGTTTTTGCCCTCCTTCTTCTTGACCAGGCTCTTTACATCATTCCAACGTTTGTTAATCTCGACTCTGTTCCTGGGCAGGGTCCCGACTGCATTGACCTGGTCTACGATCCGGTTCCACATTCTGTTTCTGGTGGCTAGTGGTGTGTGCTGGACCATGTTCCCATAGATTTGTGGGTACACCTTGATGATCTCGTCGACCATGACCGTCAGCTCCATGGGCGTGAACTTGGGCATTCTTTGTGGTGCCATGATGTTTGTGGTGCTGGTGCGGTGTGTGTTGTGTAATGTGCAGGGGGTTTGTGGTGCCGGTGTTTGGTGGTGGTGGTGGTGGTGGTGGTGGTGGTGGTGGTGGTGTTTGGTGGTGGTGGTGGTGGTGGTGGTGGTAGTGATGTGTGCGTTTCTGTGGTGTGATGCTGTCCTTGCTGTGTCACTGTGTCCTCTCCTCTCCTCTCTGGTTTGCAATGTAGCAAGGGGTTGTGGTCTGTGGGAGTGCTGCTTTTGTACTCACCTATGTGGGTGTGTCCTCATGGTCTGTTGTTTTCAGGTGTGTTGTGTCTGGGGTTCTGGCCTTTGTATTTTTTGTTTGTCCGGGGGGTGTTTTCGGGATGTGTACTGTGCTTGTGTATTTGTGCGTGCCTTGCTGTGTGGACTTGTTGGCCATGTTGTGTGCTATTGGTTTTGTGTGCGGATGGTTTCTGTGCAGGTACGTTGGCGCCATGGCTTCTGCTGTGTCGATTCTCATCGGCGTTGTTTGCGCTGGCGGGCGGTATATTTGTGATTTTTCCGCGCTCATGTCGGTGCGATCGTAATTTCACGTGCGGTGTGTCGGCCGTGAGGGCGGGCGGTTTTGTGTTGTCGTGCGTGTTTCCGTCCGTGGCGGGCGGTTTGACTCCGACTCGGACGTTGGCGGGCGGTATTTTGTGTGATTTTTCCGCCGATGGCGGTTTTCGGTTTGTGTAATCGTAATGGCGTGGTCGGTGTTCAGGCGGTGTGTGCGGGCGGATTTTTGCCGCTTCCATGCCTGGCGGATTTATTTACGCCGGGTATCGTAATGTGCCCCTTAGGGCCCGATTCACAGAACTAACTTACGACAAAATCCTAAACTTACTACCATTGTGGTATTCATAGAATGAACTTACTCATTTTGGTATTCACAGAATAAACTTACTCATTTTGGTATTCACAGAAGACACTTACACATTTTGTGTAACTTACTCATTTTGTGTAACTTACACATTTTGTGTAACTTACTCATTTTGTGTAACTTACACATTTTGTGTAACTTACACATTTTGGTATTCACAGAAGGCACTTACTCATTGATGAGTAAGTGCCTTCTGTGAATACCAAAATGAGTAAGTTAATTCTGTGAATACCAAAATTGTTGTAAGTTCATTCTGTGAATACCCAAATGTGTAAGTTCATTCTGTGAATACCAAAATTGTTGTAAGTTCATTCTGTGAATACCCAAATGTGTAAGTTCATTCTGTGAATACCCAAATGTGTAAGTTCATTCTGTGAATACCCAAATGTGTAAGTTCATTCTGTGAATACCAAAATTGTTGTAAGTTTAAGATTTTGACGTAAGTTAGTTCTGTGAATCAGGCCCTTAAACAGCAAACTTTGGATTCTCTGGCCAAAATGACTCACACCTCTAGAAACAAGTCAACTGTCATTGACTGCATCCTAAGTAACTTAAAAGCATGGCACACAGTCAAAGAAATTTAAATTGTTTGGTGCAGCGAAAGGATCATGATCCTCTATTTGTAGACGTATGCATCTTTTGCCCAAGAGTGGAAAAACAGCTAAGCATTTGGATTTGTGAACTTGACCCGTCAGTCCTTTGACCGAATTAGAAAAAACTTGGAATGTAGCTGTGTCCAAGGCCTGCAACAATGATACTAACAGTAGGAGCCAAAATAAAAAAATTGGGGGAAATGGGTAAACAATATGATTTAATTGTGAAGGGCTTTGAGGCTTTAATGTCCGTAACGACTAACAACCGGGATAGTAGAAAACTAGGGGGCCAAACATCTCAAATATTCGAAGCAACCCTAGAGTGGTTCATGTGCATTAAAAACAAGGCACAACACTCCCAGCGGTGAAGAACCTTTAAAAAACACCAGGGTAAGCTATAAGAAGTTAATCAGGATAAAACAAAATTCAATAAAGCTAATGCTTTAAATGGTGAGCATATAAAATGATCCCAAAAATTATTGGACTTTGATAGATGGAGCTATCAAGGCTCAAAAAGAAAATGGACAATGGGATTCATTGTTCAGTGTGGGAAAACCACTTGTCCCTTTATAGTCAAATGCCTAATATTACCACTGACTCAGGGTCGGTAGAGGAAGAACATAACTTCCAAATTGTTATAGAATCTGATCTCACATCTAAGCAAACAGTGTTATCATCTATGATAGCTAAGGATGAATCCCTTAGCGTTAGCCAAGTTGACCCCAGTGAAGAGCTACTGTAGATCTAATCTGTTTTGCCTTCATGTGTCAAAAACCTCATAAAGCCCTGGGGAACAGTTCCCTTGGATGTTATTCAAGCCAAGCTTTCGGTATGGGGTCCTGTGTTGACAACAGTCTAAAATACCATCTGGTCCCAAGGGGAATACCTAAATCCTGGGCATCTTATCACTTCATAAAAAGGGCTCTTGCAGTAATCCAAGAAAATATAGACCAATCTCACTGCTTGATGCAGTAGGAAAAATCTATTGGAAGTTGCTTCTGAATAGCCTGCAGGACTGTGTCGAGAAAAACAAAATATTATCAGACCTACAGGCAGGGTTTAGAAAGGGTGTGGCACTGCAGACATGGCCATGAGGCTTTATCTGACCTGTTTAAAGAATATAGCGATAAAGAAATTCCCACTAAACATGGTCTTCATTGGATGCTGCTTGTAAAGATATGAAAGTAATGTTGCTCCAACAGAATTCACAAATAGAAATCTCCAAGAGTGAGCTAAAAGCGCTAGGCAAAGTATTGTCCAACGAATACGACTGGTTCATCAACGAAATATCGAGGTAAAACATATAGAGTAAAAAATATAGAATGCAAAAATATCGACTTCCTATACTTAAACAGGTAAGTACAAAAATATCCCCCCAAAAATATTGATGTAAATAATATAGTTGTAAAAAATATTGAATTTTATATATATATCAAATAAAATAATAAATATTAAATATGTTAAATAATAAAATTAATATATATAAAAAGTATATTTAATATAAATTTAAAAGAATATAATAAATAAACTTAATTAAAAAAAGTTAAACAGACATACATAATAATTCAGATATATTTACTCTAAAACAATTAATAAACTGTTAATTTTAATCTATTTTATAATTTTAAAATTTCATAAAAATTTACAAATACACACATATATATATACATATATATATATGTACCAATACCATCAAATCTAATTAAAAAAAACATTCTATTATATATTAAAACATTAAACTATTTAAAAATCTTCAAACTTGAATTCCCCACTCCAGTGAAGTCCAACAGTAGGGAAAGTGTTGGATAGCAGAGGGGTAAAAATTACTATTCCCGCTCCAGTGAGTGTAACAGTAGGGAAAGTGTTGGATAGCGGACGGGTAAAAATTAGTATTCCCACTCCAGTAAGTGCAACAGTAGGGAGAGTGTTGGATAGCGGAGGGGTAAAAATTACTATTCCCACTCCGGGGAGTGCAACAGTAGGGAAAAGTGTTAGATAGCGGAGGGGTAAACATTACTATTCCCACTCCAGTGAGTGCAACAGTAGAGAAAGTATTGGATAGCAGAGGGGTAAAAATTGCTATTCCCACTCCAGTGAGTGAAACAGTAGGGAAAGTGTTGGATAGCGGAGTGGTAAAAATTAATATTCCCACTCCAGTGAGTGTAACAGTAGGGAAATCATTGCATAGCGGAGGAGTAAACATTACTATTCCCACACCAGTCAGTGCAACAGTAGGGAAAGTGTCGGATAGCGGAGGTGTAAAAATTACTATTACCACTCCAGTGAGTGCAACAGTAGGGGAAGTGTTGGATAGTGGCAGGATACAATTTACTATTCCCACTCCAATCAGTGCAACAGTAGGGAAAGTGTTGGATAGCGGAGGGGTAAAAATGACTATTCCCACACCAGTCAGTACAATAGTAGGGAAATTGTTGGATAGCAGAGGTATAAAAATCACTATTCCCACTCCAATAATTGTAAAAGTAGGGAAAGTGTTGGATAGCGGAGGGGTAAAAATTACTATTACCACTTCAGAGAGTGCAACAGTAGGGAAAGTGTTAGATAGCAGAGGGGTAAAAAGTACTATTCCCACTCCAGTGAGTGCAACAGTAGAGAAAGGGTTGGATAGCAAAGGGGTAAAAATTACTATTCCCACTCCAGTGAGTGAAACAGTAGGGAAAGTGTTGGATAGCGGAGGGGTAAAAATGAATATTCCCACTCCAGTGAGTGCAACAGTAGGGAAAGAGTTGGATAGCCAAGGGGTAAAAATTACTATTCCCACACCAGTCAGTGCAACAGTAGGGAAAGTGTTGGATAGTGGATGGGTAAAATTTACTATTCCCACTCTAGTGAGTGCAATAGTAGGGAAAGTGTTGTATTGCAGAGGACTAACAAATAATATTTTCACTCCAATCAGTTCAAAATTAAAAACAAAGAAAATGTTAATAACAACAAAAATATTTAAAAAACAAAATAAATTAACAAATATATAAATATGTTTAAATAATTATAATGTTAAATACATATGACAAATACCTACAAATATTATACTAAATAAAATAAAAAATAATTTCCAAACAAATACATATTTTTGATAAGATATTATTTAGAAACAAAAACATTAATTATTACATACATTTACTTTGTTTATTTCCTACCCTATAACACCACACAATTCACAACCCACATCTAAATTTAAAAAAATGTACTTCCTTAATTAACATAATTAATTACCAATTATTGAAATATTATTAATTAGAAAACAAATTAAACCTCATAAAAATTATTTTTACTTCCCACACTTTACCCTTATAATCCCCACAACCCACAGCTAAAATTAAGCTCTAAAATAAATTAATTACACAATTAAAACATATTTTCAATTAACTAAAGAACTAATTATAAAGTAAGTAAAATTAATTCACTGCCAACACTGTACCCCTATAACAATAAAACCCACACAAATAGATATAAACAAATACCCTAATTAAATATAAATTAATTAATTAATATTAATGATCAACTAATTTTTAATTAATCAAACATAAGTTACTTCCCACCCTTTATCCCCTTCATTGTTTAAAAAGTTTTATGGAGTTTTTTTACCAATGATGTCAATGCCATGTGTTTTTAATGTCACCTTCACCCATCACGTCACGCCCTCCCCAATAATTTGTGAGCATCTGAACTATAATCTTTATAAGTAGAAATAGTTTTTGATATACTACTTTTGAAATAAATAAGTACTATGTCAATTTCATTGTGTGTCACTACGTACATTTCGAAGCGGTCTTATACCGTTGATTCTGGAAATTATTAGAGTCCAGTTGTTACTTGGTTGATGATTAATACTCTCTAAAACTCTGACTGCCCAGGCAGTCTCAAGGCCTTTGTGGCCTTATATGGACCATTGTTTTCTGACATTACTATTGACTACCCCAGGTTCAAGTATTGGGGTCCCCTTGCTTTTTTTTTAAATTCATTGAATTAAAGGCAGCATTTGACACCATGGACAGGACACTGCTACTGTCCTCCCCAATTACCATAGGGTTTCTCAGATTAATTTGTGATCAGCCCTCCAGCATCTATACATGCGGAATACCGCCAGGGTCTGTTTCATGAGAAGAGGCGAGTGCACACCAGAGTTCAAAATCAAAAAAGGAGCATGTTAAGGAAGCATCCTAGAGCCTCTGCCTTTCAATCTTTTTATTATTGACATTGGTAAATGGCTTGCTGATCTGGACCTGGGCATCACAAAAATGGGAGTTCCCATATTGTTATTTGCAGACAACGCAATACCACTCCCCCAAACGGAATTGTCAATGCACAACTTACTGCGAGGAATTGAAAAATACCGTTGAAATACAAAATTAACTGTCAATGTCTCGGAGAAAAAAAGTACATGATACTTAACACAACTCTAAAGTTAAAATCAACCTTCATGATAAATGGGAAAAACCTATAGAGTCCTTTAACTATCTCGGCATGTGCATTGACAACAAACTCAATTGGGCTGATCAACTGGCCAAAAGTGAGTCTTCAATGAAACAAAGCACGGGAGGTAATATCTGCTTTTCACAATGTTTCGGCCGGATATCCTTGAAGCCAGTTATTTATAACCACCTATAATGTAAAAGCAATTGCCGCGGACCCTGTGGCATGGAATTATGGGATTACAGATGTGCCGAATATTTAAAGTATTTGAAAACATGTTTTGGTGGCATATCCTATATATAGGCTCCAGCACACCAATTGAGGCCCAAAGGGATGAAATGGGTCTCAATGGAATAGAGACCCATAGTTCTCTCAAACCAATCATTTACTGGATTAAGCTATGGTCAAACAAGAATTTGTTGAATTATTGTAAAACACTTTTGGACAACCTAGAAATTAACGGCATAAAACAATTGTGTTGACTAGACCATGTAGTAGCTATGTTGAAAAAAAGGCCGCTCATGTGTCTGGGACATAATCTGCTGACAGCAAGAATGTCATAACAAAAGGTATCCAGACTACATTATGGTTGAGCAGGCCCTAAAAGGAGGGTACCCAACAAAAAATTACTTTGACATCAAAACTTCCATTGTCTACAAGCGGTATTATCCTCTTTATAGCCTGAGGAAAAACTATCTTTTTACATAAAGTTGCGACTTGGGATTTTTACCAGTGCTGGCTTATCTGCACTCATTGTAAATAAACTAGGGGAACTCAGATGGCTGCTCATGTAACTTTGGATGGCAAAAGATGATCTACATGTTATGCTCCGTTGCTCTCATACCTTCCATGAAAGTATGTAACCCTTCACCCCCTAGTTTTAGAGCATAATGTAAGGACATGTATGGACACTATGGGGCCGATTCCGATTCGGGCCGGAAAAAATACCGACCGACTCGGCACGGGAATATAGTCCGACCGACATGTACCGGCGTTGCCCGACCTGGGAAGTACGATAAAATGCATGTGAATCACGACCGACTCGTATGGAACACAAGCCGAACGACCGAACCGGACGGAAACAAGCTATCCGACCGGGAAACCACGCGAATAGAACCGACCGACACGCACCAGGAATCAACCCGAACGAAACGTACCCACGAACTCCGACCCGCGCAGTACGATGCAATGTGTGGAAAAACAGACCGAGTCGCACGGAGCGCAAGCCGAACGACCGACACGCATACAAAAGCCAGCCGAAGAAAGCCAATACTCGGCGACCGACGCGTACGCCGCACAAGAAACCCTGCAGAAACACAGCGTGGATGACTCGGAGAAGCTCGCATGAGACAACTGCAGCATCCTACTCGGTCCGAAGAACGTCTCCTACATGCACAAAAAATACTAAGGAAAAAAACAAAAAAAAGGGCCAAACAAGCAATGACAAAGTCAATAAATACAGGGGAAAAAAACATGGAACAAGGACACACCCCCAACTCCACCTATATAAAGGCCACAAATCCCTACCATGATCCTTTGAAAATTCAACTGACCTGCCAGCACAGAACACCATCACACAGCAACCACAGACACACTCACAGCTCATCCATCACACAAGCCACACACCATTAGCACCTAAACAAATAGCACCCTCACATACACCCAGCAAAACCTACACTCACACACCCTCACCTGCACACACACACACATCAATCCCCACCACCACCCATCACCATGCCCCTAAAGAAGATTCCAAAGTTCCTAGACAGTGAATTGGAAGTCCTGGTAGATGAGATCCTCAGGGTAGAGCCCCAGTTGTTTGGTACATTGGTACAACAGACCCCCATGTCGCAGAAAACCAAGATGTGGCAGAGGATCGTCGACAGGGTCAACGCACAATCACCATGTTTGCGCACAAAGGAAGACATCCAGAACAGGTGGTATTACGTGCGCAGGAGGTTCAGGGACCTACTAAAGGAGGATTACATCCTGAGTCAGCACACCGGCAGTGGCCCTCCTGCCAAACCACTATACCTCAGGCCCTGGGAGGAGAAGGTGCGGGCCATCCTACCACCAGTGAGCGTATATGGACTATCAAACATCCCAGAGCCTGGTGAGTACACAACTAATATACCCAATATTGTGTGACAATACACACACATCACTGTCAAGGGGATAGTCAAACCATGCACCCTTAGCAAATACATAGCAATCAAACGATAATCACCCCAAGATCTGTCTGTCAGTCAGATAAACACAATACATGCCATCTCATAGTGACATGTAACTGTGTCAAGATATGTACAAACATAACTACAAATACAGCAAGGCAGTGGCACAAATCTAACCAACAAACACAGTCAGATATTTTGCCACCACTAGAACACCACCTCACAGGGAAGCTCACTGAAAGGAAGGAATTCTGTGTATGCTGGTGAAGTCAGTGTAGCCAATAGCATGATGGGAGTTGTAGTCACAGATATTGGTCACACTCACAATTGGCCCATCAACACCACTCTGAACCATGCTCACATCACAGGGAGTGGAAAACAACTGACAAGATGGCTGACACTGGGTACTGCTGTGGGGAGCACAAGGCCCTGCTGGGAACTGGGCACCAACCAACAGCAGGACACCACTGCCTGACATCCTGAAAGCCAACTTGCACTCCCTGCAATGGAAACACGTTCCATGGTGGGATATCTGGCTGGGTGGGAAGGAGGACTGACAGCTCTGACCATAGTTACCAGCAGCTTTTCTCACACACCCCTTAACACAAACTCCACACAACTCACCTGGGAGAATGCATTGCCTCACACTCTAATTAAATATCCCACAAAGAACTACCACACTGGGTTATGCTGTGTGAAGCACAGGGACACTTTTGGGACTTGTAGCCAAACAAACGCCAGGACAACACTGTCAGCCATCCTGTCAGCACAGGCACACTACCCCACAGGGAAGCAGAGTCAAAAGGAAGGAAGTATGGGCATGCTGGGAAGGGGGTGTAGGCAATAGCATGATGGGAGTGGTAGTCACAGCTCAACATCCCCCACCCACATGGCCCAGCAAGCTCACACTGAAGCATGCACACCTCACAGGGAGTGGAAAAGAACTGACAAGATGGCTGACACTGGGTACTGCTGTGGGGAGCACAAGGCCCTGCTGGGAACTGTGCACCAACCAACAGCAGGACACCACTGTCAGCCATCTTGCCATTGCTGTCACACTCACACACAGTGAAGTCCACTCAAAAGGAAGGAAGTATGGGCATGCTGGGAAGGGGGGGTGTAGGCAATAGCATGATGGGAGTGGTAGTCAAAGATATTGGTCACCCTCACAATTGGCCCATCAACACCACTCTGAACCATGCTCACATCACAGGGAGTGGAAAACAACTGATAAGATGGCTGACACTGGGTACTGCTGTGGGGAGCACAAGTCCCTGCTGGGAACTGTGCACCAACCAACAGCAGGATACCACTGACTGACATCCTGAAAGCCAACTTGCACTCCCTGCAATGGAAGCACGTTCCATGGTGGGATATCTGGCTGGGTGGGATGGAGGACTGACAGCTCTGACCATAGTCACCACCAGCTTTTC
Organism: Calotriton arnoldi; assembly: GCA_963921515.1. Classification (NCBI taxonomy): domain Eukaryota; kingdom Metazoa; phylum Chordata; class Amphibia; order Caudata; family Salamandridae; genus Calotriton; species Calotriton arnoldi. The sequence goes on along the minus strand of CAWUFW010005533.1, from coordinate 21,790 downwards.
TCACCCCCCCCCCTTAACACAAACTCCACACAACTCACCTGGGAGAATGCATTGCCTCACACTCTAATTAAATATCCCACAAAGAACAACCACACTGGGTTATGCTGTGTGAAGCACAGGGACACTGTTGGTACTTGTAGCCAAACAAACGCCAGGACAACACTGTCAGCCATCCTGTCAGCACAGGCACACTACCCCACAGGGAAGCAGAGTCAAAAGGAAGGAAGTATGGGCATACTGGGAAGGGGGGTGTAGGCAATAGCATGATGGGAGTGGTAGTCACAGATATTGGTCACCCTCACAATTGGCCCATCAACACCACTCTGAACCATGCTCACATCACAGGGAGTGGAAAAGAAATGACAAGATGGCTGACACTGGGTACTGCTGTGGGGAGCACAAGGCCCTGCTGGGAACTGTGCACCAACAAACAACAGGACCACACTGTCAGCCATCTTGCCATTGCTGTCACACTCACACACAGTGAAGTCCACTCAAAAGGAAGGAAGTATGGGCATGCTGGGAAGGGGGGTGTAGGCAATAGCATGATGGGAGTGGTAGTCACAGATATTGGTCACCCTCACAATTGGCCCATCAACACCACTCTGAACCATGCTCACTTCACAGGGAGTGGAAAACAACTGACAAGATGGCTGACACTGGGTACTGCTGTGGGGAGCACAAGGCCCTGCTGGGAACTGTGCACCAACCAACAGCGGGACACCACTGACTGACATCCTGAAAGCCAACTTGCACTCCCTGCAATGGAAGCATGTTCCATGGTGGGATATCTGGCTGGGTGGGAAGGAGGACTGACAGCTCTGACCATAGTCACCAGCGGCTTTTCTCACACCCCCCCTTAACACAAACTCCACACAACTCACCTGGGAGAATGCATTGCCTCACACTCTAATTAAATATCCCACAAAGAACAACCACACTGGGTAATGCTGTGTGAAGCACAGGGACACTCTTGGGACTTGTAGCCAAACAAACGCCAGGACAACACTGTCAGCCATCCTGTCAGCACAGGCACACTATCCCACAGGGAAGCAGACTCAAAAGGAAGGAAGTATGGGCATGCTGCGAAGGGGGGTGTAGGCCATATCATGATGGGAGTTGTAATCACAGATATTGGTCACCCTCACAATTGGCCCATCAACACCACTCTGAAAAGCTTCAGGTTGGCAGGACAATGTGCTACACCAATATCAACCTCTGACTGTGACAACTTAGGACAATGCAATGTACAGGCCCGCATCCAGAGGTACAGTCACAACTGTCAGGTGTGTGAACCATTGATGCCCGTAGAAACATAACATACATTGTGTGTCTCTTCCAAAAACAGGTGATGATGGGGACACAGCAGCAGACGAGGAGGAGTCCCTGTCCCAGGCTCCGGGGGACACTGAGCTCACTGGTGTGGAACAGCCTCTGCACTCCTCGGATGGTGAAGACCTACCTGGCCCCTCCGGTGCGAGTCATCATGCAGCACCAGCAGGACCAACATCTGCACCCCCTGCACCCACCCCTCCAACAACTGCCAACACACAGACCACCCCTGCCAACACGGACAGACCAAGGACCACCGATGACAACAGCACAGGGACCCCGGCCCAACGTGGAGCAACGGACAACGAGCCCAGTAACAACCCCCAAGTGGGCCTATGGTCACCTGTGCGTGCCACCACAGGTCCCGCACGTGTCGCCAGGGGTGGTGGGAGGGGTGGTAGACATAGGTCGCTGTTTGCAGAGGGGCCTGGACTGCATGATGACCCACAACTGGCACGCATTGCTGAGGCGTACCAGAATAGCACCGGAAAGGTCAGCCACGTAGTGGGGATCCTCAAGGACATTCAATAGCAGCAGGCTGCCCATCATGCCCGCTTGGACTCACACATGTCCGGTGTGGAGACACACATGTCCCGTGTGGAGACACACATGTCTGGCATGGAGTCCAAGTGGGACACATTGGAAGAACTGACAGCGGTGCATAGGGACATATTGACATGCCTCCGCCAGATTAGCACCAACATGCCCACACCTCCCTGTGTGCCCACAACATCTGGTGCTGCAACAACTGCAACTGCCACAGGGAGGGAGGAGGAGGACTCTGGCGGAGAGTCCTCTGCACCGCAGCAGCCTGCACGTGAGGGTCCCCCCCGGAAGGGGTCGTCCGAGGAAGTCGTCCGAGGAAGGAAAACTGAGAGGCCGATGGCCATATACATCCCCCAGGAACCCAACACCTGTTCTGGAAATTCTCCTTTGTGTGCAAACTGTTTACCCTGTCGAATGCAACACAACTCTCCCACATGACATGGGGAGCTTAAGTTGGCCCAATGTATCAGATGACTGTGGACTTTACTCAGGACATTTCTGCTACCAAGCCTTCCAACTTATCTGGGAACTTTGGATTCCAATCCCAATGTACAGCACCCACCATCCTGTGCACTATCCTCACACATGTTTGTAAATAAACTCACTAATACACCATACTTGCCTCTGTTGTGATTCCAACGTGGTTTTTGTCATGTAGATGGTGATCTGCTAAATGACACTGTGCATGCTAACTGCTACAGCAAGTTCAACACCGTCATGTGAGTCATGGCGACGTGACACATATGAGGGAGACACACCACTAGGGCTACACAGCACATACACACCAGGGCCATCAGACTCATCGCCTACACTGATGTTGCCAGGAAATACAGTGGAATGCACAAACAACACACCTATTCACAGTCTGTGTTAACTAGCCCACAGGTGCAGTAAGCACATGTCAGTCAGATGTGTGACCACAGACAACGCACAACCCAAAGTGAAGCACAGGTTTATTACACATTTGCAACATGTTGTTTCCACTACAGATGCAAGGTAATCCGACGTGGCAGTGGCCACACAGTCAACAAGTGTAGAAGAAATAAAGTCCAGGGGTGTGTGGCACATCACCTGTAAGGAAACATCTGCTTCCACCCTGGAAGTTGAATCATGGTGTCGGGGGATCACAGTTCACCAAACAACTCTGAAAGTACCCTGTGAAGGACAGACATGACACACAGTCAAAAGCACGGAAGCACAGGATAGAACTGCAATACTCATGGCCAGTACATGTCACAAGATACTCACAGAAAACCAAGTTAGCATGTCAACACTGTTGGGGAGTACAGACTACCTGTAAGGACACATCGCTGCACGCTTCCAGTCAATTAGCACATGGCCACACTCAAACAGCACCAGAGCACCACCAACACATATCACGCAAACACACATCATTGACATGACATCTCTGGATACTCACATTCAGCTGAAGAAGTTGGTGATGAGCTGTGTGTGGACATCACCATCATTATCATCATCATCACTGGCATTGTGGCCCAGGCCAGGATCCTCCACAGGTGGCGGATGTTGGTCATCGTCATCCAGGATGAGAGGCAACTCCTTCCGCACTGCCAGGTTGTGTAGCATACAGCAGATGATGACAATCTTGCACACCTTTGCTGGGGCATATGGTAGGGCCCCTCCTGTCTTGTCCAGGCAGCGAAAGCGGCTCTTCAGGAGACCAAATGTGCGCTCGATCACTCTCCTGGTCCGACCATGTGCCTCATTGTAGCGCATCTGGGCTGGTGTCACAGGGTTCCTGAGGGGTGTCAGCAACCACGGCATGTTGGGGTATCCAGAGTCACCTACAGACAGACAATTGCACATTAGCTGAGTTGGAAAAGAGGGCGGAATACAACATAGCAGAACACACACAATTGTACAAAGTCAGTGCACACCGACAAGCCAGGCACGCTGGTTCTGCATCTGTGACATCATCCTCGGGATGCGACTACTCCTCATCACGTAGGCATCGTGTGCCGAACCAGGGAAACGGGCACACACATGTGAGATGCTCATATCTGCAAGACATACCACCAGAGCATTGATCGAATGATAATGTTTCCTGTTCCTGTATGCCTGCTCATGTGCCTGTGGTGGTACCAAAGCCACATGTGTCCCATCAATGGAGCCAATGACATGTGGCATCCTCCCCAGGGCATAGAAGTCACTCTTGACGTCAGTGAGTTGTTGACGTGTAGGGAAATAGATGTACTGGTTCAGGCATCTCAACATTGCCTCCAAAACATCGCGTAGCACACGGCTGAACATAGTCTGTGACATCCCACCAGCAGTCGCAACAGTGTGTTGAAAGGTACCGGTGGCAAAGAAGTGTAGGGCTGCCATTACCTTCACCTTGGGGGTCAGCGCTGTAGGGTACGGCCGGCCAGGTTGCAAATGTGGGGCCAAGCGCACTGCCAAATCCTCAATCAGCTGCCTGGTGAAGCGGTACCGTCGGATGCTGTCACGTTCCACCATCGTTGCCAGGTCAGGGAATGGTCTATGGACAGCTGGTGCCCTGCAGTGCATAGGTGAAGAAAGAAAGATTGTCAGTCACCCCACATATGTGCCATTCACCATACTCAATTTCACATGATACATCATTACGAGACACAAGTACTTGATGTGTGTGCCGTTCTGTATGGACATATATGGCACCTACATGGACATCATCTAACATCTCAGTTCAACATGTGTTGACAACAGGTTCCAGGTTGTGCTATGGGAAACCATTAGGCTGTGTCACAGTACCCATTTACTGCTGTCACGTTCCACACACACACCACAGTGACATGTCTGGACAGATGCGCCACAGGCATCACAGCTCATTGACAGGTAGATTCCCAGTGACCCTGTCTTGCCACATGGACACTGGCATGACATGGCGTATCATGTACACATCAGAAAAACAAACATGACTCCCACAGGTAGTGGCCCCTGTTGCCTCCGCAGGACAGACATTGACGTCTGTGACACACACACGCACAACATCAAAGTCCATGCACAAACAACGTTGATGTGGAGACTGTCTCCCATTGTGCACATGGAATCAGAGACATCGGAAACACAACATGCACACAGACTGTGGAGGGCCATCACTATTGTGGCAATGGGTCACCCTGTGACGTACATGCCTTCCCACATGGGTCTCTGGGGGTATGTGACATGTCATACACATACACAACCTGGAAATGTGACCATGCCACATGCTCCGAAATGAACACTTGCACATCACAGTGGTCATGTGCACAACACACAAAGGATCCTGTCCCCATGAACACGTGCACAGCCTGGGAGTGGCTGCCCCCAAGTGCCACCCCAAAAACCACATGTTTACCCCCATTCACAGAAAAGGTAATGCAGCCTTACATGCCTTAGGATACAGTGTGGACTCAGTGTGGTGTTGTAGGTGTGCCCCTGAGTCCCTGGCAAGTATATGTGGCTGGCATACGTTCACCAGTGACAAGCATGGTGACATATGCGAGTGACCTGTACAGGGACGCATTGTACTGCAATGGACCGATCGGTGTGCCCGCACGGCCCCATTGCATCTGTTGTGAGCGGGTACGCGTTGTATCCCGGAATACGCGTTGTACAGCAGTGGACCGATCGGTGTGCCTACACGGCCCATTGCATCTGTAGTGAGCGGGTACGCGTTGTACAGCAATGGACCGATCGGTGTGCCCACAAGGCCCATTGCATCTGTAGTGAGCGGGTATGCGTTGTACAGCAATGGACCGATCGGTGTGCCCACACGGCCCATTGCATCTGTTGTGAGCGGGTACGCGTTGTATCCCGGAATACGCGTTGTACAGCAAAGGACCGATCGGTGTGCCCGCACGGCCCATTGCATCCGTAGTGAGCGGGTACACGTTGTACAGCAATGGACCGATCGGTGTGCCCGCACGGCCCATTGCATCTGTTGTGAGCGGGTACGCGTTGTATCCCGGAATACGCATTGTACAGCAATGGACCGATCGGTGTGCCCGCACGGCCCATTGCATCTGTTGTGAGCGGGTACGCGTTGTATCCCGGAATACGCGTTGTACAGCAATGGACCGATCGGTGCGCACGCATTGGCTCGGGCCTGGCATGGCAACGGACGCGTTTTCGAAGCTTCAACGAGTCTGATACAGTGAATTCAGTTGGCCAGCCACAACAATATTGCAAATTCATGGGTGTCATGAAGTTGAACTTTTGAAGGATGCTGTGGGCGTGTATTAGTGGTGCAATTCCATGGATTGGCCAGATTCAGAAGATGCAAACGACTTGGACCTATCACTTTGGACACATGGGACAGTATCTGCCTCTGCAGCACACATATAATGCTGGCTGTTCCCCTGAGGGCTCACTTGCCTGCACTACATGCTCCAGGACGACATCTGCCACCAACACTGCTGCTGTCTCTGCATCCTCTGGCTACTGCAATGGCACGTACTGTGGAGAGAGCCCCAGCCTTCAGCCTTGAGGAGAACCAGGCCCTGCTGGACAGCCTCCTTCCACAGTACAGCAAGCTGTATGGGACACCAGGGGAGCAGGTGAGTGTGCTGTCCACTGCCTTACTAATTGTGCATGTTGTCTGACTAGCAAGACTTCCAGTGTGCACACCACTGGCTAGCATGCTCACTGAGTAGTTCTCACCCCCAAACTGTGTAGTCACATGCACTGAACAGGTACAGTGCAGTAACAGTGCATTCCAACAAGGTTTACTTCCCATGCAATGATACCATGTAGTAACTGCTGGCAAACTGTTCATAGCCATCGTTGCACTGCCTGTGTACATCATATGCCCCTGTGATTGAGACATGTATATCCAACTGTGTGATGCACGGATATGTTGCATGTGTAGTAATGGCCTTTTCACTTTGTCATCCTCACAGGTTGATGCCCACCATAAGCAGGAAATCTGGCTGACCATCGCCCGGGCAGTAAGATCCGTGGGGGTCTACAAGCGCCGGATCTGCAACTTCCAGAAGAGGTGGCAGGACCTTCGTGGCTGGACCCGGAGGATCGCAAGGGTCCAGCTGAAGCTGTCGCCTCCTCGCAGGAGGGGCGGACACCGGACCCTGACCCCCCACATGCTCCAGATCCTGGCAGTGGTCTTCCCTGACCTGGATGGGCAGCTGAAGGCCAGACAGCAGCAAGGAGGGGGTGAGTCCATGACTGCACTGTGAACTTTGTCTGACCTGCTATGTGCCCTCCTCTGGCCTGGTTAAACTTCCACAGTACATCAGTCTTGTGGTCCAGGACCCATGTCCCTCAATTGTGACATGCCCACTCCTCATCTGATATGCAGGTGTGGTCTTTACAGTCAGGAAATTGTGTCACTTGGGTACTGTGTCCTTGCATTTTGCTTTGCTCAAGGTGGGGGACAGCATTTGTTCCCGTGACTTTGTGGTGTGCTTCATGGGTGGGTCAATTGCTCACACAATGCCTAAGTCCTGACATGTAATCTGGGTGTAACTTTGATATGTGGTCCACTTGCTGATCTGAATCACCACATGTCCCTGGGGTATTTGGCACACCCCCATGCTGCGGGTGGGAACAATGTTTGGGCCTCAGGAGTATGTATATCAAGTGTGTCACACATGCTTAGCCACCTGCCTACTGTCCAGGGCTCATCCCTCTTTCAGGTGGAGCAGGACAGTCATGCCTACTCCAGGGCATACAATACACTCTGTACTCCCACTCCCGTGTATCAGCTGACATGTTGTGATCAGTGAAATGTTCCCTCAGGTGTCTGCCTCTGTGTCATTGTGCTGTGGCTTCGTTGTCAGGACTACTGGGATGTTTATCGGTTAGGGCTCAGCATGCCATCTGAGATGTGACCATGAGAGACGATACTTCTGTGACTTATAGGTGTTTGATCACTTGACTGTGCACACAGGTGTATGCGACTGTGAATTTCAGGCAGCTGTTTTTCATTCACAGCAGACTGTGAGGTGCTCAGGTTCAGAGAGTTGTGTTTCATGTCTCCCATATGTCCAATTGGTATGACATGGACAAATAAGAGTACAGATGATGAGGTTTGTGGGGGATGGACATGTGCACTTGTCAGCTACATAACTTGCATTCCCCATGTCCTAGGATTGTGACACAGTGCAGACTGTTGTTGGCTGCCTGCCATGCCCATGTGACTGGAGACAGTGATGTATGACTTTGCAGGCATGCCTGTGCCATGGCATTAAACTTCCTAAGAGTGATACTGCAGGGGAGTGACATGTGCAACATGCACCCCATTGTGGCATTGACTATCCGGACATGGGTGCATCATGGTGTCTGGTGCTGGTATGCATCACATGCATTTCAAATTAGACTCTGGCCATCCCTTTATCCGGACACCTGTACTGACTCAGTGGCAAGAGATGTGATGTGTGCATGTTCACATACTTCACCGTGTTCTCTGCAATGTCCAACAACTGTGTAGGTGGTGCATGTGTCCACACTGGGGTATTACCATCAGACAGGCACCAGACAGATGGGTGCAAGGGCAGGAGGGGTGTGAGTTCCATGGTTGACCATCAGACTGACAATTGGCTTCTCCTAATTTGTGTGAGGACTTTTGGCAATGTTCAACTAAGGATGCCAGGGCTTGCTCTGTAATGTGTTGTACTTACTGTGGTGTGTGCGGTCAGTGCAGGTGACTGATGTTTGTCTGTTTCCCTAATTGTTTGCAGATACATCCACGGCCACAGGAGGGGACAGCTCCACGCACCAGGATGAGCTGCAGAGCCAGACTGGGTCAGCAGCCGATGAATGGTCGGAGGGACCCACTGGCACGGAGGGCGAGGGGAGCCACACCGAGGAGTCCTCAGCACCATCCACCTCAGCTGAGGACCACAGCAGCTCAGAGGATGACTCCCTTGTGGAGGCGGGTGTCAGCAGCCACCACACCCCAGCTAGTCTGTCTGGCCCCGCCACCACCACCACCATCGCCCTCCCATTGGCTCCCATTCCAGAGGTCCGTGGAGGCTCCCGTGTTCGGGAGCGTGTCTCCTTCGTGCCAGGCACCGCACCCCCTGCCCCTGTGTCCCCTGCGGCCCTGAGTGAGGAGTCTGTGTACCTACTTTGCCAGCTCCATGTAGGGCAGACAGCAATGCTGAGTGTCCTCCATGCACACACCACTCTGTTGACACAGCTGGTGTCGTTCATGGAGGGCATCTTGACGGGTATGTCTGCCCTACAGAGGAGCAATAAGTTCATGGACTCCTCCCTGACGGCAGCAGTGTCCCTCCTCCAACAGTCCCTCACCCCTCCTACCTCTGCCCCATCCACACTTCCTGGCACCCTACCTGTCTCAAGCACATGCACACCTGCACGATCACCCAAACACACAGACACGAGCAGCACAGAAACACCCAAGACAAAGGCAAGACGTGCACACAAGCATCCTCAGGGGACTGATACCACACCCACAGGGGATGGGGAACAGACACACACACAGGCATCCACAGTAGCTCTTCCTCTGTGACCTCGACCTCTTCCCCTCTGATCCCGCTGATCCAGCATACAGGGGGAAGAGGAAGTCCACCCACACAGAGGGGAGTGCCCCTCGCCCCCGGACACCCTCCCGCAGGCGCAGTCAGACGGGGGCCCCCACCCGCAAGTCCCCCCGGTCCCAGAAGAGCATGACCCCGCCACCGCCCTGCAAGTCAACCACACAGTCTCCTTCCTCCATCCCTCAGGCCCCCACAACACAGGTTCCCCCACCACACCCTGCCCCAGGTTCCCCCACCCACAGATACACCATCCCCAAAATGATCCGGCCTTCTCCACCTACCACTTGCTCTTCCAGCACCACCCCCCCGCTGTACATGTTAGTGCCACTGGTGTGGAGACCGTGTCCTCCCCCTCTGTCCTGCCCACCTTACCTGAACCCCATTCTACTCCCCTGTAGATGGGCACTGCAGTGGAGTACACTACCACCCCGTCTGACTTGGGCACTGCAGTGGGGAACCTGTCCTCTCCATCTGGCCAGCCCACTGGAGTAGTGCCGGCACCCACACCATCTGACTCATGCCCCCCAGTTGTGCCGGCACACACCATGTCAGACACCTCCACTGCAGTTGTCAGTGACTCTACAGCACCAGCCACCCCTTCCCTGCCTCCTTCTGGTGAGCCCTGATCCTGTCCCTGCGGTGCCTGGCCTGCCCCCCGTATGCTCCTCCGAGGGGAATGTCCCTGGTCCCTAGCAGTGCAGGCAAGCAAAGGGTGACATCTGCCACTGTCACCCTGTTTGGACTTTATTCATGGACTGGCCATTGGCCTTTGTGTTTTTTCTGGACTTTAATTTTCTAAATAACATATGCTGAATAAAGCTACTTTCAGTTCTCTAGTGGTTTTGCTTCAGATGTACATGATGTTGATGATGCTAACCATGCCCTTGCTGCAGTGATGTTGATTTTTGATGTCAGGTAAATGAAGTGTTACTGTGCAGGACCCCATGTGGTCCAGGGGGAATGTGTCCTATCCTGGTGTGTAGCCATGTCATCCTTTGCAGCAATATGAGGGTGTCATGTTTTCCATATTTGCAAATGGGATTCCCTACCTGTTTATTCAATATCACATCTGTGGCTTACACCCCTGCACATCAGATGTGCTTGCCATTGTTCAATTGGTCTATTTCCCTGACCGTGTGACCATCTCCACTGGACATGCATGTTTGGGCATCAATGGGGAAGGACTCATCTGTGGTATCAGTGCAACTTGCTATACATGTGTATTTGATTGGTGCAGATGATTTGGGTGACAATGCCATGACCAGGCTGATGTGACATGAGCCTTCATTTTGTGCTAATTGTTGACTGAGTGACCAAGTGTTCTGCTGACATGATAGCGCCCTGCAGAGACAACGTATGTCACAGCTTTTCTTACACAGGAGTGGAGTCCCCTCATGGCAGTGTGTATTTCCGTGATATTGCCCGAGCCCAAGGTGTGTGTTGTGTGAGCATGTCTGTGTGTGTTCACTTCCATTTTGCTACGCAGGCTGGGGGCCCTAGTGATATTCCTGTTTGTGATGCTTGCTGAGTTGAGCAATGTTCCCCCCAAATCTTCTCCCTGGGTGCTCTGTGATGTGGGTGCATGGCACATTACTGGTGATCAGGGTGTCATCCATAGGTGTGTTTGCTGTCAGGGCTGAGTTTGTGGGCAAACGCAGATGAGACAGTCAGGATTCCCCTTGGCACTTGTTGGTTACACAAGTCATGTAATTTACAGTTTGTGTTAGCTTCCAGTGATTGTGACACGTTGTGTGTGTGACTGCTGCCACTCCTCAGGGTCAGAGCTGCAATGTTGGAAGTTGTCTATGTGTGTTGTTTGTGGGTGAGCTTGCCTTCTTCATTGGTGTGTGACTGTGTCCGGGATCCCATTGGTTGGTGTGGATTTGACGTCATGCCCATGTACAGCGTACTGTGCAGTGTGTGAGACATTCACAAGTCTTGTTGACTGGCCATGTGTGATGGGTATCTCCGCCTTAGTTCCCCCACCACCCCTGGGATTGTCATGGGTGCATGTGCAATGTCACCAGTCCATGTGAGCTTCACTGCTGCACATTGGTGGAGATCAAGGTGTGTGGTGTTGAGTGTGTGCAAATGAGAGTTGTTGCACGGCTAGACCCCTACCTCCATGTTGGCCTTGGCTGACAGGCCGTGCTGTTTTATTTGTGCTTGTGTAGGTGTGATGGTAGTTAGTTGCTCAGGACACATGACTGTGGTTCACAGTGTGTACGACATCTACCTTTGTCATCACAGTGGGATTATCATGCAGGACAGTGTCACCACAATGTGGGGTCCCTGGGGGTAGTGCTGTGGTGGGTCTGTCTCTTGCTGTGTTAGTTGCTGTTCCTACAAGCTTGTGTGACATTTGTAATTTGGGCTCCCTCATCTAACAATGCCTGATTGCCCACATAGGGGAATCCGATCCATGAGTTACTTTTGTGTGGCACTGTGTTGACATCTGTGTAATAGGGATTCAGGCCTCCTCGTGTGTTGTGTGTTTGCCTGGGGACACTGGCACACCACCCCCTCACCTGTTGTGTTTGATATGCAGTGTGAGTCTGCCTGTTTGTGTTTGTGCATTTGCACCACTGCATTGGCATATCTTTAGTGTGCCATTGGCTGTATGTTGTTTGGTGGCTTTCCCCTGCTGTCCCTGGGACTCCTAGGTCATCAGTCAGCACAATGATCATGGTTTGTATGTCCCATTGCTGCCATGGTATGGTATTTGTTCACCTGACATCTACAGTCTCCACAGGATATCTACATTTGTGTGTCCATTGGTGCAGATATGTGGATCTGCATTATGATGGTCACTTCTGTCATTGTGTTATTTGTGAATGTTGACAATGTGAGCCCCCATGGGTGATGTTGGTCTGCACATGGCCAAAGCGATGTTTCATTGGCACTGCACTGTTTGCCTCACCCAATCTATGTTGCTATGGGACACAAGCATTACTATGCCACTGATGTGTTTGTTGTTGTGTGACCAGGAATAATCCATGCAGTTTGGCATTTGCAGCTTTTACCATGACTACACTTACATTTTGGTCACTGTGGTGATGGGGCTTCAGACACCATTGCCACAATGTTCAAAATGTGCTTCAGCTATGGAACCCACACTTACCTTTTGGTCACTGTGGTGATGGGGGTTTAGGCCCCATTGGCACAATGTTCAAAATGTGCTTCAGCTATGGACCCCACACTTACATTTTGGTCACTGTGGTGATGGGGGTTTACACCCCATTGCCACAATGTTCAAAATGTGCTTCAGCTATGGACCCCACACTTACATTTTGGTCACTGTGATGATGGGGGTTTAGGCCCCATTGCCACACTGTTCAAAATGTGCTTCAGCTATGGAACCCACACTTACCTTTTGGTCACTGTGATGATGGGGTTTAGGCCCCATTGCCACAATGTTCAAAATGTGCTTCAACTATGGACCCCACACTTACATTTTGGTCACTGTGATGATGGGGTGTCCGACCCCATTGCCACAGTGGTCATGGTCGGCTTGCATTGTGGAGGCCACACACATTTATGTGTGACACATGTGATAGGGGGTCACATTGTATGTTCAATGCCATGTTCAGTGTTGTAGGCATTTGACACAGACTACACATGCTTGTCATGGTCTTGGGGGGGACTTAATTTTCAGACATTCCTTATGTTGGAGTATGCTGGTTGTGTCATGCATTACCCGTCCTATGAGTAGGGGTTGTGTGGGTGGTAGGCATCCATCCCCCTATGAGTGGGGGTGGTGTTAGTGGTAGGCATCCATCCCCCTATGAGTGGGGATGGTAGTAGTGACAGGCATCCAGCCCCCCCTGAGTAGGGATGGTGATAGTGGCAGGCATCCATCCCCCCATGAGTAGGGGTGGTGGTAGTGGCAGGCATCCCGCCCCCCATGAGTAGGGGTGGTGGTAGTGGTAGGCATCCATCCCCCTATGAGTGGGGATGGTAGTAGTGACAGGCATCCAGGCCCCCTGAGTAGGGGTGGTGGTAGTGGCAGGCATCCAGCCCCCCATGAGTAGGGGTGGTGGTAGTGGTAGGCATCCATCCCCCTATGAGTGGCGATGGTAGTAGTGACAGGCATCCAGGCCCCCCTGAGTAGGGGTGGTGTTAGTGGTAGGCATCCATCCCCCTATGAGTGGGGATGGTAGTAGTGACAGGCATCCAGCCCCCCTGAGTAGGGGTGGTGGTAGTGGTAGGCATCCATCCCCCTATGAGTGGGGATGGTAGTAGTGACAGGCATCCAGGCCCCCCTGAGTAGGGGTGGTGGTAGTGGCAGGCATCCAGCCCCCCATGAGTAGGGGTGGTGGTAGTGGCAGGCATCCAGCCCCCCATGAGTAGGGGTGGTGGTAGTGGTAGGCATCCATCCCCCTGATGAGTGGGGGTGGTGTTAGTGGTAGGCATCCATCCCCCTATGAGTGGGGATGGTAGTAGTGACAGGCATCCAGGCCCCCCTGAGTAGGGGTGGTGGTAGTGGCAGGCATCCATCCCCCTTTGAGTGGGGATGGTAGTAGTGACAGGCATCCAGGCCCCCATGAGTAGGGGTGGTGGTAGTGGTAGGCATCCATCCCCCTATGAGTGGGGATGGTGGTAGTAGTGACAGGCATCCAGGCCCCCATGAGTAGGGGTGGTGGTAGTGGTAGGCATCCATCCCCTATGAGTGGGGATGGTAGTAGTGACAGGCATCCAGGCCCCCTGAGTAGGGGTGGTGGTAGTGGCAGGCATCCAGCCCCCCATGAGTAGGGGTGGTGGTAGTGGTAGGCATCCATCCCCCTATGAGTGGGGATGGTAGTAGTGACAGGCATCCAGGCCCCCTGAGTAGGGGTGGTGTTAGTGGTAGGCATCCATCCCCCTATGAGTGGGGATGGTAGTAGTGACAGGCATCCAGGCCCCCTGAGTAGGGGTGGTGGTAGTGGCAGGCATCCAGCCCCCATGAGTAGGGGTGGTGTTAGTGGTGGGCATCCATCCCCCTATGAGTGGGGATGGTAGTAGTGACAGGCATCCAGGCCCCCATGAGTAGGGGTGGTGGTAGTGGCAGGCATCCAGCCCCCCATGAGTAGGGGTGGTGGTAGTGGTAGGCATCCATCCCCCTATGAGTGGGGGTGGTGTTAGTGGTAGGCATCCATCCCCCTATGAGTGGGGATGGTAGTAGTGACAGGCATCCAGGCCCCCCTGAGTAGGGGTGGTGGTAGTGGCAGGCATCCAGCCCCCCATGAGTAATGGTGGTGTTAGTGGTAGGCATCCATCCCCCTATGAGTGGGGATGGTAGTAGTGACAGGCATCCAGGCCCCCTGAGTAGGGGTGGTGGTAGTGGCAGGCATCCCGCCCCCATGAGTAGGGGTGGTGGTAGTGGTAGGCATCCATCCCCCTATGAGTGGGGGTGGTGTTAGTGGTAGGCATCCATCCCCCTATGAGTGGGGATGGTAGTAGTGACAGGCATCCAGCCCCCCTGAGTAGGGGTGGTGGTAGTGGTAGGCATCCATCCCCCTATGAGTGGGGGTGGTGTTAGTGGTAGGCATCCATCCCCCTATGAGTGGGGATGGTAGTAGTGACAGGCATCCAGCCCCCCCTGAGTAGGGGTAGTGGTAGGCATCCATCCCCCTATGAGTGGGGATGGTAGTAGTGACAGGCATCCAGGCCCCCCTGAGTAGGGGTGGTGGTAGTGGCAGGCATCCAGCCCTCCATGAGTAGGGGTGGTGTTAGTGGCAGGCATCCAGCCCCCCCTGAGTAGGGGTGGTGGTAGTGGCAGGCATCCAGCCCCCCATGAGTAGGGGTGGTGGTAGTGGTAGGCATCCATTCCCCTATGAGTGGGGATGGTAGTAGTGGCAGGCATCCAGCCCCCCCTGAGTATGGGTGGTGTTAGTGGTAGGCATCCATCCCCCTATGAGTGGGGATGGTAGTAGTGACAGGCATCCAGGCCCCCATGAGTAGGGGTGGTGTTAGTGGTAGGCATCCATCCCCCTATGAGTGGGGATGGTAGTAGTGACAGGCATCCAGGCCCCCCTGAGTAGGGGTGGTGGTAGTGGTAGGCATCCATCCCCCTATGGGTGTGTATGGCATTGGTGATGGCCATCCCGCCCCTATGGTTCTGCTGTTGCTAGTGTACGTCATTTGGGCATCCCTATGTGTGTGTGACATATTTCGGGTACGTGTCGTTTGTTTGTGTTGTTGGTGTTTGACTTACCGTCTGCGCCGTACGCGTCCGTGCCGGTCCCGGTAATAGATGTAGAGTATTGGTAGGACCTGCGCGATGGGATTCATGCTTGGGTCGTCTCGTTCTGGTTTCTCGTGTCTTCGACTCGTACTCGTCGCTGGCTTGTTCGTCTCGTAGCCGTGGATCGTCTTGTGGCGCGAATCAGAGCTTATGTACGGCTTTCCCAGATGCTCAAACGTGCCGAACGTAGCGACGGGTTCGGCGCGTACGAAGGCGCATCGTACTAGTCCGGCCGGAAGGTGCTGTGTATTTGCTTCCGTGCGACTCGAATCGGTGTTTACGGATCCGGCTCGGGCGGGGAACAGGAGCTGAAATGGGTAAGTACTGCTCGCTCGGAATCTGGGCTGTTATGCGCATCGTACTTGTTCTTTCGGACGAGTGTTCGAATCGGTCGGGAAACACGCGTTCGGCTTGTATTTTTTCTGGACGAATACTGTTAGGTGCGCTTCCGGCCGAGATCGGAATCGACCCCCAAGTCACTCTGCCTCTGAACGGACTTTAAATATTTGTCTGAAAAGGTGGCCTTGCATATTTATGGTACCTTGAAAAAGAACAGATCTGGACCTGGTGGGTAATCTGATGTTAAGACCACGTCAGTTGACAACAGAGATGTCCAAATGTTTCCTATGTACTTCTTGTTTTCTTATTGTAAATACTGTGCTTCCAAACAAGCTCTATTTTTTTGTCACTCATGGTTAACTGGATGTTCCCACACCTGTTTCCAAAGAGGTTTGGTATTGGTCCTGGATTCAAAATGTGGATCCAGGTGAGTTAAAAAGTCCAAATGATTTTATTCTGACTAACAGTTGCTACTTGCCTACATTCATGATCTGGAAAGGCATGAAACAGGTTTATCCTCTTTCCCCACTGATTTTTGACCTCTTAGTAGAATATCTGATGTAACAGAATCAGTATAATCCAGACATATTCTGGGCATAGGAACTGAAGATAATAAACTTATGGAGTATGCAGAAGACATCCTGGTGTTGGTCATGCACCAAACGTGCTCAGTACCTGCAATTTTCAATGAGCTACATAACTACGGAGAGATATCAGGCTTCAAAGTCATCTTACAAAAGTCACAGATAATAAACATTTCAGTCACAAAAGCTATCATACTTCTGTTGAAAGCACAGTTCCCATTTCAATAATTCTTAAACATATTTGGGTATTCAGATCACTCCTACCACATGCCAAGTCATTCAAACCAAGCGTGCACCTCAACGGAAGGAAATTCAGAAAGACATGCAGGCCAGGCATTGGAAGGGCTCTCCTGGCTTGGGAAATTAGTATCAACAAAGATGATGCTATTCCCCCAAAAATTGTTTCAGATGATCTTGTTGCACATCCTCACACCTTTTACCAGGAAATGCCAAAGAACAATTGATGACTTTATTTGATTGGGCAAAAATAAACCTAGGATAGTAACACGCTTTACAATAATGAAGCCAAAGAAATGGGAGCTGGGGTGACCTCCCTGTAAAAGTACTACAAGGTAGTGAAACTGATCTATATGCTAGAATGGTGCAACTCTGAATCTGAGAAGCAATGGTGCTTCATTGATCAGATTGTAGCCTGAACACAAACATGGAAAGAACACTGGTTGAATTGAACAAACAAGAGTTGGGGTCTCTAGTCTTTGTCAGTCACTAGAGTGACATTGAGAGTTTGGGACAGTTTGGGTTTTGGACTGATCTTATCATCTCATTCATCTCCCTTAATAATGAGTATTTGTAACCCAATCAACTGAATGGGGGAACATTTTGATAACATTGGCATAAGAACCTCTGACATGATTAAGAGGAAATTTAGACTTCATTAATAGAAAGGTAGAGGTATGTCCAGTTTAGACATTTGGTCATGTACCCCTCATTGAAAACACCTGTTTTAGGCAAAGTATAAGAAATGCACTTTAGGAACGTATATATTTTTAGTGCTGAGGCAATGAAATCACCAGGGCACTGATGTTGGTGAAAATGAATGAGGACAGGCATTATCCATGGGCAATGAAACCATTTATTTTAAAGGAACTCCTCCACAGCTAGGAATTCAAATAGTTTGGGAGTCTATGCTGAAACGAACATTGTACTGATACTGATACTGACTGACATTATGAATGGATTGTGGTTTGATCATTTTTTGCCCAAATACTCTGTAACTACGATGTGGTGGATGAATCTGGGAATTTCATGACGTAGGCATGCATCTGGGTATTCCACACAAATAAGTCAATGCTAGAATGCAATGTATGGAGAAGCAAGTAGAGCGAATATTGGGGGGCGCAAGGTGGCGTACGACCAACATGGCCGCACTACTGTGAGGCTCTGGCAGCCCAGCAGCAACATCCTTACAAATATCCTGCCCAAGACTACCTGCATCAACACTGACTCGAGCCGATTCCTTGTGACTTCTGCCGCAACCCATTACTACTGAAATTGGTGACCCGCATGGCCCTGAAAACTGTGCAGGCGCCCGCTGAACTGGCGCCGTGAGATCGCTGCTGTGCACTGCTGGACGCCATACTGGCTCCTCTTATCACTTGAGCCCCCGGCGCCCACGTGGAGACTGGGCCACGCCGCCAGGATCGAGCTGTAGTGAATCGCACTGGCACACAAGTGAGTCTGGAGCTTCCATCCCATACACTGCTGCATGTTATGGCCCCCAATGCGCTGGTGGTGATGTGAGGATATCGAGTGACGGGCGCTGAGAGGACCCCCGCTGTGCCGACCTGCGGCCGTTCCAACTCCCGCGGCCCTGGTACATGATACCGCGACCTGCGGCGGAGTGGCGGAACGAGAGGCCCCCGGCGCTGCAATTTGGTTGCACGCTGCTATGCACCGTGGTGAAGGAGACCAGCACGACGTGACCCCAGTGGCTCCTGAGGGCCCGATTATTCATAAGGGCCCCAACAAATGGACACAGCCGCCCAGGCTATTATCTGACCTATGTACAGTGGCACTAAATACATGCATGATGAGTTGTCTTCCAACATGGTGCTGACTGGTGCAAACTAACACGGGCATAGGTTCTTCTCGCCTGCAGCTCATAAAAAAGAAGAAAAAAAAAAGCGCTTGGGAGTCGGCGCCTGCTGGAGAACATATTGTGCCCCCAAGATTGTGCGCTTATTTCTGGCCAGCCACTACAGCCTGCACGTTCCCAGTCAACTGAGTGCTTGATCGAGTGGTGCACCCCAAAGCAGCTACAGGACCTGACTGAACTAAATTCACACAACGGTGTGGAGAGGCGCAAGGGTGGTGACACTCGCGCGGCAGTATAGGAAGTCTGCTCAATGCTGAACTTGCAGACATTTTTTGCACCCCTGAAAAGCACTGTATCATCGTGCGCCTAGGATACTGCGCTTGAAGTCTCGACGCGATCAAAACCACCTTGTGCGGGGCCCACCATGGGGAAAACGGACGGCGAGCAGTGAAAGTTGCCCTTTGAAGCCCGGAAGACTATCACGCGCTCTAGTGCGGACGAACCGGACACTGCAGGCACAGAACGGTTACAAGACCCGGAGACCTCCAGAGAAGATGATGTCAAAGCCCTCCTCCTTGCAATGCAACAAAGCCTCACATCTATAGAATCCAAAATGGACTCCATGAACACTCGAATGGACTCTATAGTCCACAAACTGGACAAGCATGAAGAGAGAATAGTGGAGGCTGAGAAACGCATTTCGGACTGCGAAGACAACGCGACCCAAATGCAAAAACACATCGCCCAAATGGATACGGTCCTGAAGGTCATCGCCACAAAAAATGAGGACTTGGAAGGACGCAGTAGGCGTAATAATGTAAGCGTTATAGGTCTTCCAGAAAGCACTAATACTTGAAGGATGGAGGATTTCGTCGAATGCCTACTGCGGGATACCTTTGGAGCTGAGGCCTTCTCACAGCACTTGACTATAGAACGAGCACATCGCTCTTTTGGCCCCAGGAACTCAACTGTGCCCGATCATCGCCCGTTTCCTTAATTACTGGGACCGCGACGTGGCCTTGAAGCTGTCCCGGGAGAAACGTCACTTGAATTTTGAGGGAAATTACTTCACAATATACCCTGATTTCACTCCAGCAATGCAAGAGGTACGAAGGAAATTTGTCCCAGTAAAGTTGAAACTACGCAACGCACAAATTGACTATGCACTACTATACCCTGCACGCTTGCGCCTCACGCATCAGGGCAAACAACACTTCTTCACTACTGTGCAACAGGTGGAAGATTTCCTCAAACGTGTTAAACGACAATCTTCTTCTCGAATGTCACAGGATGCTCCATCCGGATCGACCTCGCCAAAACGGGAATTAACAGAGAGACTTTAACTCCCTTAGATTCATCATAAGATGGCGCACATGTCTTAGCTCTTTACTCACTATGTGGGACAAAGGGACTTTCAATATGTTTCCGGCCTGCTTGCCGGGCTGAACGCCCAACATTAGCTGAATTGGGACAGCATTACTGCGATCCTGCACTAAGATAAGTGGATGGTATGGTGGGGAGGCGGAGAGAGACGAAAACACATTGTAGTTAATGGTACCACACATGGACTTGGCTGGGCTACACTCTCCCCCCCACTCTGGACTAAGCCTGGTCCGGTAATCAACTGGTGGGAGGAGAGAACCTCGTGTGCCCCCTATTGTACCCCCAAGGGCATTCCCCTCGCAACTTAGGACTTTATGAGTTTTCTGCTTTGTTATGTTCTATGGGAGGTGGATGGGTGTATAGATACCAGCATGTTGGGGTTGCTGTTGTGGGTGGGGGGGATGGGGCCTGGGAATGTTTGCTAACAGTCTCGTAAGACACATGTTAATATTGAAAGTTTTGTTGAAACATGCACAGTACACCTTAGGCAGTGGACACTATACACATTCTGATAACACTCATATGATACTTTCCCTATGACTCCAGATACTGAAATTCTGAAGATACGCCTTTTGACGTGGAATGTCAGAGGTCTAGGAGACCCTCGTAAACGCAGGCAGATTCTGTCGTACCTAGATAGACACAGTATACACATCTCTATGCTCCAGGAAACACACTTTAACTCAACGCTTCCCCCGGCTTTTGCCAACAAATGGGCCATGCATAGAGTGTTTTCGTCTTACTCCTCATACTCTAGGGGCACTGCGATCCTGATAAAAAAGAATTCCCCATTCATTATGGAAGACATGACCTCAGATAAAAACGGACGATACTGCATGATTTGGGGCAGGCTGGAGTCACACTCTGTGACGCTGGTATGCTGCTACGGCCCAAATAGAGATGATCCAGACTTCTTTACTGTATTATTGGGGAAAATACTTGAAATAGGCTCTACACATGTGATCTGGGGGGGGGATTTTAATACAGTATTAAGCCCCCTCAAAGATCGAACTAATCCTCTCCCACACCACTACACCAAGACCCATGGTCAGATATGATGGCTGTAGGAGAGTAGGATCTGCCTCTTATGTTGCCCCCACTTTTTTTCTGATGTTTACACTGGTTTCTGGCTATAGTCTGGCTGGGACCCTGCCAATCAGGGCCCCAGCCTCTCTGTTCTCTCTAAACGATTTGGAGTGCACTCTAGGTGCACTAGTGATTGGATACTGTGGTACCTTATGAGTCCCTAGTATATGGTACCTTAGGTACCAAGGGCATAGGTACTTCACAGGCCTACCAGGGGCTGAAGCATGTATTATGCCACCCCTGGGAAGCAGACTAAATCTGACACCACAGGCCGCTACTGCAGCCTGGGTGAGGAAGTGCTAGCACCCCTCACTGAGATATAGGTCCCCTATATCTCTCCTGCACACACATTGAGACTTATCAGTCACCCCTAAAGCATGCCCTATCAATCCTGAGGGCAGGGTGCTTAGTTTCCATGTGAGGGGGTGCCTCTGCCTGAGCAGGGCCCCTCTGCAGCTCTCAGAGTCCATTCTCTGGAGCTGTTTGTGGATGCGGTTAAACCATATACTTTTAAGTGCATTATATCCTCGCGGTAGAATGCTAACTTTGGAATGGCTGCATCGAAACATGTCGTGTTTGGTGTCAAACATCTTGGAATACTACCCCCCGCCAGTCCTGGCGGCGGGGGTAGCATTCCACCCTTCTAGAGGGATAGACATGTACCTACTGTGGAAACGCGGTAGAATCCTGCAGAGCCCTGGCATCACAAAATGGATGCCACCAGTCACAGACACTGGGCTGC